>CM032645.1:6798898-7046533 GCA_019097785.1 Fraxinus excelsior | reverse complement strand
TGGTATATTCAAAATGTTAAAATTTTCACATAATTCATAAACATTAGTTGATTCTTCATTCGAAGTAGAACCCTCAGAATAAGAATGTATTATAGACTCATGCACATAAGCAACACCAGAATTATTATTTTGAGATAACATAGGATCATTTATCCTTTTACGATGATCAATACTTATGGTTTGAACTCGATTCCTCCTATCCGCTTGCCTTCGATTTTGTTGTTGGCGAATGAAAGCATTATATGATTTACATGTGCTTTCGGAAATACTTTCAAGATTAGTAAACTTAGGCTCTTCATTACCAGTTTGCAGAGAATTCATGATGCCAATAACTATATCACCTATTTGAATAATGGAAGAAAAAATATTATATTAGTCAAACAACTAACAAATACTAATAATAATAATAATAATAATAATACTAACAGTAGCAAAATGCGAAATAAAATTGATGAATAAAAGTCATAAAACTCTAGTATATAATATTTGTATAAAATGCATAAATTTAAAGTCAAGTAACGAAATTGTAAAATTTAATTCAATAGTAATTAATATTGAAATCGCTAACTCAAATATTGATGAAATGAAATCTGAAGAAAATGAAAAATATTTTTTATATGCTATTATCAACAAATAAAGAATAATTAAACATTATCGAATAAAATTAAATTTTTAGAAGAGAAGAAATTATTACCTTTTCACCCGAGCAAAATGAAGAGAAGAAAATTCAAGAGATGGATAGCAGTCAGACCTTGCACAATTTTAACGAACAAAAATAAGATTAAAGTAAAAATATGTACAAAAAGTTGGAGCCAATTTTTTGTCTACTAATGAGAATAGTAAAGTCTATCTCACTACCTCAGTAACAATAAGAAAATACATATGAGAGTTTAATTAAAGTTGAAAATTGTATTATTTTTAATTTGACAATGATATCTTACAACAACAAAAAAAATGGGAACAATTCAATATTGATAGAATCATAAATGACTAAAGATATGATAAGTAAAGAAAATTATAAATTGAATATAAATAAATAAATAATCGAAATATATGAAGTATAAATTGAATAAATTACATATTTATTTATTGAATTGACAAGCTGGGGGGTTCGGGGGGCAACGCACCCGACAGGGATCGACCTGCCTGGTCAGGTCGCGGGGGACGAGGGGGCAGCGCCCCTCGTGGGGGTTTGGGGGCAACGCCCCCAACGAGGATCGACCTGCCCGGTCAGGTCGAGGGGGCAGCGCCCCTCGTGGGGGATCGGGGGGCAACGCACCCGACAGGGATCGACCGACCAGTCAGGATCGACCTGACCGGTCGATCGAGGGGGCAGCGCCCCTCGTGGGGGATCGGGGGCAACGCCCCCGAAAGGATTTTTTATTTTTACGTATGTATGGAATTGAATATTTTCTAATAATTTTGAAGTAAATTATTTATAAATGAAATTTTATTTAAAGTCTATGCAAAGTGCAAATTAGTATGACTATTTTTGCAAAAAAATGAAATTTTGAATTTATTATATGTATATGTATGGAATGAAGTAAAAAATATATATATATTAAAAAGAAAAGAAAGAATTGAGGGAAAAAAAATATTGTATGTAATAAATTTATTGTATATATGTATTGAAATAATATTTTGATTAATTGAATTGATTTAAAAAAAAAAAAATATATAGAGGGACTCCCCGTGCGCGCACGGGGAGTCCATTTCTCCCCGTTCGCGCACGGGGAGATTGTATCTCCCCGTGCGCGCACGGGGAGTTATAAATTTTATTTCATTTTTTTTTTAATAACATAGAGGTGTTAAAAAATATTTTTTACCTTAATAATAATAAAAAAAACTCGTTTCTTTTGAAATATATTTTAATGTATTTTAAAAAACAAGGTTCGACTCCCCGTGTGCGCACGGGGAGAAATGCCCCCGTGCGCGCACGGGGAGTTGGTTTCTCCCCGTGCGTCCATTTCTCCCTGTTCGAATACGGGGACTTAGAAATTTTATTTAATTTTTTTATTATTTATAACACAAAAGTGTTCAAACAATATTCTTTTCCTTAATAATAAAAAAAAAGCTCGTTTGAAATACATTTTGATGTATTAAAAAAAAAAGGTTGGACTCCCCGTGTGCGCACGGGGAGAAATTTACCGGTTCATTCCCATGAAATATAATCACAACAAAAATAATGACGAAAAACATAATAAAACTAAATAATGACGAACAAACAAAAAGCATGTTGCGGGGAAAAAAAATATTGAAATGAAAGAGCAAAAATATAACAATGAATAAAAATTTACCTTCAATAGATTGTTCTGCCAATTCACATGTTGCAAAAAAAACAAATATTTAATTTACCGATTCATTTTCAAGAAATATAATCACAACAGAAATAATGAACTAAATAAATAAAGACGAAAAAACATAATAAAACTAAATAATAACGAACAAACAGAAAGCATGTTGCAGGGAAAAAAAGTACTGAAATGAAAGAGCAAAAATATAACAATGAAGCTAGATTTACCTTCAATGGATTGTTCTGCCAATTCACAACGCGAACTGCTAAGAGAATATTGGTTGTTTTTCTTTTGTATTTTAAATAAGAGAAACGTGAAACTGTGTAGTTGGAAATATGTTTAGTGCAGTTGCATGTATATATATATATATATATATATAGAACAGGAAGCGGCAAGATATATACAGTGAAGAAGTCGGTTTGCAGATATATATTCATACGAAGGCGGCAAAAAATTATTATTATTTTTTATTTTCTGTGGTTGATTCTCATTGAAACGTGTTTACTGCATTTTCATGTATATCACTATATCTTAATATAGTGGAGTCGGCGTGCAGATATATATTTTTTTTGTCATCCCTGTTTTTTATTGACTAATACGCGTTTACTGCATTTTCATGTATATCACTATATCTTTTGATATAGTGGAGTCGGCGTGCAGATAAAATTTTTTTTTTAGTCATCCGTGTTTTTTATTGACTATAAATAATAACAATAATGAATAGTACAAAACCAGTTTGAAACCAATTTCTGTGTGAAAACGGCTGTGACAAAATGAAACAGTGATTCTTGGATTCTCATTGAAACGTGTTTACTGCATTTTCATGTATATCACTATATCTTAATATAGTGGAGTCGGCGTGCAGATATATATTTTTTTTGAGTCATCCCTGTTTTTTATTGACTAATACGCGTTTACTGCATTTTCATGTATATCACTATATCTTTTGATATAGTGGAGTCGGCGTGCAGATAAAATTTTTTTTTGAGTCATCCGTGTTTTTTATTGACTATAAATAATAACAATAATGAATAGTACAAAACCAGTTTGAAACCAATTTCTGTGTGAAAACGGCTGTGACAAAATGAAACAGTGATTCTTGGATTCTCTCTTTTAAGAGAAGGAGTGAAATAAGGAAATATATAACAAATATATAAGTGTGACATAATACCGTCATTTTAAAGCATGCTAGTAGAATATTTGGACATGAACTAATATCGTGGACCAAATGTTAGTTAATAAGAAAAGTATAGACAAGAATGCAACTGAAAATAGGTAGAGATACAAGTTTTATATTTTAAAAACATATAAACTCCTTTTCCACGACAAGATATAAGTTTCGCTTAACACGATATAATTTGCATTGGGACATACAAGACTTGAAATCGAGCAAAACTATTAGGACGTTTGTACTAAACAATGTTGCACCATGCAATAAGCATGCTTAGGGGTTGTTTGACGATTTTTTTTTATTTTTTTATAAAAATAAATTTAGCAGATTTTAATAAAAGTTGATGAAATGTAGTGCTGAAAAGTTGATAAAAATTGTGAGTTTCATGAAATGTTTGATTAAAATTAACTGATGTCTGCTGACTATAAACTCAACTTTTAAGCTATGCCAATTCCCAAACAAGCATTTAACAAGCTATTCTTAAATGTGAATCCAATGATTTCTATTACCTCTTAAACTGAAAATGAGCTGTTAGCCACTACTTGTATTTTCTTTTAATTTCAGACAGAAAACTTTTCAAGAATCCATGAAAGGCATCAGCCAACTGAATCCTTTTTTATGTCCCATTCACCTTCACCTTCTCGAAGTATAAATTACAGGCACTGGACAGCTCACAGAAGCTTTGTTTTTTATTTTATTTTATTTTCGTTTTCTTCTATTTGACAATCCATTGGCCAACGATTAACTTACACGTAATTTCTTGTTCTTTAGACTAATATACTTGCTTCTATTTATTTATGATCAGACAAGACTTTGCTTTCGTTTTTACATTTTACTCTTAATAAATTTGAATAGACCATACAAATCTTTTTTCGCTGTTTTTAATCGATAGATTTATTAGAATATTTATCGTAATTACATTATTAGCAACTACAATCGACCATATTAAATTCTTATTTGTGATTATAATGGTGTCATCCAGTTGTGAGGGTGTGTTTGAGCCACATTATTTTGGAAAAATGTATTCTGGAATAGTAGATTAATGGAAAATGTGCGATTGAAAAATGAGGAAAAGTCATTGATGTGATGAAAATTATTATTTTATTGAAGAATGTGTGGTTGAAAATTAGTAAAAGAACGAGAATGAAAATAAATAAATTAATTTAAATGGTTTCTTTGGAAACAAAATGAATTAATTAAAAAGAGTACTTTTGTTAGTTTTTAAATAAAAAGATTATGTAAAGGACTTGTTTGTCAAGGATTTGCATTAATAAAACAACTGTAGTTGGACCAACCTAATTAAGTATTGACCTAATCCAAGTTTAAGTGGATTGGACCAAATTTAGCGTGTAATTTCAATTAATGGCTTATAATCAAACTGTAAATATGATATTGAAAAAAAAAAAAATTTTGTTCATTCTATTGTTTAACCCTTTCAACCATGTACACAAAATTTGGGGGGTTGTTTGACAGTGTTTTAAGTCTTGTTTGGTGGAGATTAAAATCAGATTTTTAGTAGATTTTGATAAAAGTTGATGAGATGTGTGGTTGAAAAGTTGTGGTCCCATTAAATGTGTAGTTAAAATTAGTTGTCGACTTTGACTAAGATTAAAATCTAGATTTTATTTTTTACCAAACAGGGCCTAAGTAATTTTTTATAAAAGTTGATGAAATATATGATTGAAAAGTTGATCTTGACAAACTGCTCCAAAATTGCTTCTCTACCCAAGAAAGGGATTGTTGTTTTCCCTTTATTTGTGTTTTGTCTTTAGAAAGTAATTACTTATCCGTGGGGTTTAGTGGACATATAATTAAGCTGAAAAGGTTTAACTTGGTTTCTCGGGACGAGAGACTGCTTTATTCCTTCTAATTAAAGGTTGAACCCCGCCCCGCCCTGCGAACATCGTGGAAGAGGTAAATCGCAGGATGTGCCTCAGCAGACCATGGTACAAAAACTGTCATACTGGTGCTCACAAAGAGTCTAATTCCAAACATTATTAGAGGCAGGAATCAAACCCTCACACTGCGACTGTCAGTTCAATTGAGACTACCTTACTCATATCTTTTGCACCACTGAGCTATGCCCTATGTGCACCTTTATTCCTTCTAATTAGTAGGAAAGCGATGAGGAGTGAGCAAAAAAAATAGTAACGACCACCAAGATGATTTCGGTAGACTTGTTTGGAGGTACTTCTAATTTTTTATTTTTTCTTTCTTTGAACGGCAATCGCTCTGAGGAACTATTATAACTTGAATCGGTATTTCAAATAGGGTTCTTTCCTAATCACCGTTCGGCATCCGAGTATGTGATTATAATTATTTATTGACTTTAACCTCTACTTTTTAGTAAATTTTTAATACTTTTTCAAACAAGCGAATGCTTTTAAGTGTCTGTTTGATTGCAAATGTGGAATTTAGATGGAAAGAAAATGAATTACAGGGGATTGAATTAGCTAGAATTTATTTTACTGTGAATTGTAATTAATTGTGTTTGATTAGTATAATTTTTCACCTGAAAAATGTTGCAAGTTTGGTGTCCGTTTGGCTTCGTTGTTATGAAAATTGTCCATTAAAGTGATATTTTTTTTACTATTGGGTTTAGAATTTGTTTCAATTGCAAAAAAAAAATTTAAAAAAATTACCATACGAATACCATTCGTTTAACTTTGTTTTGTATGGAAATTATCAATAAAAGTGATAATTTTTTTTATCAATGTGTCTAAAAAAAATTTCAATTGCCCAAAAAAAACAAAAAAACTGGAGTGGAAATTGATCTTCCACAAAATTAAGGAAAATGTGAGCATGTAAGTCAAACCAAGAAAATGAATTCAATAGAAAAAAAAAAGTGTATCAAATAAGGTAAAAGTGAAAGTTGAAATTTGTTTTCTATTTTCCAGAAAAATAAAGGCATATCAGACAAGCCTAAATGTTTGTACATACTAAGTGAGTTTTGAGTCGTCTTCGCACGTGCATCTTCTTTGTTAAGTATCTTCTGTCCACCAAAACAAATATATTTATTATTTGAACGACCCAAAATGGAGCTACTCCTTTAAAAGGTCATTATAGTACACTGAAAGAGTGAGATTAAGAAAACACACTTGAGAGAAAGAGAGAGAGAGATGGGTGCATGGGTTCGGGTGTTGCTGCTAGTGACTTGTTTATTGTGGCCGGCGGCAATGGTGGAATGTGGGGTTCGTCGTTACAAGTTCAATGTAAGTATACACTATTCATTACGATTTTATAGCTATTCTTTTTTGGTACGTAACATTAAATAGTAGTGAATATATTATATTTTAAATTCTTTTTTTAATCCGAGTCAATATTGTCTTTTGGAAAATCCATATTATGCATATTAAACATCACTAAAACAAGATTTTAGATTTTTTTTTTTTTTTTCTTCAATAATTCTCTCTACCAGAGCAGAGCCAGCAAAACTCTCATTTCTATAGTTAAATTGTTATCTTCGGGCATGCTCTTTTATCAATGGTTGAATTTTTAGTACATTATGTCCTTAGTTTAAATTCTAACCTATAACTATAAAAGAGTGATCATGCTACATGAACAGATTCAGTGACAGAATTTTAAATAGGAGGACACGTGTCATTTTTTCATTTGACAGTTAGAAGAAAAAAAAAAAAGTAGCCAGATAGGTGCTACCACACAGCACTTGTCACCAAACCCTGTCGATTTTCCCCGTTTGAATAGCTTTATTCATAAAAGAGCATGCCAACAAGTAATCTTGACCATTGAAAACATGGAAAATGTGGTGGTCGACTAAACTCCAACGATCCCATTAATGTTTTGTTGGTAAAAATCTTGCTAAATTTCAGCAACCTCTCAGTATTCTTGTTCCTTGAGAGTAAATAGACACATTCTAACTATAAAAGGTTTGGGACAATAGTTACTCGAAGGCATAGATTTGTCTTGCCAATATCTACGTATCTTTCAATTATTGTGGTGTAGAGATAAAAATTTGCTATCGTTGTTGAAGTTAATTTCATTTTTCATTTAAAATATATCACAAAAGAGCACTAAAATTCAGGAAATAATCAAACTTAAATTTCAAATTTTTTTTTTTTTGACAATTTATCCATATGCAGGTAGTAATGAGGACAATGACAAGATTGTGTTCAAGTAAGTCCATTGTGACAATCAACGGCAATTTCCCAGGTCCCACTATCTATGCAAGGGAAGATGACACCCTGTTAATCAAGGTCGTCAACCAAGTCACTTATAATATGAGCATTCACTGGTCAGTTCATAACTTTATGTACTTATTCAATCGTCAATCTCTCATTTATGTTTTCCAATATTTCACTTCATTTCCAATCCTTCTGCCCAAAAATATGCAACGAAAAATACTGGTAACTGAAGCAATTTAGAAGAGACTGACCAGAGAGTCTAGTTGGGGGTCGAATTTACATAGATTGGACTCGATATGAGGCATCTTATCTCTTGAATTGCAGGCATGGAATAAGGCAATTTCGAACAGGTTGGGCGGACGGGCCAGCATACATAACACAATGTCCAATTCAACCAGGGCAAAGCTATGTGTACAACTTTACAGTGAGTGGGCAAAGAGGGACACTTTTTTGGCATGCACACATTCTATGGTTAAGGGCAACTGTCCATGGAGCCATCGTCATCCTGCCTAAGCTTGGACTGCCTTACCCTTTTCCAACACCCCATAAAGAGGTTGTGGTAATATTAGGTGGGCTTCGCTCAATAACATTTTTATCTCGATGATTATAAAATCTCTTTTTCCACGCATCGAAAGTAGTAGAAGATCAGAATCTAAGATTCCCAGCTAATAGGACGAAATATCCAGGGTCTTGATTAGAAATTAATCGATAGATGTCTGATTTGATCAGGGGAGTGGTGGAAGTCGGATGTTGAAGCTGTGGTTAATGCAGCCATGGAGTCGGGCTTGGCACCTGATGTTTCAGATGCTTACACGATCAATGGTCATCCAGGACTCGTCTCAAATTGTCTCGGCCAAGGTACAAATATTATTCTGGCAACTAGTAAGCATATCTCTTTATCGAGGATGGTTGAATCTCGAGACTTAACCCTCAAAGGCTGGTCAAAATAGTTCTTGATATAGGTCACGATAGTCGAGTTGCACGTTCGATCGGCTCGAGTAGATGTAAATTTGTTGCGTTTGTGTTCTTATATAATTACACGTGAATATAATTTGTGAATCAAATAAAATATGTGGTTAAAAATAATTTTGGAGAAAAATAATATAAAAAAGAGTCATACTTCATTAATCTAACAAAATTTCTAAAATTTCCCCAGGAGGATTCAATCTAGCAGTGGAACCTGGAAAAACATACATGCTAAGAATCATCAATGCTGCACTAAATGAGGAACTTTTCTTCAAAATTGCCGGCCACAAACTCACCGTTGTAGAGGTTGACGCCGTCTATGTCAAACCTTTCATCACCGACACCATTCTCACAGCACCTGGCCAGACTACAAACGCCCTTCTCACGGCGGATCTCGGCACCGGAAACTACTTAGTTGCCGCCTCTCCGTTCATGGACTCGCCCATCACGGTCGACAATGTCACCGCCATCGCCACCATGCATTATACTGGCACACTGGCCTCCACAGGCACTGTTCTCACAATCCCGCCACCGCGAAACGCCACTCCAGTCGCAGCCAAATTCACGGACTCCCTTAGAAGCCTGAATTCCAAAACATATCCTTGCAAAGTCCCATTGAATACTGATCATTCCCTTCTTTTCACCATCAGTCTCGGTTTGAATCCATGTGGCACTTGTAAAAATCCCTTTCGCGTTGTAGCTGCTATTAACAACGTCACCTTCGCCACGCCCGAAATTTCCCTCCTGGACGCCCATTTCTTCAATATCACCGGAGTTTTTTCCGACGATTTCCCCGGGAATCCGCCGGTACCGTATAATTACACGGGCAAGCAACCGGCGAATTTGGGGACAATGATTGGAACCAGGGTGTATAGAGTTGGTTATAATTCAAGGGTACAAGTGGTGTTGCAAGATACAGGGATGATTGCTCCTGAAAACCACCCAATTCATTTACATGGAACCAATTTCTTTGTTGTTGGAAGGGGTTTAGGAAATTTCAACCCTGATGAAGATTCTAAGAAATTCAACCTTGTTGATCCTGTGGAGAGGAACACAGTACAAGTACCTTCTGGGGGGTGGGTGGCTTTCAGATTCAATGCTGACAATCCAGGTATTTTAGAAGTTCTCATAACGTTATTTTTTTTTTTTTTTTTTTTTTTTCAAGACGTTTTAATTTGAATGCTTAGATAGAAAAGAAAGCTTCAAGGCATCAAATAATTTTATTAATTTTGTGTGTGTCAAAATAGACTGGGCCATTTAAGTTCGAGATGATCTATTCATTAAAAAATATAGTCGAACCAAGTCGGATCAAGTCGATACACGAGTTGAGCTACTAGGATAAATAGGTTATGCTAGGCTTAATTATCTAGTTCGACAATCCACGAGGACCGATCAAATTGGTCGGGTAATTAAAGATTTAGAAGTTAAAATTAAATTAAAAGGATAGTTAATTTGAATTGCTTTAAAGGAAAATTACAAAAAATCAGGTGTTTAATTTTCTAAATTTTATTTATTAAAAAATCAGGATTTAATTAAATTAATAATTAAAACCTAATTTCCAATCCCCTCTCTCATTCATCTCCATAGAACCGTCTCTTCCCACACACAATCTCTCTCTCTCGTCCTTCCTCGCATTGTAGTCAGAGAACACAACGGAGATGTCGTTGTGAGCAGCGACGACACTCCCCTACGATCGCCAGCAGACGCTGTTGTGAACGGCAGCATCGCGATACTACAGTCCGTCGATGCTACCATTTGCAGCAGCATCGCGCTGATTGATGCCAGCGACTCATCACGGCCCGATGGTAGAGGCGACTTTGTGGATGGGCGACTGATACCGTTCTTCTTTATCATTTTTTTTTTTTTGTGGTTAGGCGCGGTTGTGGTGTTTCTGGTGTTGTTGTGGTGGTGTTTAGGAGTTTTAGGTATTTTTGTTGGTTGTGCAGGTAGATGTGTTGGTGGCTATGGCGTATCAGCGACGATTTTGGTGAGGTTGTGGGGTAGTGCATTGTTGGGTGTGTTTGGTGGGGGGAGGGTTTGGTTGTGGTGGTTTCTGGCGATGGTCATGGAGACCTTGATTATGTTGGTGAGGCTATGGGTTAGGTATTATTGGTTTTGCAAGTGGAGGTGTCGATGGTGCGGTCGACAATGGTGGCGGTGGCGGCGCGATGGATTTGGGTAGGATATAGGAGGTAGTGGTGAGTCCAGTGACGAGCTGGTGTGATATGTTTGTAGTGGTCTTGGCGATAGTGGGAGGTGGCGGTTCTGGCAGATCTGGTGATTTTGATTTTCTGTGACTAAAAATATAATCCGTAATCGGCCATTTTGTTATCTGTGACCTAAAAATTATATAATCTATGACCGTGAAAAAATCTTTGACCAACTAATTTGGGAATCTGTGACCGTGTGACCTATAAATTTTGATATGTGACCAATTAATTTTGAAAGATATGACCAACGAATTAATTGTGACCTACAAATTTTTTGAACTGTGACCGTAAAATAATTTGTAACGTATAAAAATTATTATTTGTGACTGAAAAATAATATGTGACTATTTAAATTGTGAATCTATGACCATATTGTTTCCCCGCTTTAAATTCCCTAAAGAATGAAACATAAAGAACTAGGTTGGATCGGTCCACAATATTGACGGGTCCATGGGTTGTAGTCAAACAGTCCGAGTGTAGCCGGTAGCCCGTATCATATTTTTAGGGAAAATTACAAAAAATCATGGTTTTAAATATTAGATTCAAAAATTAGGGACCAAGTTTCATTATTCAAAAATCAGGTAATATATTAAAACCCTAACCCTAATTTACCACACCCAACACACACGCGCGCGCGCACACACACACACACACACTCTCTCTCTCTCCTTCCCTCCTCCCTCTTCCTCTCACTCCTCCCTTCTCTTTCCACCGGCAGCAGCTCCTATCTTCCTCGCCTCTCTCCACCATTTGACGCTGCTGTCAGCAGCATCACGAAACTGCCGTTCGCTCAGCAGCTGTTGTGGTTCGCGGAGGGAAGACGTCGTTCGTGTAGCTGCTGCCGTTCACACAATAGCATCGCTGCTGCAGTTCAGGAATCGTCGCGACGCCGACGAAGTTTTGTGGTGATGGTGGAAGGTAGGGGCGGATGTGAATGATGTGAGGTCGGGGTGGCGGAGGGTTGCGATGGTGGTGGGTCCATTAGGCGGCGCTGATGGAGATTTGGGAAAATATGAATGGGTCCATTAGGTGGCGACTGGTGGTGGCTATGGAAGTGGTGGTGGTGTTGTGGTGCTGTCATGGCGTCGTTTTTGGCGGCGATGCGTTTTTGGCGACGGTGGTGTATTTCTTTGGCGTTGGTGGTGGCAACAGTTGGGCATGGTGTTGTGTGCTTGGTAGCGGTGGTGGTGGCCTAGTGATAGCGACGGTAGTCTGTGACCAAATGTTTGATAATATTTGTGACCAATAACTCAACTGTGATCTAAAAATTTAATCATACGTGACAGGAAAATAATCTGCGACCAACTAATTTAAAAATCTGTGACTTCAAAATAATTTGTGACGTACAATTTTTTTGATCTGTGACCTTGAAATGATCAAATTTGACGATATGTGATCATTAAATAAATCTGTAACTTATAATTATGAATATGTGACCATTAATCACAAACTGTGACTTTATTATCATTATTTAATAAATATTTTTAATTAATTAAATCTATACCTGATTTTTGAATTTTCAAAATATTTACCTTACTTTTGAATTGAGGTAAAGAATACACCTTAAATATGAATTTTTCCCTATTTTTAGACGTGCGACAATGGGCATGAATTGGGTCTACTTGTGGGTGGACCGGTCCAACTCAACCTACCCATTTTGACCTCAAAATATCCTTAGTGCCTGTTCCGACCCGCTACTTTTTATGTGGCCCGTGGCCTGTCCCAAGAGCGGTCATTCACAGTCCAGCCCGGTTCTAGTCCTTTTTAGAGTTGAGCCACTCGAAACCTAAATGGCCCCACATTTGGGCACCACTGCTTCACCATACACTAGTTTATTCTATTCTATTTGAAGAGTTAATTCTGATTTTTTGAATGTTTAGGAGTCTGGTTTATGCATTGCCATTTAGAAGTGCACACAACATGGGGACTGAAGATGGCATTCTTAGTGGATAATGGTAAAGGGCCCAATGAATCTCTTCTACCACCGCCTAATGATCTACCCAAATGTTGAGAACCCAAAGCTTCATATTTGTACATTTTATTCACCAAAAAATAGAGGTGATGAAGCCCAAAGAAGGGGCCAAATTCTTTTCCTTGTACTTAGTTGTTTATCGTGGATTGTATGTGTGCGATATATTTGGTACGTAGTATTGAACATATTGTCAAGTTTTAGTTTTTTTATTTTATTTTTCCATTCTAGTACGATTCGTTTATGTTCGTTCAACTTACGTTTGTCACTTATGTATATAAATAGTATAAAATCTATATCTAAAGTTGCCAATGTACTTTTTTCTTTTCCTTTTTTTTTTAGTCAAGATGGAGGTCCATATTACTCTGTATCTGGTTTGTTTGATATAAATTGTTTTCTAATAAATAGTGAAAGTTGAGTTTTTTTTTTTTTTTTTTCAGAGAATGTGTAGTTTAAAGGTGAGGAAAGATTTAAGTCCACGTGCAGAATTATTTCATTAAGAGAATTTCTGTGGAAAATGAATTTGAAAAAAAAAATAATAATAATAAGTTTCAAAAAATCTGTATCAAACGTTACAATTGTTGTTTTTAAGTGGAAATTACAAGGACTAAGTGTGTTTTTGATTGCGAGTATGGAATTTCAATGAAAATAAAATAAATTCTAGCCAATTCAATTGCATAGAATTTATTTGTATATAAACTATTAATTAAATGTATTCGATTGATTTAGTTTTTAACCTAAAAAATATTATACTTGTTCATTTCTTATTGATGGGTAGATAAGAGATTGGGGATAGATGAAAGAGAGAAATAAAGTGAATTACCTAAAAAATAAAAATCATCTCTTCCTAAAGAAAATATTCTCCTTATTTTCAAGAAAAAATTGGTCACGTGACCAAAAATAGAAAAATATTTTCTGAAAAGAAAAATTGTCAATTAAACAACACAAAATTAGAAAATTAGATGGAAAAAATACATTTTCTATATAAAAAAAAAATATTGGCAATCAAACGCAGCCTAAGTGTTTCAAGATTTCAATTCATAATTAAGTTCATGTTTGGTATACATTAAAATTTTTCTTCTCATTTTTCTACTCATTTTTAACCACACATTTTTAATAAAATAATATTTTCTATCACATCAATAACTTTTCCTTATTTTCAACCACACATTTTCTATCAATCTACTATTCCAAAATACATTTTTTCAAAATAATGTGACTCAAACACACTCTAAGTACCTCTTTGATTGTGATTTTTTCCATGAAACTTGGAAATTGTTTTGGCATGTTTGAACAACAAAATTTTCTATGCATATTTTTTTCCATGGCTGCCTCCACGCGCCTATTTTTCTCAAATTTGGGGAATTGCTTTTCCGAATTGCTTTTCCCACCATTTTGGTGGGAAAATGCCGAAAACAAATTTCATAACCAACTGTAAAAAAAAAAAAAAAAAAACAATCAATTTAATGGAGAATTTTCATGTAAAACAAAGTCAAGTGTTTCCGGATGGATTTGAGCACGGCGTAATTAATACTGTAATTGTGTATTATTCTAATTAGGGAAAAATTTATAGTTCACGAAATCAAAAATCAAGCCCATGGTTTAAATTTACAAAATTCAGGTTTTCCATGAAATAATTAATTATATTTTATAATTAATCTATTAAATCAAATATTTAACTGTAATCATGGGTGGACCCACATGGGGTCATGTGGGGTCAAATGACCCCACAATTTTTATTTTTATTTTTTTTAACCTAACACTTACCACTTACCCAATAGTAGTTTAATCCACAACTTACAAGCTCAAGTTTAATTACACTTTACACCAACTCATTAATCCATAATTCATTAATTGACTCAACCCAACTAATATATTATAACCCATAAAGCAATGACTTTGATATCCCCCATTCAAAGATCTGAAATCCCTAATTTTTCCATATGCACGTTACCTACGTGGCTACGCACGATGAATTTGTCTCTTGTCTTCAATCCATTTTACAATTAATTTAGGTATTGAATTTTCAATTGAATTGAAGTTAATTCGAGCATATTAGTTACCGATTCTTCTAATTTATAAAATATATTTGAAATTTGGTAGTTTATAGTTCACTAGTTTGGATTTGAGACATTAGAAATATTGTAATGAAATAGTAAAGTAACTCAACCTCAGTAAATAATGGCTTTGTCAGTTTGTTTAACTTGGTGATTTAAAATAGAATTGTTTGTGAAAGTAATTGTTGTTTATTATGAATTTAATGTTATTTTTTTATGAAAAATGAAATACGTGTTTATTTATGTATTGAATTTGTTTATTAACAGACATAGAGAAATATTTTAAGCGAAAATCTGTATGTTCAAGTGTGGTTGATAACGATATAATTATACTACGTTTTCAGAGTATGAAAACGTATATGCTATAATTGTAATAACGTATTGACTTATTTTCGTTAATGATATATAGTTCTAAATATTTTTGAATTCTCATTTTTAACTCCATAAAACAAATGGTCTGAGTCAGCCCCTGGTTGTAATATAATATTTATATAATTGACCCACCCCATGGACCCACTCCACCCCACCTCCACAACCACCATCCACTGTTTTGGCGACTATTTCGGTGACCGGCAACTAATTCTGGCGACTATTTTCCGGTGACCGTTGCCTTCCCTTAATTCTGGTAACTGCTCCAATTCCAAAGTTACGGATATCTTATTAAGTAGTTAAAAATTTAATTTTCGGTCACGACTTATCAAATTAATTGATCACTGATTATTTGAGGTCATAATTGAAAAAAATGTATAGGTCATATATTTTTAATTGATCACAAATTAAGAAGATTTGTTGGTCACATATTTCCAAATTTGTTGGTCACAGATTATATTTTAAGACGCGGATTAACAAATTTTAAGATCACGGTTAAATAGTTAACCACGGAAAACTATATAGTTGTTCACATACACCCAAACACATGTCCCCCAATCTCACTACACCCCAAAAACTTGGTCACAGATCGATATAGTTGGTCACATACACCCAAACACCCCGTCCCCCAATCTCAAAACACCACCAACTACTTTGTCACAGATCGACCAAATAGTTGGTCACAAAAACTCTTCGTCCCATCCGCCCGATGCCATCGCGACCTCCATCGCCACGACCACTGACCAACAAAAACACTATCGACAATCAATAACAGCCATACAAAGATATCCGGCCACCACAGCTACAACCACACACACACAGTCTACAGATCCGCCACACCACAACTGAGAAACCACCGCAAAATCACAACCAAAAAATCACTGAGTGGCGGTGGGATGTGAATGCAAGCTCCCACTCAGAAGCCACCCGGGAAAAAGTTTACACAAAAAAATAAAAAATAAAAAAGATGACAATAAACAATAAAATTTGCATAAATTAATTCATTAAACATCTTTTTCATTAAAATACCAAAGAAATCTAACCATTATCTTCTAAAATTAGCTTTTCTAGCTCGAGAACACAGCACTATCTACATATAACTTCCTTGACTAATTCTGCTAGAAAAAAATCTAATAAAATTAAATGTTTAAGGGCTTAACAAACAAGTAACCACAACACGAAACAGAAATGGAAGCAAACTGAAATGCCTCCTCAATCATGCGGATTTGTGTGGAGCGGTGGTCGGAGAGTGAAACGGAGTCCGGTTCGTAGAATCCATAGTGCATATGGTCCCCCATATATTCTCCCATATTCCCGACGATTCATCGTAAAACTCCGTCACCGCAGCATTTACAGCCATCCGCATCCTTCTACCACCACTTACGACAGTAAAATTAATATATCTTCTCCTCCCAATCCCAATATACTTCATAGGGTTTGGATAGGGGAAGTGGCGGTTGGCGCCGACGGTGGAGGCACAGGTGAAAGAGGGGAGAGAAATGAAATGAAATAGATTAGGGTTTGAATAGAGTTTTATATTTAAAATAAATTTGGTGCGGGTAGGTAGTAGGGTGGGTATATAGATTAATTTAATTTAAAATATTATTAATAATATTAATTGTAAAATTAAAACCTAAGGTGGCGTTCTCTTTGTGTTTGAGTTTTGTGTTTTGAAATCATTTTGAGTTTTGTGTTTTGAGTGTTCATTTTGAGATTATTGAAAATGCGTTCTCTTTGACATTTTGAAAAATTGTTTTCAAAAATTAGAAAATGGAAATTGTGTTATCTTCCTTCCTCCTTCCTCAGCCTCTCTCGCGCTCTCTCTCTCCTCTTTATTTTTCTCCTCCTCCCCCCTTTTCTTCTTCTTCTTCCCCTCCTCCTTCACTGACATGTTGGTGGCGATTTGTGGTTGGGTCGCGACGCTGCGGTGGTGGCTGTGGTGGCAGTTGGGTCGCGACTTTTGGTTGGGGCGGTGGGGGTAATGACAAATCAATTTTGGCTATTCTCTAGGTCGCGATTTGGCGGTGGTTAGGTCCCCATTTGCTGGGTGGCGTGGTCTTTCTGGTCGATAAATTGACAGTGGTTTCTGGTGGTGATTTTACAGTGGTTGAGTCGCCATTTTTGCTGAGTAGAGGTCGCGATCTGGTGGCGATTTGGCGGTGGTTGGGTTGCGATTTTGTGGTGGTTGGGTCGCCAGTTTGGCTTGGCGGTGGTGGTCTACCTAGTCACGAATCTGGTAGTGGTTCGGTTGCCATTTTGGCTGGAGCGGTGGTTGTCTTTCTGTTCGAGATTTCCGGTGGTTGGGTCGCCATTTTGGCTGAGGCGATGGGGGTTTTTGGTCGTGGTGGTGCGGTGGTGGGTTTTGACGGTGTAGCGGTGGTTCCGGCGGTGCAGTGGTGGTCGGGTGCGGTGATGGTTGGCGGTGATTGAAAACAACGAAAACATGTTTTGGAAATTTTTGTCAAATTATAACTGAAAACACCCAAAACGACAATTTTGTCGTTTTCTGTTTTCTTTGTAAGTTTTCAACCCGTTTTCAGAAACGCGTTTTCAAAAATAGTAAAGAGAACGCGTTTTCATTGTTTTGGAAAATCGAAAATAGAAAACGGCCCAAAACGGCCAAAGAGAACGGCCCCTAATTTTTTATTAAATAAAGGCAAAACCTGATTTTTAAAAACGTCAAACTTAATGTCTCGTTTTATGTAATTTACCACATTCTAATTACTTTTTTTTTTCTTTACGGTAATGGACCTAATTATCCCCATTTGAATTCTTGTAAAAAATGGACAAGTATTACAAATAGGAGTGGAATATAGTAGTTGAATCTCTACGTAGTAGTCCGGCCCAAATCATAATTGGGCCTAAACTTGTCGATGAGTGTTAGTAGGTCCTCCAATGTGATGATTCCATACTCATCAAATATATAGATACATCGGACCGTTTAACCTCCCAATATTTTAATAAATATAATTGACAAATGATCACACCCTTTTAATAAATTTATCGAACTTCAAAAAAAATCCTAATAAAATACAATATTTTTGACAAATGTATTTGGCAATATAAGTCCTCGACTTTTGATTTAGTCAAAATTTTCATATTATTATCATATTCAGGTGATTTAAATGAGTTTTCTTAATTGTCTCAAAGAAAGATAATGGGTCGTTAAAATTATTCATTCCAAACATTTCGAGCTCTGATACTATTTTAATTTGAATTATAATTATGTGCGAACAATGCTAAGCCTATAATTAACCAACCAACGGGTGATTGCAAGTTGCGTGATTGCGCTTGCGCACGTGATGGTTGATGCACACGCTTACCGGAGTGTGTGTCCCCAATCACATGCTCACACTGTTTTTGACTCTTAGAAATAAGGGAACAAACGACCGGTCCGCACCCCCATAGGAATCTTTCCTTTAATGGAAACAAATTGCCAACCATATTCATTTTCTTTAGTCCCCCATCATTTCCAACACTCTCCGACCCTTGCGGTCCATTGAGGGCCAATTGCCATCGTTCGGAGAATAAAATAAAACTGCAATAATTTAACCTACCAAATATACCTTCCATACAAGTAACTATGTCTTTGACCTTGTAGTTTATCTGAATTCGGAGATAGAAGCGGTGTGAGCTTTCGATTTTGTTCTCTCTATCTTCGGTTAAAATGTGGTGTTGAATATTGCCCACGTAGAGGATTCTAAAAGCAGTCTACGGGCAGAGATTTTCTTTACAAAAGGCCGAATGTACAACTTTTTTGACATCCCATTCGTGGGCCCCACTCCATGTGAGGAGGCTGTCAAAGTGAATGTACAAAAATGTTGTACATGTAGCGTTTCTCTTTTCTTTAACCAGCCCCCCTTTTCAATATTAACAATGGCTTAAGACATCTTGTTTGTTTCCCAACCTAAAGAAACATCGTCTTTCAATACAAATCGGTAACTAAGAATTTAACTACTTCAGCCATATTGTACAAAACTAGCAAAATATCTCATTCTAAAAAGTACTTTGCCGAGGTCTCTTTGAATAAAAGCCGTTTTCTAAACTTATATAATAAAGATTATAAAATATTAAATTTTGGTTGTTGCATTAGTTATATATCATCTATCTAATTTAAAAAGTCACTGAAATGTACGGGGAACAATTAGACAACAAATACATAGATTATTATCAAAACTATATTCCCAATGAAGGGTCTTGCATCACGTTTCCTATTCCCACATGGATTTTTGTTTTCTTCTTTCCTTTGCAATTGGAAATTGCAATCAATTCAAGTACTTTTTAAAAACAAGTTGTGTCGTATTAGTAATATTATGTGAATATCAATGTGGTACAATTGGTCGTGCCTATCCAAAATTCAATCAAAGACTACGAATTCACTTAGATATTATGACCGATACGTGCTATGTGCAACAGATTAAAAATGTTTATGACGGGATGAGTTCACGTGGAGTAAAACTGTCTGGTATACCCTACTTTCACATTGTTCGGGTTACTCAAAAATATATGGTGGATATGGTCCTATTCAATTTGGACTTGAAAATCAAATTCGAGTATGTGCCAAAATTTTATACATGAAGCGAAATTGTCTCGTGTGAAGTGATGGAGCTAAACTTAGATTCATCACTCTTGTTTGGTCCAGACTAGTTTTTTTCTTTGTTAGAAAAACTTGTAAAGAATAAAGTGTTGATTAATCTAAATACGAATTAATATTAATTTTTTTTATTGACTTAATGATTGATTTAATTCAAAGGAAAATAATTTTTAAGATCAAGTTAAAAATAGTTACATACTTAAATGGTGCTAAAAGTGAGAGGACGGCATCTCTATTACGATGTTATAAAAGAAAGTACAGCAATTAAAGACATAGTAGTTATTTAATTAATAAGGTCAAACTTTTCAAAACTTTGAGATGGTTGATGACGTTGGCGTAACTACAATAGGAAAATCCTTTCCTCGTTGGGACATTCTTTCGTACAAATTTATTGAATGTTTTATGGAACAATTAAATTTAGGGAAAATTGCAGATACGGGACTAAATTTTTCAGATTTTTGCAAACTTTGTTCAAATCTTTGTTTTGTGCTACTCACGGTACCAAACCTTTAAAAAACTCGCACATACAGTCCAAAACGGTAACTTTCATATTTATCCCCGTAAAATAATTGAAGTAATAATTAAAAGAAAATAATATAGTTCATCTCCTTCTTCACCCCCACCCACCCACCCATGCAGCCACCAACACGTCGTCGCATCTTCCACGGCGACACCATCTCCTTCTTCACCTCTCGAACCCATTTCACCACTAAATCACCGATCAAGTGCACCCTTTCTCAGGCACACCCTTCATCAATCAATCCACAACAACAATAAACAGATCAATCCAATTTCATTCTCGAAAGAAAAAATTCAATAACCAAATAAGCAAAATGACCATTTTCAGTGAATCCAAAGGGATGGCTTTTGATTTGACTGTGAAGTCTTTTGAGTCACCAATTTTGATTCGAGCTCACTAGATTTGGGTGGGTTTATTTTGGTTTGATTGTGTTGGTGGCGTTTTGGGGGAAATTGGTGAGAGTGGGAAGAGAGGTAACTGCTCAATTTCTGCTTTTGAACTATTTCAATCTATTTCGTAATGCCCTGACTGGTTCCCTTACAAAAGTTATCACTCTGTTACTGAAACTCACTGTCCTTGGTGTCAGTTTCAATCAATTGGAGGGACCTCTTCTATGTTATGGTTGGAGCTCAACTTCAACCAAAACTCAATCAAACACCAAATAAATTCAACTCAAATCAACACCAACACTTTAAGATAATAAACTGGGATTCAATAACCCAGCTACAATTTCATCGATTGAATTGAAATTACACTAAATAGCAAAATATAAACTGAAGTTACATAACCTTCATAACCGAATTCACATACCAGCAGAGAAGGAAGAACCGAGAATAAGAAGAAGAAGAAGAAACCCAAAAGAAGAGGGCAGAGAAGAAGAAGAAGGAGAAGGAGAAGAAGACGGGGAGGAAAGGGGAGACACAGGCAGCAAGCCAATTCTTCAATTCACCACCCTCTCCAAAACTTCTATAGCCATATATACAACAAAAATGCCTAAAATTAAAGGGCTTGGGTTAGCCCACAATAATACAAGCCCAACAAGATAATAAATGGCCCAAGTCATGACAATCCCTCCCCCTTAGAATAACCTTGTCCCCAAGGTTCGAATGAAGAAAATTTTGTCTGCATGAATTCTGAAGTTTCCCAGGTTGCATCCTCCATGTTGGTTCCTTCCCATTGCACCAGCCACAAAGTGATGGCTTGATTGTTCCCTTTCACCATGAGCGTGGATAGAATACAAAGTGGCGGTTTTGTTCCTCCAATGGTACCTCTATGTTCAACTCCTTGCAATTGTCTGTTTGTAACTCACCATTAATAGGATGACTGTCACCAGGAGTACCTCTAGTCCCTTCAGCTTCCCTTTTTACTTGAATTTTGCTATGTCTAGGAGGAAAAAATTGAGTATCATGACAAAATCCAAGGATCATGGTTGCTAACTACTGAGTTTGAGTCATTTGGCATATCTGCAACCCAATAGGATGGACCATCCATCCCAGCATCCTGTTGCAATATATTTTCCCATATGTCTTCCTTTTTGGGATCAAGAACTGGCTGACTTCACTACTAGCTATTATCTTCAAGATTCTCTTGGAGAATTTACTCTTGAGCTCTATCTCCTCCCTCTCAAAATTAAATTTGAAGCGGCCCCAGCTGAAATCAAATAAGACAGGATCCAATTGACTTTGCCAATCAATTCCAAGCACCATATCGCTGTCCCCAAGTCTAATCCCTCTCTGTTGGTATTGGAACTCCATTCCTTACATAGTCTAAACAAGTGGGTTACATATGGCTGTGCTCATCAGTTTCTCACCATTGGATACTGTCACTATCACTTGTTTGTTTGTTAGTATCTTACAACTTAGCTCTTGCATCATTTTTTCATTAAGGAAGTTATGTGTACTACCATTATCGATCAATACACATATCATCTCGGCTTGGCTCATTCTCTGTACTACCTTTGGATTAAGCAAGTAGTGCAATGTGACATATGCCTCTATAAAATCATTGTTTCTCACGTTGTGGTCATCATGAGTCCTCATTGGTTCCAAAAGGGGCTTTTGAGAATTGTTAAGCTCAATCATATCACTTTGACTTCCATCTTCAACAGTTTTACTTGGCGTTCCATTCTCAACCCCCTCATTCTGATGCTTAGAATCTTTAGAGGAATCAATAGTTGTTTCAGAATTCTGATTATTTGATTCTAAAGAGAAATCAACAGTTGCTTCTATGAAAGGGAACGTGGCCACAACATTCGTGTAACTTGTGATACTATCTTTAGTTATATCAGCTGGCATTCCAATTTCCAAATTTTGGTTCTCAGTGTCTAAAAACAAACTTGTAGATCGTTCCAACTGAGGGGAAACTAGTGTCACTGCACTTCTATCAATTCCTTTACCATCTTCTACGGTCTCAATTCAGGCTCCAACTTCTATACTTTGATTATTCGCAGAAACATTTATGGCTGCTATAGTTTTCCCAGTATTTTCCTCAGTAACAATATCATCAATTATATCATTGACAAGGTCTGGCTTCAAGTGAATCAATTGAAGCATCATATCTCCGCCAATGTTCTCTTTTGCTGATTCCATAATAGCACTACCATTATCTACTTTAGAACTCTCATCGAGCATAGTCACACTTACAATAGGTAAGTTCTCATTCCTGTGATTTTCACTTGAACATTCCTCCATATATCCAACACTTTCGAAATCTGCACTACAAGA
Organism: Fraxinus excelsior; assembly: GCA_019097785.1. Taxonomy (NCBI): domain Eukaryota; kingdom Viridiplantae; phylum Streptophyta; class Magnoliopsida; order Lamiales; family Oleaceae; genus Fraxinus; species Fraxinus excelsior. The sequence continues at coordinate 7,023,518 of CM032645.1, read as the reverse complement.
TTCTTTTGTATCTATGCTTAAAATCTGATCAGTTAACTCAACGTTGTTTGAATCTTCTGATAACTTCTTACTGGATTTATTCTCTGCCCCTACAACACTAGTGCTTCCATTACCTTCATTAGTTGCCTTAGCGGAATCAGAACTAATATTGATCCTCAATCATTTTAGTGAACATTGAAATGATCCATTCATTTTTTCTGTTCATTTCCCCCATCAATTGCTCCATCCTATTTTGCTTAGTACAGAACCTTTTCAACCTTTGATCCCATGAATTTGCAGTCACATTCAGAACTCCCAGTTTCTTTTCGAACCCCTTAATTTGTTCTTCTTGATTTTTACCAAGAAACTCCATTTTCTTTCCCAGCTCACGTACTGCTCTGATACCAAATGTTATGGTTGGAGCTCAACTTCAACCAAAACTCAATCAAACACCAAATAAATTCAACTCAAATCAACACCAACACTTTAAGATAACAAACTGGGATTCAATAACCCAGCTACAATTTCATTGATTGAATTGAAATTACACTAAACAACAAAATATAAACTGAAGTTACATAACCTTCATAACCGAATTCACATACCAGCAGAGAAGGAAGAACCGAGAATAAGAAGAAGAAGAAGAAACCCAAAAAAAGAGGGCAGAGAAAAAGAAGAAGACGGGGAGGAAAGGGGAGACACAGGCAGCAAGCCAAATCTTCAATTCATCCCCCTCTCCAAAGCTTCTACAGCCATATATACAACAAAAAGGCCTAAAATTAAAGGGCTTGGGTTAGCCCACAATAATACAAGCCGAACAAGATAATAAATGGCCCAAGTCATGACATTCTAACTTCTCTTTTAACATCATCCACGCTCTAAGAGCTTCATCTACAGAATAATAAACTTGTTGGAAATATTAATTTCTCACCTCGAATGGATGAATCAAAATTTTGTGTCCTTGATTTGTCTCATAATCAGCTTAGTGGCTATTTTCCTGATGGGTTTGGTGGAGATTGATGGTTGAAGGATGGTGGCGGAGGTGGGTGTGGTGGTGCCAGCGATTTTGGTTTTAGGTTGGGTGGGGTGGGTGGTTGGAGAATATGATAGGGTTTTTTGGTTTTTGATTTAATTATTTGATTTTAGTTTTTTTACATGAAAAAAGGGAAAGTTGTCATTTTGTCATTTTAAAAATTAGTCAACAATTGATCATATTTTTAATTTTTGGTCAATTAATGATCAACTGGAAGGAAATTGTCCATTTGGACAGTATGTGCGAGTTTTTTTAAAGGTTTGGTATCGTGGGTGTCACAAAATAATGTTTGGACAAAGTCTGAAAAAATCTGAAAAGTTTGGTATTGTGGCTGCAATTTTCCCCTAATTTTATTTCACTAAGATTTATTTAGAGATCACTTTCTCGAGTTTGGGAGTGGCTTATGAGATTAACTTGGTCAAGAACTTCTTTTGAGGATGCGTATTCTATATAATTGAAGAGTTTGATCGAACTATTGAATCACAATCTAAATATTTGATTGTCTTATAAGTAATTATAAGGATCGGATCCCACTACTTTTTGTCGGTTCGTAACAACAAATGTGACTTTTATCTTATCTATTTTTAAACGCAATCACTTACTAATCGACTTGATTTGAGTGTCTAGTATAAAATTATTTTTTAATTTGAATACCTCATTCTTTTCCACGTCCTTGTCCAATAATGCATCAAGTGGCCTTATTCCTGCCGGCAAAGGACACCTGCGGAATGGGGATTGAATTCTCCTTTTCTATTGTTTTTGTCTCATTTATATAGTGTGGTCCTTGAGGGGTATAAATGACATACTAGTACAAATTGGACACGAGGTTTTTAATTCATTTGCCTGTCATATTGAAAGGTTTCGACAATCGAGGCATAGGGTATACCTAATAATTGAGAGTGGGTGATTGCCTAAAAAGAACATGTTACATGTGACCAAAATTACTTGCAAATTTTAGGTCACAGAGTCTTCCTATACAGCCTCACCGCAATATGGAAATTCAATCATTGTGACAATTACATTTTGGCGTGTTTTGTGCATATTATTGTAGTCGATTGGACTTGACATAACTCATGAAACTGCACGTGGGCCGTGGAAGTTTTCGAGGTTGAAATTTCGTGTTTTTTGAAAAGAAATTAGTGAGTCTTACGAAATATGTTATATATATATAAAAAAAAAATGTGCTTGATTAACTTAAATAAAAAATAAAAAAAACACTACTGAACATGCTCTAAATCCCAATATTATGAATTCTTGATATCCCATTATTTTGCTCCATTCAGCTGAGAGATTCAATTAGATAAGAACGATTCTCCACAATCCATGCAAAGATATATGCTTCTATGATATATTACTTTACTTCGTGTTTGACTTATGAGTAAATTCTCAATGCTAATTTAGACGTGCATTTTAATGTATTTTTAACTCAATGGAGCTCAAGGATTGAGCATAGATTCGGATGTAGAGATCATGTAACTAGCATATTCCTTAAGAGTTAAATAAGGTATCAATATTGTAGAAATTTGAACCTCGTGCGAATTATTTCTTATAAATGATAAACTCTCAAAATGTCAAGTTGGGGGAATTTTGGGTCCCAAGATACACAAAGAGCTAGAATCCATTATATGGTTCATAATGATTAAATGCATCGTGGGTCACTCAACTTTGATCGAAGGTACATCTAAATTACTCATCTTTAATTTGGTACAATAATATAATTAAAGACGAAATATGCAAAAAATCATAGAATTTTTGAATGAATTGTGCAAATGGCGATCTTAGAAAATCAACTCTTATTCCCTTGTGACCTTGGAAAGGCCATCACTCAAGGGCCTTCTTTTTCTCGATTAGCAGAGTTAATGATAGATCATGTTGAAATTTGTATTATTTTGAAAGAGATTGTTTAGTTGGTAATTGACTTGATCTTTCAAATAAAGTGTTAGTCGCATGACAATTTAAAGTATGATTGTTATATTGACATCACACTTTACTTTTGTTACTCTATTGCACTAAGGTTTTCAGTATTTGCTTATTGTCCCACTTGTACAATAAAAAATGAAAAATTGATGATAAAATACAACAAAAGAATGTTGAGGACATAATTTAATAATAAGCAAAATTTGAGAGCCATTAGTATAATCAATCCTTAATGTAACAAAAAGAAAGTTTTGATGACCACACTTTAAAATAAAATAATGTTATGTAGCGCAACTGATGCTATATATATATATATATATATATATATATATATATATATATATATTATCTGAAATAGAACTATGTGATAGAATTGTAAAAAGGATTATTGATCCAAAAATTCAAAATATTATCAAACCCTAAAGTTCACAAATCCTTTGCACACATATAAACCATTCATGTTGAAATCAATGAGAACAACTAAATAAAAGCGGGAGTGTACATTGATTGATTGCTTGAATGAGTTATAATCTTCCAAAGTGATTCGTAGCATTTTCTTGATTTTTCTCTCTGTTAATAGGGATGCAGAGAAAATGAAAACCATGTTCACCATTAGGGACCATGATCTCTTGATAAATAATAATAACTGAATATGCAGTTATTATATTTCACTTGTTTCAAATTGGTCCCTTCAATTTAAAACAAACATTCCGATCTCTACACTATATATCCATGAAATCTAATATCCATTAGTCAAAATTCAGCTTTAATGAATCACTTTAATTGACTAATTTTTTAAAAAATAGCATCACACATTTAATATATTACATGCGTGGCCCTATATGTTGAAATTTTCCAACACTATGTCCCTCCATATAAAATGATTAATCATCTAGTGACACTTGAGTGTCACTTAATTTAGTGCTCACATCAACAATGTCAAATGACATTACTTTCAAAGTATTCCTTAACGAGGCAGATTGAACCAATATAATCCATTTTATATTCCTGTAGAAGTGAGGGGAGAGTGGAGTGGGGATCGAGAGAGGGCTAGACGTGTCGATTTCCAAAGGGTGGAAGTGGAGCAGTTGGTCACATCAGTGGGTGCCCATTTGGTTGTCATGGTTCAACATTAGACTGCAAATGGCGTTAAAATTTCACTCTTCCTATGACTCCTGTGCTATCCGCTTTCTAATTTTTTATCATATAGGTGGCTAAGGCACGAGGGAAAACTCACGAGTGGGATCCAATGCAATATATGGTTTCTTTTGTCAAATTTTAGTGTCCATTCAAATCTAAATCAAATAAAGTGAAGATAGAGATTGAAGCCCTATTCGATTTTGTTGAAAAATAGATTTGTAGCCCCTATTTTGTGGAGCTAAAAATAAATATTGTTGACCACAAAATGAGCCAACAGATGTCGGGCCCACTCTCGCTACATCAAACTAATTTTGACGCATTTTCTATCGGAAACGGTGAGAAATGAGGCAGATTTGGATACGAGGAGTGCTTCACGACGAGAGACAAAGATGTTCGAACTCCGACGGGTGAAACAAATGTGATTATGCTAACAATGATTATCAAACGAGAACAAAACTATTAATCAAGACCTTGCTAGAATATGTGGAAAGATCGAAAACAGAAGAACATTGTAGGTCATAAGACCGTCGACTTATGCAAATTTTCTACTGATGCAAAATGGAACTGCAATTGTTTGTAAAAAAAAATTCGCATGTTTCTTCTTGATTCCATATTTGAAAGTTCAAGACATGAGAAGATAATCATTCTAACTTCAATTTTTTCAATCCCTTCTAAGTTACAAAGAAGGTATATTTATACTGCCTTGATCGACGTGGTATCCATTGGATCAATTGAGGCATCACATCATTGTTTATTTATACAATACATTGATAAGGGGTCAGCCGCCCTGCACAATATGCCGACACCCTAACATCATCTATTACAAGTGTTATATCAATCATTTTTAAAAGATATTTAAATATCTTGCAAGAGACAACATCTGTTTATTAGCTTTGGATGAACTGAGAGCCCAGAACCATTCATTTGAGTAGAGTGCTTCAACCCCTTTTTTCGTTTCTTTAAGCAACGTCTTATTCCAGGTGCAGTACTTTGCTGGGTAAGACAATACCTCGATAATCTGCACAACTTCACTATATTTTGATCACTTGGGTATCTGTTGACTTTCTGTTTACGTGGATTGCTACGTGACACATTTGACTTTGAGCCTCAATGGTGAGGCGTAACATATATTTTTGTAAAATTTGATAAAATTCGGTCCCTGTTTGACGACCATTTTAACGAGTTTTATTGGAGAAAATTAGTTTTAAAATAGTAAATTTTTCTTGTAGAATGTGTGGTTAAAGAGTAGGAAAAAATCTTGAATTTACATGCAGAACATTTTACTGTGAAAATGTGCGGTTAAAATTGAATATGAAAAAAAAAGTTTTGTTTTAATGGCTGTCAAACACAGACTTGATAAAATGTGTAGTGGAAAAATTGGGGATCGCATAAAATATGTGATTAAAATAAATTATTAACTTTGATTTAGTCTCACCAAACATGGACTTAGTAAATGAGTATACTCATGAGGGGGACAAACACATCACAAGGTTGACACTAGGAAATGCCCCGTCTCCATTTTTATGCAATGGTTCTTGAGCTCCTGTTTGGTGCCCATTATTATTATTTTTTTAAAAAAATGAATTTTAAATAGTATTTTTAGAAGAATGTGTCAAAAAGTTGGAAAAAATTGTAGGTTTACATGCAAAATTTTTTATTGTTTGAATGTATAGTTAAAAATAATTTAAAATGGTGGACACCAAAAATAGGCTAAATAAACTCACAGTACTCAAGGGCGGACGCAGACGTTTAACATTGGGGGGCACAATCGAACTTGCAAAGAAGTTGAGAGAAATTTTACAATCGAAAATTTATGTCCAAAAAAATTATACCCATTGTAATTTTACATTCAAAAATTTACATGGAATATCACTTTTTCGGATGTAAAATTTCGAATTTTTTTGAACTTTTCTAATAAAATGGTGAAAATTACATTGAGAAATTTATATCGTAAAAATAATAAATGTTAATAAAATAATTGATTTTTTTTTAAAATGCGATTTATACATCTTTTTAAAGACTCACGTTTAACGTATTTTTAACTATTTTCGATATATGTTTGAACTATTCGATATGTCCATAATGAAGTTCTTGAAATAAGTTTTGAAATGATATAAGCAATTTGTAGATTCGATTAGCTTACGATCGTCGGAGAGTTTTTAAAATTAGTATATTATTGAAATTCGAATTTATTTTGATTTTACACCTGTTTAGTGGAGATTAAAATCAAATTTTTCGTAAATTTTGATAAAAATTAAACAGTTGTGAATTCCATGAAATACATTATTAAAATTAATTGTTAACTTTGATTTAGATTAAAATTAAAATTTCAATCGATATCAAAGATGATTTTTTAAAGAAAAACTCAAAAGTTAGGGGCACCCGCCTCCCCATGACCCCTCGGGGTCCGCCCATGATAGTACTTGATTAACTTCTCGTATTTATCCGAACTCTTGAAATTGGAATAATCTTAACACGAATCAAGCATTACAAATCTGTAGGCCCTATTTGATAGGCCTTAAATATCATGGAAGATGGAAAACTTTCCACCATTTTCTAATTTTTTAGCTGTTTGATATGATATATTTTCCAGGCAAAACATTTTCCCAATTCCCAGCACGTGACTCTCTTTTCCTCAAAATTCTGGAATTGGTTTTCCCGTGGTTGAGCAGGTTTTTTTGTTTTCTTTGCAAGTGGGAATTGCAACCAAATGCATCCACTACATCGACACCTTCTACTCCAAATTCATCCCGTACGCCGCTGGACAAACCACCAGATTTCCACACCATCAACATGTCCTCATCCCACTCTTCAATTTCATACCCAAAATCAGACATGACATCTCCAAAATCAGACGAAATTCGTGCTAAAAATCAAGCCTTCACGCAAGATTCCAACACCAATTCCGACCAACCCTCCGACACCGACGGCCATACTTCATTATAGGCCCTAATACTCATCAAGGAGAGCAATTTCATGGTCCCATATCATCAAGAAACGATTTATAATGGATTGCAAAATCGGAGACTAAAAAATCTGCTCGATTTTCCACTCCTTAATGTTGGATCCCGTCGTTGTTTCCTTAGGCCAAACCTTCGAGCGATTAACTGTGCAAGTATGTAGAGATTTGGGTTTCACACCTAAGCTCCAAGACGGTTCCGAACGCGATTTCTCGAGTGTAATACCCAATCTAGCTCTAAGGAGTACTATCTTTAATTGGTGTAAGAAATCCGGGTTGGAGCTTCCGAACCCACCGGAGTATTTGGAAATTGAGTCCATTGTTACCTCTTTGATGATGGCAAGTCAAAGATTTAGGATCTCTGAAAGGGGATTGTTGAAGGGAGTTGAGGAAAATGGAAGTGGAGGATTCAGTGATGGTGAAGAAAATGAAAATGGTAGGATGATGTTTTTATTTTGGTTGAATTGAAATTGAAATGGAAATGGTTTTAGTGATGGTGATGAAAATGGAAAATGGGAGGATACAATTTACATGGAAAACAAAACCAATCAAATATCAAAAGATGAAAAATCTCAATATTTTTTAGGTGGAAAATTATATCAATCAAACACAACTAATTGACATTTCTCGGAAAAAAAAAGTTCTAGACAATTTTGTTCTCTGAAATTCGTTTTCTTTCCACCATATTTTCCATCTTGCAATCAAACGATCCTTATATTTTATTAATGTTAGCTATAGAAGGTCGTTTGATGCGCACGTGCTGAGAATGCGATGAAGGGTGGAATAATCCTCCGACCCCAAACAACGTGAAAAGGAAGGCGGTAGTTGGTCGCTACACAAAAAAGTTAAAACGGGTATGTATCCAGTGCATCAGGGTTCATGGTATTCGTTATTTCTTGATTGGGTCCCCCTTTGTTGGAGCAGAACCCAATGTGAATCCCTTTATTAGTAATTAATGAGAATCGAAAATGGCGTTGTGTCCCGTTCTGTATCTCATCTTGACATTTGATCTGCACCGTTAACGTGAATTATATTTATTGAAAGTGTTTAAAACATGTGTCAAAACTAAAGTGATGATTGGTCGTTGGATGTGTGGTTGATGAACAACAATACTGACTTTGTTGATCGCAAGAGAGATGGTGTAAGAAATTATATAAATTGAATGGTTGCTGAGAAAAGTATGCAAGACATAAAATGCTCTATACACCATACATGGAACGAGTTCTAAGACGTATTAAAAGAATATCATGCATTGGTAGAGGTACGAGTTCTGCATAATATCACAAGTGACATTATGTTACTTGGATTATTGCGCTGCATAAAACTTTTGACAACATGTATCCTTCTGCCGAAGCATAATATCCACTTTCAAGATTGGTCTTTAGCCACATCTTCGTGCACTAATCAGGACTTCAAGCATTCTTGAAGTTCATTAACATTGTCCCTCCCAAATTATGCTCTCGGCTTTAAAATTTTAGTTGTTAATACTTGTTCAATAAAACGAGTTAGTATCTAGTGGCAATCTAAGATGGTTGGGACTCGCTCCTCGATGTAGAATCTCTCATGACTCTTGAACTTGTGTCATTGTAAGAATTATAGGATCGTACATTTAAAAAAAAAAAAAAATTTAAGAGCACTAAAATGATACATTTTCTAATAAGGGGCCAAGGAGCGTCCCACTTAAGAGCTACCCTCCTTGTAGCCTTCTATCGTATATAGGGTGTGTTTGAGCCACATTATTTTGAAAGAATATATTTTGAAATAGTAGATTGATGGATAATGTGTGAATGAAAAAGAAGGAAAAATTATTAATGTGATGGAAATTATTATTTTATTAAAGAATGTGTGGTTGAAAATGAGTATAAGAACGAGAGTGAAAATTTTAATGTATACCAAACATGGACATAATATATAAAAATGTAAAATGGACTACTACAACTTTCTTTTTCACAATTTAGTCCTTCCAAATTTCACCAATATTTCAGTTTTAAACGATATTAAATTATATGTTGACCACATTACGATTTAACATAAAGTAATCAGTTCAACTTAGAGAACATAATTGTCGGCTAAAACTGACTTTTGAAAAAGAGATTAGTCAATCTTAACCTTAATCAAGAGCTCGTTGACTTGATTATATCACTAACACATGATTGGCTGGTCATTCACCTGGTGAAAGCAATATGTGCCCATTACAACCTTAAGGATCAGAATTAGATTCTTTTTAGTAAAAAATAATAATAAAAAATAAAATTTCACATCACAAGTAAAAGTTGATTTAAGGTGGTGTGATAGATATTATTGAAAAAATAACGTATTTAAATAGTGATACGATAAGAAATATGTGATTAAAAAGTAATGGAAAATTATTGATGTGATAAAAATATTATTTTATTGAAAAATGAGTGGTTGAAAATGTATTTTGAAAGAATACGTGTTAAACAGAGGCTAAATAAAAGTTTATGCGATTAAAAAAAAAAGGAAAAATGAATTTAAAAAATAGAGGTCAAACAAGAGGATAAAAGTATGATATTAGACGTCATTAAATTCAAACAAGCAATTTAGCCCTGTTTGGTGTAGAAAAATTTGATAAAAGTTGATAAATGTGTTGTTGAAAAGTTACGGGTCTCGTAAAATATATAATTAAAATTAATTATTAATTTTTATAATTAAATGAGTACACGAATTCGAAGATCGGTAGACTTGGAATATTGAATTTTGGAGAAAGAATTTAAAATCCATATTAATTGAGGAGTGTTGTTGAGAGGTGATGGAGTGAGGTTCCATGAATAATGATGGAGGGCCAGCCCATTCTTCATTAATTAATTAAAATAAAATAATTAAGAAAATTTGGTCGTGTCTGATTAATATACTTCAAATAAAAAAACAGGAGTGTCAATTATTATTATAATACGAAAACTTTTTTATAAGTTGCAGTATCCACAAACACTATCCCATCCAATAACATTTCACCACCTTCTTCAGCCAACCCCCCCCCCCCCCCTTCCCCCCCACCTCTCTGTCTCTAAGGTTTTTAGGCCAAAAATTCAGATTCAGCTTGCTTTTCTTTTTCTTGCTTTCTTCTCTTTTCTTTGTTGTTTCAATACTTAGAAGGAAAAAGGAGGAAAGCAGAAGACACTTTTTCAATTTTTTTCTCTTCAAAAAATCTTAGGCTCCTCTCAACTGTTTTTCTCACTCGAGTTTCCATCTTTCAGCTTTTCAGGTTGTGACAGTTCTTCCCACTCCAGCTTCTTTATTAACTGTCTCTGTTTCTTGCACCTTTTTGCTTTTTCCTTAGTGGGATATCAAGAAATTTAATCTGAGGAAGATAAATTTCCACTAACTCCCATTTCTGATTGAAGATCTTATATCATTTTCTTGGAATTGTTTTTGGGTTTTTACACTTTTAGTTGTCTTTGCCATTTGGTTTTGTGGGTTCCGATCTTAATGATGGTTTTGGTGGGATTCTATCGAGTGAAATAGTTTTTACTTTTTATTAATTTATTACCTTCATTTAGTTATCAAAATTTGTGAGATTTTGGTTGATTTTGAAAAAGGTGTGATCTTTTTAAGATTCCTCAAGCGAGAGGTGTCTGTAGAGGAAAAGCTATTCTGATTCCTCCACAAAAACACTGATATAGCCATTGTGAAGCTTCCACCTCTCTGCATTTCCTTTCCCACTTCTCTTCTTACTCTTCACTTTTCTCCTCTGTTTCAATATATCCAAAACTTATTCAAGATCTTCTGATATTTCGACATATATTCTTCTTACTGGAATTTCAAGAGGTGGGGTATGGAGATATTATCACCAAGTTCTTATTTTTCTAATTCAAGTTGGTTGCTTGAGGAGAGCAGAAGCACAAAATGGACTCCTGCTGAAAACAAGGCCTTTGAGAATGCTCTTGCACTACACGATAAGGATACGCCCGATAGATGGCAAAAAGTCGCGGAAATGGTTCCAGGGAAGACTGTGGGGGATGTTATGAGGCAATACAAGGTGTTGGAAGATGATGTTAGTAGTATAGAGGCAGGGCTAATTCCAATTCCTGTATATAGCACGTCGTTGCCTTTTACACTCGAATGGGGTGGCGGCCGTGGGTTTGATGGATTCGACCATGCTTATGTTGCGGGGGGAAAGAGATCCTCTTCAACTAGGCCTAATGAACAAGAAAGGAAAAAGGGCGTTCCATGGACAGAAGAGGAGCACAAGTGTGTTTTCTATCTCTGATACTCTAATGAACTCCATTTTCTTGCATATAAATTGAATGGATATTGCTGGAATACTTAAATATTGGAAGTGTAGATTAGTTTACACCAAGCATTTTACATAATTATCAACTACAAGTTGGATATAATTGACTTATTCTAATGAATTTCATTCTTGGAATGTATCTACTTGAAGTCTATTTTGAGATTTATTAGTTTCTTACTGATTGATGTTAACTTATTTGAAATTCCAAGTGTTTGGCATTAATTTGGGGTGATTTGTTTCGTAGGTTGTTTCTGATGGGGCTTAAAAAATACGGAAAAGGGGATTGGAGAAATATCTCGCGCAATTTCGTGATTACTAGAACACCAACACAAGTTGCTAGCCATGCTCAGAAGTACTTCATTAGGCAACTCTCCGGAGGAAAAGATAAGAGAAGAGCAAGCATTCACGACATAACAACGGTTAATCTCAATGAGAATCAAAACCCGTCATCGGAGAACAATAAACCACCTTCGCCTGAGCAGTCAACCATTCTTCCACAGCAGTCGAATTCTGCAGCAATACATAAACTTCCTTTCCACTGGAATCAATCATCCAATGATGCAGTCATGTATGGATTTCAAGCAGGAGGAGGCCTAGGAAATATGTTTTCTCCTCCCTATAGCATGAATTCTTATGGACATAAAATGCAGGCTCAACATTTGCAAAGAGGTGGTTTGCATGAACCATTACTGGGATCTCAAAACAGGGTGTTTCAGATTCAATCAGGGCATTATTTTCCTCATGCTTGATATTGCATCAGCCCTTGATTACACTTTGTTAGTTTGAAATTCCTAGTTTGGATTTACTAGCATAGATTGCTTGTGCTTTTCGATCTTTTGTGAATATTTTGTTTCTCGAGCACGGACTGGCACCACCGTGAATGCAATGCCAAATCCCCCAGCATTTGAGCTCGAAGCAAGGTTACCAGTATATTGAAGTTGCAAATGCCTTGTTGAAATCGAATGTGTTAATGAAATACTCGTATAATTGTTATGGCTGGAATTGTCTCTGGTACATGTTTTTTCACTCGTGATTAGTTCATTCTTGGCTGCAACTGTTGCTAGCATACCATGAGCTAGTGTGTGGCTTGCATCCATGTCACACCGTGTTCCCGTGTGGTGTTCCGAATGGAATTTGTAGCGGTCATTCAAATTCCTATCATCACCGTCCCACTGTTCTCTTTCTTCGTGTTGATCTAGTAATGAATAGAACAGAAACCGAATGATAAAAAGGGAATCACGAAGTCTATACTTTGCAAGATTTTGAATCGAAGTCTAATGCACATTCCACTATAAAAATTCATTTGTCGTATTCTTTACATTGTTGGAAATGGTGCCATGAGTGGGTCAACTTTGACCACAAATTTAAGTGGGACCCGATGTTCGATTTATCGAAATTAATGTTCAATTAAATTCTACGTTTCGAGTAGATGAGTGTAAAATATTTAATTGTGAAAAACCATTTCAATATGAATGAGAAATTATGGTTGAAAATTAGACAATAAATAAGAGAAATAAATGGGAAAGAATTGAAAAACTGTTCCAATCCCACATAGGTTGCAAACACAACATTGAACCACTTAATACACTTCAAGTTTGGATATGAGTTTGGCTCCAATGGGTACCAATAGTCTTTGAAAGGGAGAGTCTTAGACAATGTCTAGATTTATCCAAGGCCGCGCGCGTCGTCACCGTCGTCCGACCGGCATGAGCTCGAGTCGGGGGTCGTGGGATTGGGCCGGGCCCGTGTCAATATTAATTTTTTGGGTAAAATTTATTTAAATTTTATCTGAATTCAATTAATTCCCTCCCTTTACAGTTTATTAACCGACTCATCAGTTTATTAAAACGGTGTGTTAAGTAGGCGTGAGTGGTGAGTTGAAAGTTCTATGGAAAACTGCTCAACCGTTCACTCTCTCCTCTATGTAAATGGTCCTCGGGTTTTCATTTCATACAAAGAAAATCACGAATCATTCTCTGCATACATACTCCTTTTCTTTCTGCATTAAGTCTACAGAGAGTATTATCGGTTCTGGATTTGTTGTCTTGCAGTTGAAGTGCTGCTTCTGCAAATGTGATCGTTGTATCTTGAGAGACGCTTTATCACATACCGTAAACACCGTATGACGGGGTAAAAATGTCTTAAGGACAGAGAGCTAGTTTTCTCCTCAATCATCCTTATTCCGAATTCTGAAATTGTTTATGCATTCTGCTTATGTATTTATTATTACTGTTTATGTATTTCATTCTGAATGTTTTACAATTACAAGTCATATTTTGAAAATTTTATTCACTGCGAAAATTTATTTCAACATACATATCCTCTCTGTCCTTTTCCATTTTTTTGTGGTAGATTTTGTGTTTCCATTCAATTTTCATCTACTTATCAAAGTTCTTGATAAAAAAGAAATTCAATAGAAATCTATGCTTGTTGATACATTTTAGCTAAAATTTTATTTGTATTGTCCAATACTGTACAATGATGGCTATCAAGCATGCCATGGTATCTATTTGTTACGATAAATTGGATATATTATCTAGTACTAAGTACGGAATATTCTATTGTGCACTCCGAGCAAAGAATTCATGGGAGGCAATATGAACGTAGGTAGCTTTTCACTTGGAAATGACAAAATTAGGCAATTTCTTTATAGAAAAAGGAACTCCATATGTGCATGTTGCACCCGGAAGCACCCTAGGCCACTTTATTCTGATTTTTATCATCATCTTAACCACGTACACAAATCTAGGATCTCTCACTTTCGGTTGTCCAATTGGTTTTCTGTGGACAATATTCTGAGATTTATTCCGAAAATCATTCTAAAGAATCAAACGAAGACTAATGTATACGTATTGAGACTATGCAAAAAGTGAATTTAATTATATTCATGAAGATATCATAAAGTAGCACGAAAGAGACGACAGTTATGAGAGTGACCAACCAAGAACCCGAAGAATATCGGCATCACACCTGATAACGAGAAGCATGATGACGTACTAAAGAATATGCCCCGTCTTTTTATCTTCAACCCTGAGCTTGCATAGGCTGCAAGATTTCAACCCGTTTTACAGACAGAGACTTGATGACCATTATGGTCCATAGAGATAAGTGAATAATCTCTAGTGGCTTTCTGCTACTGAATGTATAAATGTCACAAGACGAAAGAGAAAAAGCATATTTATCTCTATGCTACAAATTAAGTCAATAGGGAATAAATTATAGGATTAAAGAAATCTATTCGATTATTGGTATTGAAACTTGGAAGAAAACAACATTGATTTTAATAAACATACGGAGAATCCATGCAGCTGATAGGAAGCACATAAAACCACGACAGTTGCGGTTAGCTTCTTGAGACTAGATGAGTTGACGGACGATCATTCAATTTTATCAACTCTTTAAACTTACGCGCTATTGCAACCACTTACTGGTCAAGGTTTTAATCTGGCTACTAACTAAATACAGAAGAAAACCATGATTTCTACCAGCAAAATTTTTTCTCTTTTGGAACACCTAATATTTATGATAGATTCATCATGGCTTTCTCCAATATTGATAGTAATAATTTTTAATTTAACTTCATTGCCTAGTGTTGAACCGTTTGCATTTGCAAGGTGTATAGCTTCTCCATCTTCTTCAGACTTCTTACGGGTCCCCGAGTTGTAACTCTCCCACTAATAGTTGTTAGAGAAGTGTTTATGTTAGAATTTGGTTTTGACTCGAATTCTTTTGTTGAGGTATTTGAAGTATTGAAGAATTCTAATTGAAGTGCACGTCATGAAGAATTCAAGTTTAGAATGCTATTGGAGTCATATGAAGATCAAATTTCAATGATAATTAGGAGTTTGACTTGAAGGAAGATTTTTGGATAGAAAAATACATTTTTTTGGAGCATTAACCAAGGGATAAATTTTGGGGCAGAACCCTGGGCCCCGGGATCGGGGGCCCGACGCCAGGGTCCGGGCCCGAGCAAGTTTTCGGCCCGAATGAGTGTTTTTCGCGTTTTTCTTCTCCTACTTCGTTTTGGACTCAGTTCTTTGGCACCCACTTCATCAACAACTCTACCAAAAGGGATCTTGGACATCTCCTACATGTTTTCTATAAATACTAGGCTCTTCTATACAATTTTATAATGCGAGATTTATGATTACTAGCTTTTAGGATCATTGTAATATTTTTCTCTCTTCTTCATTATTCTGATGCAATAAAATATCCTAATTCCTCTGTCATATTCTTGTCTTCTTTTGTTTTTGATCACATACTTTATTATTTTGCCATATAATTTCAACATCTCAATACATTGATTGGTGTCACAACAAGTGGTATAAGAACAATTCTGGTATTAGCTTGTTTTGTAACAGTTTATATACTGGATACCTTATATGCAAGACTGATACTGTGTATGCAATCAATACCATATATGCAAGAGTTACCGTATATGCAGAATTGACCGATTTTACACACTTGATACAGAATTTACAGTTTAAATAGATTAAATTATATATTTGTAACAAATCCAATGAGCGTCTGCTTCCCAGAATAAAATAAAAATGTAGCAAAATGTACACAAGTTCAAGGTCCGAAGCCCATTTCGGTCTATGATTTGCACCCCCTACGCGCGCACGTGGAAAGAGTCTCTATGCTACACATGATCACACAATTCTAAAGTGTAATCCTTTATAAAAAGATTTTTATTTTCATCCACTTTCTATGTGGGACAAACTCACTTTTTATTTCTCTCACCAATATAAACTCCTTTTAAGTAGCACACTTTGAGTTTCAATTTCTCATTCACCTGAGCATCAATTTTGACAAGTAAATAAATGATTTCGATGTGCTCACGGAGGAGAACACAAATCTATATTTATATTTCAAAATAGCCAAACGGGTCCTACTCAAAACTCATGCCAAAGTCAGCCATTATCTCATTTTTTCCAACAATATTTACAAAGTAGTAGTAGGGGTTCTGTCCCCAGCAAATTTCTAAAGCTAGCCTTTGTCTTCAAATCTTTCTGAAGTTGTACATTCTTCATGATCCATCGGATAATTCAATTGACCCTCATGTCCAGTATCTTCAAATAGTGTCGAGTTTTTCCATCTGATCTTCATAATTAGTTGGTTCATCAACATCACTATGTGTCAACTTCTTCAGTTGACTTCTCTTGATAATGGGAAGATTCCTGCTCATAACAGGAGAGGCAAAAAATAGAATGAAGACAATAACTACTGTGTACAGTTTGTGTATAGTTTTTCTTGGCTTGTTAGACATTAACACATTGTACAGTGTAAATGAGAAATAGGCATGTCAATTCTTATATAGAAACACGAGGTAGTCATAAGAAAAGTTGTTAGAATTTGATGCCATTTATGTCATTTGTTTCTAACCTTTTATTTTTGGGGCGATGATGAAATGGGCTAGGCCCAACTGTTGGAATATTTTGTGAAGGAAGACTTTGCCCAATAATGCAATTAAGAATCAGGCCCACAACTCGGCCCAAAATCTGATACCCATTTGAGCCACCTGACCCAGTTGATAAATGGGCTGACTGGACTGGATTTCCCTTACCATGGGTTGTTATATACTAGATGTAGCTTCAATTGTAGGAGCATATTTCATTTTTCTCTCGCTCACGCTTTTGGGAAGCTTCTGGCGATTCCAGTTCTTCTTGTTCTCTTCTTCTTAGTGATTCTTGAGAGAGATTTTAACTTCTGGTTTCAATCTTTTAATTTTTGTGATTACTTACCTTTGTGGTTGGTTGTACGAAAGAGAGGCTGTCCAATTTTGGGATTCAAATTTGTCTTGAGTCATTAAGTAACATGTGTGGTTTAGATTAGGGATTTGGGTTGTTGTTGGCCGATTCTATATTGTACAGACGGGTACATTGAGTTTTATTTCTAAGCCCATTTACAATGGATATTACTTTGTGTAAATCTTGTTCGGTTATCTTGGTGATTATATAATTGCATCCTCTTGATTCTTGAGGCTCCAATCCTTAAAAGTGGTATCAGAGCATCTGTGAGGCGTGTTGGAGACTTCGATTGCTGATTTTGACATTGGGTAATTGATTTCCAATTGGTTTCCCAAATTTCAATTAATTGCAGGAACCCTAGTTTTTCCCCCTTTCGTTTTGGCTACTAATTCCCTTTCTTGTTTGTGTTTCTTACGAGGGAATTTAATTCTTGGTGAATTAGAGTTTGGAGCTTGGCTTCGAGCTGACTGAGGGCTGATTTCTCGAAACTGTCTGTGACTGGTTTTCTGTAAATCGTATCTGGTGATATAATTCTAATCCATATTTTCTATTTCCATTGTTATTAGATCTTGTTTACTGATAGTTTCCCCCATGTTTCCCCTATTATAATTTTGTTCTTGGTGTTAGAATTTAGCCTTGACTTGAGGTCTTGAACCTCACGGAATCTTGGTGAATTCTAACACCTGAAATTGTTTTAGAATACTGATTGTTAGTCTTCTTTATCTACAATAGCTTATTCTTTGTGAATTCTTGGGTTTGTTAGTATGCTTTAATCCCACTGTTAATCTGCTGCTGATTCTTTGAGTTTATTAAAACTGCTCAACATCATTGATAGTTATTTAGTCACCGTGTTGATAGCCTATTTCAGTTTGATATTATTCATTTCTGATTTGATTATACTATGATTTGTGTGAAATTAAATTGGTGAATGAAATATTTGTTTTCTATTTGTCTTTCTGTGGAACTGTAATCTCAAAAATTCTTTGTGTTGATTAAAAATTTCAAATGACAATGGCAACATTTGAACTTGGAGTTTTTAATGGAAAATAGGATTTCCTCATTTGGCAGCAAAAAATGAGAGGGGTCTTAATTCAACAGAAATTGGCTAAGGCTATTACTGGTGAATATCTCGCTACTATGACTGATGATCAAAAGAGTGAATCTGATGAACTTGCATATATTTCTATTATCCTCCATTTATCTGATCGAGTGTTGAGAAAGATAGGAAAACAAGATAGTGCTAAGGATTTGTGAGATAAATTAGAAGAACAGTACATGTCTAAAAGTCTGCCTAATAAGCTTTTCTTTTTAGAGAGGTTCTTTAGCTTTAAGATAGATATGTCTAAAGACTTAGATGATAATTTTGATACTTTTTATAAGTTAGTTCAAGATATCAGTAATACTGGGGATAAAGTTTCTGATGTGTACAAAGCTGTTATCCTTTTGAATGCTATACATGATGTCTATAAGGATGTTAAGTCTGCTATTAAATATGGCAGAGATAATTTAACACCTGACATAGTGATAAATTCTTTGAGAAGTAAAGAATTAGAGCTTAAAGTTGATAGAACTAGGAAGGGTTTTGAGAGTTTGTCTGTGAGAGGTAGACCTATGACTAGACAAGTCAATGGTCAGAATCATCAAGGTAACAATTATAACAATTTTAAGAAGAATGGGAAGGGGAGATCTAGATCTAAGTCTAGAAGTGGAAATGGAAATAGGAAGTGTTATAAATGTGGTAAGACAGGACATTATATAAAGACTGTTACAAGAAGAAAAATGATCAGAGACGAGAGTGGATGAAGGGAATGTTGTTGAACCCCTAGGTGAGACCACTGTTGATGTGTATGTGGTGACAGAACCTACATTTGATTTGAATACTGTCAACTATGTGGATGACAGTGATCAGGATGGTGAATGTATTCTGAATTCGAGGTGCACATTCCATACAACCTTGGTTAGAGAACTTTAAGGATCTTAATGGAGGAGAGGTGGTTATGGGTAATAATGCGGCTTGCAGCATTAAAGGAATTGGTAGTGTGACTTTGAAGTTTGACAGTGGATATACCTTTACTTTAGAAAGGGTAAGGTATATTCCTGATTTGAATAGAAATTTGATTTCAATGGGTAATCTAGATGATATTGGCATTCAAGGCCGGACTGGTGATGGTTTTTTTAAAATAATCAAAGGTTCCTTGGTTATCTCTAAAGGTACCAAGAGGAATGATATATATGTCACTAGATTCAGTGTAGTTCAAAGTCACATTGCTGAATCCTCTAGTGCTGAGATTGATGCTACTCTGAAGTGGCATAATTGGTTAGTCTATGTGAGTGAAAAGGCTTGCATATTTTGAATAAGAAAGGGGTACTTGGTAAGGATGTGATTTCTAAGGTCCCATTTTGTGAGTTCTATACCTTAGGAAAACAACATAAAGTTCATTTCAATACTGGTCAGCATAAGACTACCTCTATCCTTGAGTATATTCATTCTGATCTGTGTGGCCCATCATCTACTACCACTCAAGGTGGTAGCAAATATTTTTTTTATCACTTATTGATGATTTTTCAAGAAAAGTTTGGATTTATCTTTTAAAACAAAAATCAGACACTTTTGAAAATTTTAAAAATTGGAAAACTTTAATTGAAAATCAAATGGATAAAAAGATAAAGGTTTTAAGAATAGATACTGGTTTGGAATTTTGTAATTCTGAATTTGATCAGTTTTGTAGTGATGATGGGATCATCAGACATAAAACTGTTCCTTATACTCCTCAACAAAATGAGGTTGCTGAAAGAATGAATATGATTATATTGGATAAGGTTAGATACATGATGATTAGTTTGGGGTGAGGCTGTTATGACAGCGGTTTATATTATGAATAGGATTCCTTCTAGTGTCTTGGATGGTAAGACACCTGAAGATGTATGGTCACAGAGATTATTTGATTATACTACCTGAGGACTTTTGGGTGTGCTGCTTATTCTCACCAAAGTATAGGTAAGTTGAAGCCTAGATCTCAGAAATGTGTTTTGATACAGGCTTTGGGTGAGAGATGAGAAAGGTTTTAAGATGTTAACTAGTAAAAATGTGACTTTTAATGAAATTGATATGCCTTGTTTGAGTAAGAAGGTCTCTAGTGAGGTGCCTGAGAGGGTTGATGATGAGGAGACTGGGATGCAAGTTAGATTAGATCATTCTTCTAGACTTGTTGATGAGGAACATGTTGAGAATGAGGTTGAGGGGGAGAATGCTGGTGTCACTGGTTCTCATGAACCTGTTGAAGGTGGTGAACATGACTTAGTAGGTGATGTAGTTGGTCTTCTAAGTGATTATCAACCTGCTCGTGATCGAGCTAGGAGGGAGATTAGGGAACAAGACTTAGCCTTTAAGGAACCTAAGACTTATGAGGAGACTGCGAGTTGTCAACAATATAATGAATGACTAGGTGCTATCGAAGAAGAGATGAAGTCCCTTGTGAAGAATAATACTTGGACTTTGGTCCCTGAACCCAATGATAGGTCTTTGGTGGACTGTAAGTGTGTTTATAGTATCAAGGAGGGCAGTTCTTCTAAAGAGCCTCTTAGGTTTAAGGCTAGACTTGTTGCAAAGAGGTTTATACAAAAACCTGGTATTGATTATAATGAAATTTTTCCTCCTGTTGTGAAATATACTACTATAAGAGTCATGCTTGCTTTGGTTGCTCAATATGATTTAGAGCTTGAACAAATGGATGTTAAAACCGCCTTCTTGTTGGTGACTTGGATGAAACGATTTATATGAAACAACCTCATGGTTTTATTCATTCTAAAAAGCATAATCATGTTTGTTTGCTTAATCGATCTATGTATGGTTTGAAACAATCACCTAGGTAATGGTAATTATGTGTCTTCTATTGACTTTGTGCGAAGTGCCTTTGACCATTGTCTTTATTTTAAAAGAAACAATAAGAATGATGTGATTGTTTACTTACTTTTGTATGTTGATAATATGCTATTGATTGGACATAAGATGAGTGATATAAATGACATTAAGAAGGATTTAAGTGCTGAATTTGAAATGAAAGATTTAGGACATGCTAGAAGGATTTTAGGTATGGATATTAAAAGAAATAGATCACAACAATATCTTCTTTTAACCTAATCTGACTATGTGAAAAAGGTGATATCTAAATTTACTATGCATGATTCTAAACTTGTTACTTTGCATCTTGCTTGTCATTTTAAGTTGAGTAAAGAACAATGTCCACAAGATGAATATGATATTAAATACATGCAAAAGGTGCCTTATGCTAATGCTGTTGGATATGTTATGTATACTATGGTGTGTACTCGGTCTCATGTTGCACATGCTATTAGCATTTTGAGTAGATTTATGGCAAACCCTGGTCCTGAACATTGGACTGCATTAAAATGACTTTTAAGATACTTGAAAGGTTTTGCTGACTTAGGATTGCATTTTAAATTTTGTAAATAGGGTGTTGTGTTGAAAGAGTATGTGGATTCTGATTATGCTAGTAATAAGGACAACAGGAAATCAACAACTGCATATGTGTTTACTTTGTGTGGTACTTGCATTAGTTGGAAGTCTCAATTGCAGTCTATTGTTGCCTTGTCTACTACTGAAGCTGAATATGTAGCTGCTACTGAAGTTATAAAATAGTCTTTGTGGCTTAAAGGCTTATTATGTGAACTAAATAAATTGCATGAACCTGCTGTGGTGTATTGTGATAGCCAAAATGCTATACATTTATGTAAAAATCCTGTTTTTCATGATATAACTAAACATATAAATGTTATGTTGCATTTCATTAGAGACATAGTTCATAAATAATCTATTTTGTTTGAGAAAATTCCCACACAATTCAATCCCGTGGATATGAGAACAAATGTATTATATCTTTCCAAGTTTAAATCATGTTTGCAAATACTAAGAATTGATACCGGGTAACTTTGTGTTTTTGTATGTGTTGATCTTATTTGGTGTTGGTGTTAATAAGTACTAATTCGTTTGGTGGCTTATGACATTGGCATCAAGGGGGAGATTTGTTCGAATTTGATGTCATTTGTTTCTAACCTTTTATTTTTGGGGCGATGATGAAATGGGCTAGGCCCAACTGTTGGAATATTTTGTGAAGGAAAACTTTGCTCAATAACATAATTAAGAATCAGGCGCACAACCCGACCCAAAATCTGATACCCATTTGAGCTACTGTGACCCAGTCGATAAATGGGCTGACTGGGCTGGACTTTCCTTACCATGGGCCGTTACATACTAGATGTAGCTTCAATTGTAGGAGAAGATTTCATTTTTCTCTCTCTCACGCTTTTGGGAAGCTTCTGGCGATTCCAGTTCTTCAATTTCTTCGTGTTCTCTTCTCTTCTTCTTAGTGATTCTTTAGAGAGATTTTAACTTCTGGTTTCAATCTTTTAATCTTTGTGATTACTTACCTTTGTGGTTGGTTGTGCGAAAGAGATATTGTCCAGTTTTGGAATTCAAATATGTCTTGAGTCATTGAGTAACCTGTGTGGTTTAGATTAAGGATTTGGGTTGTTGTTGGCCGATTCTATATTGTACACACGGGTACAATGAGTTTTATTTCTGAGCCCATTTACAATGGATATTACTTTGTGTAAATCTTGTTCGATTACCTTGGTGATTATATAATTGCTTCCGCTTGATTCTTGAGGCTCCAATCCTTACAAAAGTAATGCCGTCAAATATTTCTATATAATTCTGGAACAATAAGAATCAATCTTCTCAAATCTTGATGTGTAATAAATGGTTTTATGTTTTCCCTAGGAGTTATGGCTGGCAAACCTGTTTGATATATGCACTGTTATGTGGATGCGTCGTTGAATCCTCCGAAGGCAATGAACTTTGGGAAAAAATTTCACTGGAAACTCCAGTTCTAAATTCATCTAGCATGTTGTTTTCTACTGCCGTGTCAAACTGCCCAACCTCCATTTGGATATTTTGCTGAAATTCTGATGGGTTATCCAAGGAAAAATTTTGTTGTAGTACAGATTGGGGGGATGATCATGGACTTGGGGCAGCAGGAATTTGTTCAACAACCACATTCGTTGGCAATACAGATGCTTGGGGATCATCAGACTCATGAGATGTCCCAGAAGTTCCAGCTTCGGAAGAAAATGGTTCATCTTCACTTCGATGAATTAATTCGAGACTTTTATGATCATCAAAGGTGTTAAAGTATCCACCATTTCTTCATGTTCAATCACCTTTCTCAATCTACTATCAGAATCTTTAAAAGATATTCTGTTATCAGATTCAGAACCCTTTAAGTCTAACATGTGATGAGTCTTATCCTGTTTCTCAGAATGACTTCCATTATGTTCTGTAGATTCTAAATCAATTGTTATAAACTGTTCTATCTGGTTCCCTCTAACATCTTGCAGCATTTCTGAACCATTTACATCGCAATTGGCGTTTATTCACTCTTCAACTTCTCCAGGTATCAGAAGGTTCCTATTCATCATCAAAAGAGAAGCAAAAGTAAATGCACAAATTATTTTTAGTCTCTGGCCCCTCAAAAAAATTATAGAATACACAAATAACTCACTACTCACAGTTTAAAACAACAAAATGAGAAAAACACATCCTAGAATAAATTACAACTTCAGTATCCATTGCCTTGCTTTGATCTAGATGTGTTTGGAACTTTTTGTAACCAGCACGTGTGAATGTTTATTCACAATGTTTCATGCTAATTTCGTGCTCTCATGTGCCAGAAACTATAAAATTGCATGCGATAATACATGTAAAGAAACTAAAAAGCTTTGCAATTCTCCAAGATTCTTCGTGCTGGACTGACGGCTGCTAGAAAAGTCGGTCTTAGGAGGCGAAAATGAATGCGCACCAATAGGATTTTGTTCTTTGACTCTCTTCCTGTGTTCTTGACAAAGTCTCATCCTCAAACTTGTTAATTCTTGAAAATCCAACTTTGACGATATTGTTCACGCTGTTAATCAAGTGCAATCATTAAAAGTGATATCTTTTTTAATCTGATCTACTTTTCTTTCTTTAGTTATGTTCTTAAAACAGAAAATCGAGTTTTTTTGAATCTCTCTCCTCCGTTTATATTATAAGTTAGTTCGAGATCAAAATTAGATCTAATATATATATATTAGACTTCTAGTAACCAAATGTGCAGTTAATATTTTTTTCTAAGTAGACAAGGACATTAATATCCGTTAAAGTTGTGAACGATTTTTTTTTTAAATTGTTCAATAATATGTTTTCACTTATCATAATATAAATAATGACATTAAAAAATGACGTGAATAAATTGCCACATAATATCCTGTGTGCGCGGATATTTAACGGTCAAAATCCATCGGCTCCAATCTGCTTCTCCGAATGTATCCATCCACTCAAAATCCATGTATATGTATTTATGATTCTGTGTGTTCAGTTTGATTTTCTTTTCTGAAGGTTTTTCTTCATAAATTATGGTTACAATTGAACCCTTGCCTCCAATAATTCGAACACATTTTTCCATGTATACATACAACAATCCCAATTATTTATACAGAAACAGCTTCTTCTGCAATCGGTATAGAGCTTTACATGCAAAGCCCCGTCGTTTAGTTCACAATTCCGCGTCGTTTAGGTTACAACCTAGGGTTTCCAAGTTTCTTGTCTGGGGAGGATTTTTGTCGAATAGTCATAACCGATACTTTGATTTCACGAAAATTTATGCTAATAGTTCCTGTGAACATGATACTGATTCAACAGACAAGGCTGATTCCAAGGGGCAAGAAAACCAGAAATCTAAGGGTTCGAGAACGGGTTCTGGCCGGAAGGAGAAGCAGGGAAAGAATAATTGGTGGTGGTTAAAGTGGAATAAACAATGGCGATGGGAGCCTATAATTCAAGCGCAAGAAATTGGTGTTTTGCTTATACAGTTAGCGATAGTGATGTTTGTGATGAGGTTGCTCCGGCCTGGGATTCCATTGCCTGGTTCCGAGCCTCGGACTTCTACAACGATTGTAAGCGTTCCATACAGTGAGTTTCTGAATAAGATAAATAATAACCAGGTGCAGAAGGTGGAGGTTGATGGTGTCCACGTAATGTTTAAGTTGAAGAAGGATGCCATCAATACTGGAAGTGTGGAGAGTGTTGGTGACTTGAATAGTAAGTTACAGGACTCAGATTCTTTGTTAAGGAGTGTGAACCCAACGAAGAGGATTGTGTACAAAACAACAAGGCCTAGTGATATCAAGACACCGTATGAGAAGATGGTTGAGAATGATGTAGAGTTTGGTTCCCCTGATAAGAGGTCTGGAGGGTTCTTGAATTCTGCATTGGTGAGTTATTACTACTGTTTTCTTTTTCTGGTAATTTGCTTGTTAACTGATTTAAGTTTTTGAGGTCAATTGGGATTTTTTTTTTTTTTTTGCGTTTATATATAGATCTTAGTCTTTTTTTCTTTTAATCTTTGAATAAGGGCATTGCAAGCCAAAGCATTGAAGTATAAAGTTTGAATCTTTTGCTTGTCTATGAACTAAACAGTTTAGTGAATTTCATTTATTACATCTGCTGAATTTTGATAATATTTTAAATTGCTCTTCATTTGGTTTATTACTTTTGGAACTGAATTTGGCATTTCGTTAGGATCACTTAGTTGTTATGAATTTCCCTGATTCCACTTAGTTGAGAAAGAAATATCTGAATTAGTTGTTTTCCTACCCATGTTTTTAAATAATACATTAAATTTTACTGTGACAGTACCTCTACTGAGGTAATATCATTCTCGAACTTATGTTTGGTTTGGCCTACACCCCAGACCGATACTCGTGGTTCTGCCCTTGCATTGCAACTAAGACTTTGTTATCTGCTATAATGTGCAAAATCTTATCTTTTGTAATCATGCAATGTAATTGTGTTTTGGTTGTATACTCAATTTACAGCAGTACTAGACTATCATCTTTTTCCCGTCTTCCCACAATCGTCTTGCTTGGTTAGACGTTAACATTGCTTGTTTACCATTTAAAGGAGTTAATCATTTCTTACTCAGTCTTCACTCATTTTTTTACCTTAACTTCCTCATTAGTATATGCCCTTTTTCCCCCCCTTAAAATCCTCGCTTCAGCCATATTATTTTGCTTATATGTGGTAGATTTGTAGGGCATAAATTTCTAGTACAACTGCTCTTCTCATCTATCTGCTTTTGTTGGTCATACTATGCCCTTTACTACCGTGGTCATTTTGAATCCCATAAATACCCCCAATTCATACTTTTTGATGGTCGATGTCTTATCCTACACACTGCAACTGTGGTTTTTAGTTTTTAAAATTTCGATATTAAACCATATCTACAATATATTTCTAGTCACCTACAGTTACAATCTATACATTCTTCATTCAACCATACTAATCTTAGTCCATTTTCAATATGTTTGATAAGTACCACCTGTGGATTTAACGAAGCAAATGAACATGATAGAAATTAGACTTCTGTATTGATTGAATTCTGAATTACAGCAAGAAAAGTAATACAATCAGCCGTTTGAAAGGGCTGTAACTCTTTACAATATGATTTCAGTCACTATTTTGCATGCCTATTCTTCTAACTCTTCCCTATTTATAAGCTACTTGTAATTGATTTTCCCTCCCCATTCTACCCCTGTAACAGAGTTTGTTGCAGTCCCATTCTTCTCCAATCTTCTTGATCCTTCTAGAATATATTTATTTAATTGAGGCCTATCAATTACCCCTCCTATTTCAGTCACCTTGCCCTCAAGGTGGAAAGTATACTTGATTGTTACTGCCCCAGCAACTTAAACGTAACTCGTTCAGCTCCTTCTTGCCTGAACCCAGTTCTTCCAGCTCACTATCACTGGTCGTGACTTCTCCGTCCGTCGCCTCTTCCAACTCTCTATTTACAAGAACTTGTAGCTTCTTATTTTTACACTCTGCCTAATTGTAAATTTCTCATCACAACGATAGCATAAGACTTTTTCTCTTTTTGACTAAATCTCTGCATCTGTGAGTTGTTTGTAGGGGATGGAATATTTGGTAAAGTTGTTTTGACAAGTTGGGAGAAGATTTAGGGGTGCTTTTTGTTTTTTAACTAGGCTGGGAAGTTGGGTTAGATTTCGGTTGAGAGAAGGGGGTGGATTTGGGTTGTGAAAGGGAATACTCTTGTGTTTAATTGGGTCAGCAGTACATTTGGGTTACTATGTTCCGGTCCTCTACCATTTGGGCTACCTCCATGATATGCTCCAAGCCTAATGGTCTTAGTAAATGGACTTCAGCCCTTTTCTCAGGCTTTAAACCATTTTAGAAATTGCATTAAAAAATCTCCTCAGATACCTCTGTTAATGGTGACTCCAAGGTCTCAAATCGTCGATGATATTCTCTGACCGTGGAGCTCTGCCGGAGGGATAAAAATTTGGCACAAAGAGACCCTTCTTGTGAGGGTAGAAACCTATGCAGTAGCTGGATCTTCACTTCGTCCAAATTCTTCATTGGCCTGCGTTTGTCCTCCCATTTGAACAAGGCCAAAGCCTCGCCATAGTAGCATACAACAGTGGCTTCTGCCTTTTCCTCCTCTGTCATTCTATTAATGTTGAAATATCGTTTTACACGAAAGACCCACCCATCTGGATTGGATCCCTCAAATACGGGCATCTCCAGTCTTCTCCAATCTCCTTGATCCGTCTAGAATATGTTTATTTAATTGTGGCCTATCAGTATTCAAACCATCTTGCTTTTTGTTTTGTTGTCTTCAACTTGTGATTCTTTACCATTTAAAAAAGATGGCCGTTTGTTACTCAGTCCTTGTACATTTATCTACCTCGACATTCTTGTGAACAGTCAGCGGTAATTTTTTGTCTATATGTGTTGTATCTTATTTTCTCATGATGCGACACCATTAACGGACCTATTCATGCTGTTGATATCATTTTTACTTTACCTGTCAGCTGAACTATGCCATCTACTTTGAGCTTGTTTGGCCAAGCTGCTGAACAACTTGTAAGATGTTGCATAGTGTGGGTAAAACTTTTTGGTTGGAGACTATAAGCCCTAAATATAAGCTCTTCAGGAAATAAATAAGCAGATGTGAACATAATTTTAACATCTTATCTATCAATATTATTCATACTTTACTTTAAATGCCACACATTAGTCTGACCGAACCCCTTGCCATTCGCACTGCTCCCTCCATCCCTGGTGGACCACAAAGCCCCAATTGTGGCAACCTGTGTTCTATCCTCTAGCTACCCTTTCTTTCTCATTGCTCTTCCAAAATAAAATCTGCACACAGCAGCCAACAGAACTCCCTCCCCCACCATATCCCATTCCATCTGTCAGATTGCTTGCCCCCCAAAATTTCCAAAATCAAGATTTAACAAAATGAATAAATATATTGAAGAGTTTTATCAAGATCAGTTGTTACTAGATCAAAATTATCAGTCTCACACTTACATGCATACATACACCCATGCACATGTGCATATACCGATGGAGATCTAATGGATATTCCTTGAAAATTCGCCACTAACTAGGGCATTCATTTTGGGCTAAAGAACAAGGAGTAGATTGAATTTATTTTATTTCCATAGCTATTATTTTTAAATTAGGCGATTTTTCATTTTTGTTAGTTTGGTAATTTTCCTCTGTGTAACGATTTTAAGTAAAATATTTGCAACTATATACACTGTTGATTATTGATATATTTGTTGATATTGATTTTTTTCTCCAAATTATCCTCTTTCCTCTTTCAGTCTCCATGTGTTTGTCTCGCTCTTTCAGCATCAATTAATATATTTTTGTTATTCTACTCATCCCGCTGAACAAATTCACCGTCAAAAGCTACAACTCGTGGTGTTCTTCATCCTAAAGACATAGGGATTCTTTACATTAGTTTTATCAAAAGAAGAGTCTAGTTATTGTTCGTCGAAGGGAAGAGTCTTCTTTTTTATTTGTCATAAAAAGAGTCAACCACATAAGAATCCAAATACAATAGCCCTAACAGCAAAGCCAACCACAAAAAAGCTTCAAGGGCTCTGTTAGCACGTGCACAACAAATGGAACCACATGGAGCGCATGATATTACGTGAAACCATTAGTCAACACCACCCACATTTTCATCAAACTTGGACTCAACTGATCTACAACCTTGAGACATCACCAACCACCAACTACGATTTTAACCTCCACACTTCACCACAGTAGGCTTTTTTTTGAAAGGTAATACCACAGTAGGTTGCTATCACCAAACTTGTTTTTTTTTATTGATCTACGTACTTCTGTAGATCACCGTTGGCACCACTAGATCAGACTGTGCTGATATAAAAGTTGTGAGATAACTAATAAAGTTGTATATGCTCTTAGTAATGTTGCAACTAATATCCACTCTATGAGTAATAAAGTGGTAGGCTTTGAGCAAATTAAGGATAACCATCCTAGTTGTCCAGATTTTGGTATAAAGT
Source organism: Fraxinus excelsior (assembly GCA_019097785.1). Lineage (NCBI taxonomy): Eukaryota > Viridiplantae > Streptophyta > Magnoliopsida > Lamiales > Oleaceae > Fraxinus > Fraxinus excelsior. Next base: position 6,994,029 of record CM032645.1, on the reverse strand, counting down.
CCTATTATTTAGTCGAAATAGAGAGCATACTTTCTTATTAGATATGGTTAATTTTTCAAGGAAATTAATATGCATTCCTTGTACTTTGTTAATGAGTTTTTAGTGTAAGAACCTCATGTTGGAGACTTAGTTGGACATTTGGGTAGGGATAAAACAATAGGCTGTGATGGCCGCACACTCTGATGAGTTTGTCTGTGCTTTATAACCTGCCAGTGTTGTGGATAGATCTTATTCGGTTTTTTATTTCTTTTTTTTGCAGATAGCTTTATTCTATGTTGCAGTGCTTGCAGGTCTTCTTCATCGGTTTCCTGTAAGCTTTTCTCAGGTATGAATCATTACACTGTACGTGTTTGCTTCTGAAAGCAGACGTGGTGGTACATGACTTAATATTGCTTTGCAATATACAGAATTCACCGGGGCAACTTAGAAATCGCAAGACTCGGGGTTCTGGTGGAGCTAAAGTGTCTGAACAAGGGGAAACTGTTACTTTTGCTGATGTTGCTGGTGTTGATGAGGCCAAGGAGGAGCTAGAAGAAATTGTGGTATGTTAGATGCTCCTCAATATTTTGGCATTACTTGACAATGGCATGGTGGTTCTTTATATTTGGAGATACATTTCTCACTCCGAAATTTCTTTACTGGCCAGGAATTTCTTAAAAATCCAGACAGGTATACTAGACTTGGTGCACGCCCTCCTCGAGGTGTTCTTTTGGTAAGTTAAGTCCTCAGCCAAGTTCGGATGCAAGATATAGTGTTCGGAATCACATGAGTTCTCTGTTATTGCCTGCTGTTCGCACTCAATGTTTCCTAGGTATAACTGTGGGTTTGCTAAAAAAGAGGATCCTTTGCTTTGATGCACAATACTGTACTGAAATACTCATAAGATATGATCAACATGGTTGCCCGATTTCCTCAAATTTATGATTAAATACATACAATTAACCCTAAAATATTTGCTGAAATCCTCTTTCTTCTATCTTCACTGTTCACTCAATGTACTCTTCTCTTTTTTATTTTTGAAAGATCATTGTACTTACAGCATCGTCTTACAGGTGGGTCTCCCTGGGACAGGTAAGACACTTTTAGCAAAGGCTGTTGCTGGGGAAGCTGAAGTTCCCTTCATCAGCTGTTCAGCAAGTGAGTTCGTTGAGTTGTATGTTGGTATGGGAGCATCTCGTGTCAGAGACCTTTTTTCTCGAGCAAAGAAGGAAGCCCCATCAATAATATTCATAGATGAGGTTCCTCTTCCTCCTCCCCCCATCCTGTCTATTGGGTATTCATGGCCAATCTCTGACGCATCTGTTGAATAATCTTTCCCAATGTTCTGAATTAGCATTCCTGAATGTGCAGATAGATGCTGTAGCTAAGAGCCGTGATGGAAAATTTCGCATTGTCAGCAATGATGAGCGGGAACAAACCTTAAATCAGTTGCTGACTGTATGGTTTTTGGAAATTAATATATTCTTTCTTTTTATTTTATGACTTATTTAGCTTTCCCAGGAAAGATAACTGTACTAGAAAATATGCTGCAGGAGATGGATGGATTTGACAGCAACTCAGCTGTAATTGTCCTTGGAGCTACTAACAGGGAAGATGTTTTAGACCCAGCCCTACGCCGACCTGGAAGATTTGACCGAGTGGTTGCGGTTGGTGTGCTAATTTGAAATTTTCCTTTATGAGTGTTGAAAGTTGAACGTAACAACTTTTTTTGCTTTAGTAGTTTTCTTGAAAATAAGTTACAAATATTTGGGCTTTAGGTGGAAACACCTGACCGGACTGGAAGGGAAGCCATTTTGAAAGTACATGTTTCCAAGAAAGAACTTCCTCTTGGGAAGGATGTTGATATGGGCGATGTCGCTTCTATGACAACCGGTTTCACTGGGTGATTATTCTCTGTCTTCAATTTATGATGGATTGATGTTGACCTTAACTAGAATTTTAAGTCGTTTTTCTCTTTCTGATTTTGGACATTATGCAGGGCAGATCTGGCCAATTTGGTGAATGAAGCTGCATTGTTGGCTGGAAGGCAAAGTAAACTTCTTGTGGAGAAAATTGACTTTATCCAAGCAGTAGAGCGATCAATAGCGGTATAAGATGCATTAATATTTATTTGTTTCTGTTCTGAGATATGTCATTGTATCTGTACTGTTGGTAAATGGAAATCAACCCCATCGGTGACTTGAGTTAGGAACTGAAAGAATCATGATTAGTAAGTATGCTCTAAAATTGTTCAGGTGAAAGCTTGTTTCATACAATATGACATACTGAAAATGATGGTGATATTATTACAGCATCTAGTTTTGTCATTCAGCAGGGTATTCTTCAAGAATAGTTATCTTGCATGTGGTTGAAGCACTCTGTTAAGGAGATGAGATCCATTTATAGATGCATAAATAATAGCATAACTTTGAATGTCAGCTTAATATCATTGAGTTGATTTCTGCTTTCTGAAACACGCAACCCTTTTCCCGTGTTTTGATAAATTCACGAGTTTAGAGGAAATCACGTGGTTTTATTTCCATGTGTAGTATGAATTCAATAAATTTATTTCATAGAGTTTGCTTTCAGGTTTAGAATTCTGGTGGGGATATGAGTCTTTTGCTTATGTCATTTGGTTTTCGTTAGTCCATACGTTTTGCTTCTTTTCTTGCTTGGTGAACAATGGATATTAATATTATAGAATTAAAAGGCTGAGGTAGAAAGAGGTGCTTAAACAATGGACATCACAATTTACGTGTTGCACTACTATGATGCACCGACATAGATACGTGTCGGATACACTGATATGTGATTTTTCAAGAAAGTATTGACACGACACGTCGTCTGCATGTTGGTTAAATTCTTTAAAATTATTCATTTATATAGTATAAATTTAGTTTTATACTTGTTATTATTTTTTTTTTAAATCTTTTAAATATGAGTACTTATTTATTATTTACTAACAACTTTGAGTTAAATTTTTTTAATATTTCTAGTAAAAAAAGAAAAAATGATTATGGTAGAATATCCGAGGAGTGTCGGACATCTACACGTTACCCTAGTTGAAGTGTTTGTGCTACAGAGTTGGATTGTGTGCTACCTGCAAGCATTGACGTATTCCTCACCTGGATATAGTTAACCTTGAGGGCATAAGTTTTTTTTTATTTCTTTTTTATTGCAGGGGATTGAAAAGAAGACAACCAAGTTACCGGGTAGTGAGAAAGCTGTTGTTGCTCGGCATGAAGCTGGTCATGCGGTAGTGGGAACTGCTGTTGCCAATCTTCTTTCTGGTCAGCCACGTGTTGAGGTAATAGTACCAAAGTTAATTGATTCTTTTCTTTTCCCTTTTTTTGGGGGGGGCTATTTTCAAATTTATTGTTATGGCCTCTCGATTAGGTCAATGTGAAGAGTTTTCTTCGTCACTCCTCTAGCTCCAAGTTATAGGCTTTCCTTAACGAAGGTCTTCGATACTTTTCTTTTCATTTTTCCCTTTATTAAGAAGTGTCATTAAAAGAGAGTTGGTCTTTCTTCATTTACAAGGTGTATAACCTATCCAAGAATTCCATCCACTCATTTATGCAATAGGGTTGGTGTGTGCATTTAAAAAACTTAAGAAGACAAGTACATCGATATCATTATAGCCGTTTTTTGCTTCATCTCTGTGAGTTACAAAATGCACATATTTTTATTACCCTCACTCGTCAGTATGACATTCTTAGTCTTTCCTGATTGCACGTCTTAAAAAAAGATATATTATATGAAGGAAAATGCTACTGCTTGACAATATTTTTTAAATGGAAATATAAAGGTAAGGCGATGCATTTCAGTTTCACATTTACTTTAGTTTTCCCTTTCAGCGTCTAGAGTCTTGATGGATCGAAGATCATCATTATCACTAAAAATTGTATTTGATTGCATATGAAACAATTTTGGAGTTTTTCATTTAAAAATCAAGTAAAATTCTAAATGCGTATGGAATTTATTGTGCAGTATGAATCTGCATATATGGTGCGATACAATGCTCAGTCATATTTCTTTTTTCCTTTCAGAAGCTTAGCATATTACCAAGATCTAGAGGGGCCCTGGGATTTACTTACAGTCCCCCAACCAATGAAGATAGGTATTTGCTCTTCATCGATGAGTTGCGAGGGCGCCTTGTTACTCTTCTCGGTGGGCGTGCAGCCGAAGAAGTTATTTACTCTGGACGTGTATCAACAGGTGCACTTGATGATATACGGCGCGCAACAGACATAGCCTACAAGGCAGTGGCTGAATATGGCCTTAATGAAACCATAGGCCCCATTTCATTAGCTACACTTTCTGGTGGTGGATTGGATGAATCTGGGGGATCTACACTTTGGAGAAGGGATAATGTAAAATTTCTTATGTCTCTTCATTTAGGCCTATACTTCTATTTTACAATTCTGAATTTTTACCATGAATCTGTACTGATTGTAAGCTTAACTTGATAGGGGCACCTTGTTGATCTTGTTCAGATGGAGGTTAAAGCCTTGCTGCAATCAGCTCTTGATGTAGCGGTCTCCGTTGTTTGTGCCAATCACAATGTTCTGGAGGGTCTTGGGGCACATTTGGAAGGTAATTCATAAACTACAAGTTGATTGATTTACTTGCATCTTTGTGATATTTATATGGGGAAAGACGAAAAATACAAATACCAGGGACCTAACAAAGTATTTTTATATCCATAAGATCCAGAAGAGATGGTAAACGACTAAATGGACAATCTTTTAATGATGTTTTTTATAATATTATGAAAGTAGACCAAAATACATTGTTCGAAACATGTAACTAAGATTCAGAACTCTTAAAGATTTTGCTTGAACAGAATCTGTGCAAACTGGCTTTATTTTTCATATCAATTCTCATTCCTGCCTCCTTAAATATAAATGAAATAAACACTACATAACCTCTTCTGTGCCCTCCTTAGACCCACTCGAACAAGGACAAATTTTGTTTTTAATACTGAGATTGACTAAGAACCAAAGTTAGTGCAATATTATGCTTCCTGTGTTTGGGAAAACCAAACTCAGTACATTCCAGAGAATGCTAGACGTTTGGTAGTTTCTCCTCCAACCAGGATAAAAGATCCATAATTCAGATAATTGCAATTCCAGTAACTCTAAAAGAACTTTCATGTTCAGCGCACATCACAGAAAAAAAAAAATCAGTTAAAAAAACTTTGATTCCCGTTTACTGCTATGACTTCCCCTTTATATTTGTTTACAGTTTGTAGTTTTCTGAAGAGAGAGAGAGAGTGGAGGAGGCATATTAATTCTTGTAATAGATTTGCATTTGTTTTCTAATCTTTTGGTCTGAGGCAACATTTTCCCCTGGTGCAAATGGGGATTTTAATAGTTGGGTTCTATCAGCCTTTTTCCATTTAGAATTATATATTTTCAAAATGATTATGATATTTGGCAACAATGTATTGTAGAAAAAGAGAAAGTAGAAGGTGAAGAACTGAAAGAATGGTTGAAATTGGTGGTTGCTCCATCACAGCTTACCTTCTTCATTAGAGGAAAGCAAGGTTCTCTTCTCCCATTGCCAACAGGTTCCAGTTGACAAACAATGTGCGCCGTGTACATTTTATCTTAACAAGATATTTGATCGAACTACCCACTTTTGACACCCATTTCACCAGTGGAATTACAAGGAAGCCACTTCTTTTCTTGCTAAGTACTTGACTCGACATGCATCATGTTTATTTGCCGAATGGTACAGTGTCTTGCTTTTGGAACCTTGTACATATATTCAATATGATCATAATGAAGTATAAAAAAACTATCACGTTATAGGGTGGTGCAAATGCAAGATTTTAAGAGAGAGGGAGAAGTGTTTCTCAACATCATAGGGTCGAAAAGAAAGACGTGATCATAGTTTGTAAGTGAAATTGTCTCATGGTGACAATTACTGTTCTGTTATTTTGTTGCTGTAAATTTGGAAATTGTGTTGTTAAACAAAATTGCCCATTAATTCATATATTGTTAACAATATGCAATATTTCCGCGCAAGGCAGCATTGTGTGGACATCTTCTGAGGACCCTTAGCAATAGAAATTGTTCTGCAGACCACGACGAGCCAACAGGAAGATTTGCGATCCTAAGAGTCAGGCTCAGTATTTGAAGCCTTGAATTGGCTATTGTCAGTGGGCTAGAGTACTTGGGTTGCAACTCTCCCTAGGGGGTATGGCAGAATTGACGAAGCCCGATATAACTGAAAATTTGGTCATAAGAGGAATCCTGGCAAGATTCACTGGATTTGTGAAAGATTGGTTTCGTTTCACATGGTGCATAACCTTATCTCCGATAGCCGATAGATGTGTATGTGACTGTTCAATGAGTCGAACATAGGGGAATGAACTATTTGAGTGCATCAGCTTATGCGCATGCACCTCCATGAGATCTGTGATTACATAGCTTCTTTTGTTTCTCCATATTCACATTCTCATTGGTGCACTGTATTGGATGGTAATGATCAAAATAGTGAAAAATATTTTTAAGTTGTGTTTTTAGTCGAATCATACACGGTAGACGTGACAGGCAGAGTAGAACCAAGAAGTTATGGCGCACTGATATTTTGAAGGGGTTAAAATATCAACAATCTATAGATTTCTGAAGTGACAACTCTGGACTGTCCTAAGTGAATAGGCCAACCATGGTCAAGTACTGTTTCTAGCTGTTAATCAAGAATTTTTGGGTTTTTGGTTTGGGGTGGGGGAAGAAGATGTTTTGGGTAGAGGGGATGGTGGAGGTGGGATTGGGGAAGAAATTAAAAGTTCGAAGGTTTGAGATTGTGGGTAGGATTGGGCATAAAAATCATAGCCCGAAAAATTGACCGACGGTCGGGTTGGGTTGGTTTAGGGATAAATTCGGGTTGGGTTTGGTCCAAAACCAACCCAATGAAACCTTATTATTCAGCTCTTCCATCTCATTTTTCATCTTTCACAATTCCAGCCGAAAAGGTTTCGGGAAAATGAGTAGAAAAAAACAATTGATTTCTCAGCACCACGGTACTCAAGAAAAGACCTTGGTGAAGATCATCATTTTTCTATGGCTATTCTCGTGCTGCTCAAATCCCAGTGATTTGGAGGTTTTAAGAGTATTTTCTTTTGTAATTTATCTTTGTTGGGATTTACTCAAATTTGGTATCTTTGTTTTTTTGTATTGGTGTGAGTAATGCTCTCTTTTATTTCGGAATCTTCGTTTTTCTTCTTTACTATGGAGTGATTTTCTACCCAAGTTTGGAATTTCATTTTTTTCCCTCGTTTTCAATTACTGATATTTTTGTTGAGTTTGCTATAAGGTTTTCTTTTCTTCATATCCTTTTTGTCTCTCCTTTTTTTTTTTTTTTCTCTCGTTTCCAATTAAAAAAAAAAAAGAAACCGAACCGACCCGAATCGAGTCGGGTTGGGTCTAGTCGGTTTAGGATATGAGTCGAGTTAGATCGATTTGTGAAAGTGCCCAAAATCGGGTATATTGGGTCAGGTTGGTTTTGGGTCAAACCCGACCCGACCCGGTCCATTGCCCACCCCTAATTGTGGGTGATATAGATAAAATGTTGGGGGTGTAATGTGTAAAAAGGTAAAAAGTTTGAGACTACTCTTGCAATTATTCCTTTTTATTCTGAATCAATTTATTGTTTTTAACTTCTAGATTAACGGAATTGGACGGTAAGAGGTGAATCACACTTCAAAGTTTATACATTGAGGTTTTTTGTCAATCAATTTAAAAAAGTGGAGGTATTTAACAATAGGAGTATTACAGCACCAAGTCTGTATTTTATTAAAAAAAGTTTAAAATTGTAGCAATAAAATTAATAAAAGAAGACATTTGTTTTTCAGAAATTTTAAAAAAATAAAAGATTATCCTTCATCCTGAAGTGGATGAATAATAATAATTCTTATTTAAACAAGACGTTTGGCAATGTCTGACCCCAGATAAAAATATCTAGGGACGATGATCTAGCCGAGCCAATCTATTTTTGAAAATATTAATAAATAAGTTTAAAACGTGTCCCAAAAAAAATAAAAAAAATAAAAAGGCCTGCTCGGTTAGTGATGAAATAAAATTCAATTCGAAACGAGTCCGAGTCAGAGACTCAGAGCCTCCATGGACCGGATCGGGCCCCTAAAAATTAGACTAAACCTTTTGGACCCACGAGACGGCCATGTAGCTTTTTCGATTTCTTGAGTGCGCTATAAAATGCTGATACGTATAAGAAAACTTGTATCTTCCAGTCATTCATCCTGGTTCCGACCGAGTGATAATAGATAAGATCGAACTTGAGGTTATGGTTTCCCTCTCTCTTCTAACTTATCTTCTCAAGCTGATTTTCGTTTACTGTTCTGTGCCACTACGATTTTGTGTTCAGTGTGTTTAATTATTCAAGTTCATGCTAAGCTTCGTTTGATTGTGTTCATTAAATCCAGTTTCTGTTTGCTCTTTGTTTCTTCATTCTGTATGTTTTTTTTTTTTTGGAGGTTGAAATCACCGTCAATCACCCAATTTTCAGTGCTACATTTTCGTTAAGTCTTTTTCAAAATTAGTCATGAGATTTTCTTTGTTTTTATTTATACATTTCTTCTATGTTGGTCTCAGTTTGCTATAAATTTTTGTGAGGTGGGGGAGGAGGCTGCATGGAATTGGGGAAGGAATTTAAGATTTAAAAAATAAAAATTTAAAACTAGTCCAACAAGAAAAAAGTAGCTTATGAACCTTTTGTACACCTACTTAGATAATTACTTTGACAAATGAAACAAATATCTTTGACTCGAAAAGAAAAAAAGAATTCTAAGCCTGGTTTGGATTTCAATATCTTGAGTACATTTAGAAAAAAGCCTTCCAAATTTAAAATGAAAACCGTGTACACATTAGACTGTTTAATGTGTGTTTTGTTCCCTTTTATAACAGACTAATAATTTAGGTCATGCATATTATACCCGAGTTTAGTGAACTTGAACGGTTGGACAATCTCATTCACCCTTGAGGTCAGATACATCATTTGCCATGAAATGGGATCAAGGAAAAAGATGTAACAAAATAACACATCAAAATGAAAACATAAACTAAATAGTATTTTTAAACTCAGCATTAAATGTTCTATAAGTAATCTCTGGAAAAATTTAGAATGTAGTTCAAAGTATTATCTTCAGGAATCTTTAGGCATGCTTATGTTGAAGCTTTTGACGGTTTCCAGTTTATCTAACCACTTGTTAACAATACCAGAGGAGATCTGAAGAAAAGCCCCCTTAAATCAGAATATTCTTCTGGCAGTTTTTATCTGCATTTTCAAGAGTCGGTATTATTTGCAAATAGGAGGAAATGTTTGTGTAGAAAACAACTATCAGCATACATTTGTTCACATATAAAGCATAATGAAATAAAATTAAGTAGTAGGTTGAAAATTCTGAGATGATTTTTCAGTGAAGATTCATCTTTGCGATCATTATCCCTTTTGCATTGGTTGGACCTCCATTAGGTTGCATTCATTGCTCTGATTAATGGCTGAAAAATAATATGCATCGAAGATGGTTGAGATATTTCATCTACACTATATGATCAAAATAATCACATTTCTGGTTGGTTTTGTTCTTCAGATTATAGTTTCAACTTTCAAACCTCCTAATTGTGATTCATGTATGTGGAATTAATTCGTTAAATATTGACTATCTCGTTTCGTATCCTGATCGTTTTTCCAGATCTGGCTGCTATGCTAGCTAATTTGACATAAGTTTTTGGAAATAATGGGAATAACTCTTCTCCCTTGAAGTTTCCTAACAGTTCATTTTTGCCTGGGATTGATGTGACTGTGCATATTGCTGGAGTACGGAGAAGGGGCATATGGTCCACTTCTTTTTCAGGCCCCAAAGCTACATTAACCTTTGATCCCCCTACTACCAATACGGAAAAGCCCAAGCAACGGAAGCACACAATTGATCCCAATGCTCCAGCTTTTCTTCCGCTTCCATCCTTTGAGGAATGCTTCCCAAGAAGCTCTAAAGAATACACGTAGGTTCTGCCAAACTATCTGTGTTTGTGGTTTCAAATATTTCTGTCATCTTATTTACAATTTCCCTCTTCACAATTGCACGCAGACATGCTTGAACAGAGATCTGAGCATGCGTACATATGTTTCTCTCTCATGTCCATTTTCGCAGATCTTTGATGCTGTGAATTTGATTTTCAGGGAAGTCATTCATGAGCAATCTGGTCATCTGCTCAAAGTTCCATTTTGACGCATCCACCTAGCAGGAGATGAACCACATTTTGATACCTATGACACAAGTGGTCTGCAGAAGATAAGCCCGTGCACTGGTATGCGTATGATATATTCCACATCTCCGTTCCTTTACTGTTCTGAGATTATTTGGATATGCAAAAGATTCTAGCTAGGTTTTTCTTTTAATTGATTTTTCAGCATAACTTATTTGTGAAATATCATCACTCTCTTTCTGGAAGTGTATCTTGATCATTGACAGATGATATTATATTCTGTCTGGCATTAGTTTTCTGATATTCCTCCACTGCATTTTAAATTTATTGTTAAACTATTGCATTCTTCAACTTTCTTATATTTATTAGTTAAACAGGACTCCCCAAGTTGTGCGGAAGGAGTGGATTGACAGGAGGGAGAAGTTGGGTGGTCCAAGGTATACACAGATGTTCTATGCTAAGCAGGGAACTATAACTGAAGAAATGGCATACTGTTCTGCTCGGAAGAAACTTGACCCAGAATTTGTGAGATCAGAAGTTGCTCGTGGTCGTGCAATTATTCCGTCTAACATGAAGCATACAGAGTTGGAGCCAATGATAGTTGGACGCAACTTCTTGGTGAAAGTGAATGCTAATATTGGGAACTCTGCCATTGTGAGCTCCATTGAGGAAGAAGTTCACAAGCTTCAATGGGCAACAATGTGGGGGTGCTGATACCATTATGGATCTCTCAACAGGCCGTCACATCCATGAAACCTGTGAATGGATCCTTCGTAACTCTGCTGTACCTGTTGGGACTATGCCCATTTGTCAAGCATTGGCGAAAGTGAATGGCATTGCAGAGAATTTGAATTGGGAGGTTTTTAGGGAAACGTTGATTGAACAGGCTGAGCAAGGTGTGGATTATTTTACAATCCATGCTGGAGTCCTGCTCCGGTACATCCCACTAACATCCAAACGAATGACTGGAATAGTTTCTCGTGGGGGATCTATTCATGCCAAGTGGTGCTTAGCTTATCACAAAGAGAACTTTGCTTGTGAACATTGGGATGAGATACTGGATATCCGTAATCAATATGACGTATCTTTGTCAATTGGTGATGGATTGAGGCCTGGGTCAATATATGGTGCAAATGATACTGCTCAGTTTGCAGAGCTCTTAACTCAAGGAGAACTTACTCATAGAGCTTGGATAAAGGATGTACAGGTAAATTTGCTTCAAATTTTTTAATATATGGTATATAATTCTTTCCTATTAAATCCTGAATATTCCCTTTTTTTCTGAAAAATCATATCATAGTTTTAACTTCGTGTATTTTTTTTAAAGTATCCTTCATGTATTGGCAAACTTCTCTGTCTGCCTACTATTGCTGTTGAGATCATATTAATACGTTCAGGTCATGAATGAAGGTCCTGGCCATATCCCAATGCACAAGATTCCTGAGAATATGAATGGTGTAATGGAGCACCATTCTACACTCTTGGACCTTTGACAACTGATATTGCTCCTGGATATGATCATATCACATCTGCCATTGGTGCCGCCAATATTGGGGCTCTTGGCACAGCACTTCTTTGTTATGTGACTCCCAAAGAACATCTTGGTTTGCCTAATCGAGACGATGTGAAGGCTGGGGTTATAGCATATAAGATAGCTGCACATGCTGCTGATTTGGCAAAAGGTCACCCACATGCTCAAGCTTGGGATGATGCACTGAGCTAGGCTAGATTTGAGTTCCGATGGATGGATCAATTTGCTTTGTCACTGGACCCTGTGACTGCCCTGTCCTTCCATGATGAAACCTTACCATCTGATGGTGCAAAGGTGGCACATTTCTGTTCTATGTGTGGGCCTAAGTTTTGTTCCATGAAGATAACGGAGGATGTAAGAAAGTACGCAGAGGAGCATGGTTATGGGAGTGCAGAGGAAGCGGTCCAGCAGGGTATGGATTCTATGAGTGCTGAGTTCCTAGCTGCGAAGAAAACTATCAGTGGGGAGCAACATGGTGAGGTTGGAGGAGAAATCTACCTGCCTGAGGATTACATAAAGTCTATGAAGGGCTAAAGGTGAGTCATTAATCTTATTTTCCTGTGGCTTAGACAATCTCCAAAACTTGGCTAACTAAGAGAAGTGTGTTTTAAGAAAGAGTTCTCGAGACTGTTAGTTGACCTTATTGCTAAAATGTTATATTTGGAAACTTAGCAAGATTGGAAGTTGAGGTGCACACTTTTTTTTCTTTATTTCTTGGCTGATAAAAAACAGTTTTGGGTGGCCAATGATACCAAGCTTATCTGTAGTAAGGCTGGGGCTTCAAGACTTTGGTTGGGAAAAGGTCGCTAATTCAAGCCCCTCGAAATGTGTGGGTATTAATCTAACGGTTGTGCTACATGTATCACCACTTACATATTGGTTTACAAACATATGATGTGATGAGATATGATTGGATCAAAATCTCTTAAAAAAAACTCACTTCCTTTTTGACACCTCATCAATCAATCTTCAAAACTTTTTGTAGTTCTTTATGTACAGTAGAATTATTCTTAATCTAATTATGTTAGTCGTACTTACCACAAGGTTCAGTCATTTGCCTTCATCTGTTGATTGGGAGGGAGATGAACGTACATTAATCTCAAATACTTTTGATACATTTCATAAAAATGAAAGCTGTTCCGTTCTTCGCATGTAAAGAGATACTAACAAAAGATTATGGAATGGGGACAAATGTGTAATGGTATTCAATATCTGAGTAAGTAATCAATTTCCGTGATGCTCAGCATATATGTTAAATTTGAATTCATATAGCATGCAAGAAAAATTATAGCAGCCAGGTTAATGTCTTGCAAGATCATTTCACTCATTTGAAGGGCCAAGTTATTTTGATTTAGCACTTAGTCCTTAAGTTTGTCATGCATCACTCTCTAAATTCTCTATTACTCAAATCTCATTTCATTGAAGTGGAACAGAATAATGTGAACTGCCTGATGTGGAACTGAATATCCTGAAGCCATGATGCATGGTTGGCCAGTCTCGAGAATGATCAGAAATCTCATCTTCAGGCAGTAGGTGAGTAAATGGTTTTAGTTTGTTTGGATGCAAGACAGTTTTATCTGGGAACATAAGAATTTTCTTAATAGTTGATAATAAAAACTCTTTTCTCTACTCAGTTTCTCTATTAAGTGCATATTTGCTCTTTAATTGATGAAAAACGCACCAGGGGTGTCTGCATCTGCTTCATTGCTGGCTGTTCGGCCGTGATGTTAGCAGGTCGGTCTGAGAAAGTCCCTTTGAACACCTGAACAGGATAATTCCTGCGTAGGGAGGGTGCATTTTCTTTTCCGTGCTTGCACAGGGCAGGAAATTCATCCATGTTTCGGGCTGGGAGAGGTGTTCAGCTCATAGGGTGGAATTATATTTATATCATCCCGCCAGGAAGCAGATGCAACTAACAATTTTAACGTGTAAGAACTAGCTAGTCAACTGTCCGCTGTTTGCTATAGAGGAATTAGATGACAGTAAAATTAAGTTAAAAAATCTAGTTAATATACTCACATGTTTAATCCTGTGTGCCAAATAGTAAGAAAAGTTAACTGCTGGCTGAAGTATATAAAGTTTGAAATATGGTAGTATGAGAATTAATTAACCAACTCCAACCGTAGGAATTCGACGCAGTATAACGTGTGAATAATTATCGAGGTTGGTGTTTGAAGTTTGGACTAAATCCCAAGTCCATACATTTGGAATCCTCAATATCATATATTTTTACGAGGATAGAGTTGTGGTTTCTCGACAAATAATTTCATCCGTACAACATGATGAATTTATTTCAATTCATATACTACAGGTCTATCTCATCATGTAGGTCGAGATTAACTTTATCTTAATGATAATACAACACTTTTGGATATGCTCTTATGAACGTGTAACAAAATGTGAGTTTTGGCGGCTGAATTGATAGATTTTTTTATGTTACTCAGTGGTCTCCACATATCTGATGCAACAAAATTAGTCAAAAGTGGTTAATAATTGTGAAATTGAAACTGTACCGTCCAAGTGGGTAATGCCTAATCTAACGGAAAAGCAATCTAAAGCGTCTTTGGATTTGTCAGAGTGTTTTTGAAAAGTTAATCATTGTGCTTTTGAAATTATGTTATGGGATTAAAATCTAAATTTAAATTTAATTTAAAACTGAACAATTAATTTTAACCACATATTTTATGATATTTACATTGTTTTTTTTTTTTTAAATAAAATTTATTAAAAATTTGATTTTAATCTCTACAAAATAGGGGTTAAAAAAATTATTTTTGAACATATTTAGATAATTTTTTAGAAGTATAATGTTTGATTATAAGTGTTTTACAGAAAATTAGTTTAATGTAACTTTCGTATGAACTTTTATAAAAAATGGAAACTTTGCCAAACAATCATTTATGATTGCATAATTGAAATAATTATTTTAAGAATATACATAGAAAACTAAGCCCTTGTTTGGTGGGGATCAAAATAGATTTTTAGTAAATTAGGTATATTGGCGCCAAACCCTCTATCCTTTGATCCTATTACGCAATACTCCCCTATCATTTCACATTAGTGGAAAACTCCTTTATGTGCTTTGATGTTGAAAACCTCCTACCGTGTAATTCTATTAATTTAGGCGTCAAATCCAGTGGGTATGACCGAAATAAAAAAGAAATAATTGTAAATTGTGATCACAAACTCATTCTAATTGAAATAAGAGACATATCTTTACCAACTTCAAAATAATCTATTTTAGGGAAGCCAAAAAAGGTCAGCGCCCCCACTTTGGTAGTTGTTCTCTTTTATTTTCTTTGTTGATTTTCGAAGTTGGCGTTCGAATCAATCGGACGGATATACAAATTGTATCATGGGTTCGATTCCTGTATTGATTTTACTATCGAAATCGAATTTCCTTTTTGTGTCATATGTGCTTAGGCTTGATTTTTTTCCCCTTTTCTTCCCGGTCCAATATTTGTTCTCGAAGGTCTTTGTTTCCTTGTATCTGATCTTGACTTTCTTCATTTGGTTGAAGAGAGTGATCACGATGTAGGAGGGTCTATCTACTAATGTCTATGACCTTTCTGATCTTTACACATTTCACCGCTCTATCGAAAATTCCTTTACCCCTACAGTACTCTAACTTGGTAGTTTCCACCGCCTGTCCAGAATTAGGGCAAGGTAGCAATGAGTACTGAGTAGTTCACATCCAAAACTTTGAAACTTTATATTATTTTTTTTCCAGTTTTAAAAGGGTAAAATGATAATTTTATATTATTTAATATAAAATAATTAAAATATAAGACCAAAAAGAAAAAAATTGCACCCCACCCAACTTATCTTCTTCCCCAATTTCCCCCCTCTCCAACTACTTAATATTCTTCCTCAAGCCCTTCTATATTCCCTTTTTTTCTTTTTAATTTTAATTATGTTATACAAAATAATATAAAATTTCCATTTTACCCTTTTAAAATTGAAAAAAAAAAATATAAAGTTTCAAAGTTTTGGAATTGTAGTTGCACAAATAAAATGTTTGGACATTATATGCAAAAAGTGAAAAGTTTGGGATCACTGATGTGACTTAAATGAGGCATCAAGTGGGCGAAGGATCGAAGTGTGTTGAGAGGGAGTCAAGGTCGGGCTCGAGGACCAGTCGAGGTTCGAATCAAGACGAAGAAGCCATGCAATCAATTGTTTGGGCCACGAAGTTCGCGGGGGGATGAAGTTGACAAGCCAACGGCCAAGTTTCATGTTGGAGTCAAGAGTCGAAACTAGTTGGGAGGGGTTCGAATCAAGAAGTTAAATCGGAGGCCAAAAGGGAGAACCATGCGACTGCATGGTTCTATAAGCCATGCGATCTCATGGTCTATTACAGCGAGCAAATGGCGGTTTCTGACTGAACCATGCGACCGCATGGCTATAATTTGGGACGCGTTTTTCTGATTTTTGGCAGTTTCCTTATTTCCCTAAAACTCTAGATTCTTTTACATCTTTTAGCATATTTTGGACTCTATTTCGTACCTTTTAGGGTTTTCATATAAATATGTTCTTATTATTCATTTTAGAGAAGACTTTTGACAATTGTTTTGAGAGAATTCAATTATTGAGAGTTTTATTCTTTCATGTTTTTGGTTGCTTAAAGTTCTAACTTGAACTTATCAAAAATGTTTCACAATCCTTTTGTGGCGTTCCTATTTCTCGGTTCTTGTTCCGAGTAATCAACATATCAAATTTCTTACGTGTAAACTCGGTTCTTGATACATGTCAGATAACTGGTCTGGTTGATCTTTGCGCGATGTGATTTCTAGTTTTCTTGGGTTTATTCCATTTTGTTCGTGGTTTCCCGAGATCGATTCTTGGTTGAGTTCATATCAATCACAATACAATTATTTCTTTTAGTTTTGGTAATATTTATTGTTTTTACGCCTAAACTAATGAAATTGGATGGTAGAGGTTCTTTCGCACCTCAAGGGTCATATATGTAGATTTTTCACCAATCTGAAAGGATGGGGAATATTGCATAATACGGTCAAAGGATAGGGAATTTTGCGCCAATAAACTTGGTAGATTTTGATAAAAATTAATGAAATGTGTGGTCGAAAAGTTGTGAGCAGGGGCGTTCCCAGACAATTTTCTTGTGGGATCATTTAGTGTTAGGTTAAATAAAAAAAAAAACTCAAAAAGTCTCAAAATAAAATAATATTGTGGGATATTTGACCCCACATGACCCCATGTGGGTCAGCCCCTGGTTGTGAGACATGAAATATATGGTTAAAATTAATTATTTGAATTTTAATTACTACCAAACAAGGGCTAAGTAAATAAATTTTATGCAAAAAAAAAAAAAAAAAAACACCAGCGTTGTGCATGAAAACAAATGTGAGTATTGATAAATTGAGTAGACAAACCGGTGCCGTTGATTCTCTGAACTATATTCTCATTCGCACCAATTAATGTCGTGTTGTTTGTGTTTAACAAACAAACTTGTAATGGAGTGTGCTGTATGTTTTGTCCCACATGGCACAGATGGATGAACCTATCACCTCCGCCGCCCATTCCATTGTCTGTCCGCCATGCATGGCCGCCACCGCCTCAATTATTTAACTGATGAATTATGAATCTTTTTTCAACTATAAAAATAAATATGTTCTTGTGACTGGATTCGATTAAAAAATATCTTACAATAGGATTCGATTACATTATGCATTCAAATTATAAATTGGATGATTTTATTAAAAATCACGTATAAGAGTTTAAAATATTACGTTTCTAATGTGGCCTAAAAGTTCCTCTTGATTCAATTAATCTTGACTTAATCAACTCTTGATTCAGCATTAGAATAAGATTACACTCTTAGTTTAATTGAAATTATTTAAATTAAATAATCAATAATATATCCTCAGACTAATCATTATTATCCGTTCAATCCTTTCAAATAGAAAAAATTGCAGAACGGTCCTTAACCTTTTCAATTTTTGCAAACTTCTCCATAACCTTCAATTTGTGCTAGCGAATATCCTTAATCTTTCAAAAATATGCATCTTGAGTCTAAATGGAAGGAATCCATCCACTTTTCCATTAGGTGATAAAAAAAAATATTGACTATATTTTAACTATTTTTAAATGGGCAAAAAGGCAGCTTCATATTTTCCTATTATAAACAATTAAAATATTACTTCAAAAATTGAAAAAAAAAAAAAGAAATGGAAGAAGACATCTTCTTTCCCACCCCACCCCCACCACCACCCCCACCCACAAAACCCCAAACAGCCCCTTGATCCTTCTCCGTTTCGTACCCATTTCTTCATTCAAGAAAAATGACGCACCTTAACCGTCAATGTTGTTGCACCAAACATATTGGGGGTATCAACTCCGTTCAGATAAGCTTTAATTTCTGGAATCCCGGGACCAACTGCTATAGGTGCAAAACAAACACATATGATGGTAGCTACCAAAGCTAAAAGAAAATATGCGAACTCCATTAGGTATATGCACCCACCAAATCATTCCCAGTCCATCTCAATATCAACGCCTGATTCTAGCGAGGCCATATTAATACTAATTAGCAGAAAATTGAGAAAGGATTTGATTCAGAACATGTTTGAGATACTGCAGAATTAGTCGAAAACTCAACTAATTATTTGTGAAGTGAAGGAAAAACAGGTAGTGGTCGGCAATAACAAGTCGAAGGGTGGGTAAGTGTTTTCCGAGTTTTGGGGGTGGGTAAGATGTGGAAGAAGATAATTTTTTATTTTTTTTAGTTTAATTTGATTTTTAAAAGGTTTAATATGTGATTGGCATAAACGTCCTTACTAAATTTGGTCAAAATCAATTTTTTTGGTCAACTAACAGTCAATTGGATGGTTTACATCAATTTGAGTTTCAGAAGAGTCTTTATGAAAGTTTAGGAATTTTTGTTGGCACAAATTGAAGGTCGGGGTAAAGTTAGCAAAAATTAAAAATATTAGGTAGATTTTCCCTTTCAAAATATTCTGAATGAGGGTTAAATGACCAAAATATCCTCTCCATTTGCTTACTAAGCCTTCATTTCTTGTATTTTTAGCAAAGTTTAAGAATCTTGAAAACTGAGACAACTATCATGGTGTCAACTCAGTTGCAAATAATTTCATAACATAGAATTGGTGACATAACATCAGCTCTAATCATTCCACATCATCCATTTACTATTTCAGCCATGCCTATGATCGTTAATAATCCTTGAACTTCACATTAAGAAACATTATTATTATTATTATTTTTCAAAATTTAAAAGATACCAGATTATTTTCATATCTTTTCATGCGTGGTGTAACAAGATTTTCTGCATTTGTCACTATAATTTTTAGGTGATGATGTTAGAAATCGGTCATTGCAATCTGAGCTTGAAATTGAAGTCCGAAAACTTCAAGTGACATTAGCGAAAGGAGACGGAAATATTTCTGATCCGACAATTAAATTAGTATTAGTATACAATTCGTAAAAAAAGAACTAAATGAGGAATTGATTGAGACTCAAACTGGGGTAAATTGAGACTCATCGGACTAGTAAGTTATAAGGAGGGATGTTTAATGTGATAGAGATGTGTTAACTAAAGTATGCTAACACAATTTGGGATGACATTTTTGCCTATAATTTTTTGACTATATATATATATATATTTATTTTCTTCTTTGGATTCAGTATGCTGTGACTTTTTAAAAACTTGACAAAAAATGTGGCATTTTTGACAAATAAAATTCCGATCAGATTAGTGGCAATGTGATGCAGTTTGAGTACGTGGTTTTTTAATGAAAAAGTAACAAAGAGCGTGACATTTTAAATACAAGTAAAATATTGATCAGATCATTGGTGGTACAAATTAGTTTCAGTATGTGACTTTTGGATGAAAATTAACATAAAATGTGACATATTAAACAAGATTATGGTATGGTGGCATGCGCGACTTTTTACAAATGTGATTTTAGACATATTCAATATTTTTCATATTGTAAATTTTCGGTGTAAAAATAAAATTCCCCATTTTCTAATATCATATTTTGAGTCATGACAAAACCCATCATAGTTTTCTCAGCGGGCGAGAACGAGTTTTTTGTAGGTTTTTCATTTCTAGTTTGTTGATATTGTTCTTGTTGGAAAATAAAACGGATCGAAATAATATATACAACACAATATAAAATATATGATCGCAAGCAAATAATTAATTGACATAGAAGATAATTATTTTATTCAATTAACTATTATGAAAAAAATAAATACAATAACTGTCTACATAATTATTCTATATTTCAGTAATACAAAATTTATGAGAGGAGTTTTGTATTTATAGGGATGCATGACAAATCCAATAAATACTACAGAGATGAAAAAAGATTAAAAAAAATCACGTGGGATAAAGGAAACGATATTTTTCCAATGAAAACACTTAAAAAGAAGGAAACAAAATATTTTCTCAAAAATCCAATCTAATTTGGGTAAAAAAAACTCAATAATCTCCACCTTGACACAAATTATTGAAAAAACTCCAAAAAACTCACTTGGAAAAATAAATCCGACTACAACGAAAAATTCAAATTCTTCAACAAGAGCAAAACTTTCTCCAACACAAAAATACTCATCTTGACATCTTCTATGGTATTTAACAAGGATTCATAAACCCAAACATTGTGTTCTCCAAAATTCACAAAAATTACCAAACATGTCGACGTGCACCATGAGCAAAATCAACTCTCAATGCTTTCATAAAAGACCCCTGACTAGTCTCAACACCTTAAAAAACGCTAAAAACATGTGTACCCGAATCAACAACCACATACCTATCTCCAATATGTATATTTCTAGTAGTTGAATATGGTGGAACCACATGTGATGGTGGCAAAATAGAATTACCCATATCTTCCAAATTTGATTGAGTAGTATTCTTCAATATGAAACCCGAACCAAATCCCAAAGGTACAGTACCAAACTGAATTTTCACCGCGATATTAAATTTGTGCTGACTTTTCTTCAAAAAATTTGTCCGACCTTGTAAGATATATAACTATGACCTCTTTCGCTCTTCCAATACAACACGAACACCCTTCCGAATCATCTAGTCTTCACCTCCTCCAGAGAATGTGTACCTTTTTGAATCAAGAGTACTCAACGAAATGAGATTTTTCTTCAAGTCTAAATATATCGAACGTGATCAAGTGGTCTACATTTTTCATCCTCCAGCTTCAATTTGACTTTACCAATATTAGCTATCCGATAAGGATCGTTGTTGCAAATGACGACGACGCCTTGCGTCATCATTTTGCATGTTTCAAATGAATCCCGATTGGAAACATATAGAACCCACAAACTGTATCCAAAATCCACTTCTCGTCGGGTTAGATTCCATGTTAGAAATCGTCAAAAGTCGATTGTTTAAAGTATTGTTAAAATTAATGTATAAAAAGTCGTCACTTCACAAACGTGTCAAACTTGATGTCAACAAAGATGTTAATGTAACATATTTGTTATCGCAAAAGGGAAAAGAAACAAGTTTTCGTGCTTCTCATCTTTTGACCTTTTACTTTCAATGATCTCTTCAATGCAACAAAACCAGACTTGGACTCTTTCTAGGTATCTAGAGTATAAGATCTTTGTGTTTAGGTCAACACTCGAGGCAAGTTTTGAAAGACTGATTTTAAGTGAGCTCGTTCCTTATTGAAAAATTTACACCACTATTTTCGACATGGTGGACATGGTGCACAAAGAATAACAAATACTATTATACTAATTACCTTTAACATGGATCACCATTTGGATCCACTTATTTTTCATGTTAGTCATTAAAATGAGCTTATAATTACTGTTCAAGGTCTTGAACATAAAGCCACAAAAAGGCTTCGGAGGTAAGCACGAGCACGAGGGTTGAATACTAGGGTTTAGTTGTTGTCAGTGAATGAAATTAAATTCACATAATATAAAATAATAAAAGTACCTTAACAATCTTGAAACCAAATAGATTCCGTCATCTACATCTACATCTACATCCAAGAAACAACCCCACAGTGTGAGCGCAGCTCCCTAACCCTTTTCTTCCTCCAAACCTCCACCCCACCACACCCGTTGTCTCTCTCTTTCACATAAATACACAGTTCAATGGCCCAAATTTAGATCTTGGGAGCGTTTATATTTCTTGTTTTTTCTGTTATAGTTTATTTAATGTGTGTTTCAACTGATGGCTTGTGCTGAATTCTTCTCTTTCAAAGATGCTGATTTGGAGAGTCTGAATTAGTGCCTGTTTTAAGTTCTTTCTTGATCGATTATTTTAGCTGATCCAGCAGTAAAAGAAAAGGTTAATTGAAGCCAGAATCTGAGCGGATAGTTATCCTACATAGAATCCATGGAATCACCAGCAGCTGCTTTTGATTTTTTGCAATTTTTTATTTCACTTTTTCGGTGATTTGAAACTTATTATACCATTTGAAGGGAAAATAACAAAAAAGAAAATAGGGTTGTTTTTGCTATCTTTTACAGTTTGAAAATGAGTTTCAATACATGATATTCTTCTTCTTGGGTTACATCATCAAGTCATTGCTTTACATTTTGCCCATTAGAATAAACCACATCAGCCTCATGCTCGTCGCTTTCTTGACTGTTCAGCAAATAGATTTCATTGTTCAATCTCCACACAAACACACCCCTATTACTTTTTGGTCCCTAATTAGCTATAGGGTTTCTCTCTGCAAATCTTGGTGATTTTATGCATGGATCTATACATGTACACAGTCGTTGGTTTCTGGTGTAGCATCATCAAGATTCACATGTAAAAGCAAGATGGTAAGCTGATATCATCTATCTATCTATATATACCAAAGGCTTTTTGACGGTGAGAATCCTGATGATGCTGCATCGGCAATAAACGACTAGCAAATCAGTAGAAATGGTCGGTCACAGGTGTTCCTCCTTTTTCAATTATTTGATCAAGATTCGAGAGGGTTAAATTCACTGCTTTCCAGCTTTTTGTTGGATTCTGTCAGGTGGGATTTTTGGTATTTTCTAGGACAAAAATACTTTTTTTTCTCTCTTTATTTTGCTTTGTTTTCTGTCAGCTTTATCAAGAAACGACACAAGTGACTACACTCTGCTGTTGAAATACGGATTAGTATTGCATAGATCTGCGACTATTCTTCTGTGCCGAAAAAATGTCTCTACAATACCACAAAGAGGTAATCGGTGAATTCATTTTTGCTTATTTCTTTTTTACACTTAACATTCATATGATTTATATGCTTATCAGACCTTGTTTATGACTGTTTTCAGCAATTAATGGATATGCAAATTGAATGGTCAGCTTCAGACGAGAATTTGCAGCAACAGCAGTCAAGAAAAAGAGGTAAGAAAAGATTGTTATCAGAGTGTTCTATTTGCTCATAGAATATAATTAATGCAATAATTTACTCAATATTATGTAGAAGTTTGATTTTGTGTTTCTTTGTCTTTTTATAGAGGAGATATAAAATATAATTGATTATTTTATGGATATTCCTAATTATAAGTGGATTTTTTTCTGTTCAAGTGATTGTTTTCCTTGAAAGTTGCAACTTCTCTAGGAACTTCTGACTTCTGAGTGCAAATTATGGTAGTATTAAACCTGATAATAACGTAACTCGATGGTTAGGTTTATTGCTTTCAACGTTTGATCACAATTAGTCTTATAGGTGGACCTATTCTTGAGAAACATCTAAGCAACTTAGCCTAATTCACATGTATTCTTTCTCTGAACATAGCCAATACTTAATGGTAATATCCTCACAAGCTTGTCAAAGTATCTTTGTTTTTGTTGTTGTTATTGTGCATTTGATTCATTCAAGTCCTTGCTACTTACCAGTACTTCTTTATCTTCAACTTTATTTGTTGTCCATCCAAATTCTATCCTGCTTATAGATTGTTCATCCAAACTCGAATCCCAAAGTTAGTGTCAAGTATAGTACACTTCAGGCTACATTTGCAACAATAATACTTGATCCATTCAGGGACGCAGGCCCCCCTCCCGGGGGTTCGGGGGCGGAGCCCCCGAAATTTTTTTTTTAACTAAGAGAATTGAAAACGACGATTTTGAGTACCAAAATAGTACTGAAATTCAATGTTCGATTCAATCACTACTGACTATCCTACTACTTAATTCTTAAATTCAAATATTCAATAACTAACAATTACACAAACTAACAGCAACTACTCTACTTAATTCTTAAATTCAAATATTCAAGAACAACTAAACATGCATTATGCATAAACCAGGTTGGGAATTGGGTTTTAATTAGTTGGGTTTGAGAATTGGGAACTTAGGTTTTGGATTGGATTTGGGCTATTGATTTATTTAAGTAACTATTGGATCTTTTGTTTAGATCTAAGATTTTTGTATGTTGAATTTTAAAATGTAAGTTATTTACTCAATATTTATTAATGGAAAAAAATAAAAAATTTCAAAATTTTTGGGGCGAGAAAAAATCTTGGGGGGGCGAAATTGAAAAATACATTACAAATTAACTAGAAATAGTGTACCGCGGACAATGTTGGGGGGGCGGTCGCCCCCTCCCGCCCCCCCCTAGCTCCGTCTCTGGATCCATTATCCTCTTGTACAACCTCCAAATTTTGTGTTTTGCATCCCAAAATCTCTTTCTTTTCTGTCAGAAGCAGAAGTTAATAAACAGATGAAAAAAATCCCTTTCTCCAGTTTATTAATATTTAATAATAAGAAACACACATTAACCTAAGGTTGCTTCTAATTGCATTAATATAAGGATATGCTGTTTACAATATTCTTAATACGCTTTGACTTTTTGACTTGTAAATTTTTCCACATCTCTCTTCCTTGATCATATATTATCATGTCTAATTCAACTTACGAAGCATGCCATGAAATCGAACGAGGAAAAAATTTTCTTCAATACAGTTACGACTATTCTTTGCTGCACTTGATGTCTCAAAATCTTTGATCAGAACAATCAGCTAGCTAGTAAGTTTCATGTGCAAAGAGACGCTGCATGCAACTGATAACAATTATATTTTCAAGATCATTCTTCATATCTCAGCTGTCTGTAAAATTATAAGAAGATCAATTGAATTACAAGTTCATACTAAGTTAACAACTCATAAACCAAGCTTCATTTCTGTCGTGTATGCTCCATTAATTCAACCTCGCATAATTATACATTCCTTCCACTCTCTTAACCCAGCTACAAAATTTTGTTGAGGTGGGCTAAATCAATTTTTGAGCTCGGCTCATATATGTGTATAAAAGTTTCCACACAAATATTTTCCCCATTTGGGGTGGAGGGCTTATGATAAAGCTTGAGAATATGGACCCGCAAGCTCGTAAACATTGGGATGAGGTAGGGCTATGATGCATAGTTGTTGAAGAATGACCTGGCATCAGGGGCGGAGCTACATTAGGTCCAGTGTGGGCACAGGCCCACACTGAACTTCTGGGCTCGAATATTTGGATTCAATTTTTTTTTTTTTTTTTTTTTACTTAGGCCCAACGTCCAAGGCCCATCCTAAATAAAAAAAATTGTAAACACATTTTCCACTTCCCACCCAGGCCCAGACGACTCACAACTCCATTCAATTTCACCCCTAATTCGTAAATCGCCCCACGCCACCGTCTTCTCTTGGTCTCCATTTGCACAGCCGCTGCGCCGCAGCCTCCGACTCGAACGGTGCATCATCCAGATTCCAGTGGACCAGTTGAACATAAACGGAGAGCCATCGATACGAGGAAATGAGAATCCCTGGCACTGTTGAGTCCGTGAGTCGTGACCCGTCTCTGTCTGCTCCACTTCAAGCCCGCGACTGCGAGTAAGATACTTCACCATTGTTTGCCTATTTCATCGTTAAGATTAGATACTTCACCGCTATTTAACAGTTTCACCTCCCATCTTGACCTCGCACCTCTATTTCACAGTTTCACCTCGCACCCGCAAGATACACTGTTGAAAATTGAAATTTGAGTTGATTAGTTTTGTTGAATCATTTGTTGATTGCTTCTATTTTGTGTTTCTCATCGTTACAGAGGCAAAAATTGATTGGCACCTCACCCCTGATTCTGAAATCTGAATGGCGATGAATTAGAACACTGAGCATGATACACCTTTTGAGCATTCTCTGGTTAGTCTGTATCTGCTACTCCGTTATGAATTGAAATTTGGGTATTGTTGAAAATTGAAACTTGGGTATTGTTGAGTAAAAGTTGCTGAAGTTTGGGTATTAATGGATATAAATTGCTGAAATTTGGGAGTAGTTGGATTGAAATTGTTGTATTATTGTGTTATATTTTTATTATCATTACATTGATGGCAAAAAATCGACGTTCAACATCGATAAGTTGTGCCCCGCCTGACCAAAAACCCTGGCTCCGCCCCTGCCTGGCATAGTAGTGCAAGAACATGCTTGAAAATGAGAGTGGGCCTATAGTCGCGATTAGGATATCGTCCAATGGAAGCTTCGAAGTGAGACCCAATCGGAGTAGGTTTGAGGTGGATTTTCGGGCCTGATATATTGGATAATATAGAGTTGATAGCGCCTCTCGTATCAGCTATAACTTTTGGGCGGAATGGTTGCATCTTCCTACATCAAACATCAACTTAAAAGCTATCCAACCGAAGCAATAGCAAGAGCGCGTCAATTCCTCGAACATTTCTATGTGTGTGTATATGTATGTAAATAGTTAATCAATTAACCTGAAATGAAAAGTTTTTAACTTGAGCCTGAGTCTCTCCCATGCCCCACGGAGCCCTAGCATATGGTTAAAAGGAAGAGATGGTACCAAGTTGTTGACAGACTTAAAGAGAGTAGTTGTTTAAATCATGCAGCCAGTTGGCATAGGAAACTGTAAAGGGATAGAACCTTATATCAAATAAAGAAGAAAATATAGACCAACTTATAAGGGTTAATTTATGTTACTCATTTTAATAAAATTGACTTTTTAAGATGAAATCTCAAATTTTAGAATGGTATCGAGACTAGAGTCCACTAAACTCAAATGAGTTATTCGATCCGATTAAGATTCATAAAATTAAGCACGCGAAAACATGGACCAACTTATAAGGATTTAAGCTACTCTTCTTTTAAGATAGAATTCCAAATCTTAACAGGAACATCACCCTCTGATTAAAAAAAAAAAAATGCCATTGATGAAAAGTGCAGCAAATGGCAGTCGTACTCCGAGCTGGTGTCCATTTTTGGCCCTTAGCCTAAA
The DNA here is from genome assembly GCA_019097785.1 of Fraxinus excelsior. Classification (NCBI taxonomy): domain Eukaryota; kingdom Viridiplantae; phylum Streptophyta; class Magnoliopsida; order Lamiales; family Oleaceae; genus Fraxinus; species Fraxinus excelsior. Next base: position 6,967,076 of record CM032645.1, on the reverse strand, counting down.
AATAAAGTTTCACTTGCAACATATTTTAACTCCAACTGTCTACTCTTCTTTTTGTTGAGGTTTTATGTTCACATCACAGACCTTTTGTATGTTTTGGTTTGGTTTTTATGTCACTGTTAGAGATTCGCGCCAATGATCGAAGGCTACTATCACTACAACAAAATGTACTTTTTACGGCGTGCACTGCAAGCCGTAAAAATCTCTTTACGGTGTGTGGCCGCACGCCATATAAACGTCAATTGCACGCCGTAAACATATCCCTTAAAAAGCTATTTTTGTTGTAGTGTATGTTGCCACGTACACTGGTAATACTACTTAGCATTAATCTGATTTTTATGGTTAAAATTGAAACATCATATCGACAATTGTTCTTCAACTACCTATTATTGTTTAACAATAATACTTCAGTTATTTTGTTTAGTTTAGGTTTTCAAACACTAGCTGGGGCTTCATTTGTTTCTTTGAACTTTGTTTAGTGGATGCAAATATTTAGAGTTGTCCAATTCTTTGATCCAACTTCGGTAGAACTTTTCTAAATCAATATATTTGTCGTTCAATTCAATCTTCAATAGTCATTTAAAATCAACTCTCAGTATTTAGTTAAGTCGACCATCATTAAATGCCACTTCCTGATATTCTTTTGAAATCAATGAACTTCGTCTTGTGTTTATTTCATTTTTTAAAAAGAAAGGAAAAAGAAATTAAAAAAAAAAAAAAACTAAGATCAATGGTTCTCACGCGTGTTTATATGTTATTTAAATAGTAAAGTTTTTTATACCTTTAATATAATCATGTTAGGAAGATAAGAGACTTTTACACATCTATCTATGTGGTAGGTCATGTGGCTGCTAGCTAAGTAAAATGTCATGCAAGTACCTTCGCTCCATCGTACCATTTCGTCGTTTTAGGCAAAAGTAGCTTGTCACCTCTTTTATTTGTTTGTCTGGGAGAATGAGGTTAAATACCATTGGCTCACATATTCTCTTTTTCGTCGCATTATGAGCACAACCCAATGGCTCGATGTGTTCTCCCTCCGAACACAATTTCCAGTAGACTTGTCACATCGATAGCAATGGCAATTGAGAGGAACCCAACCCTTGGCCAAATTAAGTGGACCTCTATGATCCGGGGCGGTTGTGGTCCAACCTTGATATGTAACACTTTGACCAATGTGCAATTTAATTGATGTAACATTTTTGAAAGGTGGCTTGTACAACCTAAAACAAGATGTGGGAGGTCACAAGCCTATGATGGCGACCGTGTGACATCTTTGAGCTTGATATGTAAGCCATTGTGATGAAACTACATTCAAGCATCCAAGGGACCTCATTTGCATCTCTTGCTTACTCACATTTGGTGTTATTTGAAGGGATTATATATTGGTATTTTCGATCTAAAATATACCACTTGACTCCCACATTGTCTTATCTTCGTGTTTCTACCACAATCAAATCTTTGTTCACATTTTGATTTAAGCATCGTAGTACGCATGATTGTGGCCTCCCCTTTGTCCTTGGAAGCCGTGCCCGTGTCTTTAACAAGTGTGTCCAAATGTGCAACTAACCTGGACGTGAAGGAGAGAATAGTTGAGATATGTTGAAGCATGTGTTCCATCCACGAATCATTGTCCGTGTTGCTCCTCTTTTTGCTTGAAAAAGATCTAAGAATTGATGTATATTTATCTTATGAGAAATTATGGCAGATCAGAACTCATACTTTATATTATTTTAAAATTAAAATTAAATGAATTAATATTTCCCTTATAATAGCTTAAGGCTTTTATCAACCAGCAAAAATATGAAAATTTAAATAAATATATATGCTCTAGCATAAGCTTTTAGGTGGCAAAGATACTCTATTCAAATCTCGATGCCACCTACTATAATAACCGTGCTATGTGTACACACAATTTTGCCTGATTGGTTAGCGGCACCTGTACGCGCCCGGGGGAATAACCCTTAATACAAAGCATCACCCGAACACGAAGGTATCTATTATGTAAGGAACACTTCGAAGTAAAGACCAAAAAGTATAGTATTGGGTGAATTCCCAAACCTAATATGGAGCTAAGTTGAGGAGGTCAGCCGTACAATGGTCCCTTTAATGGTGGTCCAAAGACGAGACAATGCATAAAACAAAGGCCCCATTTGTGGTCAATTTCAAGAGATAATATGGTACAAGTAAAGATCGATTTTTTACCCTAAAATATCAAGTGGAGAAAAAAAGTGATTCCCTTTCACGATCGACCATCCACATTTCTTCATTTTTTTTTTTCCCTCTATAGTACTGCTGCCTGCATGCATTCCCACATCATGGTTTACTTTTCAGTCGACATTCATCACTCCTCGAGGATTCAACACCTCAATTTAGATATTTATTTTTCATATAAATACGACAACTTTCTAGTTTTTTTTTTTTTTTGGGTAATACATAGTATATAGAAACAACTTTTGTTAATTTTATTCACATAGCGTATCAAGAGTTTGCTATAACTTTTGTTTCGACTTGAAAAAGTAGCCATATTTATCATATTATTATAAAATGTAAGTCCTACGAAATATTTAGATGATGAATGGGTAAAGTATGTAAAATTTTTGGACTAAGAAATGTATCGATGAAAATGGAGTTTGATAGAGCATCTTATAAGCAGTTATAAGCTTTTCCAAATATTCACTTATTGAAACTTCAATTAACTTTGTCAAGACTAAAATATATTATGAAAACTTTTCCGAATAACTGAAAATAATGTTTTGGGCTTCCTCAGCTAAGCCCATTTATAGTACATAATTGGTGGAAATTACATAAATTCAAGGATTTAAAGTTTAGAGTTCAAAAATCAGGGGTCAAACTTTATTTTTCAAAAATCAGGTAATATATAAAAATTATAACCCTAATTTTTCACACTACCCCATCTTCCTCTTCTCTCTCTCTCTGTCCTCCCCTTCCCTCCCTCCCCTCCTTTCCCCTCGCCATCCGGCAGCAGCGGCTTGCCACTGTCGATAGAGGCTGCCTCCGACAGCGGCTGCCGGCCACCTTGTGGTGTGTCGGATTGGTGGTGGTTGTTTTTTGTTAACGGATCTGTGTGGTGGTGGATTGGTGGTTGGCTGTTTATGTTTGTTGTTGGTGGCGAATCTATTGGTGGTAGCGGCGGATATGTTGCTGTTGAGATTCAATTTTCGTCCGTGTTTTGTGATTGGTTAGTTTGTGTTTGTCTATCTGTGACCAAGTATTGATGGTAGTGACGGTAGTCTGTGACCAAATATTTGGTAATCTGTGATCAAATGTTTGGTAATATATGTGACCAATTACCCAATTGTGACATAAAAATTTAATAATACGTGACTTAAAAATAATCTGTGACCAACTAATTTAAAAATCTGTGACCTCGAAATAATATGTGACGTAAAAAAATTTTGATATGTCACCTCGAAATAATCAAATTTGACGAGATGTGACCATTAAATAAATCTTTAACTTATAATTATGAATATGTGATCATTACTCACAAACTGTGACTTTATTATCATTATTTAATAAGTATTTTTAATTAATTAAATCCATACCTGATTTTTGAATTTTCAAACTATTTACCTTACTTTTGAATTGAGGTAAAGAATACACCTTAAATATGAATTTTTCCTATATAATTGCCAAAGGGAAATTACAAAAAATCTAGTGTATAATTTACACCAATTAAAAAATCAGGTTAGAAGTTTAATTATTCAAAAATCAGGTATTTTATTTTAAATATTAAACCTAAATCATTTCAAACCCTAATCCATCTATCAACTCTCTCACTCTCTTCACCATTTCTCTCCACTCCACTCCACTGGCCGCTGCCTCCATCGCCTTCTCCCTCCCTCCCTTCCCCACCTCCCTCCCTCCCTCCCTCTTCCTCTCCCTAGCAACGCCTGTTGTGATTGCTGCTGCGATTCCCAGCACTGCTGGTGGCAGTCGGTGGGTGTGTGTGTGAAGTTGTGGTGCACGATTCCCATGCGATTCCCAATGCTGTTGCTGTGAATCGCAGCAGCGGCGCTGCTGGTGGCAGCCGGCGTCTGTGTGTGTGTGTGTGTGAAGTTGTGGTGGTTGTTTTTTGTTAACGGATCTGTGTGGTGGTGGATTGGTGGTTGGCTGTTTATGTTTGTTGTTGGTGGCGAATCTATTGGTGGTAGCGGCGGATATGTTGCTGTTGAGATTCAATTTTCGTCCGTGTTTTGTGATTGGTTAGTTTGTGTTTGTCTATCTGTGACCAAGTATTGATGGTAGTGACGGTAGTCTGTGACCAAATATTTGGTAATCTGTGATCAAATGTTTGGTAATATATGTGACCAATTACCCAATTGTGACATAAAAATTTAATAATACGTGACTTAAAAATAATCTGTGACCAACTAATTTAAAAATCTGTGACCTCGAAATAATATGTGACGTAAAAAAATTTTGATATGTCACCTCGAAATAATCAAATTTGACGATATGTGACGATTAAATAAATCTTTAACTTATAATTATGAATATGTGATCATTACTCACAAACTGTGACTTTATTATCATTATTTAATAAGTATTTTTAATTAATTAAATCCATACCTGATTTTTGAATTTTCAAACTATTTACCTTACTTTTGAATTAAGGTAAAGAATACACCTTAAATATGAATTTTTCCTATATAATTGCCAAAGGGAAATTACAAAAAATCAAGTGTATAATTTACACCAATTAAAAAATCAGGTTAGAAGTTTAATTATTCAAAAATCAGGTATTTTATTTTAAATATTAAACCTAAATCATTTCAAACCCTAATCCATCTATCAACTCTCTCACTCTCTTCACCATTTCTCCCCACTCCACTCCACTGGCCGCTGCCTCCACCGCCTTCTCCCTCCCTCCCTTCCCCACCTCCCTCCCTCTCTCCCTCTTCCTCTCCCTAGCAACGCCTGTTGTGATTGCTGCTGCGATTCCCAGCACTGCTGGTGGCAGTCGGTGGGTGTGTGTGTGAAGTTGTGGTGCACGATTCCCATGCGATTCCCAATGCTGTTGCTGTGAATCGCAGCAGCGGCGCTGCTGGTGGCAGCCGGCGTCTGTGTGTGTGTGTGTGTGAAGTTGTGGTGGTTGTTGGTTGCGACTGTAGTTCAGATCTGGTTGGTGGTGGTGTTGGTGCAGGTGGTGTTGGATATGGCGGTGGTGGTGAGGCGTTGGTTTTGGTGGTGAGGTGGTAGTGGTGCAAGTTGTTATTGGTGGGTTGCAAAATGGTGGTGGCGGTGGCGACTAGTGGTGGCTATGGCAGTGGCGGGTGTGATGATTTTTGTTAGCAGTCTAGTGGTGGTGGTGGTGGTGGTGTTTTGGTGCTGTCATGGCGGCGTTTTTTGCGACGATAGTGTGTTTCTTTGGCGTTGGTGGTGGCGGCAGTTGGGCATGGTGCAGTGTTGGTGGTGGTGGTGGCTGCCATAGTGGTAGCAGCGATAGTCTGTGACCAAATGTTTGGTAATCTGTGACCAAATATTTGGTAATATCTGTGACCAATTACCCAATTGTGACCTAAAAATTTAATAATACGTGACTCAAAAATAATCTGTGACCTCGAAATAATATGTGACGCAAAAAAATTTTGATTTGTGACCTCAAGACGATATGTGACCATTAAATAAATCTGTAACTTATAATTATGAATTTATGACCATTAATCACAAACTGTGACTTTATTATCATTATTTAATAAATATTTTTATTTAATTAAATCCATACATGATTTTTAAATTTTCAAACTATTTACCTTACTTTTGAATTGAGGTAAATGATACACTTTAAATATGAATTTTTCCCATTGCCAAACCAAGGCCATGGTCAATCCTTAGGCTTTCAAATAGAATAGTCCACTTGTTTCTTTCTAAAATGAAGCCAACTTGCTATTTGAACAATTTGTTAGGGTCCAATGTGCACTTATCCAAAGTGTAAACAAAGAAAAGAAAAATCTCTATTTGAGTATATTGATAATTAGAAATCCTAATTCTTCTATAAAAATAATAAAATCGCATAAAGTAAAGAGAAACGAGCACACAAGATCATCGCTATAGTAATTCACTAGTACGGAAGGATTTGAATGTGAAAGACATTCAAGTTTTTGATTGATGGGTTTTCGAGTTGTGGGAAGATTGAAGAAGCCGAAAAGATTGTCTCGGAGATGTACCAAGAGGGTTGCAAAATAAGGGAATTGAAGTAAATGAATTAGAGATTGTTACCATCTAAAGTTTGAACTGGTTCGGGTTAGTGCAGATAGTGAAATGGATGTCAATAGTAAGTTTGCAGTATATCCTGATAACAAACAGATAATATGAATAGAAAGGGTTGATGAAGCTCTATAGTTGAGATACAGTTTTATGAACTAAATGTGCTCCAGGAATTGTCTCGATGGGAAGTCGAGTTGAAATGCAACTAATTCACCGTGCGTTAGGCATTATGACCTTTTAGTCATATAAAAGAAAAAGTCAATTTTTTGTTGATATGGGATGTTTCTAAATTGTGCTCTTGAGAGGATCCTCCACAGATAAATGGAATCCAGTTGTTTGCTCAGGGAATTTACCCTATTCAGTCTCCAGCCCAAAACTGACTTGAGGCACGGCCCATTTGCTGTTGCTAAGGAAGAAACGAAGTTCTGTTTATAAGATTGCAGTGAAGAGAGGGAGCTGATACACGACCTTGCTGTTATATATTTATACTATAAATATAATATGTAAAAGAAATAAATAATTAAGATAAAGTGTCCAACTGGTAAAAACGTGGAATTTGTGTAGGAGGTCAGGGGTTCGAGCCACGCCTCACGCATTATATCAAAAAGTCTTTGATTGGGCCTTGGGCTTTATTGATTCTAATAAAATAATTATTATTTTTAATTATTTTCGGAATTGTTTAGTGGGTCAACTAGCCAGTAAAACATTATTATTTTAACTGTCCAGTATTTACAACTCATTACCATTGGCCATTAAAACTGTAATTTAATACTGGATCATGGGGTATGCAGTTACCTCTATTTTTTGGCTATATAAACTCACTTCTGGACTTTAGAAAATTACTACAATATCAAAAACGAAATTGTCTCTTCATATATACAGTAAAATATTATACTCAAATTGTTTTTTCATATTTTCTGGAGTATACTTGAGAGTTCTGAAAACCTTTTGTGATTGCTGCACAATTGGTTTATTTGATCGTTGTATCCTGGAGGTGATTGTCCACGGAGGTCGCAGCAGTTATCGACGGGCAATTTCGCTTTAGGACATCGTGCTGTCACGAGACTCAATCTATTGATAAGTTTTTTATGCACTTTACCATTATCTTATCCAACACTTGCCACTCAGGTATGCAATGGATGTGGATGTGTGTGTGACATATCTTGACCTACAGGTTAAGAATGAGTGATATTTTCCCCTGAACATTGTGGCCTTGCCACTCGGTCCCTGATTACCAGCGAAAGATTCAATATGGCAATTCAGGATGGTTTGCACTCAACTTTCGAGTAGTGGACTCATCTTAGCAGTAGGAAGTATGGTTCCAAAAGTGACTTTTGGTTCGGCTGTTCATGCTCAACTGCTCACTTTACACGAACAGACCTAAATGTCGGGCCCAGGTCAAGGATTCTATACATGTTTCCTCCATGATGCAGTAATACAAAACAGCATCATGAGTTGGCTTATTGTACTATTTTACTCCAATCAATGTTTTTAAAACAACAGAAAATGCGAGTTCTTCAATCAAATTGTCTGAAATCTCATCTCATTTTCCAGATTTTCTTGAATTAAATTATGAAATACTTGCAAAGTGCGGACATTTTGAGTTGGCTATGAAATGAAACAAGTAAATTTGTTACTAGTTTAGATGTGGCTAGGATGGGTCCTCGATCATTTCAACTCTCAACTACCTATTCCTTCTTAAGATTACCATCCTCGAATTCATTAGATCAGGAAAGAGATACATCCCTGCCTAGGGACTCACTAGAGTTGCCCAAATAATTGTAATAGCTAGCTAGGAATAAATTCCAACAACAAAACTCGGCCATCCATTTCCAGAAACTCATCTATCCAAGTAATTCTATACATGAGGCGATTGCTGCAAAGCTACAAAAACGAACATGAAAAGGAAAGATGAGAAACTCAAAAAAGAACTGCTCGATTACCTAGGAACTGCTTTTTTAACCATTGGAACGTTTACTAGCGACCCATGCTTCCCGAAGGGTGGAATGCTCTGAGAGCGTTTTCTCAATCTGCCATTGCCATGACGTTGTGGCATTCTGCTCTCGTTTCTCTCTCTGAGGGGATACGCAAAAGCACCTGACGGTGCCTCCGACAAAGGTTCACTTTTGGTTCTCATAAAAAGGTCAAGATTGTGTTGGTACTTATCTTCATTAATGATATTCTTAGTAGATACAACCATATTATTGTACTCCATCTTATTGTTGGAATCTTCTTCATTATCAGACACGTAGCCGCCATCCGGGATATCTTGCATGGCGAGATCATCATACTCCTCATCCGATTGGGTGGATTCCTCATCCACTGAGCCTTCCAACTGCAAAAAAGATATAGGTTGTTTGATGCTAAATATGATAATGTGTTCTGTTAATGATAAAAGGTAAAAGCATAACTGAGAATTCTGAACACATCAACCATAGGCAGAAACAACTTGCAAGTCTTGCATTGCCTGGGAGCTACGATATTCAAACTAAAAGCTACTTGATAGAACTCTCGTATATATACAACGTTACATGGACAGACTTATCATATCAAAACATTCTCATACCAAGAGGGCGAAAATTTACTCCAGTTGGTCAACATGGAAAAATCATAAATGCAGTGTTTTGTGAATTAACTGATGATACATCCATACCTCTTCTTGGTTCTGTTTTCGCCCATCACTAAGATCCTCGTCGCTGTCTATTTCAGGCAGCTCGTCAACATCTTCATCACTGCCATGCACTGAGTTTTTATCCTTGAGCTGCAAAAACAGGAAGACCAATAAGTAAAAGGAGAAAAAATAGAAAATAACACGACAAAATAAAGTTGCACAAAAAGAATGACCAGAGCCGTTATATGACGTGATTATAGAAGTTGATGGAAGCTTCCATTTATCCCTGGCCAATAGCCAATCATTACAATTCCATCTGTTGTTTGAGATATAATAAACAAGAAAACGGATTGACTAACATTCTGCTATAAGGATAAATCATCGATTGGAACCTACCTCCTTTGCATGCCCTTCGGAGAACCTTGGTGAACTGCAGCAGGACGAATAATATTTACTACCATTGTCGGTCAGGTAATCCTTTGACTCATCCACACTGCTGGCATGACTGGTACCCCCAGTATCACCAGGCCAAGCACTGATGCCAAAATTACCAAACTGCAAGTTGACAGATTCAGCTCTATCTATCTGCATTGGTCCAAAGGCAGGTGTTCCTATTCCGTTCTCAATAGGACGGCCCACAATCGGCTTACCATTTTCATCTATTATGTTAACCGGCCAAGCCTTAGCCACAGATCCATCGTTGTTCAAAAGTGCCATGAAATTCCTACTAGAACCTTTCCTTTGAATCAACTGAAACATTCCCTTGGAACTCAAGGAATTGGCAGCACACTGATTCCTGTACTCCTCATCAACAACAGTCACTGTGTTTGTGATTGAATCATAAAGCTGGTCTCCTGCCTCACGCCTCCTTAAGCAGCTAAAAACTGTTGCATGAATGGCTGCCACACTTTTATCAACATTTGTGTTGTTTATTTTTGGCACCAAATGCTTATCAGATCGGTTGCAGAGATATTCTTGAATTGTTCTGATGTTTCGTATATATTTAACATACTTGTTTTTAGCAGGATCAAGTGTCATGTACTTTGCACGGACTGCAAATCTTTCCAGGTGTTTCTCCTCGTTCGAAATATATATCATGAATGGTATGATTGAAGGATGTTTTTTCATAAGCCCCATCTGCATTGAAAAAATGCATTTAGATTAAAGCTGATCGTGGGTGGTGAAAGGTACTTAATATTTTACACAAGTTTCTCAAAATTGCAAGTCTTGTAGATTTTTACCACAAAATTGAGACTTAAATGAACACCCTCCACTACCACAGATTCTTTCCGTTCTTCCCATGCAGTAATCAACCGATCAAGACTGTCAATTACCATCTCACTTTGCGCTTTGAAACCTTCAATTGCCATCTGCTTTGGGCTGATCAAATCAACGGCGATGGAACGACCCTCAATTGGTGAATTTTCAATTGCAGAACTGCTAGATACATCATTCTTAGCTAGTGAGGGGGTTGAGACACTGGCTAATTTCTTTTCTTTCCTTTTGGCCTTATTAGCTTCTGCAACAGCTACAGGATCCAAATATTCGCCGGCATGGTAGGTTGAAGCCCAGAGTAAAGGATTTTGTTTTTCATCTACAAAGCTCCTCATCATATGCCTGATCGAGTCCGTAGATATAACTGTTGTAATACCCAACCTGCTACCCTACAAAACGATAAAGGCTCAATCTATATTTTGTCCATGGATTTAAAGAGGATTGCTGCTACACATATCACCAAAGTTGTATCAAAATCTAATATCAATAAAATAAAGAGAAAGTAACCTAGACAAGGTAATAAATCATTGCGAAGTCTATGGCAAGGAATACAAACACATTATTTGGAATAAGGTAAAATAAAACAAGGGCAAAATTTACCCTGCATGGGGGTAGGGATGCATCCCCACAGTGGAATAGATCACTTTTAAAAAAAGTAGCAAACACAAATCAAACTCATTTACCACATTTTGAAACTTAAATTTTACAACTGAGATGAAATGCAAAGTTTATTAATAGTTACCATGCCTTGATCTCTTAGTTGAATTGCTAAATTTATTAAAGCAAAGAAATAGCCAATTACAACTAAACCAGCATTTAAACAATTGGAAAAACTTGCCATTATAGTGCATATAAAATATATGCAAATTATCTACTGCAGTAGAAGACCATCAATGCAATCATAATATTGACACTGTATTCACAACTGCAACAAACTTGAACTCATAGACCAAAACACTAATAATAATGAAATTAAAGCATTGTAATGGACCAAACTCCAGAAACAGATAAAAGAGAAAAATCGGAAAACTTAGCAACATACAGAGAAACTTACAAGCAAAGCAGACAAAGTAGATTTGCCACAGCCACTTGTGCCGCACAATAGTACAGTAACAGATTCCTTTCTTTCTCGGATTCTGAAACGATCAAATAAAAAAATCATACAAACGTAGTGATAAAGAATAAAGCACAAACCAACCTCCAAACCATATGTAAATAGTACCAAGAAACAGGATGCAACGGCAAATTGAAGTCGGAAAGTGTAAGACTAAAATTTCCCAACGAGTCACAAAGTAGAACACACTCCCCCATAAGAAAATTCACATTTTGTTAATAACAAGAACCCATCATTTTGCTTTTCCTTTGTCCTCTTTTTTTGGGTACATGTACGAATCCATTTTATTCATAATAAAGTGAGTTAAATCATTCTACTAAAACAACTGTATTAGCTCCACAAAAAGATCGAATGAAGGAACAACAATAAAAAAAGAATGAGACAGTAAAATATAGTCATCTTTCCAATGATAGGTCATTAAATCCACAACAAGCTCTGGTATCCATCGCAAGTATTAGTTTACCTCAGATGATGAACCTATTATCTCTGGTGACTTTAATAAGTTGCAGGAGGATGATCCCTAGGATAACTGGCTTTGCTGTAGTGTGCACATTTTTAGGGGAGGTAGGTAGCCTGATTGCCCTGTTTGGTGCTCCTTAGTTTTGCTATCAATTTTGGCTTCTATTAGGTATTGCTTGTTTACATTCATGTCCGTAGGTTGCATCATGTAGTTGGCATACGTAGGTTTTTTGTTCATATAGGGGTTTTTCCTATATGCTTATTAAATGGGTGTATTTGTCATTGATTTTGCAATGTTTTGAACTCTTAACCACTCAAGCTATTAGATACTGTCTGCTGGATATTTTTGTGATTGGAGTGATACTCCCAAGATTATGCTTTCTGTAAAGGTTTTGTACAATGGCAGTAGACTACCAAGTGTTCTCTTCTCTCCTCCTTTTGTATTTGTGGAGGCAAGGTTGGTACATCCCTTACTTCGTACTAATTTTTTCAATCAATAGACAAGGTAGGATTCAATGCCAAACCCTCCGATAGATTTTGGAGAAAAATAAATGAAAAGGTCATTAGTTCTATTACACGTCCTGGCCTTAAAACTACTTGTGCAGAACTCATAAGAAAGTATCTAATTTGTTTTGTCTTAAATCATGGCCGAGAATGCTGAAAAGGTAGGCAGTCATATTGGCAAGAATAGTCGTTCCAAAGGTCTTGAACCCATGAATACGAAGCATTCCCCTCAAGTAAAGATAAAATAAGCTATGAAATTAGTGTAGGAAATTCACATAAAGCAGAGAAAAGATCAATTCTTAGCATTACGACGCTTTTGACTCTTGTCAGCAAACTCTGGGGTATGTCAGAAGAAAGAACAAGTCCAGGGTGCATTATAATCAGGAATCCCTCCTATTACTTTGATGTGAGTGTTAAGTTAAACCTACATTTTCAGCGTCACTTAATTTCCCATCAAGCTTGCATATATTGGAAATACAAATACAGTAGAAAGAGAAACTAGAACATAAAAACAGCAGTTTGACCATACAAGTAAAACAGAAAGATGCTCTTTTTTAGACTAAAAGCGTCTAATTTCCACACAAGAGTCAAATTCAATTCAATAAGAGCATGAGACGCTAACTGTACCTGCAAGCTATAGCCAAATCAGCCCTCTGATCTGGGCCCATATACTTGTACTCTGCAAGAGCTTCAGAAGCAAAATTTAAGAAAACTTTTCTCTTGACAACCGCAGTGGTGCGTCTTTTGTACAATTCAAATGGTTTGCTCTTATTTTTTTCTTTCTCTGAAACCAAATGATCAAAAAGATCTGCTTTATCCAAGTAGCCATCAGCATAATAATCTACCTCCCTCTGGGTATATATTTTAGCATCCTGTTGGGACACTTCTGCACATGTTGAAACCAACTTATCTGCCAGGCATTCAGTCCTCACCATTTCAAATACCCTTCGGCTTATCTATAACGAAACAGGAATTTCAGGACATCATCACAAAGATCATTGATGGATTACCAAAACATGCGCCAAAAAAAGACTTAAAAAGGAAATTACACGAGAAGGAAAAACAACAAAAATGACCAGACATTAGTTTGAAACCAAAGCATGACCGTAAATGCAGGTTTCTTCGCCTGCTAACACATATACGGAGATTGTGTTACATGAATTATGTGCATATTTCCTAATTCGATCTACTGCACAGCATCATCATTAATGCAGTGTGGCTGGATTGGATCACCAAAACCCTGGGCTCATGAAAATCCAGAAACATGCCATAATGGCATATAAGTATTACGAGTTTTTATATGTTCATTGACACTGTCAATGAAGACATCAATTTTTTGAATGCAAATCGCTAAAATTCCAATTGCAAAGCCACATTATTAATTCATGAATATGCTATCAAATCGACGAAAATACAACATTTAATATATGGAATGTCAGAGCCACTAAATACACAATGGTTATAAACACAAGAAACATAATGGACATCACATCTATCCCTAAACTGCAAGAAAATCACAAAATACGGAGTAAGAAGTTTCTTAGATTTCAAATAATCAGTGTTTGATTATATTACAAATTTACAATTACAAAATACAAATTTTACAAATCTTCAGACAACCGACAAGGCTTCTTAATCTAGAAACTAGCGGAAAACGTGGGGTAGTATTGAGGACTGGTCCATTAGGCTAACTGTCGACTCATTCTAACTAAATAAGAAGTGTATAACGCATGGTAAATAAAAACAGCATGTCGGCGCTAAAACCAAGATTCTCTGTTCAATCAAAGATCTCAAATTACTGACTTCAGAACCAAAATAAAAAATAAAAAATCTCAAAATCCTCAATTTCCTTCTTAATCTGATTTTTCATTTTATTCACACACATACGCACACATACATACAGAGATACAGACAATCAAAAGCGAGTATCTGCGCATGTGCAAGCACACTCATTGCGTGTACTTTTTAGGCCATGCATGTGCAAAATCAAGGATATGTTATTCTGCAACATGTTTGTTAAATTTGGAGAGAAGATTGAAACTATGAAAGTTGCATGAAAATAAGGAAAAACAAAAAACAAACAAACCAGAGACCTTAAAGGCGTGACGAGCCTTGCATCCCATGAGTTGCAGAGTGCTCTGCAGAACGGAACGCGTGTATCGAAACGAAGTTTCCTTCTCCGTTTCCGCATCATCTTCTACCACGATTATATACAACAGCTTCGCCACTCCCATCTCCTCCGCCACCGCCATTCTTCCACCTATTTCAACCGGCCGCATATGCAAAAACACAACAAACTCATATTCCAATTAACAATCATTCGGGGTTCAAAATTTAAATCCAAAATCAAATATTATAACAATGCAGGTAAAAAATCACACCTGTAGATGGATAGTCGAGATAGAATGGAGCGATCGAGTTAGGTTTTTATTAGGTTACAATGTAGAGAAATCGATGAAAATGAGGAATTAGTGAAATAAAGAGAAGCATTTTCGGAGGCGATCTGGCCATTTTCACCGCCACCTGCTTCCACGCATCGCAGCTTCAATGCCTCCACGAATTAGTCGTTGCTCTCCCTCTATAAAGGAATTCAAATGACGGATTTGGGACCTGATTTAGACAGAATTACTTATGAGAATTAGTCAATGTCGGTAAAATTGGTAATTATAAGAAAAAATAGGGTGGATTGATTATTTTGCTGACAACTGGTTTTTGGTCAGGGTTAATAGAGGAGAGAAAAAAATTGAAAAGGACTCTCAAGTAATTAAGAAATTATCAAGGGATGTCCTCTTAATATTACTATTTATACCACGTTAGGCCTCAATCAAGTAATTTTTTAGTTTTCAGAGTTTTGAACTTTCGATTTCAGTGCAATTTAGTCCTTGTTGAATGAAAATAGTCAAATATCTCGTAAAATAATAATAAAAGAAATTATGGATACATAGAAAAAGTCGTGTTTACGTGTTACGAAATCTAGGGCATGTTCGGTAGAAATTAAAATCGAATTAGAATTGAAAAATTAGCTGTTATTGTTAACCTTTATTAGACGAGTAAGACCCAATAACGATTATATTTTCAATTTTAATTGGATTTTAAGCACAACCGAACACGTCCATAATTTAGGAAGGGAAAAAAAAATTCTTGAAAGTAGTCTGAATTCATTGACCAAATCAATGAAAGAAAAAGACTTCCACTAAGAAAGTCATTCATTATAATTTGATTATACACTTGCAAATAAAATGGATCCACCATTCACATGATTCTTAGTCATTATTCCATCCAACTTTTGTAATTAACATTCTATAAATTAATAATAAACTAAGTCTATTTATGATATTGAGTAATTGTCACATCTATGCAAACTTGAAAGTTTAAGTGGTTGATATTATTTGAATTGGCCCTATTGCTAACACCTAATATTTTATGGACCCCATCGAAATATGATTTTTATCTAAACTAATGACGGACTAGGTCTGTCACGTGCAATAGGGACGATTCTCGTGCGAATACAATTTTGAAATTAATAAAAATATGAAGAGAGAGAGAGAGAGAATGAAAAAAAATGAAACCATCGTGACTTAAAGTTTGGGAAACAAGTAAACACGCTTCTAGAAAATAAACGAGACATTTTGCCCCACTAATAGACTTTTGGATAATGCCATTTTATACCCCCCCCCCCCCCCCCCTTGTTTACACTATGCTTGACATTATCATTATTGACAACAAATAATTGGTTGACGAAAAAAATTAAAAAAAAAAAAATTGTACAATGATATATTGTCATGTGACAAAATATAAAACTTGATGTACAGTACACCGTGATGTACACCAAACATGATTGTAGACTTTTTTCATGACTGATCATAAAGTACGTATAAAAACCAAACATATATTAGATAAATAGATTAATTTTCGTTTTGCAGTAAAATTAAACTCTTTAATTGATAATATCATATTTGTCACTCTTTTATTTATTTTGGATATTAATGGTTGAAGGATTATATATAGACATTTAACACGTCTTCCGAAAGGAAACTAACGATCACAATATTATTCTAAACGTTGATGTCGTGTTCGAGAAATGAATGTAACTTGTATCTGAGTAGACTTACGATTCAGTTAATCGTTGGATTTTCGAACGGTTATCGACTTTCTTTGGGGGTATATAGAGCAGTAGACCCTTCAAAGCGATGAAGATATTAACCATCTAACCTATTTATACGTTATTAATATGGCACATAACTCCTCAATCGCTATATTCATTAGAATGATATCATTCTCCTATTCAATTTGACTTGGAAGGCGAAGAATTTCTATTGAAGCATCTAACACGTTTGTACCTAATTGTTTTGCGTGTGAACATGGAAGGAGGAAATTGATTGTCAAGAAATCAATTAAAAAAGACATTTTACTTTAAAAAAAACATAATTAAATATACACATGATAAGTATGTGAAAGATACTTGAATAAATGATAAATTTTATTTATGGTATTCATACTTCATTGTAATTCAACCATATGAATAGACTTCAATTTTAGCCCTCGTTGACTATCTTTAAATTAATAATTTTTATTTTTCATATTCATTTTTAATCATATATTCATACAATAAAATATTCTGCGCGTAAATAAAAAAATTCCTACTTTTTAACAGCATAATCTCCAAAAAATCAATATTCAAAACATTATTTTCTTCAATTTCTCTTTAAAATGGTCTTCAAACATGAGCTTATTAAATTAAATAAATGTAAGGACTGGACCACACACAATATGAGAATCGAGACAAACTTTAACCAAAACAGTAAAGTAAAAACTACAGAAATTAAAGAATGAACACAAGAATTATTTCAGCCTTAGTCCTGGAGGTTCGGTGACCACTTCTAACACCTACATCCCCCGTTGAGCATTCATAAAATGATTATGCTCAGATGCACTATATAGCCACAAAATGGCAACGAATATTACAAATGTTAGAGAGGAGATATGAGACTTATCTCTCAAAGTACAGCAATAGATGTACTTAGATTCACCAAGAAATTACCAAGCAACCCTTCGAACAAACACTAAGTAACACAGCAGAGAAATCACTCAGATCCTCCCAATATTCACACAGAATATTACAATCGAAGGTTAATCTATCTCTCACAACACTTTAAATCAGAGATTTAGAGTAGTACAAAACAAGAATCTTCAAACCCTCGCCTCTTCTCTCTTTTTTCTCTCAACTTATAGAAACCCTAGAAGTCTCTCGAGAGGGAAATCAATCGAATGCAGACCAAAAGCCTTCAACCTAGGTATATAAAGAGTCGAGCATCCAACGACCGTAAGTGAGCCACGCGTCTCAATCAAGGTAAGAACACATCAGTTAAGAAAAGCGTGTTTTTGCAAAACACGATTATGAGCCAAAATGCTGGGAGCATATATAAATGGGCCGGGTTCCAGTCCAACAATAAATATATTTTAATTTAATTTCAATAGAATATTTGTTATAATACTAGTGGAAAAATTAATTAAAAAGAAGCTGCAGCGAAAAAGATTGAACGTTCAACGTTCCCATTTTTCGGCCACGGCACGCAGTTTAAGGTTGTCTTTTTTTTTTTTTTTTTTCTGATTCTGTTGTTCTGACTATTCTACATTTGACCTTTTTTTTATTCGACAGAGGAATGGGAAATGGAGCTTTGTTTATTTTAAGTTGGTCTCCAATTTTTAAACGTTTATAAGTCAATTTTTAACTTTTATTAGTTATAAAATTAGCCCTCAAGAAGTTAAACTGTACAAATGTGACCCTCAAATGTCTCGCAACTTTGAAATTAATTTTATTTTTCCCAACTTAGACTGGCCTTCTAAAATTTGATGCAAAGGTACCTTTTTCATGATAATCTAGCAACTAATTTACGGAGAATTAAACAATTTTATCATTAAGAGCTGATTGTCAAACCATATAAAATGTTTAAAAATCATTTGTTTTTTTTTCTTAAATGTTTAAATTAATACTCGGACACTAAATTAAGAGTTAACAATGCAATTTTCTAAAAATTATGCTCATTTTTCTCAAATCAATCTTCAATTATATCTCAAAGTCATATATAAGCTTCAAACATGTGTCGAAAGCACAATCATTATTGTTACGGTCAATATAACAAATAGAACTGATCTCATATCCTCAGTGGGTGGAATAAAAACTTCTCACTATTGATGTGATAGAGAAAAACGTAATTATAGTTCTCTGAATGTATGAATATTGCAGAGAACTACAAGTAAGGTTTTCATACCACGTCAGTAGTGAAATTTTTTTATTTTGTCCACCATGAATAATGTAATACTTGAAATACAATTTTAACACTTCTAACCAAATCATCAACAATGCTATCAAGATACATCAATAGATATTGTGATTTGAAAAAGTCAAAATACATTTACTTATGACAAAGCCTCCGTTTGACACCCATTAATTTCTCTTTCTCTTTCTTCTTCTTCATTTCAATCACACATTCTTCAAATAAAATAATATTACACACAAATCAAAAACTTTTCATCACTTTTCCACCACACATTCTCACATCAACCACTATTCCAAAATTTCTATTCTTCTCAAAATGGGTTTCAAACACGAGCAAAGTAATTAGCACCGTACATTTCAAGATTTTCGATCAAAAGTGAGAATAGTCCTAATAAAAATAGAATACTAAACATTTCATTTTGGCTCCATTCGATCGTTCATTCGATAACTTCATAGAAGAAAGCGTTTCATTCACAACTATCAATTTTTAAGTACTAGTTTAACGAGAGGTATGTGTTATTCAACTCGAATAAGAGAGAGATTTATATAAACGTTGAAAAACGGAAGGATTTCTTTGAAATTGTCGTAAAACTCATGGAAGATAAGTGTTATTCAAAATTTTAAATAATGAAGGTTTGTATAAATTTTGAAAAGTGAGGAATATCTCTGAAATTATTAGAAACCTCGTCAAAGATAAGTATAATTTTTTTCAAACTCAAAAAATCTACCAAGTTATTGAGGCAAAGAAACAACATTTATATTCTAGAAATAGCCTGAATCTAATCCATCTAGAGGGACTTGACTTGTTAGTTCAACAAAAGCTTCTGGACAAAGGCATAGTTGTCGGCTCACGTAACTGACTTTAGCAATGAGTTAAGAAAGATCGAGCTTAGAATAATGCTACTTATGCGTAAAGAATTATATAATTGTTTACATATAGATGATGCGTCAAAAAGACAGTAGAGAAATTTTTTCTTTTATTTGGTTGAAGAAATTCTGATCCAATCACAATTCATCATATCATGTATACGCAAACCATTATTATGTATATGTAACATAATTGAAAAGACTAATGATCATAGTGTTAAGGGCGTCAAATACGATGTTCATCGACTCGTCCCCAAAACTCGATGATAAATACGGAACAAAACAACAAGATATCAAGCAAAAAGAAAAGCAAGGGACCATCATCAATCATACTACTCAATTGTCAATAGAACAAATTAAAGATTGGGTTGCAATGGAAAATCATAGCTTTTTAAATCAATTATAATCTCTTAATTACCTGCGAAATTCATGGGCACGTTGCCATTTGTACCCTAATCAAAGTGTAAAGTCCCAAAATGCTTTAACATGTTTGTTTCAAAAAGGAAAAAAAGAAGAAGAGAGGAAGCTAAAGAAAAAGAAAAAGGACCACCCAAAAAATTCGGCCTCTAAAACGAAAAATGTGACCCCAACATTCCGTTTCTTTTTCACAGAAAGGGACTTGTTATAAATAATTGTGGCTTGGTCCACTCCTTAAAGTTAGTTGAGAAGTAATCCAATTCTTGCCTTGTCTCTGTCCTATGCACACTAGACATAGATTCTATAATAACATATTCAAATTCTATTGGTGGTGAATGTTTCACTAGAATTGAGATGAACTGCCTAAAGTTCATGATCTAGTATTTAGGTAGGGATGTTGAATGAGACGAATCGAACGTGAGCAGGTCGCTTCAACAAAATTGAGCTCAGCTTGCTCCACGAGGTCGCCTGTTAACTCTTCCTTTTAAGCTGAAAATGACACTTTTAACTAAAATGTGAGCCGCTCGTGAACTTAAGGCGAGCTGGCTTGTATGAGTGATTCGTTATTTGGCTCACACTCGCAACTCGTCTGGGTGCTAATCGAGCCGCTCAGTTTAACACCCTCAACAAGCACGCGTTGTTATTTTCTTTACAAATAAACGATAACTAAAAATGGCCTGCATGAACTACCAACTTATGCAGCTTTGTAGCATGTACCAGAGGTGGTCTAGGCAGGGACGGAGCCTAATGAGATCTAGTGTAGGCACATGTCTGCACTGAACTTTTGGGCCCAACCTAATGGTCCAAGATTTTATTAATTGTCCACTTACAGTCCAAGAGAGAAGCTCAAAACCATTACCAATACACTAATGTAACGGCCCAATCCATTTAATTGAATTCACACCCGGCACCTCCACCCTCCATTTCGATTCATCGCGTCCTCCACTTCCCTCCCTCCATTCCTCTGCCTCTCGTAGCTGCTTCGGCCCGACACAGCCATTGCCCACTGGACACTCCGTGTCCGTTCCTGTGAATCCAAAGCTGCTTCGCCACCTCCGGCCTTGAAGTTCCGTATGACAGCAGTCAGCAGCTGTTTCGGTTCGATTCGAGCCCTAGAGTCTAAACCAGTCGCCCCTGTCTGCTTCGCCTCCGCCGGCGATTCTTGACCCAGAATCGGCGAACCCAGTTAGCTAACTGTAGCAGCCAGCAGGATTAGCCATTAGGTGAATTCAATTTTCTTTTGACAACCCGTCCCTTTTCCGCAGCTAATCAGCCCTTTCCTTTTTTTTCGTTATGTTGATTTGTTGATTTTGTTCTAATGTTTGAATTTTTGCTTTTTAACTTCTGAAATTAGAACTTTGATCTTCCATTGTTCAAGCCTCGAAGCATACAATTGATTTGGCAATTGGCTACCTACCAGACTTCCTTCTTGCCTGTCTGCCTGCCTCTAACTGTGAGCTATTGCCTTCTCTGTCACTGTAATTTGTAATTTTGTGAAGGGTGAATTACATAAGTTCTGAACGGAGCATTGTCCTATGAATTGCGCTGTGAATTGATATGTGAATTTTCATATGAATTGTTATGTGAATTGCTTGTTGATTTTATTTGAATTGTTATAGAATTGTGCTGTGAATTGATAGGTGAATTGTTACGTGAATTACTTGTTGATTTTATGTGAATTGTTATAAAATTGCCCCTGTGAATTGCATTAGTTGTAATTGAATATCTAATGTTTATATTCAGATATGAAATGAAGAGATTCTTTCAAAGAAAAACTAACGTGGACAAGAGCTTATCACTCTAGGCTATTCTTGGCCATCTCTTTAAGTAATGATAAATTGTGCCTGTACTGGGTTAGTTTCCTGGCTCTGCCCCTAGCCTGGCAGCTGGCCGCTGGGCTTTGATGGTGGAATCTCATCTTACATGTCCAGGGATAGTTGGTTACACTGAGCTTATTTGGCTAAGCATAAAAGTTCACTTACAAGTGAATAAGTAGGTTTTGAAAAAAACAAGTTTTTTGGGTTGTTGAGATAAATTACCTGGATTGGGCCTCAATTGTGTGTGATTAAGTGAGACTGGGTCGAAAAAGTGGGCCTGAACCAAAATTATATCAGTATTCATCCTCCAAAAGCTGGACTTCTTGTATAATTTTCGTGGTCTGCACTCTCACCGTTCGATAAATTGCCTCACAGAAATCTGCCACGAACCTCACCAGCTCCACCACGGGTTTATGTGGACGATAGAGTTGTAGATCAGAAGTTCATTGAGCTGTTATTGAAGATTTCTAGCTGCAAAGGTTTGATGACATTGTTAATATAATAATTGTCGGTTTTGCTAAAATTGATTGAATTTGGTTTTTGTTTTTGAATTGAATGAAATTGTGGTTTCTTTGAGTTGTAATCTGATAATTTTCAGCAAAAACATAAATCTGTTCATTGCCCACTGAAATAAAAATTTATACTTTTTGTTAATCTGAATAATTTTACTCATCTGTTGAAGTTATGTATTTTTCTTATAGTTAGTTTTAGGCTCTCTTATTGCTTGTGATTTCAAATTGGTTTTATGTGGAATGGAATGGATGCTAGGAATGGTAGGAGTTTGTTTTAGCCAGTTTTTATTATGTTATTTCATCTATACAAGTTTTACCTTAAAAATACATGGATTGATGTAAATAAGCATGGTTTTTCATGTTTACAAATTTTAAGGTCCCTGGTTGTGTGTTTACAACTCACTGAATTGGAGAATATTTATATAGAAAAGACAGTGAAAGCAATCAGAGATGGTGATCTTTCCTACTTGAAAGTTCTCTCTTTGAATTATGAATAATGCTATATGTACATTCAATGACTTACATTGTGCTTGACATTCCATTTGTTTTCAAAAAAATTGTGGGCTGGAAAAGTGTATATATATATATATTTTAAATTGTTCAGTGGTATGTTGCCACGCGACACAATGTAAATCATGATGTAAAAGATGTACATGTAGCATGGTTGCTGAAATATTAAGGAAATTGATTTCTCTGTGCTACTAGGTCAGACTTTGTGATCTTTTGCTAAAGTTCCAGCAAGTCACGCCAGAAACTGGTCATCCAGTTGATGAGATTCTTGTATGTATACTTGCTAAGTAAACTAAAAGCTACTAAAAAATTTATAAGCACGACAACATATAACTTTTGGTTTCTGAAAATGCTAATAAAGATTTTGTGGTCTCAACATTTGAATTAAATTTTTTATCCATCAACAAATTAATATGCCATGTCACCGATGCTCAGCATAAGATGAGCATGCTTATTAATCCTCGTTCTGCTCTTACATCCACTTAAAACACTAATTTTCACTTTTGCATCCGAAATCAGTAGCCTCGGCTGCACGCTCATGAAGCGTCTATTGTGGAACTCCATTCCCACTTTGAGATTCTATTCATCGTGGTCACAGAATGTGCTCAAAACCGGAAACATTCTAAAGCAAGCCAGGATATTTTTAATTCCCGACATTATCGAATATTCAAAGCTGACAAGTGACTCCAATCCGTTGCATTTTGACCTTGAGTGTGCCAAAAATGCTGGTTTTGCTGATCTTCCAGTTCCCGGAATGCTCGTGGCTTCTTTCTTTCCTCGAATTATTGCTTCCGATTTCGTAAGTAGTCCTCTGTTCTTTCCCTATCACCTCGAAATATTATTTGTACACTTCACTTAATTGTAAGCAAGTCCAATGCATTGCTCAATCAATGAAGAAACATTATCCCTCTTATATGATGTGTACTAGACGAGTTTAGCATGCATACACCAACACATTGCAATTTTGTAGCCAGGGGCTGTGTATGTGAAGCAAACTTTGGAGTTCAGGTCACCAGTGTATTGTGGAGAAGAGATCACTGGGGAAGTACAGGCAAGCAATATTAGACAAATGAAAGAGAAATATATGTTAGTATTCTTTCTACTTGTGTTAGTATTTGGACAAGCTTATGATGCCCTATCATCCCAGAGTTTTGCATCTTACTGAGTGTGAAAAAAATTGATTAATTGGCATTTGTCCATGTTCTTTTAGGGTGAAATTCACTACAAAATGCTTCAAAGATGGAGGAATTCTTGTAGTTGATGGCGAGGCAACAGCAGTATTGCCTACTCTGGCCATGAAACAAACTTGAGGGACACTGCAACATTGAACAACGCCGTCTATACGGTGATATTGCACCATTTCCAATCCATTTTTTTTATTGACAATGCTGTCTATAACTTATTAATTTTGTAGCCATTTGGTCCTTAATGGAAGATTGCATTCATTTGGATGTCGACAACGCACTTTTACGGTATATAAAATGGATAAAAACTTATTTGATAGAAAATAAATAGAATGAAGAGAGAAGAAAGGAATGCAAGAAAAAAAATAAAATTAAATCAACCCCCCCCCCCCCCCCCCCCTCCCCACCCACAAAATAATAATAATAATATAAATCTGCTCAAGCCACGTGATAGATGAATGAAAAGTATTGAAAAATAGGAGTAAACAGAATAAATTATATCTACAATTTAACAGTATTTTATTTTCTTAAAATAAAATCATATTTAATTAATGGTACATAAGAAATATAATTAGGATGATTCGTAGGTCCTGTTCAAACGGGGGGTGATGTGGAGCTCGTGTATAGGCGGGGCGCTTGCCGAGCCTATAGGGGTGGGGAGGGGGGAGGGCTCCACGTTGGCCCCTGGCTTGAACATGGCCTTGTTCAAAAAACATTATCCATATAAATATGGTTGAGTGGTTGTCTAACTGAGCCTTTTAATTGAGGAGGAGCTATATGCATGATCTCTCTTTTTCATTGTCATATCAATTTGACAAAGTCCAATCAAATTGCTTTGTCGTAGAATTTTTTTAAACATTATTTATTTTGCATATATTAAAGAATATTTTATCACAATCTACTAAAGCATTGCAATACTCTATCGAGTTGAAGGGCGACCGAGGCTTGGTTTGGGGGTTGTCTGGGGCCGGGAGTGGTGGTGTATGTCATACTAATTTTCGTTTTTTCCTTCTCCTTCTCTTTGTTCTTTTCTTTTCCTATTTATTTTCTCTCTCATTTTTATCATTTATTTATTTATTTATTTGTGAATTAAGTGTATAATCACCTTTTCAATTAATAAAATTAAATTCTTAATGGTCAAATGAATGTAATCCATCTATTGATGACCAACTGTGTTACAAAACCACTAGGCCGAGATACTGTTTCCAAGAAAGATAAGATAGGGACTAAGTCTCAACAAGATTGATAGGTTGGGACATAATTATCTAATTTTTTCTTATAATGGGAAGAAATGATCGACTTGTTCTCATACTCTAACGTTCCATAATTACATCATTTTTAATATTGTCAAATACATCCTCAATATATGCAATTAAACTATTATTCATCCACTGATATGAGCAGAGTAAGAAGTCATAAAGGAAAGAAGAAAAGAAGCAAAGAGGGTTTTGCAAGCCTAAATTTGATTTTTGATTTGATCATGTGACCCACCAGAATCCACTGTGGATCCGCCAATTCATGGAGGACAGAAATTTCTCAATGTAATTGGTTTTGATAAAAAGTAATTACATTTATGATCAAGATATTCACTTGCCGCACAAGCTAACATATCTAAAGAAGAATTAAATTATTCAGAGATTCAATTGTATCAGCAGGTGCTAAAATTGAGAGCAGAGAAAAACTTGCAGGTGTTGAATGGCTTCCCCTTGCTACAGAAATAAAGTGGCTGCACATGATCAATGGCCTATTACCATTCTGTCAATTGTAATCATCTGCTGATTCCAAATGCACATCTGGAGTAACCAGCCACCTCTTCTTTTTCGTCTTCAATGTCGGACAATCTGAATAATAATAATAATAATGTAACACGCGAATGCACTTTTTAATTCTTCAACGATTGGAATGCGATCTAATATATTAGAAGCTTAATCTTTTGTTGTTCCAAGATGAATTTGAAAATAATGATCAATCCCAACCAGTGAGAAACTTCGGTCTTGTGCAGTAGAAAGTTCTTCGAAGAAATCATAATGCCAGATGAGTATGCTGCAAATGTGGATTTATAGATGCAATATTGCAAGTGATCTTAATCTCTTGTGATGGGGGTAAGGGGCAAAACACGGGATTGAAAAATGAGCTCAACCTCGTAGTTTCATGTTTTCTGTTAAATATTTATTCTAACCTTGGTATTAAAATGAGTATCAGCATGTAGTATTGTGCAGGAAATTATTTTGATTGGAGAAGTTGATAATTACCTCCTTCGGGATATATTGAGTTGTAATGAACCTCAGCCCAAAAGCTCAAGAAAATAACTGCACGTCAACATAAACCCAGTGGGATACCATACAAGTTTAATTCAACGAAACAGGGACAAGAAAATGAATTAAAAGATAATTGTAAGTTTCTTTCTTTAAGCCACGTGGACACATTACTGAAAGAAGTTTTTGTTGTCAACACCAAGATAAATATGGAAGCTGGTAAAGAAAGAAGATAATGCTAAAAATATGTTCACAATACCCTCAAAGCAACCAAGGCGATCAATAAAACAGCGTAAAAGAAACAAGAAATGACAGAGAGCAGATAAGTTGCATTATATATGAAGATATATTTTGATCAATCAAATCAACTCCATCATCCATTTTAAAGTAAAACTAGATAATGAAGTCGAGTGAAAAATACCTCGTTCAGACTTTTGAATGTTTGGGAGTATCTCAATGTAACAGGTGTCCTCAAATGATGTTATGACTAGTATTTTTACACCATACTGCAGCAAGTCATTAGTAATCATAAGACTGCAAGAATTAGTATTCTCAAAAGAACGAAATGCTAATGTCATAACTTTCGAGTCAATAAATAAAGATCTTGATTTGTGTAATGTCAGTTTTGGATTCATTTCTAGATGATGAAATTACCACGTATCATATGTATCAACACGCATAGCAAATCCACCCGTGCTTTTCAGAGGATAGTTAAGAGATTACGAAAAACTATTGACGCGCATCAGTTTCTACAACCTACTCTGTTTTTGCCAAACTTTTGCTTAATGTTCAACTCTTGGTATAGCACATCAAAGGACGACTTTTTCTCAACTAGTATGAAATAATGAAGTTTTTTGTAAGGGCCAACCCCAGCAAGTGGGGAGCGCACCAGACAGAACTTCATGCAAGATGAGCCAAATTGTTTTGGTCCTTATGGCCTTCGAATCCCAAAATTTATGAAACTTTCAAACCAAATATCATATCATTAGTAGGTTTAACAATCATCTTCCATCGAGCACTGCAGATCACAATACAACCATATATTGTTGCTCATTCACTTGAACATTAACCGTTAGATATTCCATAGCTACTTCCTCATTATTCCTCAACCTCCCGTGTTAAATCCCTTCTTCCTTCCATCTCCTTCAAATATATTTCAATCCCTTATCTTACCCATCTCAAATATTCTAAGGATTAACATGGAAGAAGAGTTGAAGAAGTCAAAAGAGCAGGAAGAAGCATAATAGACATCAATCATCATGCACGATGTAGAGCAGAAAAGTATCATAATAAAAAAATGGACTGCAAAATACTGGGAAATAATTTGAAGGTTCAATCATAGGAGCAAAACAGGTAAAAACAAAAGTAGAGAAAACTATCATAGTAATGAAACGAGGCTGAAGCAGACAGGAAAACCATACCGAATCTGCAGCAGCCTGCAAAGTGACATGATCACCCCATTCGCCACTCCTAATTTCCATCCATATCATGTTTAAATTACAGTAGATAGACAACTAGTAACCATAAGATAATGAAGAGTAGAGACATACTTGGACATCTTTTCCAAATATTGGTCGTAAGCCATTGGTACGTATCCCTCGTATATCTCTGGGCAAGAGTTAAGCTGAAATCCAAATGGTTGCCAAGAAATAATATCAATTAAAACAACACTAAGCAATGATTTTAAGAAGAATGTGCACTCGTGGGAAGTGCCTACCTGATTTACAACTTGTTGTCTCACAAATTTGTGATGCTCAGGAGTACGGTAAAATTGATCTGATAAAGCTCTAAACTGGAAAGAAATTTATTTCCAATCAGAATTCGTAGTAAGTTAACAAGGCCAAGTGATTGCTGAATAATGATCAAAACATAATGCCTCATGCAAGTGGAACTTCTAGCTTTTGAACACAATATGTAAAAAGGTACTAGTCCAATGTTACTTACTATTCTTTAGTTTTATTTATATTTTTCAAAAACTATTCTTTATTTCTGTATAAATAATACTGAACATTAGAAAGTTGACTTTTCTAGACTAAAGTCAGAAAACACAAATACATTCATGACACAATGTTCCCAATCCTCTAGTTTCCAGCATTATGCCAATATCTCTGCTTAGATATCTGAAAACACAGAAATAAAGAGAGTATAACCCCAATTTCATAAACATAGTTAAAATGGAAAATACTAATAATATAAGGAAACCAATTCTACTAGTTTTCTTGCTATATGAGGTCTTCAACCAACGTTAATAACATGACAATACAAATAGCACATTAAATTTTTGAAACTAAGAGAAAGTACGTGGCATGCTTGACTAAAACTTGAGTTCTTTCAGATATTCAGTTGTGAAGTCAGCAAGCACACGTACAGTCCTATCATTTTGATTAACTTTCTTGATATGTTCGGTCAACACAAATTTTAGAAATCGTCAATCATCTGATCTGAATGATTTTTTCAGTCAAGACCTTAGGGTGGGGATTTACAGGGAAATATTGATGATGCAAGACAGCAAAGTGAAACTTAAGGACACTGCTCCGTTTGAAGTCTAAAATGAGATAACTTTGATGCCAGACCAACTACTATTATGGCGAACTCACAATTTTAATCCACCCTAATGGAAAGATCTTTTTAAAACCTTTCCTTGACTGGAATCACTTTAATGTAGAAAAGGGAAAGAAACAGTTGCTTGCCATCTAGGGACTAGGCTTCCACATAAGATATCACATAATAATGCGACTGATAGCCGAGAGAGAGAGAGAGAGAGTACAAAAAATTAACCTGGCAGTTACCGTCGCCTCGAACCTTAAATTCTACCAGCTCATATACCAGTAATCTTCAAAAGAGAACAATAATTGGGTCAGTGTTTGTAAATATAATATCAATAGATTTTATGCCACCTATTCAGCAATCTATGTAATTAAGAGAAGTGATACATTACTCTTTTCTTATAGAAAATGAAAACCAACAAATGAAGAGCATTGCAAAGATATCATCTATCATAGGCTGTCATTGAGAACAATCAACATTTCTCCAAGAACTATTAGCTTCAGTGGCATTTTTTTTCCCAAATCTAAGAGTATGTCTAAAGTTTACATGCTCGTTGCCACACATCTGTCAAGTGGTTGCCAAAATTATGATAATCATTTCTTCAAGTGTTCTTCATGTCAAGAAACAGAATTCCAATACCTGTCCAGAAGCCTTTGATGATCTAAAGTTGCTTTATCGATTGAGGGTATTTCACCATTAATTCTAGGAATATGCTGCCAAAAAAAAAAAAAAAAAAGAGGAGGAAGATTAACATCCAATTATAAATTTTGGCAACAAAGTAAGTGACCACACATTCACATTTAACTAGCATTCAGGTGTAATAATTTAGGAAGCCTAGCAGAAATGCGTCCTCATTACAATAATGATGTATGAATCTGTATGAATAAATGCGATTTGTGCAATCTTGATTATAAAATTCACAAATTGCAGTACATTAGGAAATTATCTATACAACAACATCAACAAGATAAGCATTATTCCTAATAATGCTTTTTTGCCACATTCAATGAAAATTAATATACTGATCTCTATTATAGAATACAGGACACAAAGTCCAGACATCCAAAAATGAAACCACCTATTTGTCCCTCTCTTATGAAAATTCTCTCTCCTCTCTCTCTTTCTATGACTGAAACTCCTCTATGATGAGTAGTCGCTGCCTCCGGTCCATTCCTTCTCTTGCTCAAGATTGTTCATGGAATAAATTTTGTTTGTGCTTGTTCATAATTCTATAAAACACGACAGTTGCAGAATTTACCAGACAAGTCATGCACTGAGATAAAGAAATAACCAAATCAACATTAATGAAACTCAGAATGATAGGATGAGCAAGTTATCAACTAATACGTAATAATACTAAAGCAACAATAACTCTCACATGGAGAAGACAGCATAGTAGTAGAGTGCAACAGGTGTATCTCAAAACTTACAGCAAAAAAAATGCATCTCATGTACTAAAAGCTTTCAAATTGACATGCAACACCATATCAAAATCATGTTTTAAATGTCCTAGGGAAATTAATGAGAAAGGGGGCATTGATATCCAATGACAAAGATACACTTACGGGAATTGGAATCATCTGGTTCAATCTTTTGCCTAATTCACCATCCAAAGCATTCCCGTCCATTAGGTCTAGCGAATATGACCACTCCTCCCCACAATATGACTCTCCTCCTGGACTAGAATATGAAGCAGATACTTCCAAATCAGTTGCCTCTTCTTGGCAATTCCCATTTCCTACAAGTTGTATGGCAAATAAACAAAACGTAGGCAAGATGATGATACAATTTAACAAATCGAATAATCTGTCTGGAATTTGTGAGACTATCGATACCAAAATTGTAGTTTCCCGGTGACTGAGTAAACCAGTTTGGAGAATACAAAGATGTTTGTGAATGGTCTTCCCCCTCCAGGAAAGGTTTAGATTGTTCTGCAACTGAAAGTTGTAATAGTTCTTCCTGTAGACAGTTTACTGAGAGATCATGGTTTTCGGCATTGCTAGATTCTGTGTCACAGTTATATTCTTTAAGGTAGTGCCCGGGAAAATAGTCTGTATTTTGTTGGAAAATGGAACCACAGCATCCATAATTAGGATATGGGTCAGTGTCGAATAGCTGGAGACCCCATCGAACAACATCAGGATCTTGCTCGTACGTAATCATTATAATACCAAGGGTCAAAATTGGAGTATGCCTGACTCAACAAGTACTGAGTCTCATAGCTGCCAAAGAATGGAGAGAATTATGATAATGGAAAAAATTAAACTTGATTGGTATTGGGAAAAGCATTGTATCTAGCTTCCACCTGAGCGAAGAGAAATATTAGGCATTCACTGCAGTGCCACATATCAGAAGTTGACCAATGCACTCCAAGCATATAAGAGTTGACACTTTTATTTTTTACAAACTTTTCCAACTAGCATGGTATGCAATGTCATTAATACGAAAATGCCAAATCAAACCAGGCCAGTGAGAAAAGTCATCAAAATTACAGTAACAATGTCCTAACTTCCAAGTCTGCTAAAGGAAATCACTAGAAAGCAGTTTTTGCCACATGTATATCTAAGTTTAAGAGGATGCCCAATTCTTTATATGTGCATCTATCCACTTTCTACTATTAAATTTCTTTTCTGTAAAACAAGGAAATTTATTTTCGGAGAAAATAACTGCAATGAAAAGGCCACCTACACAAACATATATACCAGGTGATTAATGTTAATGTAGGCACACGGTACATTTGACTGCTGAAAATGTTAGGAAGTCTAGTGAAGTTCAGGGAATCATGGTGACGACAATGGCACAAGTATGCACTTAAATTCTTCAATATGCTGATTAAATAAAAGACCTAGAGACGGAATCATGAAAATAAATCCTATAACATTAAATATCAAAATATGAAAGAAAAGCATGTCTTCAACGAACTAGGGAAAGGTTTCACATTAACATAATAGTTTCTCAGTTCCAACAATGTCATGGTAATCCACCTTCAGTTTTCTTCCAAAATGAATGATCGTGAATTGAACATAGACAACCTTATTCAACCAATGAAGCGACAGTTACGCCTCCAAACAATTCATTGAAGAGTTTCACGCATGAGTTGGCCCCACCAATAAGAATGCGCACGCAACTATTTATCGCATTCCTCTCCACCAATATTCAAATCAAATTATGAAAAGTAATTTGACCATTAAATTCTTAAAAAGTAGAAACCGAGGATAGCTAAGTGTTCCTTTGATCTCATTGATTAACTTACTATTCCGTTGCTCTCAATGATTAACCATGTCACGAGCATAAGTGCCAATCCATGATACTGGCCACCTCTAGTAACTTCTTAAAATTACATTCAACCAAAACAATTTAGGAACCAACTAATATAATACGGATGCTTCATTAATCATATGATGGATTACTAGATAATTATCAACTTCCATTTCTAGCAAATACAATCCTATGGCTCTATGAGCTAAAACAACAGTTTCAAACTCAATCCAAAACGGCCAAAGAAAAAAGCAACAGATCAAAAGTTAAAGTACTACATTTAACCTAATTAAACAAACAAACAAATCACATGCTATCTCCAACCGCACACACATTCCACATGTACGGACATTAGATCAATCTGCTAATGATAGTATCGGCATATAACAATTAAATCAAGTTTCAGAATGGAAATGAAACAGCAACCAGAAAAACACTAAAATCGTCATAAACAAACGAGACGATCTACGCCACAGATTTTAATTTAGCACAAGAATTCAACAATGAAGAACAAAACCTACCTTGAATTCTCGAATTCCGATCAATATCGAATCACCAATTTTCCTCTCCACATCATAGCCATTTGACATATAGATAAAAGTAGATAAACAGATAGCGATGTGTGAGAAATGTAACGTTTTGGTGACGCGACAAATGAAAAATGTGAATGCTGAGAATAGAGAGAGGATTATTATATAAAAAAATTAATTGAATTGAGAACGAGAATGAAAATGAAAATGTCGTGAATTACGGGGGGCGGGGTGGGGTGTCATATCACGAGGTGAGTCACAGTTTTTGTACAATGAAAACTGAGAAAACGGACAATCGAATTGGAATCTCACTCTGATTAATGTTTCTGCAGACAGATGGCGATTCCTCCTCGTTTGTCTTTTTCTAGCTATTGTTTGTTTCAATTAAAAAAATTTGTTTAAAAAGGTCAAGAATTATTACTCGTTTTTAGTGTAAAATATATTTTCGAATAGTAAATTGACGTAAAATGTGAGGTTAAAATTAAATAAAAATTTTGAATTTGAATATAATATCATTTTATTTAACAACGTGTGGTTGAAACGAAAAGAAAAAAAAATGTATTTTTGAAAGAAATTGATATCGAACAATGGCTTAATTTGAAGTACACATTTTATGAAATTTATAAGTTTTCAACTGTATGTTATATAAATTTTTATCAAAATTTAATAAAAATCTGATTTTTATCTAAATCAAATAGGATAATGTAACTTTTTTTTCGATTTTTTTTCTTTTATATTTTAATTTAAACAGTTGAGATAATTAAGTCCTCCATTTTAATTAAAAATGTATTTTTCTCTCATATTTCAACAATACATTCTCCAATAAAATAATATTACACATAAATTCAAAGTTTTTATTTTTTATTTTTTTTTCTATCCACACAATTTTCAAAAAATTACTATTTCAAAATACATTTTCCCCCCAAAATCTTGATTTTAATGGAGGTCAAGCAAGGGGCCGGCTAAATATGATGAACTATTAGTTGGTTCCACATAATTTTATTTATCTCGTATTTGGTTTAGATAAAATTCAAATTTTAATTAATTTTGATAAAAAATGATGAAATATGTGATTAAAAAATTATGAATTCTATAAAATGTTTATTTAAAATTAATTGTTGATCTTTACTTAAATCCCAGTTTGTCATCCTTTAAGATTTTAAATTGTTTGTTACAGTACCATTATCTACTACACATTCACGCAATAAAATATTCTACATACAAATTAATAAAATTTCTTTACTTTTTAACCACACATTCTCCATCAATCTATTATTCTATAATACATTACAAGAGCCCCCAGGGCACATCTCCAAGTGGTAAAAGGGGAAGGTGGAAAAATTTAAGCTTTGCTTGAAGCTGTTGCGTCAAAGGCTCGAATCCTGAAATATGGATTTGGCCTTTGGATAAGTACAAATGTACAAGTAGCCTTCCACCCTATACTTTTGGAGGCATAACCTGCGATTTACCTCCTTCACGAAGGTTCAGGACATGGCAGGTGGAGACCGTCAAGGATACGGTTCACTCTTTTTATAATACATTACAAGAAATTAATAGATCCCAAATAGGGCTTAAATTTTAATTCAAATCTTTAGGGTCCTAGAACTTCAAATTTCAATAATTTAGGCTACAATTCTATCAAGATATTCTGCTAATCAATTTTCTAAATTTCAATAATCACAATTTAATAAATTGCAATTTGCACGAGCTTTTCCTGTTTCGCACTCCTCAAATTTCTTTTTCGGTGCTTTAAAGTCTCACCCCGAGCGGCGTTACAGCTGATCTTGTCCGAGTTTGATGAGCTGGATATAATGACGTCACACTGCTAATACACTTCCTAATCATGATTAAAAAGATACTACGTGAAAGTTGAGGCTATAGAAAATAAATAGGGAAATTGACGTAAATGCTCCCAAATTTCTGCTTGTTTTACGTTTTTAGTCCAAACTTTTAAATCTTGGTGTGAATGAATGATTCCAAACTTTTGAATTCTTGACAAAATAGACCCTTTTGATAATTTTCGTCCAAAATGGCAATAGTTTGGCCCTGAACTGCAACTTTCTTTTTAAGAGTAAATTGCAAATTCAGCCTCACCTTTGACGAAAGTAGTGATCATGTCCCTGATCCTTTTTTTTGGTCTTTTGAATATATTTTTAAAAAGACAGTTAAACTTTATTGTTAAATTAAAAAAGTAATAATTAAATAAAATAAGATATATAAAAAAAAGGAAAACAAAATGAAAATTCATCTGAAAAAGACTAAAATGTCCTCATCTTCTCCATCTGAAAAAGATAGGGTCTGAAAAATAAAATATGTTCTTTTAGTCCTCATCTTCTCCATCTGAAAAAGATAGGGTCTGAAAAATAAAATATGTTCAATCCTCCCTCTTACCCCCAATCCCCACTCTCTTCCCTTTTCATCTTTGACAATTATTTTTACTAAAATAGTATGATACTTGAATTGTATATAGGCCTGAACATGGTTCGATTCGGTTCGGTTCTGTTCTGTTCGGTTCGGTTCTAAAGATGATCGAATCAAATCAGAATTTTTGGGTATTTAGTAAATTGAGTCATTGGATCCAAATTTAATTATCGAGTTCGGTTCGGTACGATTCCGTATCATAATTAATTTTTTTAAACATTTATAACAACACTAAATTCATCCAATCAATGATATGACCAGTCTTAATTCTTACAAAATAAGTCCATATTTTCTAACCTCTCGTGGTTGTTTTTTGTCTTCCATTCGAGAACCTATCTAATAAGAGTATTGTGCATTCTTGAATTAGCCTTTATACACCCACGAATTGGGTTTAAAAATGAAGAAGGGTATAGAAATGCTTACAAAATATAGGATTTGATGGTGTGGTCCATATGGATCTTGAGGAGCAAAGATAAAGTCGTGACTTGTGAGAGGGGAACGGCTAAAAACAAGGAAAACAGCTTACGACAGAATGAAGGAGTGTTTGGTGAATTGTGAAGTGAACTTGGGTTTTGATTGAAATTTGTAGGAATAAAATATTTTGGACTCAAGTTGGACTTTGCTCTTGGGAGTTAGAGCATTGAGCATTTATGGTTAGTCTTTTTATTAGTTACTTGACATTTTAAAAAAAATAAAATAATTTAGTTCCTTCAATATATTTTATGAAGATTAGATACTTATTTTGTTCTTCGATTCTTGGTTTAGAATCGATAATCGACGTAATCATTTGAGTATTAAACCTAAGAACAAAACCGAATTGCTCGATTCAAGTTCGATCCGATTCAAGATTTTGTCCAACCCTAATTGCACATGATATAGCAAAAGGTACAATAAACTCAAAGTCTACAATATATTTTCTTTTAACTAAAGAAGTTGGTTTATGGGCCACCATTTCCCTTGAGGAGGTGAAGCCACAGTCCCACGATAATGCTTAAAATAATTAAAATATTTGACATCAGAATTCGTAGTGATTGAATATTTTTGCTAATGACGAATTCCAATGAAAAGAGGTCCTCTTTCTCTTTAAATATTCTGGCTGATCCATTATTTATTAGTCAATGTTCTCTTCGTGTATCACATCTTAAAAGTTTACATAACACAAACTAAGAGGATGTTTGATAGAGATGGTAACGGGACGGGATACCCCCGCCCTACCCTCCCACCACTCCCCCATCTTGTCATGCGTCGCGCCCCGCCCCGCCTTAAACGGGGCAGGGCGGGGTACGAGCTTGCCCCGTTTATTTATTTATTTGTTTTTTCAAAAAATTTCAATTAACTAATTTTTTTTTTAATTTGTCGTTAATTATTTTTTGCCATCACTAAATTGTTTGATTGACATGAAAAATATATCATAAAGAAGAAAATATTTTCCTTATTTTGAGGAAAATAAAAACATACACCCCAAAGAAAATATTTTTCTTGAAAACGAGGAAAATTAAGCATATTTTTAAAAGTTGAAAAATATTTTCTATGAAAAAAAATAGCAATCAAACACTTCAAAATAAGAATTTGGATGGAAAACTGATATTTTCCATGAAAAATAAATGTGATCAAACGCACCCTAATTTTCATCTACATGATTGAATAAGATTGGGGGACATTTTATGGCTTTCAAATACTTCAACACCGTTAGACCATTATAATAAATTATAATGTTAGATACAATTTAAAGAATAAATTGCACTCAAGGTCGCAAATGTTTCAAAAAACCGTCGAATATTCCAAACCTTTTTTTTTTTTGTGAGCCGAGTCCAAAGCCTTAAAATTTAATAGGCAGTGGACCAAAAAGGATTGACCTTTATTTTGATCTTGATCATAGAACTGTAAGCAAAAATCGTCAAACCGGAAAATCGAACCAAAACTACATTTTAGAAACCGTCGTTTGGTGCCACGTGGACCCGTCAACGAAATGGTTTTGAATTAGGTTTGAGAATTTTAATTGCAGTTTAAAACCAAACCGGACCGGCGAAAAAATGTAAAAAAATAAAAATAATGATTTTTTTTTAAAAATTCATCTAAATATGCAAAATTCAATAGTTTTATCATTTGTATTTATTTTTGTCAATTTATAATTTTCTATTACATATATATTATTACTACCAAATAATCCTAATTTATAACTAATAATCTCAAGACTAACATAATCTATCAAAAACCATTTTCCTCTTTAGAATTCAGATTTTTACAGTTGCTTCTGAATCTGCATTCTCAAATGGAGGTCAGATACTTGATTCCTTTACGAGTTTATTAGGTACAAGGATGGTTGAGGTTTGTATATGCAGAAAGAATTGATTTCAAATTAAGAATGAACCTATAGTGCTGCACCAATATTTAGATGAAGTGGAAGCATTTGATAATTCAATGAAAGTTGTGGCTGGTGGTTTATATTTTCTATTACCATATTTTTAAAAATTCTCTTATCTATCTAGTATCTAATACTATGATGATATAATGAATGCATTTGTTTGACAATGAAGACTATAAATCACATGTGACAACAATTGGTGTTTGAGTATATGCGAGAAACTGAATTCGTAACAATATACAACGGTAAGCTTGTGTAATTGTTATGTTTAGATATTATAAACAATTGATTTATTATTATGGTTGGTTATTCTCTCTATTTAATCAGTAGTTTAGTTTTTCAGATATGATGATTACGATGTCTTGTTGAATATCATTATATTTTTTGGGCTTTATATTTAGTTTAGTAGACTTGTATTGTAACGTTATCGTAACGTTTTAGCCTAAAATGACAAACAAAAACTATATTTTAGTTTGTTGTGATTTCACTTTGATTTAGTTGGTATTTAAATTTGTAGTTGATATATTTAGTTTGTTTTAGATTTATTGCTAGTAAAATATAAATATATATTGAATTCAATGAATTAATGTCATAAAAGTAGACTGACAAAAAAATATACAGCGAAACCGGGGTTTAAAACCGGACCAAACGGTTAGGTTTAGGTTTGAGTTTTTTTCAAACCGTTCAAAATGGTTTGGTTTGGATTTGGATTTTTCTCAAACCGGTTTAAACGGTTTGATTTGAAAATTTGTCAAAAACCACAAAAATTGGACCGCTTACACCCCTACTTGATCATTAATAAAAGGATCAAATGGTCTATTCATATTAATTAATTAAACCATTTAAAAAGAAAAAAAAGCGTCTTCTCCGCCCATCCATCACTACTCCACCCTAAGCCATACCCCTAGAGCAACCAAAAGCACCTGTCCACCGCCACTGCCACCACGGAGGCTTGACTCGAGATTTTTCCACGTTTGTTCTTCTTGGGGGTACATGGGATGAGATGTTATATTTTAAATGGGGTACATGAAATTGGAAGAATAGATTTGGACTCGTATAAGCCTAATTCGGCAAGAATTCGCCTAGATTAATTATTTGATAGGCTACAAACGGAAATTAGCAATTGAATAGCCATAAAAAGAGAGTAAAATTAACATATTTTGTAATGATCAATAACCGAATTAGTGATGGAGGAAATCATGTCTGGTGTCTAAAATTAACATATTTTATCTGATGATGATCTCATTAGAGGAGAAAGAGACAAGGTAAATGTAACACAAGGTAAAACGAGATAAACAATTGTAAATAAAATTCATGTAGCCTCTAATTTTGTTTTTACGAATGATATGTCTACGTAGGTGGTAACGCCTAACTGCAGAGCTTCCTAGTCACTCTTTGGTTCGACATCATACTAACAACTTCTCATGCACACTTTCACCTAGTATTCTCCCTAATTTTTTGTACACTTATCTTTAGCATTTTATATACGTATGTGTATGTATAGTAGACATACGCCTGTAAGATACTCAGTTATTAGATGTACATCTTCTAAGTACAACGTTATAGTATTATACACATCTATAAGATACCTGAATTTTTGACATTCAACCGTATGTATTTGACATGTAGTTATATGAGCTACATGGAGCGATGGAGTCAGCCCGTTGGACTAGGGGGGTCCCAGAGGTGGGGGGAGGGGGCACGGGGGTTCGGGGGCAGCGGTCTCGAATTTTTTTTATATATATATACATTATTAACAAAAAAATGAAAAAATGTATAAAAGAAAGTAGTTGTCTTTAATTTAGCAAAATCATACCTTATTACAAGCCTTCATTTCGAGTTCTTTGTCAGTCGTGATTCCTTAAGTGTTATGTTATTTTCTAGAATCATTCCTGTGTTAATAAGCTTTACATCATTTATGGATTTTGGCCCATTTTCTTTGTCTGCAGTATGAATGATCTCCATGAGGATATAACGCGTCAACATATAAACCACTCAATTTGTCAAACAACAACAATCACTACTCACAAATTAAAAGACGAGTGAGAATAGAGAAGAATTTCGGTCACCTAAAGTCGTGTAGCCGCGGAGGTGGAGATGTGATTACTGATTAGAATCATCGCCAGATAGACTGTATATGGTGGCGCATAGAGGGGTACATTTGAAGCCGATTAAATGCAGAAAAATCACTTCCAAGACTAGTAGTTACTGCATTTTGGACTGGATTTTCAGTGAACTTGATGCCAAAGTTTTCTACGAGTGATGGGTTAGTTGTGGTGGCTCCTATTCATCGTAGCCCGTAGGAAAAAATTGGAAGAGAAGAATCACTGCATTGCAGGAAGAGAAGAGGAAACGGGAGTCGGGACGGAAATGCTTGGATTTATACAAAAGATAAAATTTTAAAATAAAAAAAAAATTTGTCAAAAAATTGGGGGGGGGGGGGGGGGGGGAAGATTAATTACCAAGCAAAGAGATGTTAGATTGATGGTTGAAATACTTTATTTTTGCAAAAAAAAAAAAAAAAAAAAAAATTTGCTATTAATGGAATTGGAGCACGTAGATCAACTACTTCAAAATGATAACAACTTCTTTACGACTTTGGTGATAAAGGAATGATTTATATTTCATTTACAATTTCATATTTGTTATAAAATCAATTACATACTTAGAATCTGTCTGGTACGTTTTTAGAGCCGTAGATCATACAAAATTTGTAAATAATAGAATTTGACGAAACTCATAAATAAAAGTATATTCGACTATCTTAAATTAAAATTTAAGTTTTATAAACTGGCACATACCTGTTTGCAGCCCAATATTAATATGTAACTATAAAATAAATTCGAGGACTGAGTCGATCCTAAGTTAGTTTTGTGATGACGAATTAGTCAAAAATCTTGAACAAATTGAAGCCGAAAACTAAAGTTAGACAAAAGTAAGCCCTTGTTAGGTTTAGTTAAAAAGTTGGTAAAAATTAACAATTAATTTTAACAACATATTTCATGAGATTCACAACTTTTAAAGTGTATTTTTTATTAATTTTTATCAAAATCTATTGAAAATTTAATTTTTAGTAAACAGTAGCTAAATTGTAGGCATAATTAGTATTAAAGAACTATTTTATACTTCTCAAGGAAGGAATGACACTTAATACTACCCCACCTCACAAAAAACTGCAAGTGCAAGCTACGCCAAACCTATAATTTTTGGGCACTCCTCCTCCTCCTCATTCTCCTTCTCCTTCTCCCATGATGTCCCACTCACAAGTCACAACTGAAGTGTGGCGGTTAGCCAGTATCAATTCCAAACTACTTGTGCTTCTGAAAGCTCCCTTTCATCTTCTTTATCAAACTATTGTTCTAACAGTAATCTGCTGCCATAATTTGCTTCAAATACAAGCATTTGTGTAACCAAAATATGATAATCATTCTGTTTTAATGTCCTCCCAAGGTCCTGGCACAGGTTGAAGGTTTGGTTTGGATCATTTTCTTTCATGGCGGATTCAGCATTACTTCCAACAGAGATTACTGTAAGTTTTATTCCAACTTTGTTAATACCTTCTTTTTTAAACTCTGAGAAAATTCCAAGCCTGATAGCAAAACCATCACAGAAAGCCTAAATTCTGTGGTGTATGGTCGGGGCTCATAAAATATCTTCTCTTATCTGTAAAATGTACAATGTCTTAGGGTTGACTGTGTTTTAAAATGACAACCTTGTTAAGCACAGTAGCACAAATGCTTATAACCGATATGGGTTTTATCCCTTAACTGTTCTGTTTGTGACCCAAATACCATGTGTTTTGGAAGTTTGGTTCGTATAGGAAGCTTAGATAATTTTGGTTTAGAAATCCGGATATGTAAGGGATCAAATTTTATTATGGATTGGGAGTTTGATTGAGATAAAGACTTTGAAATTGATGAAGAAGTGTTTTGGAAATACAAGGACGGAGCCGGGGTGCCATGGCATGGGCGCTGCGGTGCCCGTAGTCTGTTTGGGGCCAGTAAGGTCTGCATCGAGTGTAGGGGCGCCGGTGGGGTGGCACTGTGGGAGGGAAAGGTTTCCTAGTTAATTTTGGCCGCATCTTTTGTACTCCACTTCATCCATAACTTTAAGTTTGGGCTCCTATAAATACTCCACAAGGTGTAGGCTCTTTATTGACTCAACATAATAATTGAATCATTATTGTATATATTAAAAACTTGAAAAAAAAAATGTTTAGATTTAGATTGATAGTACCAAATCTTGTAAAACAATTTTGATTTCTTGGTATATGAAATTCTCCTCTTCTTCCATATAAATCTTGTGTACTTGTGTGATCCAATATTTTTTATATTGTTTTTATTTTCTCATCTTTATTATTTGGCTCGATTCTTTACAAGTGGTATCAGAGCAATTCCGGTATCTTGTTTGTTTATTAACAAGTAGTATCAGAGCCAAGGTTTTGACAATTCTTGGAGAGCTAGATTGGATATTAAAGCGAGATTTGAACAATGTTGATTGTTTTAGGGATGACAAGTATGATATTTGATATTCCGCTTTTGGATCACAATAGTAAAATTTCTTTGTAGCATATCAAGATGCGAGAAGTGCTTGCTCAATTGGACTTGGATGATACTTTGTTGGAGGTGAATAGAATACCCGCAACAATAATTGCGGAGAAAAATCAACACAAGGATCAAAAAGCCCTATCATAGATACATCTTCATCTTTCTAATCAAAATTTCCAAGACGTGGCAAAAGAGAAAAGTGCAACTGGTTTGTGGTTGAAATTAGAGTACTTTTGTATGATAAAGAACTTGACCAATAAGTTATACTTGAAGCAGCGCTTGTATTCTCATTGATTGATAGAATGTAGATCTTTGGAAGATCATCTATTGGTGTTCAAGAAAATTGTTGCTGATTTGGTGACGTACGATATATTGTTATGTTCATTGTCGCATTCATATGTGACTTTTAGATAAACTATTATCTATAATTGAGATACTCTCTCTATTGACAAGGTATATGATGCACTTCATTTCAATGAGAAGATGAATCATCTGGTCGAATCTAAAACCCAGGCAGAGGGTTTTGTTATTCGTGAAAGGTAAACACGTGGTCATGGAAGTGGCCAAGTCAATGATAGCAATAGTGATAAAGTCTATTTGTATTGCAATAATAAGAGGCACATGAAGAAGGAAAGATATGAATGGCAGAACAGAAATAAGTTTGCTTCTACAGATCAAAAGAGAAAACCAGGTAATTCTAGTGATGCCAATCTTGCATAAGAAGAGTGCAGTGATGAAGATCTTTTGGTGATTTCTGATGGTGACTCCAAACCTTACGAGAATTTGATTCTTGATATGACTTGCACTTTCTATATGTATTCTAACTGGGATTGGTTTTCTTTGTATGAAACAATTACAAGGGGTTCTGTAGTGATGAGAAATAATGAGCTTTGTGAAATAGCTGGTATTGATAAGATCATTATCAACATATTTGATGGGACGATCAAAACACTTGGTTTAATGAGACATGTTCTAGGTTTAAATATAAGTATTATCTCTCTGAGTACTCTTGATTCAAAAGAGTATAGGTATATATTGATGGAGGTGGAGTTCTGAAAGTTAAACAAGGGTACCATGGTTGTGTTAAAGGGGTAGAGAAAGTCTCAATTATATGTTTTAGAAAGTTTGACGATCACTATGGAAGCAGCTGCAGCTTATGCTTTGATAAGTGGTAACTCAAGTTGAGTTAGTTGTAATAAGGTTGCTCATGATGATTCGAGCGCTTATATTGGAAACTCTTTTAGTAGCTCAGGTGGAGCTAGTTGTTATCTTGTCGATCATATTGCTCGTTGTGATTCGAGCAAGTTTGGTGAGTCGATTGAATTTGTTAATGAACGGGATGATTCAAGTAAGGTTGGTGATGAAAGTAGTTTTG
The DNA here is from genome assembly GCA_019097785.1 of Fraxinus excelsior. NCBI lineage: Eukaryota > Viridiplantae > Streptophyta > Magnoliopsida > Lamiales > Oleaceae > Fraxinus > Fraxinus excelsior. The sequence continues at coordinate 6,924,000 of CM032645.1, read as the reverse complement.
CTGGTAAGTAGGGTTTGGATTTAATTCATAATTGCTGAGTATGCCCGACAAGGGCATGACAGAAGAGTTGGAGAATAACTTGAAGAGTGAGACTTAATTCCTTGTCATGGGATTTGTGTTAAGGTGGAGCTTGTCATGTTTGTGACTTAAATTCCACGTAATTTGGAAGTTTAATTCATGGAGAAAGCCTTGATAAATATGGTTTGGAAGTTCGAATAAACAAGATATCAAATTTATCATGGATTAAGAGTTTGATAATGATTAAGACTTTGGGATGATGAAGAAGTGTTTTGGAAACATAAAGATGAGCTCCGCGACGCCAAAAGCCGCCATAGGAAGAAGCTACAGGGCGCCGAGGTGCCATGGCATGGGCGTAGCGATGCTTGTAGCTTTTTTGGGGCAAGCAAGGTCCGCGTTGGGTGCTGAGGCACTGATAGTAGCATCAGGGTGGCGTCACGACCCCACTCTAACAGGAAGGAAAGTTTTCCAGTTGATTTTGACCACGTTTTTTGTGCTCTATTTCATCCATAACTTCAAGATTGAACTCCTATAAATAGTTCATGAGGTGTAGGCTCTTCATAGACTCAACATAATAATTAGATTATTGTTGTATGCATTAGAAACTTGAGAGAATTGTTTTAATTTAGATTGAGAGTATCAAATCTTGTAAAACAATTTTAGTTTTTTGGTATATGAAATTTTCCTCTTCTTCCACATAAATCTTGTGGTCTTGTGTGATTCAATATTTTTTTACATTACTCTTATTTTCTCATCTTTACTATTTGACTCAGTTCTCAACAAGTGGTATCACATAAATTAGTATCTTGTTTGTTTCAAAACATTAACCATACCTTTGGTTTTCAGAAAAAGAAGCTCAGTGGACAACAAAAGAAAGAGGAGCTTGAAAGAGAGGTATGGACACGATTTTATGCATCTTTCTGATTAAGTTCTTTGCATGGTTTCTTTGATTCACTTGTACGTTATAGTACAAGAATAGGTGATGGGTTCAATTTTTTCTTTTGACAAAAAGCGATACTAATTTGAAAGATAAAATTTTTACTCAATCAAGGTTTCTGTACTTCATAAAATGCTGGCTCATGAACAAAAGGTGCACGAATTTCTCCAGCAACTTCAAAATCGACAGGATGGTTCTTCTCTCAGCATCCCAAACTACCTACCACCAAAAGTAAGTTTCACGTTTCCTATGTAGACTAATTTCTACGCTTTATTTTGATTCTAGTTTCATTGCTAAATTTACTGAAAGATTGAAAGTAAGTACATAATTAGCTAGAAACCACGATAACGTATACTTATAATCATAGTCATCTTGCAGCCCGGCATAATCTTTACACGTACAAAAATAAGAAATCTAGATTTCATATTCATGATTTACTTTTATATTTATATCTATACATTACCATATTATAAGAAATCTCAACAGTGTATACCCATCTGTCATATATTTGTTAATTATCTTAATGAAAATAAGGTGGAACTTATTCAATTTAAATTCATTTCTTGAAGAAATTAATTTTTTTTCATATGCAGATGAAAGAGCTACTGGCTGAGCTAGCTATGGTTGAAAATGAGATTGCACGTTTAGAAAGCCAAATCAGCCAGCTTCAATCTGAGGTAAAAAACGAAAAGGATTCGAATTCCAGGCAATGGCAGCATCATGGAACTCCAAAAAACAACAATGAAAACACAAGCAGGCGTCGTTCCAGTGAGAAAACTATGTTTGAGGCTAAGGGGCTACATTTTATTAGCAAAGCTATAAAAGGAGATTATAATCTCAGTGACTTCAGAATAAATGAGAAAGCGACGAATCCAAAAGGATTGTCTGATCATAAGGAAAATAATTTTCACGATGAAATTGGAATATTTCGTGAAAAGGTTTCGAAGAGAAGTGGGATGCTTAAACCTCCCTCTCCATTTCGAGACACGAGGAATCCAACCCCCAGAGTACGTCCACATAATTTTATTCATTCTCACTGTCACCTATTTAACTAAAAATGATAACCCAGTTGCAAATTAGAAGATTACATGTTTTCACTTTTCTACTATTTGATTATAAGATTATGACTGTTCATGCCATTTCAGAGAGACCGTAACCTTGACATCCCTGCGGATATCTTACAAAAAGTTACGTCTACTCCAATTCATTCAGAAGAACAAAGCATTCACAAGTGGCCACCGAACAAGTTATCTGAGAACATCATGAAGTGTTTGATCTTCATTTTTGTAAGGCTACTTCGAACATCAAGAGCAATGGAATTAGAGAAATCAGGCCAAATATCCCGGTCCACAAACTTTTCTCTAAGTTTTCGTGCCGAGACAAGCTTAAATTCTAAAACAAGCCTCACGTTTCAGAAAGACTCTAGACAACAAGATCCCTATGGAATTTTTGATTCTGAAGAGTCTATAACAAGAGATATTGGCCCCTATAAAAACTTGGTTAGATTCACATCGAGTTCTATGGATCCAAAATGCATCCAAAATTCGAGTTCGATTGCTTTATTTCAGAAATTAAAGTAAGAATCAAGCTCAATATCAATGAGTTCACTTTCACTTTTGAAATTTTTTCATTCCATCGGGCTTGTGTGTATATATATATTTGCTTATTTATGATTTTCTCTGTGTTTTTTTGGAAAATTCAGGGGGTTAATGAATGGTCTTCAGAAGGTGGACTTGAGATTCTTGAGTCATCAGCAGAAGCTGGCTTTCTGGATCAACATGTACAATGCTTCTATCATGCATGTACATGGACTTTAACACTGTTCTTGCTATCTTTCTATTATCTACAAATTTTACACTTCTGGATTATTGATATACTTAAATGTGTGAATGTAATTTTTTGTTTCCAGGGGTTCCTTCAGTATGGGATTCCTTCTAGTTCTACACCTGAGAACTTGTTTAAACTTATCAACAAGGTAAAATAGAATTTAATAAGCATATCTGAAGACAATTATTTCTAGTTCTTTAATTTAATCGAGAACTTGGAACTTTCCCAACTCATAGATGTTGAAAAAAAAAAAAAAAAATTTAAATGAATACATAAGAGGTCACTCTGACTGCTCAATGTTTAGATGTGTAGATTAACAATATAGTGCCACGCTCACTTCTTTTTGTGTCCCATTCTTACGAGTTATATAATTAAATCATGCATTTATCGCTTAATTAAGAAATTAAAAAAAAATGTGACAGAGTAAGGTTTTTGATGCTCATATAGACTTGTATCTAACTTGTGTTTCATTTCAGGCAACTCTGAATATTGCTGGTAATATAGTAAATGCTCAAGCAATTGAACACTTTATCCTGAGAAAACTTGAGCCTTCATTGCTTAAACAGGTATATCACATTGTAATGGTTTATATTAAGGCTCATATATCCTGAATTTTAGTGTCCAAAAAATTTATATAAAGCCATTTATTTTGATTAATAGTAATTATTTTGTTGTAAAGAAAAAAAGGGCCAAAGTTTATTCTTACAGTATTTATTTTCCATTTTCATAACATCCTGAGTCGAAATGGAGTCTAAATGTTGGATTTTATGCATTTCTTAGATTACTGGGAAAGGAGAAAAGGATAACAAAGAGGCTATAGTTGGTGAACTTTATGGACTTCATTCACCAGATCCAAATATCATCTTTGCCTTGTGCTGTGGAACACGTTCTTCACCAGCAGTGAGTTTCAACCATTTCGACAAGAAAATTACACAATATTGTACCTACAAACACTGCATGTTTAGTACGCAATATTAAACATGATTTAATAGTATAATGCTGAATATTTTTCTTTAATACTATCTCATACCGTCCACTATTCTTACCAAACATGCCACACAATCTAGCCAGTACGATCCTATTTGGACTTATTTATATCTCATGTATATGTCAAATATTGGTTAACATTGTATGTTGAATGCAATATAATAGTGGTGCTCATGGTAAGACTCTCTACACAGTGGTTGAAGTATTAATGAAGAAAAAAATTTGAAGTCTTGACTTATATATAGTATATCGTGTCTAGTACTTGGTACCAAACATTTCCTAGGTGTAATATACATAAAAATACTTCAAATTTTTATTTTTGCTTCTTCTATTAACTGAGATCTTTAGAGCTTGCTGATTGTATACATATATTTCATGGGAAGGTAAAAATATATACAGCAGAAGGTGTCATAGGTGAATTAGAAAGATCAAAGTTGGAGTACCTGCAAGCTTCAATAGTGGTGACAAGCACAAAAAGAATAGCACTCCCTGAACTGCTGCTTGGGAACATGCAGGATTTCGCTAGAGACGTCGACTCATTCATGGAATGGGTGTGCGAGCAGCTACCTACATCGGGATCTTTGAGGAAATCGATCGTGGATTGTTTTCGGGGACTTCATGGTGGCAAAGCATCTGGCATTGTTGAGAAGATACCTTATGAATATGAGTTCCAGTACTTGTTGACCATGTGAAGTTAAGACTACAATTTTGTTGGAAATATGTAGCATAAAAATGCTATGTAGGCTTATATAGACTGATCAAATAATTACAAATATTTTCCATTGATTGTAACAAATAAATGTTGAATAAACGAAACAAATAATTCGAACACAAATAAATTGGCAAAAGAAATCAAACTCGTGAACAAGAGTTTGAGATTTTTTTGTTTGAAGGAAATTTCACCCCAATAAACCAGTACAAGGAGACGAGACAAAGTTTTAAACCATGTTGTCAACACTACAATTACCATTTACCTCTTTATTCTATAAGTTACATGGTCATGTTTGTCTTTGTAATGACAAATCCTGATTTTATTTAAGTTCCAGTACATATGTTTGGTCTCTGACTTCACTCCATATGGGACTACTTTTCTTGATCTTATTTGTGAAGCAGAGAAAATACAAGTATGTTTACATGCATTCTTTTCTATCTTGAAAAGAAACATTCATCATCTCCTGTTACAAGTGGAAATTCTTGGCATAAAGTACTAAAATTGCAATACCATGGTTTGATAACCATGTCAACTAGTTAACAGAAGGAGATCTGAAAGATTAACACGTAAAATAGGATAACAAACCAACGTGTGAGCCATTAGTACAGAAAATCCTGCTCCCTCTTCCATATTAACCTTTTCGGCTCCTTTTATTTTCCAGTAGAAGCATTGGATTAAAGCTGCAAGTGTTATATGCAACACCGACATTGCTAGGTTAGCTCCGGGACAACCTCTCCTTCCACCTCCAAACGGCACATAACTGAAGTTTTGCCCTTTCATATCCTCTTCATCAGCATGTCCAATCGCGTTTATAGCATTGATCAAGAACCTCTCTGGCTTAAATTCTGTAGCATCTTCCCAAACATTTGGATCACGATTGATTGTATACAGATTTACTGCAATCTTTGAATTTTTAGCTATGGGGAAACCATTGATCTCGATGTCCTCCCGGCATTTTCTAAACACCAAGGGCAATGAAGGGTGTAAGCCGTAGAGTTTCTTTGACGACAGCATGCAAGTATGGAAGATTTGGGATGTCTGATTCTTCGACTAGCCTGTTTAACCCAACAGTGATATCGATCTCGTCTTGAAGTTTCTTTAAGGCCTTTGGGTGGTTGAGGATTTCTGCAATTGCCCATTGTAAGGCTGCACTTGTTTCCTCTGTACTTCCCAATAAAGATCCTATCAAATGCACATTTTAATGAGAATCAGTTTCCTCGTAAAGTGTATTTACTTGTCGAGTCCATCTTTGATTCTAAAAGCTACTAGTTTTGGATCCTAGTATTTATGTGCTAAGAGGCACTTGAGGGAATCATGTCAAGGAACTTATAAAAACGATACCTTTTGACTTCAGGACAAGTGTACTCTGATATATTTTGATAAGCTACTAGTTTTGAATTTCACGTAAGCGACAAAAATCCAAATATTGTGTAGTAAAAGGGCGCTTGAGAGAAACATGTGAAAGAGAACTCAGCAAAAATGACCCCTAACTTCGGGAGAATGGGTGCTATCCTATTTTCTGATAAACAACTAGTTCAGATTTTCTTTAAGCGACCTAGGATTCCAAAGGTCGTACTATACTAAAAGGGTGCTTGGGAGAAACAGGTCGATGGAACTCAGCAAAATGACCCTAAACTACGGGACAATGGGTGCTCTCCTATTGTTTGTAATTACTTAAGATGAAACAATACAACGACAAAATTCAATGTAATTACAAAGGAAGACGATCAACTAACCAGAAAGAGGCCCTTGATACCAGCTTTTGTAAGCTTCAATTATGAAGTTTTATCTTCAGAAATACGCAAGAGAAATCTATCATATCCGTCCTCTCTCATTTTCCAACACGAATATCCATCTCATGTTTCGATATGATTCCATCCATTAGAGCATCAAATCGCAGCAAAAGGGCTTTCACCTTTCTTCCAGCCGCAAAAATATCATACCATTTCAACAAAGGAAATGCTTCTCCCAGACTCAGCACGCCCGAAAGTTAAGTTATTCCCCTTGCTATTTCCTTAATTTGTGCTGTCTCATCGGCATTTGTCGCACGCCTGGTGCTCATTACCATCATGCTAATCACATTGTTCGTCAACGCTGTAAACTCCAGTCCAACGTCACAACCAGTTTCTGAATGCTTTGCAATAACCTTCAACAAATTCATCATCTCTGCCTTTCTAATATCAGCAAATCGATTGATCTGTTGACTCGAAAGAATTTTCGTCATGCATATTTTCTTCGAGAAACTCCATTGTTTACCATAATCTAAAGTCGAAAATAAGTTGTCTTTGTAAATTTGATAATCCGATCCACCAAACTCTGGTCTTGCTGCAAATTTAATATCTTGAGTTTTGAATATATCCTGGGCTATGGCACCATTAGAGACTACATATGAAGTTGTTGCACCGGTGCGAATTAGCATAATTGGCCCATATTTAGAAGCTAAGTCCTTGAAGGAAATGTGCATGGTGGAGCTCAGCAAATGCATGTGGCTAATTACTGGCAGCGTCGCCGGACCTGGCGGAGATTAAATGTTTTGCTTGGAATTTCCAAGCTTCTTTATGAAATGAAGTGAAACTGCAAATATTATGCAGATACACAAGAGTATGGTGATTTCCATGGCAGATCTTGTGAAAGACTAATAAATTGACGAAATTATATGCATGTTCATTAAGATTTTATAATACTGAAATATCAATTTCAATATAGACATTATAAGTATTTAATTATATCATTATGAAGACAAAAAATTGATAATTCAGGTAGACAAGAAGACGATGGATATTGTCTTATTGATTCCTTTCCTGTCCAAATGCATCTTTTTTGTGACTTTGTTGTTGCTAATTAGCTAACAACTCATTAGCATATTCCCAAAATCAAAAGAGAAAGAGACTCTTAAAATAGCGTAGGCAAATAGGGTTTTACCACATTTTTGTTAATCTGTGAGTATGATGTATACATTTCACTCGAAAAAGAAACGAGAGAAAAAGAAAGAATCAGAATAGAATGATAGATTTCTTGAAACACACAAATATTAGACAGGCAAATAATTGAATTTTGATTCTTAATCCTCGACATCCTTGTAGAATCAACAAGACCTCGATTTTCAATCAATTCACAATATTCAATTGAATCAATGAATTTTAGTTAGTGGATTCTTGTTATTTCTTCGAAATTACAAGGCATCGATTGGTGTGTTTGTCATTGTTTTTGTGCTTTTATATGAAAATTTTGTCTAATGCTCTTAAATCCGACCTCCAATATGGTGATTCGAAAAGCCCACATAGAAAAGATCTAGTGAGACAAACACGGCAACAAATATTTTCCTCACCTCCATCAATCGAAGTCTAGTGTCAACCACGCCCCCATAGTATACTCCCTCCAATGGGAACTTGATAGTCGACTCAGAAGTTTCTCATCATATCACTCCAGATGACTTTGCCATGAACGTCGTAAAAAGTAATAACGGCCTTTTTACGGCATGCTTTGCAATCCGTAAAAGGCGTTCTTTTCATGGCGTGCACAAGAACACCATAAAAGTAATTACGGCTTGCTTTGCACGTCGTAAAAAGTAAGTCGTTTAGGCTCGAAAAATCATCAATCTAACACCACAAAGTCAACACCAAATTGGAGAACTTGGAAGAAGAGAGAAATTGGCACACAAAGGCACAATGAAAGGAAGAAATGAAGAAGCTGGTTTTCTTCTATTTTTGGTATGTTAAAATGAGAACAAGAGACTCAAATTTATAGGCAAAATAGACAAAGGAATTTTTAGATTTTTCTCTCCAAGATAGAGTTCAAGAAAACTGAAATAGTTATCAAGGATAAGAATTTCATAACCATCTAACTTCCACGTGAAGAAAAAAATGATAGAATTCTCAATTTAAATTATCTCCACAATTGAGAATTGAGCACCTAACCCAATGAGCTAATTTCCTCTAAATATCTAACAAGATTTGAGTTACATCGTTTGTGGTGTGGATTTTAATATTTTTCAATTCCGGGCTTATAGCTTATGAAGTTAAACAGGTCACAATTTTTCATTATTGTCTAGGAGTTATTTGGGTATCACTAAAATACCCAACAAAATTATTGTGAAAAATTAATTAAAAACAATAATCGCCACAAACTATTCCAAGCATTGGGGCTAGTTCACTGTTCTTAAATATTTTTTGCCAAACAAGATTCACATCTTGGAACACAACCTTGCACACATCCTAGCTCAGCTGAAATATGACATGCACATTGTTAAATCTGGTTTCACGCTGCTATATGAAGTCTCCTTCCCTCAGCAATTTGGACTTGTGTGTATCAAACAACAGTATAATCATTTTTCATCGAACTCATTTTCAATCATATATTTTTCGAATAAAATAATTTAACAACTAAACTCAATTTTTTTTTTTTCTATTTTTTAACTAATACTGTAAAATAATCACTTTTTACAAAATATATTCTAAAAAAATGGAGCTCAAAAAGACCTACAACAAACTCCTCAAATTTGGGTTCTAGGCCTAGACTGGGTTAAACCTCCTTTGAAATAGGCTATCTTGTTTTGGGCTGAACTGATGACCCATTCTAAAAGTTTTAGTATCCTAACTCAACTAGTTCTGTTCCAAGATTGTGCATCTCCACATTTTTAATTTGTATGATTTTCAATTAAAATGGAAACAGCGAATCTTTTCAATTAAAATGCACAAGCTGAGTAATTTTAAAAGTAATGTTAATAAATTATATGTGTTGGATTCTCATGAATTACATCGTTAACTCAATATTTGCTATGGCTACATATATAAATGGACTTTCCCTTATTGGGCATGCAGAAACTTGTCAAGTTATATGATTTCAAAACACATGAAATACTTTTACATGTGAACTATGGACAATCACGTAACTGGAAAAAGAAGACAAATGCACATTCGAAGTTAGCGAAACCTTGAGCAAGCTTAAAGCAATAACAGACTTGCATATTATATTGAAACCCTAAAGCAATTAACAATAACTTGATGTATTTCTTAGTTATATGATAGATTGTAGAGGATATAAATTTTATTTTTTGTGTCTTCTATAAGCTTTCATTATTTTACTGCAGTAAAACTGTAAAAGTAGTACTTCCATAGCTATTTCTATAAAAAGTTTTCATCGTTTCACTGTAGTAAAAATAGTTCTTTCGACTTTCGTAGTTATTTTTTGTATGAAAATCTTTTGTCGTTTTATTGTAGTGAAAGTAGTATTTTCGTAATTATTTTCTATATGAAGGAACGTCCCTCCCATTTTAACATCGTAGGAGTATTGTCAAAACCTCCTCACTAAGTGGGGTGGGGGGGGGGGGTTGGCAAGGTATTAACAACTTTGTTTAATAAATTCTTTTTTATAGGGGAGAAAAGACAATCAAATGTAGCTATGTCAACGAATCGAGCCGAGTTCGAGTAAAAAAAAAAAAAGTTCGGGCTCGACTCGGACTTTTTTTGGCCGGGCTTTTTGGGGTCCGAGCCGAGCAAAGTCCGGCCAAAAAAACGAGGCTCGGCCCCAGCTTTCGCCCTGAGCCTTAGTGGGTTGAGCTGGCTCGAGTTTTCTGGATTTTTTTTTTTTTTTAAATAATACAAAGGTAGGCATGCACAAGCAACTTTTCTAGCAGGCAGCTCAAAACTCTTTATTATTATTATTATTATGGCGGGCTCGCCAAGGGCAAGGCCGGGCTCGAGCCGAAGCCCCCAAATGGGGCTTGGCCCGGGCCTTGGCTCGGTGTAACCGAGTCCAAGTCGGGCCTGATTCGGGCTTTTTACAGGCCGAGCCCGAGCCACTCGAGTCGACGAGTTTTTTTGCCATCCCTAATCAAATGTTTTAATAGTACTGTAATTGTATCATGATTGACTTAAGAATCCAAAGAATTCCTTTTTTAGGTCAATCATGCTTTATGTAAAGAAGGAATTTCCACATAAAACTCACCGAATACTCATGTGAGTGGGCTCCTTGCATAATTATTTTTTTAGTACATGGTGGGGTCCACTCATGTGAGTATTCTGGTGAGCCCCTATGAAAATAATTTATGTACACGTGGAATAATTGTTTTTAAGTCAGACTTCTCTTCTTAATTAAGAAAATGTCAACCACCTCCATAGTCTAGAAAGATTAAATTAAAAAGGAAAATTATTTATTCAGCATTGTCACCTACTACAAGCCGGATTGATAATTTTATGGACCCAAAACTTGATACGTGATAATTATTTTTTTAGAATTGAGTATCAACAATTCAATTTTTTTTAACATGTTAACCACTTAATACCAAAAGCTTATCTTGTTTGAGGAGAGACAATTTACTTAACCTATGTTGGCTCATGTTTATAAACAATTTATAAGCACTCAAATCAATATTAATCTATACATTTCGAGAGATTTTTAAGCGGTATCACTTATCCTCCACAAATTGCAATCTAATTATCATTTAAACTATTTATAACATGCTATTATTTAAACACAAAATCTGAAAAATAGAGATGGCGGGCTATACAAGTATCTTATGGTATGTTTGAGCCACATTATTTTAGAAAAATGTATTCTGAAATAGTAAATTAATGGAGAATGTGTGGTTGAAAAATAAGAAAAAATTATTGATATGATGAAAAATATTATTTTATTGAAAAATCTGTTGTGGTTGAAAATGAGTAGAAAAATGATAATGAAAATTTTAATGTGGCTCAAACAGTGGCTTAATATATTCTTTAATGGGGTAATTACACAAATACCCTATATTTTGGGACTTTTGAAAAAACATGATAAACTTGAATTAAGTAGTAATTAAGTGAAATTTAACGTAGAAAATACGTTCAAACAGGGCATCTTCATTAACCAGCTTCAAACTAGAAAAAAAAACAAGGGAAAATTGGAAGGAGAAAGAGGAAATCATCCACAAATTCGTTCATTCTTCGAAGCTTTGGAAAAAGATCGAGAAATCATCCACAAATTCATTGCTTTTGAATCCAAAAAAAATGGGGTTTTTTTTTTTTTTTTTATGTTTTTGACTCCTTGTTCAATTATTATATTATCGATGTCGTCGGAGTTCGATTTGTCGAGTTTGTTCAAGGAGAGGAGGAAATCAGGATCTCTTTTTACGTCCAAAACGTTCAGTTCCTATTGATGCTTGTAAGGTGTTTGACAAAATGATAGTGTGAGTTTTGTCACTTTTCTATGAAAAAGTGACATTTTGTCAAAAAATAAAAATAAAAGTCGCACTATATCCTTGGAGCAATTAAATAGATGCGTATGTGTGCATTTTTTGAAATTTGAACATACCAATTCAAGCTCTATTTTATAGTAATACATATGGAAAAAAAAAATTTGAATCAATTAAATATTAATGTGTGCAAGGTGTTTAACAAAATAAGAATGTGAATCCTGTCACTTTTTTATGAAAAAGTGACATTATGTCACTTTTCTATGAAAAAGTGACATTATATCACTTTTCTAAAAAAAGTTATAGTATCTCATTGGAATAATTAACTAGATGCATATGTGTGCGTTTTGAAAATGTGAATGTACGAATTCAATCCTCGTTTTATGTTAATACGTATGAAAAATAAAATTTTGAATCAATTACATTCATGCATGCAAGATATTTGCTCAATGAGAATATGAATTATGTCACTTTTATATGAAAAGTGACATTCTGTCACTTTTATTTGGATTTCATGATTATGTTTAGTTTAAACATTACAGTGTAAATGGATTTTGTCAATACATATGAAAAAATAACTTTGAATAAATTAAATCATATGCGTGTAAGGTGTTTGACAAAATGACAATGTGAATTCTGTCACTTTTCTTTGAAAAAATGACATTTTATTATTTTTATCAAAAAAAAAAAAGTTACACTATATCTTTGGAGCAATTAACTAGATGCATATGTGTTCATTTTTGAAAATTTGAACACACAAATTCAAGCTCTATTTTATGGTAATACGTATGAAAAGGAAAATTTTGAATGAATTAAATATTAATGTATGCAAGGTGTTTTTGTCACTTTTCTATCACTTTTCTAAAAATTGGACGTAATTAATACTTCATTAAGATGTTTAATTAGAATTTAAGGGTATTAATCAAAACACAAAAAAAAAAAAAAAAACGTACTGGACCTAATTTTCCCTTCTTTAATTCAGACAGCAGCTGAAAAATAGCCCAATATATTTAAGGTTTAATTTTGTATTAAATCCAAGAAGAAGAAAACAAAGGAATCAACACTGTCAATCAAAATATGACAAATCATTAATTAAGAACTTGTCGGTGATTTCATTAATTAAAAATTATTTTTTTTCATACATACACACGCATGCTTTCATGCGTCGAAGGCGCCGTGACTTAATAGTTTAATTGTATTTGGTTCTTCATTAATATTTAAATCAATAAAATATCACTCATTCAAATTATTCACTAAAAGATATGTATCCTTGAAGAAACATGTTGGAAAATTATGGGATGAACCTAACTTAACATTACATAGAAAAATAAAACGAAGACAAATATTTTAAGTTGAGATATAACTCTCTAATGGTTTGAAAAATAAAGCGTTTGAAAAGTTGATATTTATTGTTAACGCTTGGGTACACATGAAAATATGTTATTTCATATTTGGCCCCTGTTTGTTTGACATTAAATTCAAAAAATAATGAGTTTTTTTACCAATTTTGTTCAAACTGTGGGCTCCACCATCTCACAACTTGATCCAAAATGGTGGCTCAACGATCATAATTTTTCTATAATTTGAAAATTAATGCCAAACAAACAGCCTCTTGATATCACTTACAGTCAAATTTATTTAAGATGAAGTAGCATCTTAATTTCCATTGATTAAGTGTGTCGAGGCATCAAAAAGTTATACGGCAAGACTAAAAGGTGAAAATGCTTCGTGTATGAGAGGTTTCAAGTCCTTATTTAGGTAGAAATGCAACTACTTATATTGCTAGAATTGCAGAGAAATACAAATCTAAATTCTATTATTCGTGACTGGTTTTCAACTCTAGAAATCTAGCACAATTTGAAATGTATTCCAGAAAGAAATTAACTTCACTCAATGCACCGGAAATACGAAATTTGCTCAATAAATATTTTTAAAGAAAGTGATCCATCTTGGGAGGAATAGAAAAACCTATTCAACATTAATCATTGGTGGCTATGAAGTGTTTACAGTAATGTAATCCTATCAATCATGACAACAGTGAATGATGTTTTTTTTAAGGCGAAAATACCAAATTTAAGTAGGGACAAATGGTTCGACTCCACCTTTTCTAGGAATCCACTTAATGAAATACCATGAAATAAATTATGCACATGTTTGGTTCAACTAAAATTTTAAATTAAAGTCAATAATTAATTTTAATCTCAACAACTTTTCAATTACGCATTACTTCATTTTTTTATTTATTAAAATCGACTAGAAATATGATTTTTTTTGTTTAATCTAAACCAAATGTGGCTAGCAAACATATTGATAAAACGTGTTTGATAGTAAGCCCCGTTTTATTTAGATAAAAATTAATTTTTTAGTAAATTTTGATAAAAGTGGGTGAAATGTGGGGTTGAAAAGTTGATAAAAATTTTGAATTCCATAAAATTTATTGTTGAAAATGAGTTTAAAACAATGAGTTATAAGGAAATGGAGACGTTCTTGTTTGGTGTTGATTAAAAATTGGAAAAAAGCTATCGTCAAAATTAACAATTAATTTTAACTATACATTTCGTGGTATTCACAAATTTTCAACCTCACATATCATTAACATTTATTAAAATATAATAAAATTTTTATTTTAATCCACACCAAACCGGGACTAAGTCACTATTTAATGGAAATTAAAATTCAGTCAAAATCAACAACTAATTTTAATCACACATTTTATAGATCTATAACTTTCCAATAATCGCAACTCTTCCTAAACAAAAGGGGTGGGTTGATGAAAATCTTGTCAAGTACCATGACACTTGGTTCAATTCTACTACTCTTAAGGGAGTAATGTTGGCACAAGATCATTTTGTAGCTCGTCCCACTGATATTTTCTTGGCTACTTTCCCTAAATGTGGTACAACATGGTTGAAAGCCCTTGCTTTCACAATTGTGAATCGAAACCGATTCGATTTCTCCGACCACCCTTTGCTTACCAAAAATCCACAAGCACTGTTTCCATTTTTGGAAATTTTCTCTCTCCAAGACCATGAAAACAAAGATTAGCTTGAGATTTCCTCTTCACCTAGACTTTTCTCCATTCACACCCCTTATCCACATTTACCCGAATCCGTTCGGTCTTCGGACTCGGCCTGCTGTATAGTTTACGTGGTCCGGGACCCGAAGGACGTGTTTGTTTCGAGCTGGTATCACATGCAGAAGATAAGGTCCAAAGAACTACCACAACTTACTATAGAAGAATGTTTTAAAATGTTTTGTGAAGGGGTCTACCAGTTTGGACCATACTGGGATCATGTGCTTGGGTTTTGGAATGCAAGCATGCAGTCTCTTGATAAGGTACTGATACTAACCTATGAAGATCTGAAGAAAAATCCCTTAGATTCTGCCAAAAAAATGGCAAAACACTTGGGGCATCCATTTTCCGTGGAGGAAGAGAAGAATGGGATTGTTGAAGAAACTGTTAAATTATGCAGTTTTGACAACTTGAGCAACTTGGAAGTTAACAAGACTGGTATAACAAAAATTGCATCATTTCGTTATTATGATAATCATGTGTTTTTCAGAAAGGGCAGTGTTGGAGATTGGCAGACACACCTCACTCCAGAGATGGTGGAGAAAATGAATGAAATCTCTGAGCAAAAATTTCGCGGAACCGGTTTTACGCCTTATGTTTCGCCATAGCTGTCTTCTCAGCGCTCTCGTGCAGCGATCAATATAATATACATATTGCGTGTGAAATTTGTTCGCTATGTTTTCCTTTTCAATGAGACCATTAGAGATTTTAGTATTTAATTAAGCCCTTGTTTGACTCCTTTGCAATGAAATTTTTGAAAATAATGTATTTTAGAATAATAATTTTTTGGAGAATTTGAGGTTAAAAAAGAAGATTTTTTTTTTATTTACGTGTAATATTATTTTATTGGAGAATGTGTTGTTAAAAAGAAGAAAGAAAAAAAAATGTATTAAGGACATGTTAAATTAAATTTTAATTTAAGTCAAAGTCAAACAATCAATATTAATCATATCTTTCATATTTCCCACAACTTTTCAACCACACATTTCAAAAACTTCTATAACAATCTACAAAAAATCTAATTTTAATATTCATCAAACACCCCCTAAAATTTTAGCGAGGGGCAAATTGTATCTCAGTTTGCCCTTAAATCAAAACTCATTCAATTATTCGTCTGATCTGCACAAAAAAATCAATCTATATATATATGCCTTCCAAAGCAACAGTTTGAGAACAAGAAATTAATATTCATTAAGTCACTGTTTGGTACACATTAAAATTTTCATTTTCATCCTTTTACTCATTTTCAACCACACATTCTTCAATAAAATAATATTTTTCATCATATCAATAACTGTTCATTCTTTTTCAACCGCACATTCTCCATCAATCTACTATCTCAAAATACATTCTTCCAAAATAACGTGGGTCAAACACACACTAAAAATCAAATCGACCGTTTATTCATGGAATGTATCAAAAGATTTGCATTTGCCATCTAGACCTAATTAAATTCAAG
Source organism: Fraxinus excelsior (assembly GCA_019097785.1). NCBI lineage: Eukaryota > Viridiplantae > Streptophyta > Magnoliopsida > Lamiales > Oleaceae > Fraxinus > Fraxinus excelsior. The sequence continues at coordinate 6,907,816 of CM032645.1, read as the reverse complement.
TAACTCCATACAAAAAAAAAAATAAAAAAAAATGGAAACAGAATCCAACAACTCCATAGATTTATGTAGTTTCCCTTTAGAATATCTCTAATCCAACCTTCGAAACTCACCCTATGTGACCTCAGCACGTTGAATCAATGACCAACTTATTGTTATACACTAAAATCTCTCTATAGTCATAATGTTGAGACCGAACTAATTTTTTTTTCTCACGTAAGAACTCGTAGCCGCTATCCGTGAATACACATTGGGTAAACATTGCTCCATATGCAGTAGCCTACAAACTAAACATGAGAGATAAACCGTACTAGGCAAGTCCGATACGACGAGTTCGATCGAAGAAGTGTTGGCAAGGCATTTGAACTCGTGATCGTTGGTCTTCACGTTCACCTACTTCACCAACTCAGCCACCCCCGAAGGGGTAGACCAAACTAATTTTATTAATACGAGGATGAGGCTATAGCTTAATAGAGATGTAGTTATAAAATTATTGCTTTGACTTAGTTATCCTAGTGCAAGTGGTATACATGTAGATTATAAACCATATTAATAAAAAAATCATGTTACATATACAAGGATTTTTGCCGGGCAGTTTCACTGCACAATTTTATTGGATGTTGGACAAAAATCAAATTTAAACCAACTAATCCAATGTCGTCACCTCATCATCTGTATTGATCCTTCACATTTCATCTTTACAATGAGCTTAATTCGTTAATAAATAATTAAGAGCATGCCATATCCAATATATTGATATTGATAAAAGATATATATGTAGTTTAAATTATAAATCATATTAATAAATAATTAATAGCATGCCATATCCAACATATACGCACACGTGGATGCTATTTTCAAGAATAATGCTGTGTGTCTAGGTAACAAACGAGGCCATCTAGCTTGTCCAATGAATTAAAATGCATTAACACTATTAATTCATTAAAGTGGACATCTACTATTACGTAAACTTATGGTATTACTAAATTGTGTTACTCTATTTCTCGTTCACAAAATTTGCTTTATCACATCATTTGCCTTTTTCATAAATTCACAACCCGACCAAGATTCCAAAATGTTCGTCTTGGATCTTGTTTGCTATCAATTGTTATTTTGCATTCATATTGCAGAACTTGAAATTATTATTATTTTTTTTATTCAAAATAATTTCTCTCGGTAATTATTTCACGGTTGTGAAGCTAATAAATAAATAAAATAATTAATTACAACAAAACTCTGATTTCGTTCTTCATACGCTCCTTCACAATATAAACTTATTTCCAAAGAATCTAAAATGATTAAAAGTATACTTATTTATGTCATTTTAATTATGACTATACCAGTAAATAAATAAATAAATAAAACTTAAAATGTGGTGAATTAAACGAAAGGTAGTAATATGATCATCCTTAAAAATTGAAATGCGAAGTGTTAAGGTAATATAGATAGTGTTATTTGTAATTTTAAATTTCAAACTCTTTTTGAGTCATTTATATTGGCATGTTTACATTTCTATAATTTTTTTTTTAATGGAAAATCAACTGTGTATGCTTTTTGTTAACATTTAATAAACAATAGTATGTACAATGTAATTTCTCAAAATAATGTATGCGAAGTATAAATATGTTATTTAAATTCTTCATTAATTTGAAAAGGTGACATTTGATGAATCAATGCCATTAGTTAGAACATAAAGATATTATAAAAAGAAAATAAATGCAATTAAATTGAACGTAAAGATATAATAAAAAGACTAAAAAAATATGAAACGTTTTGTTGGATCTCCATTATTTTTAAGATACGTTTTCTTTCTCTTTTTTCTATCGCACATTTTTCAATTATAAAATAATATTACACACAAATTTAAAACTTTTCTTTATTTTTTAACTACACATTCTAATGGTTCATTCCAAAATTCATTCTTTACTTTTTAATAGGACTCCAATAGGAATCTATTTTACTCAAGAAAAAATCAATCTCGTAGTCCAATTAAAACAAGTCAACTCCGGTTGCCGAGGGAGGTGGGAGACATTGGGTTTGCTTCTCTAAGATATATTATTATTCCTATAATATTTTTATATTTTATGTTTGGAATTTTTTTATTGTAGCTAAATCTGCCCCCAAGTGGTTCGAAATTTTGGCTTTGCCCGATTCTTAATCCCGGAAAATACAAACAATTTTTTTATACAACAAAAATTATTTTTTAATCACGATTAGCATCTAATTCTTTTTTTATTAACAAAATATGTTTCATTCATGTAATAATGTAGCATTTGGTGAAAAAGATGACAAGAAAAGAATCCCAGGATTGACAAAAACATTGATTCGTCCCATGAATTGCACTTAATTTACTCATCTATTACCAAATAAATATGTGAACAGTGATTAATATAGTAAATTACTGATTACTTGGTTTTTTTATTTAATTATTTACAATATATCTGATAATCCTCCTGACTTAGTAAGCCAATCAGGACATGTCAAGTGTGCATAAGAAGATCATGTTCGGTGCGACTTAAAATCCAATTAAAATTGAAAATATAGCCGTTATTGGGTCTCACCCGTCTAATAAAAGTCAACAATAACAACTATTTTTTCAATTTTAATCCAACTAAATAAGTGAGAATGGCAATTAATTTATTGATCGCATATGCAAATTAGCTGACTAACAAATCCTATTTATTTTTTCAATCATTCAAATTTGGTTTCAAATCTGAATGAATTGCAGTTTTAATTACTGATATTACACCAAATCAATAAGTGAATAGCGATTAATAGGCACATCTGTTAATGATTAAAACTCGTTGATTCAATTAATTATTGAATACTGAATAAAAACTTTAAATCTTATTAATTCAATTAATGATTTGTGCACAAACGCTAAATAGTTGAGAAAATCTCAATATTTTATTGTGTGTAAAAAATAGTGTTGACATGCCTATTTTTATAGAGAAAATAAGATCGTAATTTTATGTGTCCAATAGTTAGAGAAACACTTCACAAAATGTATGTTGACAAGGAATAAAGTGTACGAAGAGTAATTATTTTACCTATCATAATTTGTACTCGATCTTCAAATGTTGTTAGTTTTATGTTTCTTTTAATTGTCTTATCTCTTAATTTTATTTTTCATGAAAAGATATCATGTAAATGATTTTTAAATAAAAAGGATAGATAGTGATCATAGGTTATGAAGGAAGAAAAACTCCTTAAGTACAGGAATTTTTGCCAGAAATTTGAAATGCATCAATCCTATCCGTGTGTGTGTATTTTCCCTCCTCCAATCTTTCAATCAATTTCCTTCATTTCATATTCATGTATGTTTTTTGTGAAAAAATCATGTACACCTTATATGGGTTTACTTATATGGGTTTACTTGATAATGCTTTCGTAACTGCTGAATTGGATAAACTACACCTTTTAGACTTGTCTGATGCTGGGCGACTTGAGAGTTTGGGCGATAGTGAGGCTATCGCTCTGGGCGATTGTGCAGTACTTCACTCGTTCAGCCTTTGGGCGTCCTACGGGCTTGGGCGATGATACTCCTTCGCTTTCGGGCTTCCAATATTCAGGCATTTTCTCAGGTTTCCAGATTGGGCTTCTCTTTTTGGGCCTTTTAATCGATTTCCATTGGGTCTTCATCTTGAGTTTCTCAATTGGACTTCCCTTTGATTTTGAGCTGCATTTTTAGTGTGTCAACAATAATATAATTAATTACGTTAGAAAACGAAATATAAAGTAATAAGAAATTTAATATACAGTATTTTTTTATAATTTCAATTTCAAACTAAGTTATTTGTAGTGACATATTTGTAGGGGTTTTTTTTTGGATGGAAACTCAATGGTGTATGCTGTTTGTTACCATTTAATAAACACTAGTATGTAAAATGTAATTTCTCAAAATACAGTATGCTAAGTATAAATAGTTAAATACATCTAATTTACCGGGGTATGATTTAAATTTTCCATTAATATTAAAATGTGACATTTTCCAAACTTTAAATGACAATAAATATGAGAACATAAAGATAATATAAAAAGACTAAAAACTATGAAACAAATTAGGTGTTTGACATTTAATGCCGTGTATGCTTAAATAATTTTGCTCATGTCGAACATGTACGGTCTACTTTGCTCTTTATAGCTAAAATTTAAGAAGACCAAAAAAAAAAAAAAACTATGAAACGAATTAGAGTGTTTGACGTTTGTAAGGACGATGGATACCACATATTTCCACATTGGTATGATATTGTTCAATTTAAGCCTAAACCCTCATAAATTTTGCTTTTGGGCTCTACCCTAAAGGTATCATATCAATGGAGATATTGTTCATACTTATAAACTCATGATCATCTCCACTTCTAACAAATGTGGGACTTTGATCGCACACCCAACAATGCTCCCCTCGAATAAAGGATCGCCGAGTCTCCCCTCAAACGATCATTCATTCGTCTACTCTCTACCAACCAGGATTCTCCACTCTCCTCTTCACCCTATTGGGGTCAGGACACGTTTATGAAGCATATGGAGAGTACTACCTGACTCGAGACCTTGCTCTATACAGGTCAACTCATCTTCACCGTGTTGGGGTCAAGACACATCCATGAAGCATCTGGAGAGCACTACCTGACTCGAGAGCTTGCTCTATCCAGGTCAACTCCGCTTCACCGTGTTGGGGTCAGGACACGTCCACGAAGCATTCGGAGCACACCGTCTGTCCAATAGAGCTCATTCACGGATCACATCACAAGCAAACCGAAGCTCACCACCTTCGTTCAGCATTCCGAGGAATTCATCCACATGGTTAAGTCTGGGGCTTGACTCTGATATCATTTGTAAGGATTATGAACACCACATTGGTATGATATTGTCTACCTTGAACCTAAACCCTAATAGATTTACTTTTGAGTTTTACCCCAAAAGGTCGCATATCAATGGAGATATTGTCCATACTTATAAATCTACGATCCTCCCCACTTCTAGCCAAAGTGGGACTTTGGTCGCACACCCAACAACGTTTAATGGTGTGTATGCATAAATAATCAAAATTTATTCTGCAATTCTCATTTCAACAGAGGGTTCAACCAATATCTCATTATTTTTTATTTTCTAAATTTTATTCAAGTAAATTTAGCATTGGATGATGACAAAAAGAGAATAGTAGGGACAGTTAATATTAAATGTATCTGATCTGCCCTTACTTTATTTATGCCTTACCAACTAAATTGGTGAATAGCGATTAATTTATTGATCGAGAATGCAAATTAGTTGAGTATCAATTCCTACTTATTTTTTAATCACGATTAGCATCTCATTATTTTTTTTATTAACAAAATATGATTTATTCATGCAATAATGTAGCATTGGATGAAAAAGATGACAAGAAAAGAATCACATGATTGACAAAAACATTGATTCGTCCAATTGATTTTAAATCTGCATGAATTGCACTTAATTTGCTGATCTATTACCAAATAAATAATTGAATGATGATTAATATATTGATCGCATACGTAAATTAACTGATTACTTAATTTTTTATATCTAATTATTTACAATATATCTGTTAGATATTTCACATAATCCTTATTCTAATCCTCCTGACTTAGTGAGCCAATCAGGACGTGTCATGTGTGCATAATTAAATTAGTTTGTTAAATGGATCCAAGAAGTAAGCACATCTGTTTATGTATTAATTGTGCTACAATGAACCGGAACACCGATCACCTCTCTGGATCTCCAGAATTCTGAAAGATATTTGGTTGAGGTTTATTTGTGTTTTTCATCTTTTGAAATTTTGATATTTTGATCTTGTAGTTGAGGCAAAAGAATTTATCTTGTCTTACACAAGTAATAATTAAATCTAATAGTCCAATTAAAACATGTCAATTCTTGACCAGTGCGGAGGATGTGGAAGCTAACCAGTCACTGGCCTCACTAGAATCTCGAAGATAATTTTTTTTCATAAGATTTTCTAGTGACTATAGCACCAGCAGGACATGACAACGTAAGCACTCCGACGATCAAGTCAGATCGTGATAAATATTTGGACGTGGAAGAGAGAATGAACGAAAATGCATGTGCCAGGTTGAAGAGAGAATTACCAAGATTGCAATTCTAAATCTTGATTACCTTTGAATGTCAATGGGTGTGAGTATTTATAGTCAAGAGAGATGGCTATTGTATCAAATGTCTATTGTGTGACTTGTGTCAATCCATAGCCGTCGTATGTCTGTGGCCTTCCTAGCCCAAACATAGGTACAAAAAGTTCTAATTGAGAAGCTTTGTTGCGCAACTATCACATCAATCAATCAGTGCATTGTGCGACTCACTTGGTTGAGACAAGGCTTGTGTTAGAGACCCATCATAGAAGATGGTATTTACCTCAAAATAGTACTACAGTGAAAACATGACGCCTTCCCTCGAATAATAACATTCTTAGTGAGGTGTCTAAAGGCATGTCGTAATCGCCTCCGAGGAACATGTGGAAAAGGCGATGTCAAAGAGTAATGCTGATATTGAGTGACCTTTTTCTTTGCTTCTTGTTTAGCGGTCTGTCACATGACGTGTCTTGTAGGTCGAAATTAATTTTTTAAATGGATCCAACGAGTAAGCACATCTGTTAATGCATTTGTTAGCAACGATGAACACACCATCGAATCTCGTTTATGATGGAGTCGATGGATCAAAACTCCTTAATTCAATTAATTATTGATAACTGATTAATAATTTAATTCTTATTAATTCTACACGAATGTTGAGAAATGATAATAATCAAGAATTTGGTGGTTCTCGCTAAATAGTAGAAAAATAGTCGAGAAATCTGGAGATTTTTATTGTATATTGAAATAGTTTTGACATATTTTATTTTTATAGAGAAAATATGATCAGAATTTTGCATGACAGATAGCTAGAAAAACACTTTACCAGACAGGGTAGCCAGCTTTTTAATCTTGGGGGGTGAAAATACGGGGGTGGAGGGGGGCGGAGCCCCCGATTTTTTTTTTTTTTTTTTAAACTAAGAGAATTGAAAACGACGATTTTGAGTACCAAAATAGTACTGAAATTCAATGTTCGATTCAATAACTACTGACTATTCTACTACTTAATTCTTAAATTCAAATATTCAAGAACAAGTAAACATGCATTATGCATAAACCAAGTTGAGAATTGAGTTTTAATTAGTTGGGCTTGGGAATTGAGAACTTCGGTTTTGGATTGGATTTGGGCTATTGATTTATGTAAGTAACTATTTGATTTTTTTTTTAGATCTAAGATTTTTGTATAGTTGAATTTTAAAATGTAAGTTATTTACTCAATATTTATTAACGAAAAAAAAATAAAAAATTTCAAAATTTTGGGGCGAGTCAAAATCTTGGGGGGGGGCGAAACTGAAAAATTCATTACAATTTAACTAGGAATAATGTACCGCGGACAATGTTGGGGGCGGGACGCCCCCCCCCCCCCAGCTCCATCTCTGTTACCAGACATATGTTGACAAGGAATATGGCGAATATAGTATAGTTATTTTATGTATCTTTATACTCCATCCTAGCTCCATCTCTGTTACCAGACATATGTTGACAAGGAATATGGCGAATATAGTATAGTTATTTTATGTATCTTTATACTCCATCTTTAGATGATAAATTTTATCTCTTTTATATTGTCTAGTCTTGTTTTTTTTATTAATTTTAATGAAAATAGGCTACATAAGTGGTTTAAATTAAGGGTGATGAAGGGAACCTAATTACTCTTGTAAATTAAACACTATTAGTATAATACAATAATGCTACTTGTGCATAATGGAGTTATATAATGATTTACATACGAATGATGTGTCAAAAAAAGAGTAAATGAGTTTTTTTTTCTTTTTTATTTGGTTGAAGAATTTATGACAAAATCATATTTCATTATTGTATATAAATCATTATGTACGTATAGCACAATCACAAACCCCATTTTACTCGTGAAAAAAATCAATCACACAGTCTAAGGGTGTGTCTGTTCCTGAATTTAGCTAAATTAAAATAAAAAAAACTGAATGTTAGTGGGGCCCGGGTGGGAGAGTGGAAGTCAATTATAGTAGGCTTAACGGTTACATTTGTGATGAAAATCCAGATTAAAAGTTTGACCAGACCCTAAGTAAGTTAACCCCTTTTCAGAATTTTTTACCGTAGCTAAATTCCGCCCCCCATGGTTCGTAATCTTTGCTCGAAACCCAACTTAAACAAAAAAAAAATCAAAATAAGAATAAAAAACTTGATATTTATTTTCTTGCTTCAATAATCAAGAGGACCAGAGGTACACAAAAAAAATAAAAATAAAAATAAACAAAGTATGGGCTACTAATCCAGAGGCGATTAGCAATGGTTCTCTATATATACATATTCATGTTAAGATAAGTTGATATCTAAGAAGAAATCTGCAGTTATGGCAGAAGATTTCTCCTCTCTCATTTTGATCACCTTTTTCTCCTTCCTATTATTATTATTCAAAGTTATTATTCATTTCATCAAATCAAAAGAAAAACGGGGTTTAAATCTTCCTCCGGGCAACTATGGGTGGCCAATTCTTGGTGAAACATTGGAATTCTTCCATAGAAGTTTGGAGGGAAGGCCAGAGAAATTTATAAAAGACAGAATGGAAAAGTACAAATCTCATGTGTTGAAGACTTCATTGTTGGGTGAGAATGTGGCTATCTTGTGTAGCCCAGCAGGGAATAAATTCTTGTTCAGTAATTCAAATAAGCTGGTCACAACTTGGTGGCCCAACTCAGTGAAAAAGCTACTCGGGCCATGCATAACCACTATAGGTGGGAATGAAGGAATGCAAATGAGGAAGATGGTACTGTATTTTTTCAGTCCTGATGCATTCATAAAGCTTTATAGTAAAACTATAAATTTGGTAACTCAGCAGCATATCAAAACTCACTGGCAAGGTATTTATTCATCATTAATTTTCATTCAATTTTGAATTTGAGTAATATGAAGAAAAAAAAATTGATTACTGAATTATTTAACTTTCAGGTAAAGAGGTGGTGAATGTTCATCAGACAATCAGATTATTCACATTTGAAGTTGTGTGTCGTGTAGATTATTCACATTTGAAGTTGTGTGTCGTGTACTTACGAGCATTGAAGACGAAAAACGGATTGAAAAGCTAGGTGCCCTATTAAATATATTTGTAAGGGGAGTAATCTCAGTGCCCATCAACTTGCCTGGAACAAGATTCTATAATGCTAAAAGAGCAATAATTGCTCTTAAGAAGGATTTATTAGCGTTGGTTTGAGAGAGAAGATTGGCCTTGGAACAGAAAACTGCTTCACCTTCACAAGATCTTTTGTCGCATTTGATTGCCTGTCCAGATGAAAACGGGCAGTTCATGTCGGAATCGATAATCGTAAATAATATAGTATTGCTACTTTTTGCTGGTTAGGACACTTCTAGCGTTGCAATAACTATGGTGATTAAGCATTGTTGGGAAATTTACATCAATTTCCTCTATTTTTATTACTCGCATGATCTTTTGTTGTTCAGAACAATATTAGCAAACAAGAAAATATAAATAATATAACGCATAATTAAACGGACTGTCAAAACTTTTCCACTATATGAAAATTGTTACAACCATATAGAATTTCACTCACCAGCCTATTCCCAAAGTATTACAAAAGAAAAACAAATCAATAGTCTGCCCGCCTGCCTATATATTTTCCAGCAAAATATATACCATTCAAATTGAATATATATATTCCCAAGTCAAAGCAACAAGGTTTGAATATATATCATTTTCTGTCACCAACTAATATATATTCCAGCCACCAACTAATATAATATATATTCATAAGACAAAGCTGCTGCCTTATTTCACACAAAGCAGACGTCTTCTCTATTTTATCTCTCGGGCCACATACTGGTCACCGCAAAAATAATGGAAGTATTCCATTATTTATATAACCAAATAACCAAGTATAAGAGTTTAATTTAAACTCAAATAATCACTCCAAAATCGACTATAAATTGGAGACCAAATTCTAACAGGATTCTATACTCAACTTCAATTAGCATCAATTAGCAGTCTTCTATATAATAAACATCTTTTATTATTTGCAATAAGAGTCCTTCAACTTTTGACTTTTGAGGCAATTACCTAACAAACATCTTGGAGAACTTCCTAAAATTTATGAAAATGTACTAAGAGAGCAACTAGAAATTGCTTCATCAAAAGAAGGGGAATTTCTGCACTGGGAGGATATACAGAAGATGAAGTACTCATGGAATGTAGTGGCTGAAACTATAAGACTATATCCACCAGTACCAGGTGATTACAGAGAAGCATTAGTAGATTTAAAGTTTGAAGGTTATGACATTCCCAAAGGATGGAAGGTACAAAAAATTGTCTTATAATATTCTTATCATAGTATTATATTTATCCATGATTTTCATCTTGTGTTGTGTCTGTGGTTTCGTGTTTTGTTTCTAATTTCAAATTTCGTAAAATCTACCAAGAAATGGAATGAAAGACACTAACATATGATCTTGTTTTTTTCTTTTTAACAGTTATTCTGGAGTGCCCCTTTGACACAAATGGATCCTAATTTCTTTCCAGACAACACAAAATTTGATCCGTCACGATTCGAGGGGGCTGGTCCTGTTCCACATTCTTACGTTCCATTTGGAGGGGGGCCTCGGATGTGCTTGGGAAAAGAATTTGCTCGACTCGAAATACTTATATATCTACACAACATTGTTACCAGATTTAGGTGGAATTTGTTGATTCCTGATGAGAAAATAGTATATGACATAACTCCTACCCCAAAGAAAGGACTTCCAATTCGTCTTCACCCTCATAATACTTGAGATGATAAATCTCTTATCATCATATAAAGCGACTTAAATCTCGTATCATCATATGGGTAAGTCGAATCCAAACGTATTGGATGCAGAGCTTAAATAATTCGGTTGGAATTGTAATGCAATTTTTTTAAGTCAAAAATATATTTTAGTATGTTTAATTTTGTGTTGCACAATAATCTTGGTGTGCTAATTATGCATGAAACGAACACGAGATCAAACTTGTTGGTTCTCGAAAGAATGTCAAGAGAGATCAAAAAAAATTTGGACAACACTCCAAAAAGTCTTCCAAATTTTATTAATCAAGAGCTCATGAAACAAACGAAAAAATGTTGAATAATGGAGTTATCAAGTATAATAGCACAAGGAACACCCGAAAAATGTTGAATAATGGAGTTATTAAATAGAATAGTAGTCGCTATTCATGAATAGTGGAACTCACATATAGGATTTACACGATTTTTGTGAGTTACGTCATTGGCAGAGTCCAGGGACGAAGAAATACTTGGGTAGGCACCGTCTTACGTGGCGCGACCTCAAGTCCCGAGGTGGCCTCACCTCATTGAGTGAGGCTGGGCCACCCGATGAGATGACGGCTCTTCATTGGACGGTCGCACCATATACCCCAAGTATCTATTCGAAAGAGTATTTTTTCTGCACTAGAGTGATACATTGAAAAAAAAAATCATTAATAACTTTTTGATAACTTTTTAATGAAAAAAAAAAAAAGAAAGAAAAAAGAAATTAACTTTTTGACGTCTATATTAAGAATCAAATCATTTTTCCCCATGTTCCAGTCGTATATATATCATTAAAAATTAAAGCCAGAACATTGCATTGCCACCTCTTTCCACAACTAGGCTGCCGATTGCCTTTTTAGGCCCAATACCAGTTATCCCATTTCGTCTTGTAACGAACGGCCTCTTTTTAAGTTTGGTCTTGGCTCTAAGCCTATATTACTTGTTGTTTAGGCCCAGGGAGGTGAAGTGCAGGCTTATCGAGGAGGGCACTGAGATTAATCGGCCATCACGGCACCGAAATGAACTGAATTGCGTAATGCGGTTCACTGCATGATTGTGGGCAAACTCAGCATGACTCCACGATTCCATGTGTTTGACAATCAAACTATTCAATGGATGGATGTGTTGACATCGTGTGCTATCTCTATTGTGCGTTGAATCTCTTCCTACTATGCTACACAAACAAATAATTAAGGGAGATGCTACATGTACATTATGGATCACATCATGGTGTTCATAATGTACATGTGGCACCCTCCTATTGGGGGGAGCACCTGGGGCACATCATGGTGTTCATAATGTACATGTGGCGCCCCCTATTGGGGGGAGCACCTGGCCCCAGGTGCTCCCCCCAATAGGGGGGCGCCACATGTACATTATGAATATCATGATGTGATCCATAATATACATGTAGTATTATTCAATAATTAATAGCACTACTCTTTATTTTTTTTTTCCTTTTCTATTTTTAATACGTTCTCATCGTTATATATACATATATATCATGGTCCATGTCTCACGACTACACATCCACATTAGTTTGTCTCTTCACCACTTTACATCACTCGATGATTCGTTCGCGATGAGTTAGAATGAAATGAAAACAATATATTTAGTATTCGAAACAAAACAGAAAAATAAAATAAATAGAACTTAAATTATTTTCATTCTTTAATATTATTTAGTAACATAGAAAAAAAAAACTTATCAAACAAGTGACCAGCATTAATGTTGTTTAATACAAATATTAAAATATAACTCCATATTTAAGAAAAAAAATAACAAAAGTTTGTTTATATTTCTCAAATCTTAAATTCATTTTTCTTGCGAGATTCAAAATCAAAACATTCAATATCGATGGGGCCTCAAGAACAAGTGATTATTACCATATAAACAGGAAAGCTTACCTAGAAAGCATACACTTACATCACTTTTTATTCGCATATTCTGAGAGATCTATCACAAGTATTATTCACTTATAATCCATCATGAATTTCTATTTATTTGTATTTAAATTGATAGTGAACACTTTCTAGGTCAGATCGAATAGAAAGTGTAAAAGTAGATGAGATTGACGTATAAATTAGGGTGCCGATCTTGGCCAAACCGTGAGTGACAGCACCCATTCCAATGCCTCATGGAAATCAAAACCACATTTTTCATGAATTGATTTTCTTGATACGAGACTATAACAATTGTGTGGTTGTGCATGGTAGAACATGGTAAGTAAGTAGACATATTCTTTCTTTTCAAAAGGCCCTACTTTCATTTTAGCATTTAGTAGTATTATATGCATATATAATCACATCAATCTCATGAATGGTCAATGCGCCTGTCAAATTATGAAATCCATCAGCTTTTCCATTTTGGTGCTTTTGTGAGAAAAAAGAAAAAATACTTTCATAATTCTATTTTTTGTCTAGAAAAAATCCCAAATTATTAACAAATTTGAATACAAAACAAAGCATTATAAAACCCCCGTTTGACATCCATTAATTTCTTTTTCCTTCTCATTCTCGTTCTTATTATTCATTTCAACCACACGTTCTCCAAATAAAATAATATTACATACAAATCAAAACTTTTCCACCACACATTCTCACATCAATCACTATTCCAAAATTTCTATTCTCCTCAAAATGAGTTTCAAACAGGGGCAAAATGACATTGATATCTCCAAGTAGGACAGTTTTTGGAGGTAAGAAATAAGAATTATGCCCCCGTTTGATGCAAATTTTTGAAAAAAAAAAAATGTGTTTTTACTGTTGATGTGATGGAAAATATGTGGTTAAAAAATAAGGAAAGGTTATTGAAGTGATGTAAAATATTATTTTATTGAAGAATGTGTAGTTGAAAATGAGTGGAAGAATGAGAATGAAAACAAAAAGGTGGCTCCAAATTAAAATATTTTAGAATATTTAAGATGATTATCTCTTTGCTAAAAAAATAGATTTTTGTCCAGAAATAAAATATTATGGAAACTGTTTAACTGTCCATGTTTTAAATTTCTGTCTTTTTTTTTTTTCCTTCCCTTTGGTTGCATGTTTCAGTTGTTATGATCAGGAGAATATAAAAAGAAATTAAATGAAAATCCAGAAACGTACTTGTCTACCAATTATCATTTTAAACATAAATTATAAAAAGGAAAAACATCAAGTTTTGATGAAACTATAAAGATTTGGGGTTCAACCGTTATGGGATTATCTTACATTTTTGTGTGTTCGTTTGAATTTTAATGAACTTTGATATTCATTAAATTTGAAAAATTATTTTAAAACGTCAATCTTAGTGAAAAGATTAATCCTAACAGGAACAAAGTGTAATTTACCCCCCCCCCCCCCCCCCAAAAAATTATAGTTGTAATTGGCAAAGTAGTAGCGGTGGACCCGTAAGATCCACTCAAATTAGCTAAACTTTGAAAAATAAGGTTGTGTGCAGCAACAATGTTGGGAGGTTAGGGCACCATAATAGGGTTTCTGCTGTGACGTCGGAGTATATGGCGTAATTTCACCGCCATCTTCAGTTGCCTAAATTATTTCTTTCACTACAGTATTCCACTGTATCACTCAGATTAGATATTTTTTAACGAGAAAGAAGACTTTAACTTCGATGTACATTTCAATTTCATTCTCATTCTCATTTTTTTCCACTTTCTTCATTTCAACTACACATTCTCTAAATAATATAGAACCATGTTAAATGTACACACTTTATTCATATTAAGTTTCACATCCCTCTCACATTGGGATGAGGCCCTCAAATTTTGGTCGATTGAAGCCAAATTGGGGGAGACCCAAGGGTGGGCCCATGTGGTCTGCGGCCTCCGTTTGTCCAAACGACGTCGAAAACTAACTTCTCCTCAAGCGATGTCGCGTGCATCGTGACAGGGAGAAGTTCTGGGTTAAATCGAGCATCTAAATTTAGTGTTTGGTTACAATTGATTGCATGAATAGGGTTGTCCAGAGGTGGGGAGTTGGTTAGTGATGAGCTCCGGCCAGTATGGTGGCCGGAAGTGAAGAAATCGGCGTTTTTCAGATTTTTAGGCAACAAACTTTGAAACTTTGTACCGGCCGAAATACTTGGAGTTACAGGGAAATATTGGTATGGAATTAAAGAGGAGGTTAAGGGCTTTCCACCGATACCATTTTCCGGTTGTTTAGGTGGCCGGAGTTTGCCGAAATTTGGCTTCATAAACGGCGGCTAGAGAGGCAAAAATCGCCTTAAAATTAGAGGTAAAATTATATTTATTTGGACTCATTTGCAATTTTTTAAAAAGTTCGAGCGTAAAATTTAAATTTGTTCTTTTTTTTTTTGTTTTATTTAAATAGAAACCAATATTGGTCATTTTAAGCCCCTGTTTGACACCCATTAATTTCTTTCTTTTTCTCATTCTTCATTTCAACCACACATTCTCCAAATAAAATAATATTACACACAAATCAAAAATTTTTCATTACTTTTTCACCACACATTCTCACATCAATCACTATTCCAAAATTTCTATTTCTCCCAAAATGAGTTTCAAACAGGGGCTAAGTTAAAAAAATGGTGAAAATGATGTTTTCCGCAATGAAATGTTGAAATAAAGACGAAAATGAAAAAAAAATGAAACGTATAGACGTTTTCTACAAGAAGTGTCAAATGTAGGGACGTTTTGTGCTATTAAGCATATTTAGCCCATGTTTGTCTACCATTTTCAAAAACTCTGTTTTCTACAGTAAACAATCGCATCTATATATTCACCCAATAAAATATTCCATACACAAATCAATAAAGTTACTTTAAATTTCATCCACACATTCTCCAAAAAATACTATTCATTGTATCATTCTTGAAATTTTAATGGATGACAAACACACCCTTACTTTTAGAAACTTCTTATTTCTCCATTCATCAAAATTCTTAGAGGGTGTGTGGTAGAGATTAAAATCAGATTAAAATTGAAAATATAGCCGTTATTGTTGACTTTTATTAGACGGGTGGGACCCAATAACGGCCATATTTTCAATTTTAATTGAATTTTAAGCCGTACCAAACAGGCTCTTAAATTATTAAGTACAATCTATTTTTTTTTTTTTTTTTCAAACGTTAGTCTTACTTGTAAATTGTACTTGAACTTTCAAACTTTCTTTTTTTTGGGCAAAAATGAGGGGTGGTGATGTCGGAAATTAGGTGTAGCGTAGCAGTAGCAAGCTTGTAATCTTCGTCGGAAATAGCAAAGATTGTGCTCTATATCTTCTTCACAAAATGTACGAATTTCCTTCTTTCAGCACTTCCATATTAATTTGTACTACGATCTACGTTTCTTAATTTGGTACAGTTTTGGTTCTTTTTAATTTTGGATCAGACCACTGCAACTTTTCACCTACCTAGATAACGTGAATTACCAAACAATGGTTTAAATATAAAGGTCTTCCGTAACTTATCACCTACCGGCTGACGATTAGAAGGCATTAAATGGTGAATTCATTTAAATATAAAATCTTATAATTTATGTAATTCGATAAATCAAGTGTGGCCAACTAAATTAATATTCTAGGCTTCTAAGTTCTAACACCGCTGGTGGTTGATAACATTATTCAATAAGAATTAAACCAGTTGTACATCCATTTTGTAAGACTAGTTTGGCAATCCATGATGCGGCAAAATCGATGTCGATGATTGTTTTAAATATTATTAAAATCAATGACAAAATTGTGTGTCGCATCATAAAATGTAAATAAAGTTGTCAATCGAAGATGTAAGTGTAGCAAAACTGTTTAAATAAAGAAATTGTTCTTCCCATCAATTAATTTAATTAACATAACCATATACTTGTATTAATTTAATGGTCTAAATTTATTAGAAGAATTAATAGAACCTGTTTGGAGTGGGTATATAAATTTTAATAAATTTGGATAGTTAGTGTTGACCTCGTTTTTTGGAGGAGTGACGTGGACAATAGATGTTGGGCTCACTTGCGTCCGCGCATGTAAACTTTAACACGTTTCGATCGGAGATTTGGACAGAAAATGTTACGATATGTAGACGTGGGAAATGCTTAATGCTCTATGTTTAAAGGCAAAGCGATTTTAAGGATGCACGAGTTGAACGACTGCATAAGATCTCATCATTGTAGAGGCACCAAAAAAATTGGTTATTTGCACAGTACAATTATATATTTAAAATAATTATTAATTTTAAAATTTAAAATTTTAACTATTATGTTAAAATTAAATGGCGCAATGTTTATGAAAAAGAGTCAAAAGATAGACAAATGATGAGTTTTATTTAACATTTGTGTATTTCTTATTCCTAATTACATATCATACGAATACATTTTTATTAAATTAAGGGAAATGGTTCAAATGGTTTAAACTCCTTCATAGCTAATTTCCATATGTTGTGTTTAATTATTTTCTTTTATAAATTATTTCTTTATTAATTGTAAGTATTTGACTTGGAATAATGTGCAATTGCGTAAGATACTAAAGTTAGGAATAATATAATGGGAAAATTGTAGCCACGGTACCAAATCTTTCACTTTTTTGCAAACTTTGTCCAAACCTTTCATTTGTGTCACTCACGGTACAAACCTTTAAACAATTTGCATTTGGAGTCCGAATTGACAAAAACCATTAGTTTGACCGTTAGTTGACTAATAAGTAAATGTCTTGTTGACTAATTTTTAAAGGGCAAAATGGTAAATATATAGTACTTATACAAGTAATAAACAAACATACTATTATAGTTATGCTATGAAACATTTAATACTCACCTAATTTTTTGATTTGACAATAAAAAAGAGTCAACAATTATTAAAAAAGTTCTATTCACTACAACGTACCAAATGGACCCTCACTCTTCCCTCTAGTTAAACTTTTGGAATTGAATCCAAAGTCTCAATATCTGTTATTAAAACTACGTCCTAGAGTTAGTCGCTTAGAACGAGAAGAATCTTTGGACGTTTCTTGAAAAATCAATTAAGTATCCGCTGATTCAATGCATTGCAAACGTTGAAAAATTTTGTGATAGTGAACACTCGAGTTGGAGCTTCCATGCTGACACGGGCTTGCAACAAGAAAGATGACATAGATCACCTCAATGGAGTGTGTAATATTTTGGTTTGGAATGAATTGGATAGAAAAGGTAAGTGTTTTACGTAGAGTTGAAATCGTGAGAAAGTTATTATAACGTGATATTTTATTGAAATGAGAAATTATAGAGACATACGATAAAGTCTTACTTGAACCAACGTAGCAAAAAAAATTGACATTCCCACTTCCGATATACATGAAAATCGTTGGTCATAAGAACCACGTAACAACGAACACTACGCAATCTCGCAACGATATTGACATGGAACCCAAGAACGTCCAAAGAGTCAATGTTTTGGATTTAACCCAAAAACAATGAACCAATCAACCAACACAATCGTCGACAATATGTTGACATCTTGATTACACGATAATTGAATCTCACCCGGGTTTGAACGCCACAAGATTGTTAGATCTTGATAAGTTCGGTGAACGCCACAAGATTGTTAAACCTTGATAAATTCGATAAATTGTTCCATCAACAACAAGAGAGAAAGTAAAGAGCTTTTATTAATTCATCATAAAATTTAATGTTTACAATAATTGAAATTGCTATTTATACTAATACTAAAAAAACCTAGGAAAATATAGAAAAACGAAAATATCACTTAAATATTACAAGAATCTTACATAGACTAAAATTCTAACAAAATAAGGAAATTTGCGAAAAATTATAATTCTCGCCAAATTGTTCTCGATATGTGTCTGTGCGATCGCAAGCCTAAAAGTACCATGTGCTCGGATAGATTTGTGTATAATTTCGTGATGATTTCGAATTGTACTCATGAACGAAAATCAGACACCCGAGTTGAGAGTTTTGCCCATTTTAATCTATGCTACTCGTTTATTTTCCAAATATCTTCAAAATCTTGAATCCAACTCGTTTCACCTCCCGAGACCTTCATGAAACTTGAACCTTGACTTGTCAACTTTTTCAATTTGGACTCCATAACTCGACCAAGTGATTGTCAATCCCGAATAATATTAGTCGGCTTGTTTGATGTAAATTTTTTATAATAGATTTTGTGAAAAATAAGATTTTTAAGAAATGTGTTATGAAAAAGTAGGAAACAATATCCATTCTCACTTCTAGTATACATGAAAATCATCTCAAGGGTGTGTTTGACGTAAATTCTTTATAATAGATTTTGTGAAAAATAAGATTTTTGTAAAATGTGTGATATAAAAGTAGGAAAAAAATATCACATTCTCACTTCCGGTATATATGAAAATCGTCTTAAATGCATGTTTGATGTATATTTTTTAGAATGGATTTTGTGATAAATAATATTTGCATATTTTTTTGGAAATTTTGTAGTTAGAAAGTAGAATAAATATAGATTAACGTGCAAATTAAATTATTTCACTAAAAGAATGTATAATTAAAAATAATTCGAAGAAAAATAAATTTTAAGAAGATGTATACCAAACATTAGCTTAATGAATTAACTATTAAGGATATGTTTGATCTCTATTTTTAAGTAGAATGCATTTGGGAATAAAAGAGTGATGAAGAATATGTGGTTAAAAATGAAGAATTTGTTTTGGATTACGTGTAATATTATTTTATAAAAAATGTGTAGTTAAAAAAAGAAGAAGATAAAAATGTATTCTACCATGATTTCCCAATCTCTCGTGATTTTTCGCTAAACATCATTTGATTCTATTCTATTATTCTCGTCTCGACCGTTCACGAGTGACGAGTCAAACGCAAATACAATTTTCATCTTGAAAACTACGTAATTGGCAAGAAAACTATGAATGAGAAATAATAAAAAGATCACTTGAGAATAAATTGTTTAATGGTCAAGTGATGTATTCACGTCAAATATCAATAGAATCCGACGACCACGTGGTCTTTACTTGTTCATGCAGAGGTAGTTTGAAGTTTGAACAAAAGGAATAGCGAAATCAGCCCTTTAATATTAATGTAACTTTGATTTGACAGAAATCAGCAGCAGCCCTTCGATCGATGCTATCTTGAATTTTTGAATTATTCACATAAATCAACCCAGTGCATTTTCTGTCATTGTTATTTAAAAAATCGGATTAAAATTGGAAAATTAATTGTTATTGTTCACTTTTATTAGACGAATGAAACCCAATAAAAATTATATTTTCAATTTTAATTGGATTAAAATTTATACCGAACAAGCCCTAAAGAAAAATTGTCAGGTATTATTTAATACAAATTCTGTCGAATATTTTCTGTACCCCTTGAAGGAAATTGACCTAAAGTTTGAATCAAGTCAAATGTCCGTCAAATTTGTAGGAGGACGAATTTCAACTTTCACAAGCCAACAGCGACATTCGAGTTTGTTTCATTAACAGCTCGGGTCAAACTAGAAGCCTTATGTGAATTGTCATGTAAAAAATGCTTGCACAATACTATATACAACTAGGTCACATGTGTGTTAATATTATTATACAAAAATCGAACTATATAGACCAAACACGAATAAATCTTTACAGAAACTTTACAACTTTCAAACGATGTACAAAGGCTTTAAAGTATTACTAATTTCAAACTCAGATTATTGTACCCTTTTGTATCAAACAGAATACATAAACCTAGACCCTCAAATGGACAACCAAAGTTGCTTATGTGGACTCTTAATTTCATAGAGAGAGAGATCTAGAAATTCTCCAACCAGATGTTGAAAATGAAAAAGAAAGACACGGAAAATTCTAAAGGCTGGACAAGAAAATCAAACGAGTAAGATTCAATTACGACAACAGTTTATGACACTGTTTTACTCTCAATGTCCATCGTTGATCATAGATCAAGATCAACAGCAACTAACAACTTATCAATTTTAAGAGTCAAAACTTCAATACTAGAATTGCACTTCAAAAACACGACATTGTACATTTATTTGGATCCATGTTTTGGTCTCATCTTGAAATTATCAGGCAATAGAAGTAGTATTGAGTGGAGCCCAATTTTAATCATAGCCAAGTTGATGTTGCAAACTTGGTATCAAAGTCTAACATATCTAATCGCCACCTTTAAAGTTCAACGGGTTTAATACTACTCTTAACTATAAAAACATGTTTGAGAGTTGTTTATAAATAATTTAAATTGTAAGTAGATAAAAAAGAATAGTAAATAAGTAGATAATAATTGTTTATTTCTCGAAATATGTTAATACAAAAGTTGTTTTAAGTATTCATAAATACTTTATAAATACAAGCCAAAACATAAACTAAGTTCTACGTATAAAGTGAACTCAATTTTCATGAATTTATATATTTCTAAAAGAAGTAACATGCTTTATCGTACAGTTAACAACCCTCTATATAACCACCCCGAACTCCCCCAATGCTATCACCCGCAGGTGAAGCAATCATAAGCTCTCTGTGGCCTGGGATCCTGATCTGAAAATCAGAAATATTGGAAGCATTTTTAGGATTCCAAAATTAATGAATTTACTTCCCCTAGAAGTGGTAGGAAAAACCTTTAAATGATCTCAATTAATTTTTTGAGGTCAATCTGAATTGTTTTTTATTTTCAAGTATACGTCAATATAAAATCCTAACATTCTTGATTATGTAGTTCAACTTAACTTCTAAAATATTTATTTTTTTAAGTTTATTCAAACATACATCCGCTCATGGTAGATATTTTTTTCATAATAACTGCAGGGTATTTTAATAACAAATGAATCTCGTGGGCAATGATAAATATTCAAGTCGAAATTATTCATTATATTTTTCGTAAGTCAATTAACGAAACACTTTATGTGTTGAGTCGAGAATCACACATGTTAGCTCAATTTACAAAGAAGGATCAAAACCATTCTACAGGTTCGACCCTTAACCCATTATGTGATGTATTTAAATGGGGTCTCTCCTCTGTGTTGAGAAATAACACACGACTTTTCCTTTTCCTCTTAACTTTTTCTCTTGGCTGCTTTTCTTTGAGACCTTTAGCCCCGTTTGGCCCCCATTTTTGGGAGTTGAAAATTTTTGGAATATGATTGATGGGAGAATGTGTAGTAGAAAAGTAATGAAAAGTTTTAGATTTGTATGTAATATTATTTTATTTGATGAATGTATGGTTGAAATGAAGAGAGAAAAAAAATTAATGTAATGTAATAGAAAAAAAATGTGAGCCAAACGGGGGCTTAGCCTCTGTTCTGGCCCTTCCATGGGTTGCCGTCTCTGCTCCACTTTCTGTCGGTTCTGTACCAATGACCTAACCGTCACATTGGGTTTTCCTGACTGCTGTTTCGTGCCCCTTTCTGCCCCTATTTCGGTATGCTCTTGTTGCATTTCGTATGTAGCTTCACTCGGCCAATTTTGGGTAGTTGTGGTTCATTTGAGTGGGTTACTTTGGTCCAATTTGTGTGGTGCTCCTGTGTGATTTTCAGCTCTCGATCTGAGCCTTGATTCATCCTCTTGGTGCCAAAATCATTGGAGTATTTGTTTCAATTTACTTAGATTAACTCCATTATTTACTTGATAGATTACTCACTTGGTGTTTGTTATTATCTATCAGGTGAATTTATCTCTACGTTAAATTGTGTTTTTGGAAGAATGTATGATTAACAAAAAAAGAAATACACATTATGAATTTACGTGTAAAATTAATTTTAAAGAGAATATATAATTAAAAATAAGTTCGAGCAAAAAATGAATTTTACATAGAGTTTAATTATGCGTACATCCAAGGTTGACCACCCCCTTACAAAAAGGGGAGCCCACAATTACGTGCGGCCCTCCTCTTGTGAGGGGGCTATCAGTCGGGGTGTCAACCTCGGATGTAAAAATAGCGAAACCCTTTTACAAAATGCGGATATAATATGAGCTATATCTATTTATCACACGTTGCAAGTTGTTTATGACCTCGCAAATAGGAGACGAGTACGAGCACTAGGAATATAATGACACTTGCTAAGATACAAGAAAATAACATATCATTGAAAGCTAAACTATAGTTCGAATTTAGGTCCTGAATCACTCAGTACATCACATTCACAGCTTGATGTGTTTGGTGGCCATTATCAACAACAAATTATCAATGGCTTCAACATCTTCTGAAGAAAATGGGCCACCCTCCTTCTTAGCAAAGATCATTAGCACCACACCAAAATCATCTTAATATGAATTGAAGACATTAATAAATAAATAAATGAAATAAAGTGTCAATTTATAATAATTAGTCCATTTAAGTCTATTTTAGCCTTAAAGTCTTTGACTTCGATTTGGACTTTGAAGTTTGGATTTGAAACTTCGAGACTTGAATTTGAACTTGCTTTTGATTTAAAATTTGAAGAAGACTACGTTCTTCTTGAAATTTCAGGCCTTTAAACTGAGAGATTTTTTTATATTCTTCATATGGACTTTTCAATTTTCTTCTAAACTTCTATTTAAATTTATGAATTTTCTCTCGCATTTCAATTTAAGATTTTTATGGACCTTAAATTTTATTTATAGGGATATTTTGTAACCGTCTTTTTAACAAATCAATTATATTTAAATAAAAATTTAATTAGTTATAATCATCGATTTTTGAACAAAGTAGGATACAATTTTTTAATTACCGTACGGATTAAAATCAGATTTTGATTTAGATTTTAATCTAAATCAAAGTCAAACAATCAATATTAATCACATTTTTCATGAATTCACAACTTTTCAACCACATATTTCAAAAATTTCTATCACAGTCTACTAAAAATTTAATTTTAATTCCCACTAAACACCTAAGTAAAACTCTTACATAATTAAGGGCCGTCACATAAGACCCCCTTTGTCTTGCCTTTACATCGACATTTTAGAAAGTATGCCAACCTGGAATTTAGAGAGCTAAAGAGGAGAGATGGAGACTGATAGCGTTTTCAATCTTTTCAAATTTCAAGTTGGGGAACCCAATTTTTCTGTGTGATTTTCTTGAAGATTCATGACAAATGAAAGGCTACCTAGTAGATCACCAAGATTATAGATATAGGCGTATGTAGATTTGCCGTCAAATATAACGGCGAAACGACGTTAATTCCCTCTTCACAAAAGCTACACAAAGCAATTATCAGCTCAGCAATCATTGTCCTACTTCTGGGTCATCCAGCTAGCCTCTCCTACTCCGCAAACTAAACTCGAATATTCACCGGGAAACCAGCGAAACTCACCGGTGGAGCTGCTACTCAACTATCAGAGAGCTTTTTTCTTGAAACAACCTAGATCTTTTTGTACAGACAGGTAAGGGAAAAATCTGAAGTTGTTACCTTGAAAACAATTTTCCTATTTTTCTTTTTTCTTGATCTTTTTGTGTTTTCTACCCGAGCAACTGGTTTCAAGTAATTACCAGAATTTCCCCTTTGGAAAATCAGTTTGTAACGCTGTTTACATGCAAATTCAAGAATTTTTTTTACAGTTTAAAGGTTTTTTTTTTTTTTTTCCAGAAACTTGTTTATATATACTACGGTATTTACTATTTAGTAAAGACTTTAAAGTAGTTGGTTTGGTTATTCTTTAACTTCATGAAGTGGATCTGCATATGGGTTTCGCAGCTCTTCGGATTTTTTGTTTACTGCAAGAAGAAATATTTGCCTAAAATTTAGGGTTTCAGTGGGATACGTGAAGTTTTCTTTTATCATACTGCTAGGCTACAGTATACAGTCCAGTGATTTCGTGTTATTCTCATCAAGTTTTCGGCGCTGACTTAAAGCTTTGCTTGCTCTATTCTTTCCTTTTGAAAGTTGAAGCCAGTTATCTCTCCAAGATGTGCATATGATATAAACAGTGAAATGCAAGTCGATTTACTGTTGGTTAGCTGAGAATTATCCTTGGTCTGAGACATCAAGCACAGGCTTTTCTTTCTCTTTCTAGTTTAAAATACACAGATTGCTTACAATTTATGTAAGATTTTTTGCCCAAAGTTTTGTGTTTTTAGTCCACATGGTTTTTCTTCTGCTATTATTCTCTTCACATGGGATGCTGTCCTCTCTCTCTCTCTCTCTCTCTCGCTCTCTAGGGTGATTTCTCCATGGTATTCTTGTTCTGTACTTATTATTAATGGTGACTTATCTCCTTCCCGTTGAAGCTTTTGCTGATTGAACTAAAATTGTTAAACGTTTTGGTGGGATATAATTGCATGCAGGATTCTCAGCAGTTCATCGGGAAAATATGAACCAAGAACGTGATAAGTTGAGAATTCAACAAAATTTAGCGCAGTTTTCTGTTCACGATGGTCTAACTTATGAACCCGTTCAGCTTCGAAGTTGTAGTAATGGGAACACACGTTATGAGTCATCTGAATATTGTTCTGAAATGCTTTGTTTTTCAGCGAACTCACAAGCTTTGTTGGGGCATAAAGATGATGTAATAGTTCAAGAACCTAATAGCCGGGTTGGAGAAGCTTCTTTTGGTGACTTTTCAAACGCAATGTCATCTACCTTCAATCCTTCAGCCACAATGGGTGGTGATCCACAATGTTTTAGTACTTGGAAAAACAGTGCTTCACAATCAAGTAGTGATTGGATGGCTGACCCGTGCCCAGCGTTAGTGGGAACTCTCTCAGGCCCTTTGAAAATGATCCAAACTGGTTATCACGAATCACATTCTTCGTTGATCAACTCATCGGGTGATGTTTCAACCCAGAATGGCCAAAAGCCTTATGGGAATTTGCATTGTAATTCTTCACTTTACCAAAGTGCACTACAAGATGTTACTCTGGACAACAGTAGAACCACTGGCCTAAAATTGGCTTCTTTGAGGCAAAATAATGACAAAGAAACTAGCCAAGCTTCGTGGGCAGTTGGTGGGAGTGAACTTCTACTTCTTCCGGCCTATGCCGATCAATTGCGCCTTAAAAGTGGAGTGGAGTGGTATGGTGAATTGGAATATGGAGAAAGTAAGATTATTGATAGAGACCACACAACAACTGCAAATGTTAATTCCAATTCTCAGGCCCTCTCTTTGTCACTTTCATCAGTACCATCACCGAAAGTACACATGGAGCAGACTGTTGATATAGACATTTCTGCAAATTTGCACTCCAGAGATGTTAGTCTTAATAATGTCCCATATTTATCTTCCAGTCCAAAATTTTCATTTGATAGCAAAGTTTCTGAAAGTTTTCCGCAAAATATGGTGGGAAATTTGACTTTAGCTCATCGAAATCCCTGCCCACTTGGTCCGTTCACCGGTTATGCTACCATTCTCAAAAGTTCAAAATTTTTGAAGCCAGCGCAACAACTGATGGATGACCTTTGCAATTGTGAGAATTCGAAGCACATTGAAATGCACAAGGCTTCTCCTGAGAAAACTCTTCAAGAAGTCGGGGTTTCTGATGATAGTGCCTGTGCTCTTGGACCTGTACTAAGAGCAATACCTGGTGATTCTGGTGGCTCGTCCTTTACATTTCATAGTTCAATTGGGAAGAGTCAGGAGCCTGAAGGTATGAGCAGCTC
The DNA here is from genome assembly GCA_019097785.1 of Fraxinus excelsior. NCBI lineage: Eukaryota > Viridiplantae > Streptophyta > Magnoliopsida > Lamiales > Oleaceae > Fraxinus > Fraxinus excelsior. The sequence continues at coordinate 6,881,453 of CM032645.1, read as the reverse complement.
AGTAGATTCTCACTGGTCTGAATATTTACAGAACAAGGCTAAACTGTTGTACATGAAGGATGAGGTTGGTTCTCTTGACTTGCTTATTTCTACTAATCATTTTCGAGGATACTTTTTTTAACACATGGATTCTTTTAGCATGTTTGATGTTCGTTTTAAATCACCGCAAGTGTACGGTTCGTTAACAAGTAATAAAGTGAAATTGAGAATTCCGGATATCATTCCCACAGAAATTGAATTAATTTGATTCTAGTTATCGAAACCTTAACCGAAACTATAGATTTTTTGAGATGATTATAAAGATTTGTAACCAAACAAAGATTAAATATGCAACTTAAATAAATTTTACCAATTAACTAAATGCAATTTGAATTTTTCTTAAGAATAACAAACGAGTACTAGGATCACGAATCCCCATGCAGTGTTTGCCTTGGAATCTAGTTCTACAATATCGACAACATGTTTGATAATTTGAAAAATCAACGATCCTAACATATCCAACAATCTCTCTCGAGAATTGCTGGACCTATTCATGTAAACCACCCGACTATATCTCTATGATGAATGTAAATTCACGAGAATGCATGTATTTTTATGATCACTTAAGGATTTACGCAAAGCATAGAGGTATATCTCTATCCCCCATCGGACCTTACGATGGCTAATCCCTCGTCAAGTCTATTCTCCTTCTCTCGAATGCATGAAATAGACCACCACACTCACACAGTCACATGCATAATAATTGTAGAAACAAAATAAGTGAGTAGAAGTCATTCAAACCTCAAAACATGTTTTAATTGTCAATAATTGTAAAACTAAAATCCAAGGTTACATAACAAAGTTCATCGATCTCCTAGCACATATAAATCTAGCCTAACATGGAGAAAATAAGAAAACACAAAACTAAAGTGAAAGAAGACATCACAAAAATCACAAATTTCTTGAAAATCTGAGAATTCTTCTTGAGATTCTTGCCCCAAAATCCTCTTTCTTGATGTATTTTCGGGTTCTTTTTGTGTTGTAATATCTCTCCCCTCTTTTTGGATGGCCCTGGGTTTTAAAATACCTCCCAAGATATGTTTCCATAAGAAAACTAGGAAACCAGAATTTTTTGGCGAAATGGCCTAGGAGCCCTCCAAGTACAAAATGGGGAGGCCTCCAGGAACAAATTTTTTGCTTCTGTTAATGTTCTTGAGGGTCTGGAGGCCTCCAAGCAAAAACAATTGGGCAACCTCCCAAGCTTGCCCAAGCTAAATTTTCGAAAATTTTCTTTTTTCACCACTTTCTTCATTCTTTCTTCTATCTTGGTCCTCCTCGTCAAATTCTTTCAATTTTAGTGCTTCAACTCTTACCTAGATGCTTGTTGGTCCCCAAACTTTCATCAATTTGCCGATTTATCCTTTTTTCTTTCTCAATTGTTTAGAAACAGGTCCAAAACTGAAAGAAGATAAAAATAACTTAAGTTGAGTAAAATGCAATAATAAAACGACACAAAAGGTTAGTAAAATGGCCCCGAATAAGTGCACGAAAATGAACTTATCAAACACTCCCAAACTTAAATCTTTGTTCGTCCTCAAACAAAACTAAAACTTAATTTCATATAAAACATGGTTCAACAACATGCCGTGTCTTAGGATTGGACTTAGTACTAAACAAAATGAATAACTACAACCGTGCAAAATTAAATCAATCTCCACATGTTACATGCATAACTTGACTTGTATGTGTGTGAAAACTCATGCTAACATATTAAGATCATGATTAGCTCAAACCCAAAGTAGTGGCATATTTCTTTACTTCGCTTGAGAGATGCACACACCTCCAAACTTATTCTTTTCACTCAATTATCCCGGGATGTGCTCTGATGTTGAACTCATTTACATCTACTCCTTATCCTCTCTTAGTTCGGATGTATCAGACTATTACAAGTTCACACTTTAACAAGTAGAGGTTCTCCTATTTTTGATTTCTTCAACCCTTAAGATTAAACTAAGCTAGTTGCCTCGCATTAGAGATATAATCTTATCAACCGAGTGTCTGGGGCTAATCAATACATTTCATACATAAGAGTATGTATGTAATTTATCAATAGATAGATACCATTTTGTTTTTATTTCTTTAATATAACATATTTCTTTTGCTTTCTATATAAACCCCTGTAGCGAACTTTAGGCCGATGACTCCCAAGTCAGATGACCATAGGGCACTGTGTTTTAAACCATTGCAAGCTTAATCACTCGAGTTATACAGGCTCGAACATATGTTTTTGTTCATTCAATGATTAGTGCAATGCTCATTTTCTTTTAGACACAGTTTCTAAAATTACACCCTAACTTGAAACTTGAAACCTCGTTTTCATCTCATTAGTTTTAGACAATTCACACACAACATGCACGGAACCTCTACTTATCTTAGTGTTCTTTTGCAACAGTTCAAACCTCCAAACTATTCTAGAAATTGGTCATGGTTTAGTATAAAAGAGGTTATTTGGGTATATTCTCTATGTTCAACTATTTCTAAGTAACGAGTTAAATCATTAGGCCAATATGCATGCACGAGTGTCGTGCGCAAAATAAATCAAGTTTCACATAAACATGTATTGATCAATCTAATGAAGCACAATTTTCACCATTCACGGTCCATGTACAACCCAATATTAAACATTACGGTCGGCATAATTATCAAACCCACACAAGCACACAAAACTCTAAATTAATGCTAGTAAATAAACAACTAATAATATTGGAAACTAATGAAAAATTGCACATAAGAGTAAATTTTTTTTTTTTTCATTTTCGTTTTTTTTTGTTCACACAATCAAACAGAAACGAAAACTACAGTAACATGATGAATGACATATTCCCACCCCCAAACGTGTACAGAACATTATCCTCAATGTTTAAAGAAAAATAAAATGCAAACTTAGTAGTGCATAAATTTAAGGACAAATTCACAGAAAATAAAGAACAAAGTGTGAGGAATACTCCCCTAATCGATGGGGATGCGAAGGTGAAGATGGTGGAGGAAAAAGAAGTGTGGACCATGCATAGACTATTTTATTACCTGTAGAGACGATGAAAAAGTAATCTTATTAAAAATTATAAAGAAATTGAAAAAGAAATTACGAATCGAATGCATAAAGCAAAATGAATAAAATGGTAGAAATGATGGGTTGCCTCCCATTCAGCGCTAGTTTATAGTCTATAGTTCAATTATACTGTTTTAGTCCGTTAAGGTACGTTGAATATAACCTTGGAGGTCTTGACTAGCTTTTTCAGTGACATTTTCTTTCTTACTCCAGCGTTCCTCCAAACTTTAGCCTTGTCTTTATCCGTGTCATCTGCTTCTCCCTCATCAATTGCCTCAAACTCAATAATGTAGATTTCTTGCTTCTCAAGATTTTGTTTGGGTTGACAATGCACATTATGGTCATCAACAGTGTTTGAAAAGTTTTGAAACACAATTTTATCTTGCACTACCTCATCTACCATATCAATTTGATAACTATCTGACTCGACATGATAGTCCATAGCATTGAAAACGTTGAAAGTGATTTGTTCCTCGCCAAGTCTCAAATTTAACTGCCCCTTTTGAACATCTATTAGGGCTGCTGGTAGCTAGGAATGGTCTGCCCAAGATAAGTGGGATATTCTTGTCTTCCTCCATATCCAGAATGAGGAAATTGGCTGGGAAAATGAATTTGTCCACCTTGATTAGTACGTCCTCAATTATCCCCATTGGATGTGCCAATGATTGATCAGCTAATTGCACTGTCACCGTGGTTGCTTTGGCTTCGCCTAGTCCGAGTTTCCTGAAAACAAATAGAGTCATTAGATTAGTACTTACACCAAGATCACAAAGAGCTTTATCAAAATAGCATTCACCAATAGTGCAAGGTATAGTAACTCTCTGGGTCTTTCAGTTTTGGTGAGAGCTTTTTCTGAATTATGGCATTGCACTCCTCTGTTAGCATAACTGTCTCATGTTCCTCTAGCTTTCGTTTCTTGGAAATAACGTCTTTTAGGAATTTGGCGTAGCCAGACATTTTGAACAGTGCTTCCGCAAATGGGATATTTATGTGTAGTTTCGTGAAGATTTCGAAGAATTTTTTGTATTGTTGCTCCCATTTATGCTTCCTCAGTCGTTGTGGGAATGGAATGGGTGGCTCATAAGGATTGACCGAATTATCTGTCATTCAATGTGACATTGTTGGACTTTCTTTTACTGACGTCTTCTTGGTTTTGTCAACTTGCTTCTCACTCTCTTCTTCAGAGGATTTCACTTGTTCTGTATTTGCATCCGGTCTTTTGACATGTATCTCAGGTAGCTGAACTCCACTTCGTGTAGTAATGACTAAAACATGCTCCCTAGGATTTACTTCTGTGTTGCTCGGTAATGCACCATGTACTCTTCTTGTCACAGAGAGAGCTAATTGTCCCACCTGAGTCTCCAAATTTTTAAGAGCTGCCCCCTGATTTTAGAAGTTTATTTCAGTCTTCCTCATGAATTGATAAGTGGTTTCCATGTATTTATCCGTCTTTTCCATGAGTTTTGCAAACATCTCCTCCAACTGGGATTTCTCCTGCTGAAACTGATCATGCTGCCTATTCTGATTTTGATTAGTCCACGAGAAATTTGGATGTTTCCTCTCGGTTGGATTGTAAGTATCTTGTGGATTACTTTGTTGATGTTGTCCCCATTGTGCAAAATCCACTTGTTTCATGCCTTGTGCCAGAATAGGACAATTTGTTGTGTTATGATCTGCTCCACACTCCTCACAACTTGGTCTTTTGGCTTGTGCAACGTTAGCTATTTGTGATATGCTCTCCACTTTATGAAATAATGAGTCAATTTTTGCAAAGAGGGCTGAGTAGGTGTCAACTTCGTAGACTCCAGCTGGTTTCTTTGTACCCACACGCTCAGAAGACCACATAGCTGAAGTGTTTCCCATTCTCTCAAACAATTCCCATGTTCCATTAATAGTTCTTGTGATTATGGAACCATTGGACGAAAAATCCATTATGCTCCTGAAAGAAGGAAGTAGCCCCGTGTAAAATCCGATTTGTCTTTCTGTCGAAATCATGTTGAGGACATTTCCTGAGCATGTTTTTAAACCTATTCTAAGCTTCATCAAATGACTCGGACTCACCCTGACTTAAATTAGTATTTCATGCCTCATTTTCGCTACTTTGGCTGGAGAGAAAAATTTAGTGCAGAATTTGTGAGTCAGATCATTCCAAGTAGTAATACTTGCCACATGAAGTGAGTCCAACCATTCAAGCGCCTTGTCTTGTAGGGTGTGTTGGAACAACCTAAGCCTGATATCATCTTTAGATATTCCTTGGTATTTGAAGTGTTGACACATATCTAAGAATCGAGATATATGTGTGTGGATTTTCATTAGCTAACTCGTAGAACTGATGCCCATTTTGAAAAGGTTGGATGACATTAGTTTTCAGCCGGAAATTTGGTTGTTCGAATGGAGGGTTCCATGATGGATTGACTCTGGACAACGAAGGGTGATAAGAAATCCCGAAGCAATGTATTTTCGTCATCTCCTTCCTCTGCATTATCTGGAGCTGCAGGATTCCTTATTGGTTCGATATGTTGATTTGCCATTGGTAGTTCTTGATTTTCCTGATGTGCTGCTCTAGCCTCCCTTTGCCTACGATGAAAGGTCCGTTCGATCTTCAAGTTCGTTGGTAGTAGTTCACCGCCAACTGATCTTCGCATGCAGACCTGAAGAAACTAAAAAAATAGTACCACTTAGCTCAACCTATGTAATTGAACTTAATAGAAAATAAAATAAAACTAAAAGAAAAACAAGTTCGAATTAGTGTCCAAATAACAAAAATCAAATTAATACTCAATTCCTGGCAGCGGCACCAAAAACTTGTTCACGAAAATATTTGTTCGTTTTAAATCACCGCAAGTGTACGATTCGTTAACAAGTAATAAAGTGGAATTGAGAATTCCGGATATCGTTCCCACAGAGATTGAATTAATTCGATTCTAGTTACCGAAACCCTAACCGAATCTATAGATTTTTTGAGATGATTATAAAGATTTGTAACCAAGCAAAGATTAAATATGCAACTTAAATAAATTTTACCAATTAACTAAATGCAATTAAAAGTTAGAATGCAATTTGAATTTTTCTTAAGAATAACAAACGAGTACTAGGATCACGAATCCCCATGCAGTGTTTGCCTTGGAATCTAGTTCTACAATATCGACAACATGTTTGATAATTTGAAAAATCAACGATCCTAACATATCCAACAATCTCTCTCGAGAATTGCTGGACCTATTCATGTAAACCACCCGACTATATCTCTATGATGAATGTAAATTCACAAGAATGCATGTATTTTTATGATCACTTAAGGATTTACGCAAAGTATAGATGTGTATCTCTATCCTCTATCGGACCTTACGATGGCTAATACCTCGTCAAGTCTATTCCCCTTCTCTCGAATGCATGAAATAGACCACCACACTCACACAATTACATGCATAATAATTGTGGAAACAAAATAAGTGAATAGAAGTCGTTCAAACCTCAAAACATGTTTTAATTGTCAATAATTGTAAAACTAAAATCCAAGGTTACATAGCAAAGTTCATCGATCTCCTAGCACATATAAATCTAGCCTAACATGGAGAAAAGAAGAAAACACAAAATTAAAGTGAAAGAAAACATCACAAAAATCACAAATTTCTTGAAAATCTGAGAATTCTTCTTGTTCTTCTTGAGATTCTTGCCCCAAAATCCTCTTTCTTGATGTATTTTCGGGTTCTTTTTGTGTTGTAATATCTCTCCCCTTTTTTTGGACGGTCTTGGGGTTTTAAAATACCTCCCAAGATTTATTTCCATAAGAGTTGGATTCAAATTAGGAAATTTTTTCGAAATGGCCTAGGAGCCCTCCAAGTACAAAATGGGGAGGCCTCCAGGAACAAATTTTTTGCTTCTGTTAATGCTTTTGAGGGTCTGGAGTCCTCTAAGCAAAAACAACGGGGCAACCTCCCAAGCTTGCCCATGCTAATTTTTCGAAACTTTTCTTTTTTCACCACTTTCTTCGTTCTTTCTTCTATCTTTGTCCTCCTCATCAAATTCTTTCAATTTTAGTACTTCAATTCTTACCCAAATGCTTGTTGGTTTCCAAATTTCCATCAATTTGCCGATTTATCCTTGTTTCTTTCTCAATTGTTTAGAAACAGGTCCAAAACTGAAAGAAGATAAAAATAACTTAAGTTGAGTAAAATGCAATAATAAAACGACACAGAAGGTTAGTAAAATGGATCCGAATAAGTGCACGAAAATGCACTTATCATTTGATAAGATAGATTGGAGAACACTCGATAAAGAAAATTCTAGAATAAAATCAATTTATTAATAAATTTTACAATAAAGAAAGCTGTAGTGCAATAATGCTTTCTCATCTAGACAAGACTGCATCATTCTTCCGATTTTGGAGAAATTCGCCCTCAAATTTTTTGTTTTTGAATTTGCTTGTAAAACTACTGTTTTTGCAAGACTACAATTGTCTACTTGCAGTTGCTTGACTCTTAAGGATTTGGTTGTAGTTGGATTCTTCTTTTGTTGGGCTAATGATAACTCAGCTAGTCTTTGCAACTCAAACTCTTATCCAGTCTCGTTCATTCATTATTTTAGCATTACTTCACAGTTCTAGTATCTCCTTTGTTGTATATACTCGTGAGATCGGAGGTGGCTGATCTGATGATAGGAACCAATCCTAGATAAGAGGACTAAGCCGTCCCCAACTAATAACATTACTGAGAACATCTATTAGAATTAAAATCAATGCAAATAATCTATTATACCAACCAGCCACACGATCCCATCTGTTTACTCCTGTGTACCATTAGTCACTAGATTACCTAATTTCGCCATGAATGTCTTCACCTTGTTTTTCCCACTCGCCCCTGTTTGGTACACATTAAGATTTTCATTCTTATTCTTCTACTTATTTTCAACCACACATTCTTCAATAAAATAATATTTTCTATCACAATAACAAATAATTTTTCCTTTTTTTTTTCAATCGCACATTCTCCATCAATCTACTATTCCAGAATACATCATTCCAAAATAATGTGACTCAAACACACTCTAATGATATACCTCTTTTGACAAAGGAACTAATGAACAAAACTATGTTTTTTAAAGAAGAATTAAAGAATATATTTTTTGCATGTAGGGAAACATATTGAAAATGAGTGTCAATTGTGAAAGGATGGAGTGCTCAGCTTTTTGTTCCTTGTCATGCACATTTGAAGCTGGAGAAAATCAATAATTTGAAACATGGATTCCATGTCAAAGAATTTCTTTTAGAAATTTATATAACCTGAGACGTGTCCGTTAGTGGTGGAGACTTTTGACCAAGCCCAAAAATATGCAAGTCCAAATTAGTTTACCTTTATAATAGAAGCCCTTCTCCAAAATTTATTTGCTCATCAATTTTTTTTTTTCCTTTTTTTTTTTTTTTTGGTGTTACAAGTAATGTTGATTGGATCTTACACTTCAAACTGGTTTGCTGATCTTCATCTTGCAAAAGTAATTGTTACTAACCACCTTTATTTATTAATGATGTTTACAGTGACCACCTATATTTCTTTATTAATTCAAACCTATTTCCAAAATTAGGTTGAATAAACTCATTGATATTTCCCTTGTTTCCTTGTGTTGCATTTACCTTTTTGTACAACTTATATGTAAAACTGGATTGTACAGGTGTTAAAGGGATAAATTCCCAATTGAATATGGATGAAAATATTAACTAACATACTAGGGTTTGACATATTTTTGTAACAAGGTTCACCTTTTAAGATGAAACTTCAAGACTTGATATGTTATCGAAGCTAACTGAATTCCAAGCAACTGAACTAAAAATCAAATGAGGACATGGATTTCAAAATTGATATTATCAAATGAGCTACTATCTTGCAGGCACGTCAAGGGATAAACCACATCGAACAAGGAACCAACATATAAGGACATGGGTTGTTTCTCTTAACAAATTTGACTTTTTAAGATAGAACCTCGAGTCTTAATAAGAGGGTGCTCTAAATGTAAGTGGCTTATAACGGGTGCCCAAAATGTTTATAAAACTCATGATGCAGCCTAGAGTGACTGGCTTGAGATTCTAAACTAATCATTACTATCCAAATCTATTTAGAGTTAATATCTAGAGCGGCCTATATTTTTCAGTTTCGTGTTTCTTTGAAATTAGTCTTCTATTAGATTTACCTTTCTCCATACTCATCCTATTTGCTAGGAGGGATCTAAGAAGGGATGCCCACTCTAAAACCATTATCATGAGCACTTGGGATATAATTTATCTTTGAGATTGACTTGTAAAGAGAGGGCATGCTTAGAAAGTGCTTATGCACCCATGATGTACACACTTCTTAAGTGATGTGGTATTCTGAAACAAAGCACTATGAACCACTACAAACCCTTGTGCTTCCCTCCCCTACCATTTGCACAACCCACATAAACCACCATCTAGCCCTAAGCACCAACCCCGACTCCTATTACATTGTCAATAATGAAAGCAAGAAATAAAAAACCTACCAAATATTGGTCTGACTCGTGATGAGGTGCAAGATATAATCATTTTTAATTAAACAACAAATGTTGACATGTTTTATACTTTTATTAATAGCAAAATAAATAAACTGCAACTTAGGAGGGAGGCTCGACCTGACCTCCAATTTATGAAACTCTAGGGAAAAAAGTTCTCTGTCCTAAGGTGAGGCTAACACGTTAATGTGAAATGAAGATACTAACACTCCTTGTTGCTTTCATATTTATGCTTGATAGTGAGCCTTAAGATTTTTGGTAGACATGGTTGCGGAAAACGTCTCATTAGGGAAGAGGGAGTTACCTCATCTACTGGTCATCTAGAAGCATTTTAAGTACAATGCATGAAAACTACAATTCACCAATTGTTGGGAAAATATCCCCAAAGGTGAAACGCAAAACAAAGAACAAAAACGAGGCACAAATAGAAAAAAGGCAAATTAAAAGTGATTCCAAAGACCGCTCACGACCACAAAAGGTTACTTTATTAACTCACAAAACCTCACAACACGAGTTTTCTGCATACAAGAAATTAGAACACTAAATACCCGATGTATGCAGACTCGTACCTTTTTTCCACTCTAGTTTACTCTCTAATTTTGGCTGCTGAATTCTGTTCATGGTCGTGCTCTCCACCTGGGACATTAATGTGAGCAAGTATATGTAATAACACTAGCAAGAATTATCCTTCCTTGTTTGGCCAAGCAGGATACTTTATTTCTTTCCTTTGTCACTAGACATAGCATATCTCTGATCAAACTTACTCTAATTAGATTAGTTTACGATGCTAAGTTTATATCATTAATTAGGGGTGTGTTTGAGCTACATTATTTTGGAATTGTAGATTAATGGAGAATGTGTAGTTGAAAAAGAAGGAAAAGTTATTGATGTGATGTAAAATATTTTTTTTATTGTAGAGTGATTGAAAATGAGTAGAAGAATGCGAATGAAAATTTTAATGTGCATCAAATAAGGGCTAGGAAACTGTAAAGGAATCGACTTTATTATAATTAAGAGTCCACACCGACACCAATTCCTCAGTATCCTTGGCAGTATTCCACACCCTTTGTTATTGTAGAAAATAGAATATGAAGGACAACGACAAATCTAAAGAGACTATAGCTCCATGCTAAACATATTAAATAGAACGCACATGGGATTACTCTGTGCGGAGGGTGAGAGCTGAAGGGTCGAGGATTTGAGTTTGGTATTGGTGGAGGTCGTGGTGGTAGGTGTTTGATGGTGGGAGCGAAAATAGGGGTTATCTTGGGTCGCCTGGTTTGCAAGGGTGGGGTTGACTCGGAAGATATATATTTTCTTTTTTCTTTTTTACCTTTTTCCCTGTTTGAAGTTGTGGCCAATTTGTATTTTTACGGTCTTTTGGGTGGTGTTTTTTATCAGTAAATACCATCTGTACCACAAAACTATAGGTTGAAGGAGCTTAATGCCAAGAAGGAAAAGTTAGGGCTAAAAGTGCAAAAGGTTCTATAGGTTTGGGGAGATAGATGCAGTTTAGCTCAATAATACTGCCCTAATGTTGTTATGAGGTTTATCCTAACATCGACTCCCTATAGAGAACTAGTGGCTTGTCATTTGCATGAGAAAAAATGTGATACAACTATGATTCACATCTTGTTCAATTGCAGTTTCAATTTTCTAATGATTGGACTGTGAAAATAACTGAACGATGTTGCCCCATTGTAATTTCTTTTATTGCATTATGGGGGTCAGTCACCCAGGGTCATATTAGAGGGACTACATTAGGTAAGTTCATTTTGCTCAAACTTCTTGGTCTGAGGACCCTCTGTTTATGTATGTGGATTATGAGATGTGTTCTTTTTACTGGGTACTATCTCATTGAGATTTGCTCTGATCATGGTATGGTCTTTGTATTTGACTTCTATGTTATTCCCATAATATATATGAACTACTAGGTAAATTTGAAATATCCACCCAATCTAGGTTGCATATATTTCTCTTTTCTTGAATTTATGAAATGTAGAAAAGAAAAATATATGCATGCACAAGTGTAATGATTTTTTATGAGCATTATGGAGCTTCTATTGGTCTTGTATCAATCCTGGAATTACTTTCATTACTATTTGTTGAAGACAAAATTATAATAAATAAGTTTATAAAGTTTATAAGAACTACTGGAGTTCATTGTTGGTTGTCAGTATCCCTGCAAACTGAGATGTATCAGTTTGATTAGAAATAGACGTCTGCTAGGCACGTAATTGTGGATTCTTCATGAGTTAATTCTGCTACAAGAGCTTATTTTGTGACTATTTGATATTTGAGATTACATTTTTTCTAAGTTGGCATCTAATATGTTTGTTATCTACTAATGAATATTGGTTTTGCAATATGGATACTTCATTATTTGAGTTCTCGTAATTCTTTATTGTGCTTTAAGTGTGTGTTTGTTTTACGTAAGTTCTACAGCCACATCAAGATACCGCAATATATTTATCAAGTGTTGTTTTATTTGAAGGTTTGCAGAAGGTACAAACAGTATCATCAGCAGATGCAAATGGTAGTTTCATCCTTCGAATCGGTGGCAGGTCTTAGTGCAGCCACTCCATATATATCTATAGGCCTAAAGACCGTCTCCAGACACTTCCATTGTCTAAAGAATGTGATAGCCGACCAAATCAAAAGCGTGTGTAAAGCCTTGGGAGAAGATTTATCATCCCTCACTGCTGGCACAAGCAGTGGTAAAGGTGATATGAGTGGTTCGAGGTTGAAGTTCGTGGATAAAAGCTTCCAAAAACAGAAAGATGGGTGCTATACGGGATTTATTGAGCCCCAACAACACGTCTGGAGGCCCCAGAGAGGCCTACCAGAACGTGCAGTGTCTGTTCTTAGAGCTTGGCTCTTTGACCATTTCCTTCATCCGTAAGTCTCTTTGACACATGATGCGTTATATGTACGCAAACTCATGGTTTAATGAAAGCGAAACTTATTTTTGTGTAGATATCCTACAGACACTGATAAGCATATGCTGGCTACTCAAACTGGCTTAACCAGAAACCAGGTACTTGGCATTCATTAGAAGAGTAAAATCTTATTGCCTGCAGGCTGAATTCCTTGGCTTTGATTCATTTTATAGATGCTTGTAATAATTGACCTAAGTTTCATTTTTCATACTAGGTTTCTAACTGGTTTATCAATGCTCGGGTTCGTGTTTGGAAACCCATGGTTGAAGAAATACACATGCTAGAAACCAAAGGATTGACAGAAACGGGATTAAATGCTTCAAAAACTGATGGGAAATCCTCAACTGAAGGTTCTACTCAATTGAATGGCATCCAATCTTTTAATTCGCATGGCATAACTGCAGTTTCAGATAAGCAAATGGATTGTTCAAGAATTAGCCCATCAGAGGGCCAAGGGGACGAGTTGAGTGCTGATTTATGGAATCACAAGAAGCGATCAAGAATGGAGTATCATATTCCAGGTAGCATGGATGGATCATTTATGGGTTTCGTGCCTTACCACCGGGGTGGAATGGAAATTGGAGGGCTAGGTGCAGTGTCTCTAACCTTAGGTCTCAGGCAAAGCGCCGGAGAGTTCCCAACAACTGCAGCCAGAGGATCATCTAAGACAGAATATTGGGGGCCAGACCATTCATGATTTTGTAGGTTGATTCATGCAGTTGCATTGCATTCGGCGATGTTGGTGAAATTAGCTAGAAATAAAAGCCAAGAAAAATCACTTAAGCCTATGCTGCAAAGCTTAGAAAATCTGTAGAATCAAAACGAAATAGATGGTTATCCGGATTATATTACTGGAGAAAAAATTGTATATTTGATGGGTCAATGGTGTGAAAATCTGTAGATGTATTTATGAAAGAATTGGAACCTTTGCTTGTGTTGCTAAGATGTGGGATGCAGCTTCTGGAGCATAACTGCTGCATCGAACCATCTTTTCATAAATTACCTTTTGAATCTGGCTGATTGCAGTGGAAGAAATTGATCTTACTGCTTGCCTGAGTCAAAATTTGAAGAACACCATAAGAATTGACTCTTCATTGAGTGCTAATTTAGTTATAGCACAAAGACGAGAAAGTTTAATGGGGGTTGTAGCGGAAGATTGATCACACGAAGGGGTTTTCCGGGCTCGGTTTAATCCGACCAAATTGACAACCCAAAACCCAGATTCACTTCGGTAGCTTTAGATTGTATCCACAAAGTTGAGAAAATGGAATGAAGACGGTGAAGAACACAGCAACCACACCAGCAGTCACCAAGAGAAAGCAGTAGAACCCGCTACAGTGAAGCAAGATGGAGCCGGCATATATTTTTAACATACCATTTTCATGAATCCGAAATCAACTTTAATAATACATAAATCAGATTTTAATTAATGATTTTTAAATTAATTTTTATTTAAATCAATTCTACTCCATTTCAAACCCTATTTATTTCATCTTCTCTTAAAGTAAGGAAACATGAAGCCGCCTCCCTTGAAGCCCAAAAACTTTGGTCAACCACCACCCAAACCATCAAATCACTATGCCGTTGCAAAGCTCTCATCACCCTCTACAATTCCCACTCAACATCTTGCTTCAAACTTATCGGAATCAGCCGGAAATTTGAGCGAAAATTGCCTGTACACTCACAAAGATATGTTCGAAAACTTGACTTCCGACAACACCCATGTCATACCTACCCTACAGGTCAATTAGCCTCTTCAAGGTGCACTTACAAATGTCTTAATAACAACAAACAAAATTGTAAATCCAGATTTGCAGAATTTTTTCTCCACAACGAACTTGGACCCTTCAGTCATTATATATGGCGCCGGCGATACAACCCACGGTCGTGACCACCACCCCCAACACTGCCTCCTCATGGAGTATCCAAAGAACCCAAGGGTCATATTAATTTTCTAACCAACATGGACGAATCAAGCAAAGCAGCTCACGCAGGATAGGTTCTGTCTATTCCCAGTCATTTGAGGTCTCCACAAGACTTCAACCCATCAATTCTGCGGTGTATATGTTTTGGTCGTTTTTTGTTGTTATTGTGGCGATGGTTGTGATGGTGATGTGGCGGGGTAAACATCGTTGGTGGTGGTTTTTTTGGTGTTGCGGTGCTGGCGGCGAATGGTGTGGTTGTTTTTTGTTATTGTGGCCGTGACTCTGGCTGTGGTGGTATTGTGACGGGGGCGACGGTGGTGGTTTGGGTGGTGTTGTGGCGAGGGTATTTGGTGTATGTGATCGACATTTTGGTTCATTGTGACTCATTATTAGAGGTGTCAATCCCGGTGGTCCGGATCGGGTCGGCCCGCCTACATGTGAGCCCGGTAACGACCATCGTGAAAAAAAGTCCGCTCGCTATGGGTTCCGGGCCGGTTCTGGGTCGGCCCACAATTTTGGACTATAACCCAGGCCCGCTCGCTGACCCATCCGGTTTGAGTCCATGTGGGTCACGGGTCGGGGTTTGTTCCGGCTTGACCCGTATGATTGCATAAATAAAATTATAAAAATAAGAATTTTTCATATTTATAGCGAAAAAATATTTTTTTGTTAAATGTAAACTAAGAATTGAACAAAATAATAAATTCATATTTATACCAAGAAATGTTTACATAGAATTCAAATTTAATATTACATAAATTATTTATAACTTTGCAAAATTAAATTTAACTTAAACAAATAACAATTAAATGCATTTCTAATTACTATTATCAAATATTTATAGTATAAGTACATCCTAACTTGGTTGACACCTACTTAACTATAATATTCAAATTTTTTTCATGGGCCGCGATTAATCGTGGCCCGTGAAGGTGCAACTCACGAAACTCGTGGGTCACACCTCTTTGACTCGTGAAATGTCCGATCTGATCACTGGTCGGCCCGCAGTCCCGGTCGATTCGGGCCAATTTTCACGGGTCTGGCCGGCTCGTCTGTCTTAACACCTCTACTCATTATTAATCAGTGACTTTAAATTTCGATAATTTGGGACCAATAAATTTGGGAATATGTGATCTATCGATAAACTGTGATCTAAATTTTTTTTGATTCGTGACCAATGAATTAAAATTTTAATTTGTGACATCGAAATAATTTGTGATCAATTAATTAGATGTTTTGTAACCGTAAAATAAGTTGTGTGACTTATAAATTTTGTGATTTGTGATCGATGAACAAATTGTGACTTTTAAATTTTAAATTTGTGATCGATGAATGAACTGTGACATATAAATTCTTTGAATTGTTCACCTTAAATTTAAAATTTTGTAGTGTGACCAAATTGCATAGATATGTGACATTTATATATTTATTAATAAAATAATTAATTAATTAATTAAATCATAAATATATTTTAATGAAAACCTAATTTTTGAAATTTAAAACATCTATCCTTAATTTTGAAAACCTGATTTATGTATTATTCCTTTAGGTTTAATCAGTGTTCTAAACGGAACGCCTAGACGAAGTGTGATGAAAACGCTTCGCCTTTAGCCTAAGTGAAATTAAGCGGTCAACGATAATGTTGTTTGCTTAATGCTCGCCTAGGCGTCCCTAGATTTTAAGGAGGCCCAATTTTTTTCATTTTTTTAAATAAAACTCACAACCCAGATTTAGTAGTCCACTATCCCTTTAAACTTTTAAAATTCCAGATTCTAGAAAACTGAGAAGACGAAACAATGGTAAAAAAAGATGGAAGAACGACGCAAAACCTCTCAATTTCTCCGCACACCGCACTGATTTGGGTATCAAGTATATATAATATTAGGAGGTTATTATGCTTTACATTGTATTTGTGAATTCGGGGTATGTGATTCTCGGTATTTTGTGAATTTTCGGCAAATTTTGCTAACAATTTTTCTTTTTTCTTTGTGGTTTTCCTATGTTTCCACTTTCCGATACTTTTGGGCATCTAGCTTTTGTGTTTATTTTCAATTATTATTAGTTTGTTAAATAAATAATAAAAATTTGTATTGTTTAGTAAATACAGTAATTTATAATTTTAGATGTTTAGTACGTATTATTTGAATTATTATATTTTTTTTTACAATGATTAAAAATTTAAAATAAAAAACTTTTTTTACTCCTAACTTCGTAAATCTTGAAACTTGGCCTCCATGCCTAGCCACGCTTTACGTTTTTTAGAACACTAAATTTAATTAGGTATGTAAATGGGCCTAGACCCAAAGACAAACAAATGGGTTATGTAAGGTGAATATGTGCCGGAAAAATTACCTAAAACCCCACATTTTAATTTCCAATTTCAACAATCAGTTACTAAAGATTTTTATTCAATAATCCCGTTATAATTATTTTTTTAATTTAAAAACACATTATTATACCCTCCCACTACAACCAACCACCCTTATAAATATCTTCTTCCATACCCCTACTTAGGGGTGTCCAAAATATCCGAACCGAATCGGACCAGATCGAACCCGAACCGAACCGAATTGAGCGGTTCTTCATAAGTTAAAGATCCGAACGGGTACCCCAATCGAGAACCGAAAGGTTTGGGTCGGGTCTCGGGTCTAGACCAAGAACCGAATGAGACCCGAAACTAAGTAATTTTTTTATTGAATTAATTAAATTATTTTATTTTTTCTAAATAAATTAACAAATTAATTAAATAAATAAAATCATTTCATAATTTTAAGAGGCAAAAAAAAAATAAAATAAAAAAAATCAACTCCATTGGGCCGAAAATATTTTATGGCCCAAACAAAAAAAATCCCAGCCTAAAAGCCCAATACAAACCCTTAAAGTCAAAACATTCAATTACCAATTTACTAATTTCAATTTAGCCCAATACATACAAACCCTCAATTTACCCTCGTCAATTCATCAATTGATTCAATTCACCATCGTTAATTCATCAATTCACACCGATGCTCCTCATCTCGCGTCCGCCGTCAACTGCTTCGTCTCGCGCCTCTCGGTATTATCTAATTCTCTTGATTACTAAACTTCCAAAGGAATTAACAACTAAAAGTCTCCACACATCCGTAAGAATCAACTTCAATTTTATAGCTTTTGGCTTCCTTTCAATTTTAGAGAAACTATCCATTTTTTGCTTGTCGAACATACAACTTTCACACAAACTAACCAAACATTATTATTCCCTTTTCACTCATGTGCCACAAATCAGTATTACTAACAGCTAAATCATCAACTGCAACCATGTCTCTACAATTGGAAGTGATATAAAGAGTTTCAAATTTTATTAATTGATGTTTTGTGCATACACAGACATGTAAATTTGGTGTAAAATTCCCTATTGAACGTGTTTGGCCTGATTATAATTGTCAATGTACTTTATTGTTTACAGCTTGTATTAGCTCCAATTTGGATGCTCAAATGGAAGACAAGAAACAGAATGTTGAGAGGTCAGAATTATGGAATTATTTCACTAAGGTACTTGGTGGAGAAAGAGCAAAATGTAATTATTGTGGGAAGACATTTAAGGCGGATACTAAATCTGGAACTTCTAGTATGTGGAAGCACTTAAAAACTTCTTGTTATGCATATAAGAACATAACGGTTAATGAAAACCAAACAATACTCACACGAGAAAACAATGATGTTGGTATTATGTTTGTGGTGTTTGATAAAGAAAGGTGTAGGAAAGCATTTGTTAAGATGATAAAGAAATGTTCTATAATTATATTTGGACCCGACGTGTCCATTTATTAAATACTCGAAAATTCTAGAATCGAGCAGGACTGACCCACGGACACCCCGGCCCTACCCACCCAAACTTGATTCCACGCACAATTAAACCCAATTTAGTTTCACACCCATTTTAACACCATAGCCCTTCTTTAATCCATTCCCAATCCTTGAATCACCACCATCGTAGTCGTCGTTGATCTGGTGGAAAATCTACTCACCACCCCACAATCCTCTCTCAATTTACACTGCTATGAGCTACCCACCTCTAAGACCTTTCCTATCACATCTTGTAGCGCACCATCATTGCCAAAGTAGAATGGGCTCGATCTATTTCCCTTTTTAACAAGCCCCATGAACACCTAATCTTCCTTACCTTCAACCTCCTCCTTGTCGTCATCAAAACTCCGCCACTTCTCCAACGCAAAACAAAAACTCCAAAATCTAGATGATAATTCTTGAAACTATTTGATTTTGTTTGAGCAGATGATGATCGATCAAGTGATGATTGATGTGAAAATATTTGTGCCTGCTTGTGCTCCTTATTGGTGAAAATTTGCGGAAACAATAGATTTTAATTTGCTGGAGTTATGGAACATTTCTAGCAGTGCTTAAGTAAGCATGGATATACCTCCCGGCTAATTTGGTAAATACATGATGATGTCCTTTGCATTACAAAATTGAGCAACCCGATTGCTAAGAATGAAGATGAATGCCTACAACTTGCTTTACAATTGCCTTTGGATGTTGGGAATGGTGGTGAGGGCGAAACGGGTTGGATGAGGAGCAGTTGACTAACAATTGAGTAATTGTGTACTTTAAAACGAATAAATTGTGATCAATAAATAATATATGACCTAAAAAAATATATGATTTGTGTTTAAATTTGTAATTGTCCTACAATTTGTGTTTTCATTATTAATAAATAAATTGTGATAAATTAATTTGATAATTTGTGATCGTAAAATAAGATGTGACAACTAAGTTTCTGATTTGTGATCGAGAAATAAGTCGTAACCAATTAATTTGATAAATTGTAATAAAAAAAAAACTCTTGATCAATTAATTTGATAATTTGCTATCGTGAAATAAATTGTGACCTAAATTTGTTCTTTATAATCGAGAAATAGGTTGTAACCTATAAAATAGGTCTTTGATTAATAAAAGCTGTAGTCAGCCAAAAATAGCTCACTCAGATAACATGTCAAAATGAACACATTATAGGTCACAAACATTTATAGTTAAAATATACTAGTCATAGACAGTCTCACATAATATTAACTTGGTCACAAAGAGTCACGAATAACCTATAAAAAGTCACAAATAGTCACAATTAACAGAAAATTGGTCACACACAAGTCATTGTTTATATATTAGATCACAAAATACTGTTTACACAGACGTAGTCGCATTCAAAACAGCGCTAGTCACATATAGTCAAATTTAAGACAAATTAGGTCATAGAAAGTTATATTTAAGAAAGAACTAGCCACAGACAATCCCATTTAAGAAATATCTGGTCACATACAATCAAAATTAAGATAAACTAGTCACAAACAGGCCGATCACAAATAAAACAGTTTACACAAATCTGATTGCAAACAATAACAAAACTTGTACAATCTCTATCACTATTTTTATTTCGTTGCACTTTGCATTTGAATTGATATCATAATCTTTGCATACATTTCTCCTCAATGTTCTTAACGCCAAGCCTCCTTTTTCCTCAACGACCATTCCGATGGAGTTAGTTCATTTTTAGTAACAGAAATGGAGACAAAAGAAAGGGGTTGATCAACTTTGATGTACTTAACGTGATCGTGGATAAGATCTACCCCAATTGATTTCTAGAGACTTCGTTTTGACAACAGAGTACGAAAATCAACGGAATAATGGCATTGAGAAAGGAACATGATAATTGAAGAGAAAAGCACATAGTTTCAACAACTACTCGCCGGAGATTCTCACGGCTGTCGAAATATGCATTAATGACCAAAAAAATTATGAAATAAGTTGTGACTAGTTATTTTGATAATTTGTAATCATGAAATAAGTTGTGACTAATTAATTTGATAATTTGTTATCGTACATTTTATTGTGAACAATGAATTCGGTAAGTTGTGAACTATAAAAAAACGTGTAATTTACGACACAATTTATAGGTAAAAATTATAATGGTGACATATAAATTGTGTCTTTGTGACTGTGACCTTGTGTGGCTCGTGACTAGTATGCTACTGTAATTGTTGATTGTTACGTACATGTACATGAATATTTTCATATTAGACATTTTTTTATGATTGCTATATAATTTAGTTAATTTCTTGTCAAACAAAATTTTGTAATAATATATTTATGATAAAAAGTCATAATTCGATAACTAGACACATTCAACACATTACTAGTTACAATAGGTCACAATTAACCCATACTAGGTCACGAAGAGTCACAATTAACATATGAATGATCACAAACTTTTAAATGTAAACTAGTTTTATCACAAACATTCATTGTTAACTGATATCAAGTTATACATATTACTTTTAACATAGATTTGATCACATACAGTCACAATTAAGACAACCATGGTTACAAACAGTCACAATGAAAACAAACTTGATCATGACAGATCACAATTTTCTTTTTCCTCTATTAAATCCAAGGTTAAAAACTTTCAATTATTTAGTTTGACCGGAACGTGCCATTTTAAGCCTTATGACCGTCTTCATTTGTGAATCCATTGGATTGTAACTAGTTATCTAATTACAAGCTTGACTTTATTAGATTATGCACTACCACCCCTTTATTAAATCTGCCACCACAAACATCACCACATTATATGCAGCCGAACATCAACATAATTCATAGTTGAACATGGAGAAATCAAGTAATTTTTTTTTTCTTCACAATTTAGGGGTTCCAATTTCCAAAATGGGATCGCAATGGATTTCAAATGAACCATTGACATGTTAAATAAGAAATACAAACAAATATATGAATCCTCTTATTCATACAACATAATATTTTTTCAATAATTTGGTACTTACAGAAGTTTGCATTTTCTGGACTTTCTTACAAGAAAACCTATAAAAATTTATGGCGAATGCTACCTTCTACCGGACATTACCTTATTTGATTATTTTGTCGAATACTATTTTCTAAAAATTTGTTTGAACTTTGAAAATCACCGATGAGCAGGGGCGGAGCCAGAAAGATATGTTAGGGTGGGCTGAAATTTTATTTTTTTTCCCAATGAACTCATACCATAAAAGATGTTCTATATCACACCAAATTTAATTTAAAAGGTTAAATTCATGACACTCATAATAAAGTTCTAACAAATATATTTTTAACGAATAAAATAAATATATAATATATTACTTATTTTGATAATAACATTCATTTCATGGACGAAATAAATAGATTTTTAACTCACAAGTATAAATAAATAATATATGAAAAATTTAATTACTTTTAAGTTTAGTCAAACATGTGACATTTCATACTGTTTAATTAAGTCATTTATCTTTAATCAATAAAAAATATTTGTAATATAATAAACTAATTTGATTATAAGTGAACTCTTTAAAGTTAGTTATATATTTTTGTGTGTGAAAAACGAGTTATTTGTGGATCATGAATATGAATAAAATAAATATGTAATTGTTGTAGAGTGATAAACTAAATTTGAATAATTGAATATGGAGCTTGGGTTGAGAATGAAGTTAGTTGGGGACTAAATTTTTATTCTTTTTTATTTTAACCTTAAATTTGGGCTAAATTTTCTATTTTTTAACAATTCAAATTGCTTTTGGGCTGGGACAAGGCTGGGCTCCAGCCCCCTCTCAATCCGCCACTGTCGATGGCAGTAGCTTGCTTTACTAGAGAGCACCACAACGAGGTCAAATATCGATCTACAGTGAGGGTCTTCGTTGGCCTATCTATCTATCACCAGGTGTGCAAGAGGAAGGCGATGTGTGGCTTCTGGTGATGGTGGTCGAATGGGTTTGTAGAGAAAGATTGAAGAGAGTTGTAGAGTGAGAGATTGGAGAGGGGATCAGTCGATTAGAGAGAAAAGAAGGATAGAGAATTTGTGTAGAGTTTCCGTGGAATTAGGTTTCCTAAAATTATATATATATAATATTTTATTTTTATTTATCACCTGATTTTTGAAATGTTATTTTAAGTTTGTCAAATGTGAATTTGTATACTTAAAGATTTGTAATTACTTTCCCCACATGTACCAACCTATATTAGCCTTAAGAAATCAATGTTCTAAAAAACATAAAACGTGATTAGGTGTGGAGGTAAAGTTTCAAACTTTGCGAGCTTAGGCGAGACTTAAGCGTAAAAAAACGTTTTCTTATTTTTAATATTATTTAAATTTTTTAATTACTTTAAAATCATTTCATAATTAACATAGTACATATCAAATATCTAAAATTATAAAATACTATATTTACTAAATAATTCATCGTTAGTTAATTATATAATTTTCAAGTTTTCGAGATGCAAAAATTAGAATAATTTTCATAGTTTCAATTTTAACTAAACAAATCCTACTTAATAGATTTATAGGAATTTCATGCATACTTTTATAGTTTGCAATAAATTAACAAGTTTTAAGATTATAATTGCATAATGTAGATATCACTATGGCTTAAATCTCATTTAACTATTTAGATAAAGTCATTTTTATCTTTTGTGCGGATAAAATAATTTAAAAAACTTGAAATTAAAATCAAATGATTTTTTTTTAAAAAAAAAACTAAAGTCAAAGAAAAGACTTTCAAATAAATAACTAATAAAGTGCGCTTAGGGAAGACAAAGAGATGAAGGAAAAAAATCAATCGTTTAGGAATTAAAAAAAAAAACGTCTATGTGCGAAGCGGGGCATTTTGCCTAAGTTTAGAGTCTAGACTCCGTCTAGACAAGCTTTTTAGAACATTGCTAGGAAGTGAGCGGAATAAGTCACGAGCAGCTCTAATTAAATTAGACTGCCCCCAATAACCTCACATAGTTTTATGATCGGATTGTTTCATTGAGGTATCGACATGTTAATTCAGCCAATTGGACGATGCCAACTACGAAATCCTAACGATTTAACATCATTGTCGGGAGGTTGTTTGACAACAATTTGTCCGACGATCAGAATTGGTATACAGACTTGGGAGCTACAATGCACGTGACATTAGATGCTTCAAATTTGACAACTAGAGGTGAGTTCATGACAAGTTCAAAGGGGAAATTAACAAACCAGGTTTGTCTATTCAGCATATTGGACAGTCAAAATTTCAATCTCTTTTTCATTCTAGCATTCCTTCTTAATATCAATTGCTTCACGTACCTGCAATTGCCAAAAACAAACTCTGTATTATTTTGGAAATAATGAAAATCAAACGATGGCTAAATAAAGTTAGACATCATCAGTATACAACGAGAGATTGTCTAGAGAGGTTTTCTAATTTCTACGCAATGGTCTCCAAGTTGAGGCCCACACGGTCATTTTTGGTTTCTTTCCCAAAAAAATTAAAATGAATAAAAATATTTTGGATCGACAGAACTTGGGTACTATATTATTTTGATGGATTTGTACCAATCTGATTTTCATTGAAAGTCACAATTTCATAACCTGATCCAACTCATCTTACACCTTGAATGTCAAGATAACCAAATTTTGTTCTATTTTTATATCCAAATGTTATATCTCATAAGATAAATCATCGAAAACTTGCAGCGAAACAAAACGAAGGACTACAATCAACTTCGAGTTAATAGCATAAAAGCAAATGCACATGCCACTTTATTTGTAAGCGTAGAGGAATAAGAACCACATCCTAATAAACCCAAGTCACAAAATATTGAAAAGATAAAATTCACAATCGTCCAAGTTCTTGATCAATATCTAAAACTTAAATCCATATAGCAACCTAAATTAATTAATTTCTCCACAAACGAGAGAAAATGGAAAATTGACCGTTCTTAATTACGTGTTTAAATTCTCGATTTTCATACGTAAATCAATAAGAACTAGACAATTATATATGAATTCTATGTTCTCACGCTATCATATGAGGCGATATAAAAAAAAGCTAGAATGAGGATGAATTTGAATAAAGAAGTGAGTTTTGCGAATTTTCAAATTTACAGTATTTTATAGGAATTAATGAATTTTGATTCCCGAACCTGGACATTCGGAGAGTATTATTCACACATTTTATGGAATCAAAAAGCCAATACTTCAGCTTCATCAACACCTCTATTGGAGCTGTGAGGATGTGTTTTCTACTCGCACAGTAAACATGAGAAATTGATTTACAGGTCCGAAATTTTCAACTATCAGATTCTCTATTTTGTAATTTCTGTCTCCCACTGAACTTGGATGTTTCGTTAACTGCATATCTAGTACATATTATTTCTTCACGTCCCATACGGCCATACCAATACAGTTTTGTCCAATTAAACCACTGTTTTATTTATCATATCATGTTATACATAATTCATTAAAGCGCTATACGTGCACGCATACATACATACATACATATATATTGCAGCTACAGTAGGATTTGTGGATATTTGGTTTGGAGTGGTCATATCGTCACCACCTTTCAGAGGTCATTAGTTATGCGGGACAGCTGGTATGGGGAGTTGATGGTGAGGTTGATTCTGCTCAGAATCAGGATATACTAAAGTTTCCGTTACCGTTTTTTGCTGCACTTCCTCATTTTGAAGATCGAGCTTTTCGGCCAAGTGAGGTGGCTTCTGGGCTTTTGTTACGCAAGAGCTCATCATCAGTAGCATTAAAACAAACACCAGGAGCCTCATTTTCACCATTTAGATATTGATAGTTTACTTACTCTATATAGGATGCTTGATAAGAGCCAAGTTTAAGTTGAGTACAATGATATTCAAGGGTTTATATAGTTGCAATTTCTAATATAATTTATTGATGGGGTCTCCACCAAATGAGGCAAGAATAAGTGGGATGCCCTATTATGCCATTAATCAGAATGCTCAAAATGATGAAGATGGAGGAATTTTTTTTCCCACGCTTGAGGTCGAACAGATAAATCCATCATTCAAGTGGATCGATATAAACAAAAGTCAAAGAATCACAGTAAAAAACAAGGTTTTAGCCTATGTTTGGCACTCGGTAAATTTTTATCTAATGAGATCCACATGTACTAACTACTCATGAACCAACCATTTTTTTAACTATTTATAATTTAAAACGTTTATAAACACTTATCAAACATGCAAATACACACACACAAAAAAAGTGTTTTTATTTAAACAAATGCAATGAGAAAACTGTACATGTACAAAATCTTTCGTCAAGACCTAGACTCCTTTATGAAAATAGGAAACTCGCTAATAATACGACCATCTTGAAAACCGAGGTCATGTCAAGTCAGCTCGGAACTATGCTTCTACATATAGAACTCATTACTCAGTCCCATCCTACTGAAAACCATAAATAAATCTGGTTAAATAATAAATCAAGTCCAAACACGAATCATCCCAACAGGCGTTTGTTTTTCACGATCTTAGAACATAAATAGAATATATATTCTCTCTCTAATGGACAGCATTATTGACAGTACGCACCTACTCTAATCTTAGGATTTCCAATAATATTACGTCTGTTACAATTATTTATTTCTAGTGTCATACTGCAACTCGAGGATACAACTTGGGCGAATTCTGGAAGCAGCTGCATAATCAAGACTCGTTTTGGATATGCCTCTAGTCTAATCACAATGAAGACAAAATAGAGTTTGTGTTGTGGTTTGTGCAGACTGGACTTTTGAAGTTGAGTAACAAAACCATTAATCATATCATATAAAAGTCTTGAATTTAATTAGGTAAAGTTGTTGGTACAATGACGTCATTTTGTGTAATTGCATCACTTGGTTTCTGGATTTAATTAGTTAGTGTTTTCTGCAGAGGTAAAAGTATTTTCCTTCTATGTTTGAACAATAATTCTACTTAAGTTGTCAAACTTTTAGGTACAAATAGCCCTTGCCTCAGGCGTCCCCCCAATAGGGGGCTGTCATGTAGCGTTTTGTCAAAAAAATTGTTAAACTTTTAGGTACAAATAGCATGGTTCTTGTTGAAATGTATCCTGCTAATGCATGCTATTATTTGAGTTCTGAAGTGTCATCTTTTGGTTGGTTGAATTTTCTTTCTCAGATATGGATTAATTCCTCTTTTTCATTGGCCGCACTTGATTTTGCGAGTGTTGAAGAAATATAAATAACACTGATTTGACCGACGTTTTGTCAAAGCCTAGTTCTCGTAAGGCATTTACCATGAAATTGATAGATGATAGCACTAGCAATATCATGTAGTAAAATATGGAGTTCAAATACATTAGACTTGCAGGTTTCACCAAGAAATGTCAATCACTCCCTTCGCACATAACATTGCAATAAATAAAGAACCCAAAAACTCTCCCTCACAATATACACATTAAAGCTCAAACAAAAATTATTTGAATAAATACGGAAGTAGTCGTGAATAATTGAGTGGTGCTTCCCAAATAGGCACCTACCATAAATTCACATACGATAGATCCAACCAGCAAGTCTCGAGCTGCCCCCAGCAGCCTCATTCATATTTAACTTGATCCCTCATGAAAGGGGCAACCAATGTACTAGTATGATTTTAGGTGTGTTTGATGACCGCCTTGCTGCTGGTATTTTTGCCAACACCATCAGCTCCGACATAGAATTGAACTGGTTCTAACACACAATAGCTTGTTTTCCTTTGGTTATAATCTTCTTATAATTTAAAGGGCAAATTTATATTTCAATTTTAACCACACATTTATAGAACTTACAACTATTACCCACTTATCCAACCCTCATTTCTATCACATTACAATTTTAACAACTTATAATGAAACCCAAACAGGCACTAAATTGGCCACCTTAATTGCTTTGGAGATAAGAATAATACAAGCTCGAACTAGAGTCTCCTCACCCTAAAAATATGTCCTCAGTGGTTTCTGAGTGAATACCGCAAAGGCTAGGCCAAATTAAATCCAAGAAGCTGCAATTTATCTTAAGTGGGCACCTGGTCATGTAGGATACGCCACGAGGAAGGATGATGTTTGTGGTGGGGGGGGGGGGGGGGGGGTGGTGAACGTCTGCCTTGTTGGAATAAAATAGGAGTCTTTACATGTAACCTTAGTAGAAGTAGAATGCATCCAAATTTGTTCACCTTCTCTATGTGGGCATGGCACCACTATCTCAATGGCTGCCATGACATCCGGGAAACGGTTCCTGAAATTTGCAGGAGTATTCAATTAGTAATATTCTGATACCCGGGGGTCGAAGATGACCCCTCAAGCCACAGAGAATATTTAATTGTTCAATCTGAGTATTGCCCAAACGATTGTCTTGCTGAAACCTCACTTTTCAATGCCGAACCTCTTTTCAATCATTATAGTAATCAATTGTTAGCGACGAGCCAACAAGATAGAGGAAGGAATATATGAAAATCTGGATCGCAGCATACATTGGATATACTGGATTCGCAGAAATGTGAAGACAAAGAACTTTGATTTTCGTAAGTAGGGATCGATTTAGAGTTACAATATTTTTCACTCCCAGCGCAACATCAGATTAAGAACGACTACAGTTACTCCAGCCAACTATGATCAGCTTAGATTTGCAAGTTGAGCGGTCGCACAAAAAATATCTCATAGTTAAATTCATAATCTTTAGTAGTCCAATCTGCCTGTCGAGGGTATAAGAGTCAAGAGATATAGTAATAACGTTAATTAGAGTCAACTCGCCGACAAAGGAGAGAGTTTATCCCATGCAGGAGGCCAACCGTGCTTAAGTTATATCCGCCACTAGCAGTTACCACCATCTCCCACTCCTTGGAGCCACATTAAATAGAGGAACCCTCCATATTCAGGCCACCAATATAAAGGTAGCTGTACGTCTTGCCGTGATGGATTGCAAAGAATACTGATTTTTTCCTTGTTCACCAATTTACCCCGATAATGAACTATATAACTTGAAAGCATTTGAGATAACTTGCATGTTGCGAATAGTGTACTTATAGAAGTAAGCACACCATCTGCATATTGGAGTTGTGAAGCCTTTAGGAGATGACATAGGCTCTTATTCAGAAAAAAAAGATAACCCTAATATTTAGATGAAGAAGAAGACTCGAAGAGAGAGAACATAGAGGTTTTAAAGAGAAAACAAGAGCGGAATATTGAACCACTCCATGGGAATCTTGAAATTGGAATCCTCAATCCTCATTGAAAATCAGTGGGCCAACTTAAGTGTTATCGCTAAGATCTAAATATTCTTCAATAGTCCAATCTCCTGGTAAAAATAAAACGAAAGACCATCATAATCCTTATTTAAAACAACATTCAGTAGCTTTTCAGGACGAAAAACGAGAAAATGTTTTCATTGCCTTCGAAATCCTTTCCATCACTGGTACTTCAAGACTATCACGCCCCGCCTAATTGTAGTAACCAATCAATTTGCTGAATCAGCAACTCTATTTTTTTGATAGAATTGTTGCATTTCTACAAGATACATCAACAAGAAACTCGATACCGTTGTGCGTTGTGCATCCTCTTCACACAACATTACTTCTGGCTACATGAAATTAAGGGCCATAAGTTGTGCTATGATTAGAAATGATGTGATGGATGGAATGTGCTGCATGACATGAATTAGTTGACATCCACTTCGGAGAGTTACAAAGGTGCGAAGCCACTACTCGAGTTCGCAACACAACATTGTAATCACACAATCTCAATGAGCGTTGATAAAAACCACTTCAGACCAAAATTACAAGATAACCTCATAATAAGAAAATGAGACAACTAATGATTGCACTGGAGGTGGATTGTGTCCCCACTTACATCGAGACCACCCTCATGACCAATCATAGCATTTGATAAGACATCCTATGATCAGAGACGAGCCTTCGGTCATCAGTAAGAACCGCCTCTTAGTCATGCATTCCAAGGAAGAATATTGTAGCTTGAAGTGATTGAGGCAGTTCGGTAAGAGAACGTCACCAATAGGGGGCCATTTCCGTCCCAATGGGACATGAAAATCTAGAGAGCTCAGATATTCCAGATATATTCAGCTCATACCACCGTTGTTCCGACCTCATGACCAGATATTGTAAAGACCCCATTTCATTCAATAAAATTTTATTAAGTTCATTAAGATCTCGTTTGTTTCGAATTAAAATCAAATTTTAATTTAAGTTAAAGTTAAACAATTAATATTAACCACATCTTTCATAGTCTCACGGCTTTTCAACCACACATTTCAAAAATTTATATTACAATTTACTAAAAATAAAATTCAATCCCAACCAAACACCCACTAAAGATTGTCCCATAACTTTTTACCATCAACTAATATAATAAAAAATGAGTGAACAACAATCCTTGTTGCCAACTATTTGAATAAAAGGTTGGGTTAAAAATTGTTTTGGTCACATAAGGTTCAAAACGTGTTACATTAGGCACCTAAATTAATTTTTTATTTTATTATTATTTATTATTATTATTTTGAGAATAATTGTCATCGGACTTAAAACGTTGTTTCAATTAAGTCAATTCCATGTATTCCTTAGTCAATTTAACGAATTTGACCACAAAGCCAAAACCAGCCAAATTAATGTCCACGTAGAATAAACTTCGGGTTAAATTGATAGAATTAAAATGTTCAAATGAAAGATTGCTGTGAAACCAATATTGCATGTTGAACATGTTAAATAGACATTTTGTAGCTCACCTCAACATAAGTAACGGTAAACACAAGATAATTGTTGCTAAACTTGGATAGGTAAGTGGATTCAACACATTGCATTGCGATCACATCTAAACAAGCATGTCTAGAACATATTAGTTTGAATTAGTTAGTATTTATCAGTTTACATTCTTCTTAATTGTTTTCATTTTGAATAAACGTTGCTTGGCCCAGGATTAAATCCCGGGTGGGTCAAACCAGGAGCACCAAATGGCGCCCCCTATTGGAGGGGGGGTCCCCTGGTTTGGCCCAGGATTGGCGTCCCTTGTTTGACCCAGGATTTAATCCCGAGCCAAGTAGTAATGTCCATAATTCTATTGATAATTGGTCTAGATAGTAGTGAACATTCACAATAAATTCTAATGTTCATTGTCACTTAGACCGATGATGATATTTACTAATGATTAATAATGTTACTCTTCCATTTAGACACTATAAATAGACCCTAAGTAATATATTAATTAGTATGGCGCTGTATATAGATATACTAATTTGGAAGCGATTTTTGAGGCCCATACCAATATATAGTTTGAACGACCAAAGTCACTGTTTTATTTATACATTATATCTTGATATTATACATAATTCATTACCAGAAGATTCATACATCCATACATATATACACATGCTTGGAATTTCATTATCCCAACCTTTTTCTAACGTCATTAGTGATGCCTGTTGAAATCTGGTATGTCCATTGAATGGTGATTTTCGCCCTGCGTAGATTCAGTATAACCAGAAGTTTCCGCCTTTACCATTTGCTGCTGCTCTTCCTCATGCTGAAGCTCATGCTTTTCAGCCATGGCTAGAGGCTTCCTGGCTTTCGTTAAACAAGAGCTCATCACCAGTAGCATTATAGCAAACAGTAGCAGCCCCGTTTTGGCCATTCTCGTGGTTTCCTGTCAATATATCAATCACAATGGAATTAATGCGACAATATTTTGTTAAGGATAAACCGTGAACCTTAATATGAGAACAATAATGAAGTGAATGAAATCAAGCGCAAACTTATAGTGGCTATGCAGGTTTTTACTATCTTAAAACTCTTTATACAGTGAGAATATTAGGCCGGCATACCCAACATATCTTTATGAGAAAGCTAAACACAATCCATAGAACTGAGAAAGCTAAACACAATCCATAGAACTATGTAATGAAGCTTTAGATATAGGATGCTTGATATATTAACTTACTCTTTATAGGATGCTTGATATGAGCCTAGTTTAAGTTCAATAGACTGGCATTCAAGTGTTTATATAGTTAAAATTTCAAGTAAAATTTGTGGATGGGGTCTCCACCATATGAGGCAAGATTAAGTGGGATGCCTATTACTCCATTTTGAGCATTAATCAGAATGATCAAAATGATGAAGTTGGAGGAAAGTTTTTTTTTTTTACTGCACTTGAGGATTGAATTGATAAATCCATCATCCAAGTGGATTCATATAAATCAAAAGTCAAAGGTCATAATGCTACTTTCCCCAGTCATATCAATGGATATAGATTTAATTTCTCTAGGGAGATAATATTAATCAACTCAATCATTTACTAACATTTCACTTTAGAGAATATGCATATTACAATGTTTAAATAACGGGGGTTGAACATTTACCATCCAAAGAAAAATTAGGGGTCTTGTCTGGCAAAATGCAATGTTAATAGGTCGAGGCATAAAACCTTTCAACGGGGGTTCTTGTACTCTCAACTCGAAATCCTCACTGAAAATGACCTTTACCTACATGATAGAACTACACGAAAATTTTAATATTAGCTGATAACACAACTCTATTGAAAACTCAAGCCAAGTGAATCAGCCAGCTCTATGCTTCTAGATATAGAACTAAATTCCATTGTTTCCTAACCTTGCAAAATATAAATCTTGTTAGATAATAATTCAAGTCCAACTATGAAATATCATGATGTGACCACGGATAAAACAAAATCGGCGCGAGATCTTCAACTTTTGGCAGTTTCCTAGTTTAATTAGAATTCTATATTTTTAGCATCTTTTACAATATTAGAATTATATTTTCGTGCAATTAGGAATTTTAGAGGTTTCATATAAATACTCCATTATTTCATTGTATTAAAAAAAAAAAAAAACAAGTTATGAATTATGATTATTGAAATTAAGAATTTTCTCTTTAATTATTCTTGATTGAAAATTATCGAACTTATCAAATATTGTTTTAATATTTATGGCGTTCAACCTTTATAACTTATCAAAGGATTATGCACCATTTGTAGCGTTTGCAAATCGAGATTCGTTGGTTTTGTAATCAAGATGTCATTCAAACTTCATTTTTATTTGGTTGCTTGATTCAATAATTTGCATTTCGAGATTTTACCGTCTACAACCTGAATTTGGATTTTCTCGACGTTTTCAAATTAATTCCATGATTTTCACGCGTATCCCATTCTCGCTTTCGAGTCATTTAGTATCAGAGCTTGGGCTCCAGATTCAGGTTCCATCTTTTCTTTGTTTTGAGTCTTTTATTTTTGTTCTTCGTGTTCTTTGTGTCCGTTGTAAATTTTGAGTCTTTGATCCTGAAAATTTCAAAAAAAGAGTCAAATTTTGTTTTTGGGCTAATTAAGTATCCAAATCAACTCACGTTTCTTTTGTCAGTTTCATAATTGAATTTAGAGCTAAAAAAACTTTTTTACTGTTCACGAGGGTACTGTTCATGTCGTACTATTAAAAAAATATTTACTGACTTATTTGAGAAGTTATCATTATCCTATTATCTATCCCAAATCCAAAATCTATTTGTGTTCATTCCATTCCAAAAATTCAAGAACCACTTTCTTGAATTAAAAGAATTCTCATTCGAAATTTCATCAAATGTAATTCTTTTCTTGAATCTTCTTGATTACACCTACGTAAATGATGGATGGTGATTGGGGGCACATTTTTCAAACTCGGTGTTTTGTGGGTAATACAATTTACAGTTTGACTATTGATAAGGAGCACATGTCAAATTTGGCTAGTATCACGATGGTGGAAAAATTGGGATTACCTTTACAACAACATCCAATACCTTATAGGATGACTTGGTTGAAGGAGTGTGAGAATGTATATGTGACCAAGCAGGTTCTAGTAAATGTCACCATTGAGAGATATATTGATGAAGTTTGGTATGATGTAGTGTCATTAAAATCTTTTCATATCTTGTTTGGGAGACCTTGAAGGTATAAGAGGAAGACTGTTTATGATATGTGAAGGAATAGTTATAGGTTTCTTCAGGATGGGGCAAACATTACTCTGGTTGGCTTGACACTAGAACAATCATTTGCAGATCAATGGAAGGTAAGAGGAGAAGTAGAAAGGGAAAAGCAAAAGAAGGAGGTGACCACACCTAAAAAAAAAAAAGAGAACACCGGGGTTGAATTGCAAGTGGTGCCCAGAGATAGGGGAGTTGAGATGTAGAATGTTGAATTGAAAAATGTATTTGAAATTAAGGAGAGTGAACAAATTAAAGAGGAGAAGCACGAACAAGCTGGTATAAAAATTGTAGGAATGGTTCAACAAGACAGTGATGAAATAATAGAAGAGAGTGTTGAGCAAATAGTTGAAAATATTGTGGTGGAGACAATACATTATGAGTACGAGGACCCATATCTCGTTTTTGGGGAAGCTAACAAATTCAACCGTATTTTGCTTAATTCTTTCTTTCAGGTGATCATTGTGCGTGAGAGTTCATGCAATAATATCTACGGCTGATTGAGTTTGTGTTGCAATACATCCATACCTACAAAATGGAAGGGTACCGTGTATTGATCCTATGTCATGGGAGGAAATTTTTTCCATTTAATCTAGGTTGTATAGTGATAGGATGGGTAGCATGTTGGTTATTCGCTACACGATTACAAAGCACGGATTCGAGGATGAATCCTTTCGAAGAGAGAGGGAATGATGTGACCACGGATACAACAAATACGCCGCGAAATCTTTAATTTTTGGTAGTTTCCTAGTTTAATTAGAATTCTATGTTTTTAGCATCTTTTGCAATATTAGAATTATTTTTTCGTACGATTATTATTTTGAGAGGTTTCATATAAATATCTCATTATTTCATTGTATTAAAAAAAACAAGTAATAAATTATGATTATTGAAATTAAGAATTTTCTTTCTAATTGTTCTTGATTGAACATTATTGAACTTATCAAATATTGTTTTAATATTTGTGGCGTTCAACTTTTAGAACTTATCAAAAGATTAGACAACATTTGTGATGTTCGCAAATCGAGGTTCGTTGCTTTTGTAATCAAGAGGTTATTCAAACTTTCTTTTTGTTTGGTTGTTTGGTTCAATAATTTGTGAGTCGAAATTCTATCGCCTACAACCTGAATTTGGACTTTCCCGACGTTTTCAAATTAATTCCGCGATTTCTATGCGTATCCCATTCCCGATTTCACGTCATATCAAAACATGCATTTTTTGTCCACACAGTTCTGCTTGGTTAATGCCAGATGATTTAACACATTGGACGACAAAATTGGACTCTTTAAAAAACAGTCAACACATCCATCCAATCATTTTTTGCCACACACTTAATCTATCATTCAAGGTGTTAAAATCATCTGGCAAAACAACATTATTATTTTCCATATCAATTTGAAATTATATAGAATATAATATATTCCTCTCTAAATGACAGCATTATTAACAGCACCTAATCTAGTCTTAGGGTTTCCCATATTATTATGGCTAATATAATTATTTCTTTCTAGTGTAGTAGTGCAACTTGTTGACATAACATGAGTGATATCTGACAGCACCTATACATAAATACGTAATCAATACTCTTGTTTTGGATA
This sequence comes from Fraxinus excelsior, assembly GCA_019097785.1. Classification (NCBI taxonomy): domain Eukaryota; kingdom Viridiplantae; phylum Streptophyta; class Magnoliopsida; order Lamiales; family Oleaceae; genus Fraxinus; species Fraxinus excelsior. Next base: position 6,846,577 of record CM032645.1, on the reverse strand, counting down.
CTGCCTCTAGTCTAATCATAATCAATAAGAGAATTTGTGTTGAGGATGACGGTATTTTTTTTCTGAAAGAAGTCGAGAAATAGATCAACCATCATTATTATGGTTATATAAAAGATTATTGATTTAATTTAAATAAAAGTTTTGGATACAATGAAGTGATTTTGTGTATTTTTTGAAAATGTTGTGTTTTAATGAGTAAAATGGCCTTACTGAAAGCAAGAGAAAGAAATTGTTAAGAAGCGATATGGGATCAGCTGAGTGAATTAGTGTTACAAACATGAAGTTTTAAGGAAAACATGACCATCCGAAGGCTAAAAGTTTGCTGCCTTATTTTTCATTCTACTTAATGTTTCAGTCTTTAAGTACGCCATTAGCCAATGATAATGAAGCCTTTAGTTAATTAGCAGGTTAGTGTGATCTTATACTGAGTTCAGGGTTGCTTTCATTTGATCAAGTTCGCTGGAAATTAGCAGCTTGGTTGCGTTGGTAGTTATTGTTTTATCAAGAACTGGTTTCGGTGCTGCCTTTATCTCTCTGTTTTCCTTCCTGTATTGTTGCCACAAGTGAGAGAATAGGGAACGAAGGCGTGATGCAGCCAGAAAGCGTAAGAAACAAAAAATAAAAATCTAATGTTAATGAGTTACCCATAATATAAATATGGAATAAACAATTGAGAGAAACTCCACAAAATTTCATTAACTAGTAAAAAACAACCATCCTGAATGAAAACCCTACTCTTGCTTTTACAGAAACAAGGAGGCCCAATCATCCAAAATACCTAATTGCCCTTAGCTAAGCTTATTAATTCAAGAAAAATAATCCTAATAAAATAATTAACTAAAGATGTCGATTTTATGATTTCGTAAGTGTACGGATTGTAACAAATAATAAAATAAACCTATAATTCAATTATATATAGACTCCACAAGAAATAAGTATGTCACCTACTTTCGAGTTAACTCCAATCGAATATCAAAACATGATAGGAGAAGTGATAACATTAACAACCTAAGTCTAATCTAATTATCTAACTAAATTAACTAATTAAGTGATAGGAAGCATTTATTAAACCTAATTAATAGAACGAACATAGACCCCGTATCCTCCTACATTAATCTATCTCCATACCGATTTTACGGTTGGACAACATTCATTTGATTATGAAAATTAATGTTCGTATCTTATCTAATAATATCCCACGAGTAGAATATCCTCACATATGCCCCAGTAATATCCCTATTCCAAATGCGAACACATTACAAGAACATTCATTTGGATCATTTGCATAGACAATCATCCATAACGTATATAACATCTTACAATGATTTGTACTTTCTATTCCTTCTTTCGAAAGTCAATAGAAATGATACATCAATTCAATTAGTTGAAAGCAATAAACTCCTAACAATCATTTAGTACAAAATATTTATTCAAGTATCAAACTATATAATTAAATATAAAGGCTTCAAAAGATAGGGATACAACTACCCAAGCATCATATGTTTACAATAGCACCAATTTTGCTACATACATTCGATTTTATGAACTTCCAAGTGAATTTCGAAATTAATTGAATCAGAGTTGCAACATTTTTTGCAGAAATGTGAAGACAAAAGGCTGATTTTATGAACTTCAAAGATATTTTCCAAAGTAGGGATCGATTCAAAATTACAGCATTGTTCACTCCGTATTCCAGCCACTGAAATAAACGTAGCTGTATGTCTTGCCGTGATGGACTTGCCAAAAATTAAGCCAGATTTTGTCCTTCTTCACCCATTGACCTGATAATGAAAAGCAATTGAGATACTGAAATAAACGTAGCTGTATGTCTTGCCGTGATGGACTTGCCAAAAATTAAGCCAGATTTTGTCCTTCTTCACCCATTGACCTGATAATGAAAAGCAATTGAGATAACTTAATGTTGCGAAAGTGCCCTTATAGAAAGTAAGCGCACCATCTGCATATAATAGATGAGTTGGAGTTGTGAAGCCTATAGGAGATGACATAGGCTCTTGATGTAGGAGGATCCGAGTCAAACGAGACCGAGCTGTCTGATAGTACGTTAATGGCGCTGAAATACTATGAGTTGGCAGATCAGCGCAAGATTGGCAAATAATTGGCGATATTTCCTAATTGGGGCCATCTACGGGCATGTTTCGGTTATTTGACCAAAACTTTTGCTACGGTTGTCAGAATCAAGCCCATAACCCCAATCCGAAAAGGTCTTTTCGGTGTGCACAACGTGGTCACCAGCTTTGCTCGGTGAGCATCGATTTCGAAGTCAAATTCAGCTGTTTTCCTTTCCGAATCATCAATTGAAGTTATTTTTTACCGTTTATGGTAATATTTCAATAACCTTTTTAAAATAGAATAAGAGCTTGATTTGAGTCGGATTTTGGTGATATTGTTTCTTTTATTAAGTCCTTTATTTTGGTAGGAAAATTAGAATTTATCATTTTTGGTAAATTTTCATTAATTTCGCATATTCGGCTATATAACCCGGCTTGTGTGTTAATTTTCATTCAGTTGTTGAATAATAAAGAATTCTTATTGTTTCTTTTGGTTTTTCTCTTGCATTATTCCATGTTCTTGTCTATTGATCCCCGCTTGCAGAATAATCGTTATTCTGCCCGGCGTCAGCTCTTATTCAGAAAAAGAGCAAGGAGATAAAACTCTAAGAAGGACTCTCTAATAGAGAAAATGATGAGGTTTTAGAGAGAACATGATGAAGGCAAAATAATAATTTCATGGAACTTTGGGGTTGTCCGTTTTTGACTAATTGATAGTTCATTTCGATTGGAAATGGGCCAATGATCACAACTCAGGCCTTTGGCCCTGATGCACGTCAAATCTTGGACGAATTCCGTCATTTAGGCCCTCATTTAAGCGTTTTTGCCGTTTACCATATTTGATTTAGCAATATCTCATTCAATAAGATTCGGATTGCGATTCAGTTTGTTGGGGGACGACCCTGGTGATTAGAAGAATCAAGATCCGTCATAATCTCATTTTTTTTCCATTTATTGAAAAAATTAATATTTTTCCATTATTATGTAATATTTCCGAATTTTCTTAGGTTTTCGCTATTTAAATGTTGTAAGCAATTTGAGGCAGATTTAGTTTTGAATGAAATAAAATTTTATTGAATTTCTCTTAATTAAAATTCTTTTTGTGAGATTTTTGTCTTTCCTATAAGTTTTCCCTGCATCAGTTGGTATCAGAGCCCAAATCGTTCCTTCAGCATACCGTCAAAGAGACTTCAAGAAGCTCGTGAAGCCATAGTAGAGGAGATACATAGGCGTGATAAAATCGCACAGTTGCATCGACAAGTGGAGTGGCGACACGGCAAGTCAATACACTTATGTCAGAGCAACATGTGCCTGGAGGTCATGGTCGTCCTGGGCAGGTTCCGATTGAGGAAGTCCAACACCATGATCGTAATATTCAGGATGTCACGATTGAAGACATTGAAGAAGCAACAGAAGAGGAAGAGTTTGATTATGAAGGTCAGCATGTATTTGACAATGAAGACCTTGAAAAAGCAACAGAGGAGGAAGAGTTTAATTATAACGGTCTGCTTGTATTTGACAGTGAAGGTGTAGAAGAAACAACAAATGAGGAAGAGTTTGATTACGACGATCCACCTGTATTTGATAGTGAAGGTGTAGAAGAAGCAACAGAGGATGAGGAGTTTGTGGTTGGTGAAGTGAGTCAAGCGTTGGTAGTAAGGCAGAGTTTTCTGACTCCTCTGGAAAATAACACTGACTGGTTGCATAATAATATCTTCCGGTCGACGTGTACTATTGAGGGAAAGAAAAGTGTGTTGCTTCCAGATAAGGGCTCAGTAAAAATAGTTGGGGATGATGCCAATTTATTGACCAAGATGAAGTTTGAGACAAATATGAAAGGATATAGGATAGTGTACGTGTTTGTGGAAAAGTCAGTTGATAATGAGCGGAAGGTCACTCGCAGGGTTCAGCCATTGCTATAGGAGTTTCATGAGGACTTTCTAGAAAAGCCTCCAGATGGATTGCCGCCGAGCTTTCATTTTGTGGTGATAATTCTGATGATGATGAAGTTTCTTTCCCATCAAATTCGAGAACGAATTTTTCTCAACCCGGGGAGAATGATGAAGACAAAATAATAATTTCATGAAACTTTGGGTTTGTTCGTTTTTGATGAATTGATAGTCCAATTCGATTGGAAAGGGGTCGATGATCACAACTTAGGGCCAATGCACGTCAAATTTTGGGCAAATTCCGTCGTTTGGGCCATCGATTAAGCGGTTTTGCCGTTTATGATAATATTTGATTTAGCAATATCTCGTTCAATAAGATTCGGATTGCGATTCCATTTGTTGGGGGACGACCCTGGTGATTAGAAGAATCAAGATCCATCATAATCTCATTTTTTTTCATTTATGGAAAAAATTATATTTTTCCATTATTATGTAATATTTCCGAATTTTCTTAGATTTTCGCTATTTAAATGTTGTAAGCCATTTGAGGCAGATTCAATTTTGAATGAAATAAAATTTATTGAATTTCTCTTAATTAAAATTCTTTTTGTGAGATTTTTGTCTTTCCTATAAGATTTCCCTGCATCAGTTGGTATCAGAGCCGAAGTCGTTCCTTCACCATACAGTCAAAGAGACGTTAAGAAGCCCATGAAGCCATAGTAGAGGAGATACATAGACGTGATAAAATCGCATAGTTGCATCGACAAGTGGAGTGGCGACACGGCAAGTCGATGCACTTATGTCAGAGCAACATGTGCCTGGAGGTCGTGGTCGTCGTGGGCAGGTTCCGACTGAGGAAGTCCAACACCATGATCGTAATATTCAGGATGTCACGATTGAAGACATTGAAGAAGCAATAGAGGAGGAAGAGTTTAATTATGAAGGTTAGCATATATTTGACAATGAAGACCCTGAAGAAGCAACAGGGGAGGAAGAGTTTGATTATAACGGTCCGCCTGTATTTGACAGTGAAGGTGTAGAAGAAGCAACAAAGGAGGAAGAGTTTGATTACGACGATCCACCTGTATTTGACAGTGAAGGTGTAGAAGAAGCAGCAGAGGAGGAGGAGTTTGTGGTTGGTGATGTGAGTTAAGCATTGGTGGTGAGGCAGAGTTTTCAGACTCCTCTGAAAAATAACACTGACTTGTTGCATAATAATATCTTCCGGTCGACGTGTACTGTTGAGGGAAAGAAAAGTGTGTTGCTTCCAGATAAGGGCTCAGTAAAAATAGTTGGGGATGACACTAATTTACCGACTAAAATGAAGTTCGAGACAAATATGAAAGGATATAAGATAGTGTACGTGTTTGTGGAAAAGTCAGTTGACAATGAGCGAAAGGTCACTCGCAGGGTTCAGCTATTGCTAGAGGAGTTTCATAAGGACTTTCCAGAAAAGCCTCCAGATGGATTGCTGCCAGAGCTTCCATTTTGTAGTGATAATTCTGATGATGATGAGGTTTCTTTCCCGTCAAATTCGAGGGTGAATTTTTCTCAACACGGGGAGAATGATGAAGGCAAAATAATAATTTCATGGAACTTCGGATTTGTCCCTTTTTTGGCGAATTGATAGTCCAATTCGATTGGAATGGGCCGATGATCACAACTCATGGCCATTGCACGTCAAATTTTGGGCAAATTTCATCGTTTGGGCCATCGATTAAGCGTTTTTGCCGTTTATGGTAATATTTGATTTAGCAATATCTCATTCAATAAGATTCAGATTGCAATTTCGTTTGTTGGGGGACGACCCTGGTGATTAGGATAATCAAGATCCGTCATAATCTCATTTTTTCCATTTATGGAAAAAAAAAAATATTTTTCCATTATTATGTAATATTTTCGAATTTTCTTAGGTTTTCGCTATTTAAATGTTGTAAACCATTTGAGGCAGATTTAGTTTTGAATGAAATAAAATTTTATTGAATTCTCTTAATTGAAAATTTTTTTGTGAGATTTTTGTCTTTCCTATAAGCTTCTCCTGCATCAGAAAATGAGTGGATTGAGACAATAAGAGGTTGTTTTAACTAACCCCAATCTTAATGAAAGTAGTGAGTACATTATGAGGATCCGAAGTCTTCAAATCAATGAGAGTAAATGGCCTAAGGGGGCACAAACTAATTACAAGTGCTTGTTGAGAATTAGAAATCCTAATTTTATTTCATTGTGAGCAATTAATTAGCTTAATAAAATAAAGATATAGAATTTAAGAGGTTCGCTTCAATGTAAAACTACGCCCTCTTTCACCGCCGTAATAATTTACTATGATCAAGAGAAAATTACACACATATCTTTTCTAATCTCTCTTTCTATGATGATAATTTAAAAGCTTAATAATAGCTCTCTATTTATAAGACAAATTAAGGCAAAACTTAAATTTACAAACACTCAAATTCTTGATATGAAATTTATAAGAACACAAATTCCTAAATTGTCCTTAATGAAATTTTGGTCCTAGATCGATCCAAATACTCACTCCACAAAGCGGCAATAGTTAGGTTCCACAACTTGACAGCGCCTACATGGTGCAAAACGTATTTCTCTATATTCTCCAAGACATTGTTGCTAACATAGCTGTAGCCCTCAACAAGGTTTTAAACAAACATATATAGTACATATTAGTTTGAATTAGTTCGTATTTATCAATTCACATACTTCATATTTGTTTGCATTTTGATAAATGCTATTCATCATTATTAGAGATGATGCCACCTAAACTAGTGGTAATCTCTACTGATGATAATATTACTCTTCCTTTTAGACACTATAGATCCTAAATAATATATTAACTAGTATGCCATATATAGAATTGTTGTGAAAAGCGAAGATGATACCAGATTAATCCAATACCAAATTGTGGGGAAAAAAGAGAGATTATAGTCACAATATAAAGTATTTGATCACAAGAACAAAAAGATTAGTAGATAATAGAGATTTTATTATAATACTAGGTGCAAGCAACGTGCAATGCACGTTTGCTTAGTTTATAATTAATAGTTTTGTTTAAGAATTAATTTGTTATTAATAAATATGTAATTTTTTTGATTAATTAAATAATTAATGATGTAATATTTATGTAATTGATAAATAATTAAATAAAGCGCTTCTCTCTGTCATCTCCAACCCAAAATCACAAACAGAAAACTCAAGGTATGTTAAGGGGTAAGAAGATGAGTTTACTTAGACTCCGTTTGATTCTCATTAATGTAGAATGAGGATGAAAAATATAGTCTTATTGGACCCCACACAAGAGATAGGAATTCAAAATTGATAGATTGATGTGATAGATAACGGTCATATTTTTCATTTTTATGGGTTTTTAATGGGAAACAAACGGAGGCTTAAACTTTTTGCATGGCTTCAGTCTTTACTATTTTTTAAGTAATAATGCAATTCATTTTATCGCTAAAGTATGATTTGTATTACGATAATATATGTATATCATGTGTTAGACTTAGTATTGGTAAGTAACGGGTAAATTTTCGAGGACGAAAATATTTTAAGGGGGTGAGAATGTAATACCCCGAAAATTTTCATAAAATATAATTCAATTTTTATATATTATATTTTAATATTTTAAAAGTTAGAGACTAGATTTTGTGAAATAAATTTCGAATAGGATTCCAAAATCATTCCAAATAATTTTTTTCTTAATGCGCATTTTAATTAGAACTCTCAATTATTTTCAACAAAGAATTCGGGCACACCCAAATTCTAATAGAAATAACTAATTTGGAAGCGATTCTTCAAGCCCATGCCAATAAATAATTTGGAAAACCAAAGTCGCTGTTTTATTCAAACATCATATCATATTTTACATATTCATTACCAAAATATATCCATATATGTTCATTTATACATATGCTTGGTTTTATCATCAAAACCTTTTACTAGCGTCATTAGTTATGCCTGTTGAAGTCTGGTATGCCTATGCAAAGGTGATTATCATTATCCTACGTAGATTCAGGAAAAAAAAAAAATCCTTCATTACCATTTGCTGCTGCTCTTCCTCGTGCGATTCTTCAAGCCCATGCCAATATACAATTTAGAAAACCAAAGTCGCTGTTTTATTCAAACATCAAATCATATTATACATATTCATTACCAGGGACGTAGCCAGGATTTTTAGTTGGATGGGGGGGGGGGAGGAATACGGGCGGAGCCCCTGAATTTTTTTTTTAACTAGAAGAGGATTGAAAACGACGATTTTGAGTACCAATATAGGCAAGTTAGATTGACTAACCAAAAAGACAATCAGTTTGTTGATATAAAAACAATATGTCAATCTATGTGTCTAATGCTATATAAATTGAAAATATGAAAATCCAACATTGATTTGCATAGTCCAGGATCACGTTCCAGTGAAGATGAATCGAATTCCTCATTTTGAGAATAAGAATCAACAACATATGGTTCTTGACTAATGTTATCTCCCGGAATAAGAGATGCAAGATTAGAGGTAGAAGCTTCCTCAAAATGTATCCATATATGTTCATATATACATATGCTCGTAGTTTTATCATCAAACCTTTTACTAGCGTCATTAGTTACGCCTGTTGAAGTCTGGTATGCTCATGCAATGGTGATGATCAATATCCTGCGTAGATTCATTACAACTTTCCTTCATTACCATTTGCTGCTCCTCTTCCTCATGCTCAAGCTCATGCTTTTTGTCCATGGCAGGTGGCTTCCTGGCTTTGGTTAAACAAGAGCTCATCACCAGTAGCCTTACAGCAATCACTAGGATCCCACTTTTATCCATTGTCGCGGTTACCTGTCATAAAATCAATCACAATGAAATTAATGTGACAACATTTTTTTTTAGGGATAAACCATGTACCCTTATTAGGAGAGCAATAATAAAATGAATGATACCGAAAAATCAAGCAAAAGCACAAATTTATTGTGATTCACAATCGATGGGAGAGTTATCCATTTGCAGCTGCATGTTTTTAGTATTTTAAAACTCTTTATGCAGTAAGAATATCAGGATGACTGATACATGTAGAATACCCAATTTATCTTGATGAGGAAGCTATACACAATCCGACCAACTACGTAATGAAGCTTTAGATATAGGATGCTTGATCTATTAACTTACTCTATATAGGATACTTGATATAAGTCCAGTTTAAGTTGAATAGACTGCATTTATATAGTTACAATTTCCAGTAAAATTTGTGGATGGGGTCACCACCATATGAGGCAAGACTAAGTGGGATGCCTATCACTCCACTTTGAGCATTAATCAGAATGATCAAAATGATGAAGTAGGAGGAAAGTTGTTTTTTTTACTGCACTTGAGGATTGAACAGATAAATCCATCATCCAAGTGGATTCATATAAATCATAAGTCATAGGTCATAATAAAAATCTGCTACCTAATTTCCCTAGTTATGCCAATGGATGGATGTAATTTCTCTTGGAAGATAATATTAATCAACTCAATTATTTACAAATATTCCACTTTAGAGAATATACTTATTACACAATTTTTAAAGAACAAGGGTTATATATTTACCAGAAAAATCAGGGTTTTTGTCTGACAAAATGCAATGAAAATAGGTGAGGTATAAAATCTTTCAATAGGAGTTCTTATACTCTCAACTTGAAATCCTCACGACATGACCTATAATACATGATACACCTATACAAAAATTTAAATGTTATGCACTAGAAAGTATCCCAGTTACACTGTGTTTAGACATAATTCTACAAATGCAGGGTACCATAGATAAGCAATATAGAATGTACTTGAGTGTCGATCGAGCAAGGACGGTTTACCTATTCATTATTTTAATTAAAACTAACCTTATTATTAAGACGGACAGACTTAGTAAGGAGTTTGGTTTTAGATTAATTTAACTATTAACAAAAATAAACAGTAAAAACGATCAAGTCTTAGAGTTTAACCAGGTCACAAATGGAACTAGGATTTGAACTTGTCATTGTTAACCTTCTTTAACCATTAATTGACAGTTAATAGCCAATTTTTATTTTGAGATAATAATTGATATACCTTGTGTTAATTTTGTTTTCTGAGACAAAATTAATCGGGTTTTACCTCGTACTATATTCTTATAAGGGATACAAATAGATAAAAATGCAATATAAAATTAGAATATCAATCAAAATTTGATTAAGCATAGATATATCTCTATTCAATATAGAACTTATTTTTGTTTGCTATTTGAGCTGAAAACATGCATTAATTCTCGGTCCCAACCGGAATCCTAAGATTAGATGATAATCAAAGCAATAATAAACAATTAACGAATACAAAAGTTAAAACTAAATAGAGCAATTAATAAATTAAAGAGTTAACAAGGTTACATCGTAATCTTAGCAACTAAAAGTTTAACGTGGTTTACTATTGTTTTCGCGCGTTTTTTGCAACCCGCCAACAATTACGAGAAAGAGGGGTCAAACGATTGTGTAAGGAACAGACCTCTTGAGACAAAGTCCCAAAAAGGGGTGCGTTTACTAGTGAAGAATTACAACTGGAAAGTAGACAAAACGCGGGCGCAAGCACACGAGTACTGAAAAAGGATTAAATTTAAACTAAGGAATAAAAGTTACATGATCTCTTGTAGAGAGTTTTTTGATTCGACCCTTTTCTTCTATGACGTTACTTCATTTTATACTTCTTGAGCATCCTTTGGTTATCGAAACTGCTCAGACTTGTTCCACATCATTCGCAACCGTCTGCTCTTTTAGTGAGGAACCGCTTGTTTGGGGAGTAGTTGCTTAGTAACCGTTGCCACTACCATTGCTGCTTCCTGGATCGTGGGATCGTGCCGGGTTCACTTGCCAACCGCTTCCAAACTATCTCCTTTAGACTTGTCTGATTCTGAGCGACTTGGGGTTCTGGGTGACAATGGGGCTGTCGTCCTGGGCGATTATGCAGTACTACCTTCGTTCGGCCTCTGAGCGTCCCACAATCTTGGGCGATGGTATTCCTTTGCTCTTGGACTTCCAATATTCAGGCTTTTCCACAGGCCTCCAGCTTGGGCTTTTCTTCTTGGGCCTTTTAATTGGCTTCCGTTGGGTCTTTACCTTGGATTTCTCAATTGGACTTCCCTTTGATTTTGGGCTGCATTTTAGTGTGTCAACAATTACCCCCCAATATGGCAGAATTAATACTAATCATTAATTTTGCCATATTCATTCTGTATCTTTCCCGCGATATTTGAACTTCCCCAGAATTTCAATCGTCGCTTGCGTTTTAGTGCCTGAAAGGTTGCGACGTTATAAACCCTTAAAACCCCAAAAGTACGCGGCATTCTTTTTCATTTACATCTCTGCGGCATTACGTCTTTCTCTCGCCATTTCACCGTCTACTTAAATAATAAATCGTCCTTTCTTCGCCAACTTGGTCTTCTTGTGCGACCATCCCCGCTATCGATTCTCGTTCAGCCGACACGTACAATTTCATCGGCCGCCCTTGGATTGGTGACACCAACACTGGTGGGCTTGTTAAGTATGTCTTCAGGCTTTTGAAAGCCTTTTGATGTTCTTCTTTCCAACGAATTTGTCTTGATTTTTCAGCTTTAGGAGAGGCGAAAACGCTTTCGTTCGCCCTGCACAATTAGATATAAAGCGTCTTAGAAAATTGATTTGGCCTAAAAACCTTTGCAGCTCCTTTTTATTACTAGGAGCCTTAGCCTCTAAAATGGCCTTCGCTTTATTCTTATCAAGTTCAATCCCTCTTTTATGTACTAGGAATCCAAGGAAATTTCCTGCATTCACGCCAAATGCGCATTTCAAAGGGTTCAATCTTAGTTTATGCTGCCTCATTCGTTCGAATGAACATCGCAGTTGTTCAAAATGGTCTTCTTCTTTAACAGATTTGACCACTACATCATCTACATAAACTTCCACAAATTTGCCTATCATATCATGAAAAATGAGATTCATTGCTCTTTGATAAGTTGCCCCTGCATTTTTTAGTCCAAATGGCATTACTACCCACTCAAAGCACCCTAAAGACCCAGGGCATCTAAAGGCAGTTTTGTGTACATCTTCGTCAGCTATGTAGATTTGATTATATCCCGAATATCCATCCATAAAAGAGTACATCACATGTCCTGCAGTCGAGTCTATTAGAGAATCTACTGTAGGCATTGGATATTCGTCCTTGGGAGTAGCCAAGTTCAAATTCCTAAAATCTATGCATACCCTCAACTTGCCATTCTTTTTTAATACTGGCACTATATTAGATAACCACTCCACATATCTGGTCATTCTAATAAAACCTGCTTTTAGTAATCGCTCTATTTCTTTTTCGATTTCTGGCAATACATTGGGGGCGAAACGCCTAGGAGGTTGCTTATGAGGCTTAAAATTTGGTTTAGTCGGCAGCCTATGTTCTACTAAGTTCCTATCCAAACCAGGCATGTGTTCATACTCCCAAGCAAAACAGTCTTTATATTCTTTCAATAAAGCGATTAATCTGTTACTAACCTCGTGAGGCAGCATTTGGCTAACGAACGTTGGGCGATCCTCTCCTTCCTCACCAATGTTAACCTTGACCAAGGGGTCTTGAGCTTGTGCATATCCTGACTTAGGGATCTTCGTCGCTTCATCATCCACGTCGCTCAGAGAGTTTTGCTCTTCTAGGCAATCCACTTTATGAACTTCACAATCCAAGCTCTGCTCCATGTTGGACACCATCAATTTGTCCTTCAGCATCTTTAACGCCGCTTCTTCTTTCTTCATACACTCACATTCTTTATTGAAAGCCATCAACTTGGCTCGGAAGGCCTGAACTTCGGCCTCTTGTTTTTGTTGTCGAAAACTCATTTAAGGTTGTTTGGCTTCTTTTTTGCCAATTACTGGCTCTTTCAAGGCCACTATGTTTGGCCTCATTTGATTAAACATTTCAGTGAGTGAATCTATTGAGAAAGGCTCTTCGCTTTGGGCAGTAATTTGAGTTTCTTCCCCATCTTGAACCACTCTGACAGGCCCATAATTCCCTTCATACATGAACCTCTCCACTGAATTCGCTTCCGCCACAAAGGGCCTATGATCTGCCTGCACCACCTCTGCTTCCCCTTTGTCGTTCCAGAAGACTAAGCATTGATGGAGTGATGAGGGAATACATCGACTGCCATGGATCCAGTCTCTTCCTAATAGCACGTTGTAGCTGGTAAGACCGTCTATCACGAAGAAAACAGTAGTCCTAGTGGTTGTCCCTACAGTTATGTCAAGTGGCATAACTCCTTTTGCTGAAGTTGCCCCACCATTAAAACTTGTAAGAATGACTTCTGTTGGGATCATGTCGCTTTCTGTCTTAGCAAATTTCCTCATCATCCTAGCATGAATAGTGTTTATAGCCGCTCCATTGTCAATAAGTACTTTTACTATTGGTACACCATTAACCAAGGCTTTGACGTACAGTGGCCTTAAGTGTTTGGTTAACCTCATCTCTGGTTTGTTGAAGATGACTTTTTCAGCAGCGTCTATTTCCACTTCCTGCCTATTTTCTGGCGGGCTATCTCTTGGTGATAGATCAACGTGCAGCACATCGGACTGAGCCTTCTTTCCTCGGGTCCCTTCCTTCTCTTTTTCCAATACTTCTTCCTCAGTTACCCAATTTGTAGGAGGAGGCATTATTCTAGGGGGCGATCCATATTTTTCAGAGCGAGGTACCCTCTTTTTCCTTTTTGGCTCCCCATACAGCACATAGAAATCAAACGGTCGACCAGATGGTTCTCCCAACAGATCCACTTCGCGGACTCCTTCCTGGTGCAATTGTTTCAACAGGGTGTTGCGCGACACTCCCCTTTTCCGTCTCTCTGCTTCTAAATCAATTTCTTCTTCAACATCTGTCATACCATCGTCCTCTCCATCATCGCACATTTCTCTGGACGTTTGGCCTTCATCGCAGACTAGCACACAAGTTTCTTCCTCATTATCCTCTTTTTCTTTGCTTTTGAATTCGTCGGCCAACAGGTAGTTGTTAGCCAGGACAAGAGGTAATGTGCCAAACTGGATGGTTAGAGGTTGGTCAGGATGATCTTCATCTTTCCTGTCTCGCTCAAACTTCGATCTTCCAGACGAGTTTTCCGACAATTCTCCCATTGATTCGCCAGTGCATGTTTCTTCGCTATCTTCAAAAGCATTTTCGTTGGCTATCCTGAGCGTTTTGGGCGCTCTAGGGCGTGATTCTCCTTGCTGTTGCCTCATCATCCGCCCGTAATTACGTTGGTAACGCCTTTGTTGGGTTCTGGTCATTTCATTGAATGGCACTATCCTTCCTGCATTGTTTTGGAACGAATGCCATACATTGGGCTGGCGAGGCTGCGGCCTAAATGTTCTTCTTTGACCGGCCGACCCAAACCCCCTTTCTCTAGGTAATCCTCCGTACAACGGCACCCTTCGCCCCCTGACAGGCTGAGCGACTGGCACGAAATCAGGCCGATGGTGGAATGGCCGTGTCATTGATGACCCTGTATTTGCCTTCAACTCGTGCTTACACCTGTCGCACAGAACATCTTCGCCCTGTTTGGGCTCCTTCCCTTTGATGCGTTCAAAAACGCTGGGAGGTGGTTTGGATTCTTCTTCTTCGTCATCAATCACCAGTTTAAACCTTGACAATTTGTTTTTCAAGCCAGTCGTTATCATATTCATTACTAGTGGCCGTGGGAACGGATCTTCATCCACTGCCATCTTCTTCTTTTCTTCGAACGTAATTCGTCCTGATTCGATAGCGTCTTGCAACACATGGCGAAAAACCATACAATAATTAGTCGCATGTGACCATGCATTATGCCATTTACAGTATTTTTTACCCTTAATTTGTTCAGGGTCTGGCAATTTGTGTTTGTCGCTCAACCTTATCTGCTTATCCTTATATAATTTATCGAATATAAGGTCAGCTTTGGTTATGTCGAACGAGAACGTTCGCGTCTTTCTGTTTTCACCTTTTGCAGGTTCATCTTTGTCTACTATTTTTGGCTTAACTAACATGGGACAAGTATATGCTTCTCCTTTTACTAACTCAGCCAAGCATATTTCGGTCTGGTCATAATAACCACCATCGATAGTATGAACATTGAAATTCGGGTCTTTATAATAAGTCCCTTTACTGGAATTTTTCATTTGTTCTTCCTCTCTCACCAGTCGCTCATACCTAACGACATTCGCGCTAAGTTGGAATAAATCTAGGAATTCTCTATCCTGGAATTTCTTCTTTAGATCAAAGCTTAAACAACTTTGTGCGATTTTGACAAATTCCTTTTTTGGTAATGGTACAAAGCATTTACTTCTGGCCGTTTTGAACCTTTGTAGGAAATTTTCTGCCCATTCGTTAGGCAATTGACGTAAATTCGCCAAATCGGCCAGTGTAACTTCAGACTCAGTTTTGTAAAATTGAGCATGGAATAGCTGCTCCATTTGCTGCCAAGTTTGGGCGGAGTTTGCTGGAAAATTAATGAACCCAGAAAAAGCTACCCCTGTTAAGGAACTTGGGAACAACCTCAACTTATGGTAATCATTCACCTCACCACTTTGCAACGTGAATCTCCCTACATGTTCTAGTGTAGACACTTTTCCTAGGCCAGTGAATAGTGAGAATTCCGGTACTTTGTACCCTCTAGGCCATGGATATGCCTGATCTATCCAATCAGGATATGGCTTGGTGTAAATCGGCCTAATCACCGGACGTACCCCAACTGCTATTTGATCTTGCACTATTTCCATAATCTGGTTTCTTAGCACGGCGTTAGGGTCATATGGGTTTCCCATTGGCTGATTTACTGGCTGATTCGTGGGAGGCCTAGTGGTCTGCCCTTGATTGGCCATAAAAGTGCCATTATTCAGGTTGTTATGACCGGTAAACTGAGTGTTTAAACCGTCATTCGTACGCAAACCGTTCTGTCCATTATTTGGGACATTGTCTCTCATTGTAGTACTACCCCCCAGGTTAGACGTAGTGTTACCATTATTCACATTTATGGTTCCGTTTCCCCCTGGGTTTGAAGTAGAAGGGCCGAAAGGTGGCTCCAGATTTGGGCCGGAGTTTACACCAAGAGAATTGTACGGCGAAGTATGCCCCACGATAGTCCTAGACTGGAAGTGGTTATCTATAGGCATAACAGGTTGACACATTTGGCTTACCAACTTATTCATGATTTCATTCAACGTGTTTAGTTGTTTAGCCATATTATCAAAATGCCTATTCTCGTTCTGGGTAAACTTTTCCATATTGTGAATGCTATGTAGATTTACCTGTTCAACGACGTCCTGCGTGAGTTTTCCCAGCAATGCACGCATTGTGCGAGGACTCAATTCCGTCATTGGTTCGTAGCGGCTGTGACTGCTTGGACTTTGCCCATCTGTCTGTGGGGAATGTTGTTGCTCCTCGTATCGCTCAACCACAGACTGGACTACTCCTTGACTTGCTGGTTCCTTATCAGAATTTTTATGAGGCATGATATCTTTTCTCTTTTTGTACCTTCACTTACAAAACACCAACTGTCCCACTGGGCGTGCCAAATTGTTTTCGCGCGTTTTTTGCAACCCGCCAACAATTACGAGAAAGAGGGGTCAGACGATTGTGTAAGGAACAGACCTCTTGAGACAAAGTCCCAAAAAGGGGTGCGTTTACTAGTGAAGAATTACAACTGGAAAGTAGACAAAACGCGGGCGCAAGCACACGAGTACTGAAAAAGGATTAAATTTAAACTAAGGAATAAAAGTTACATGATCTCTTGTAGAGAGTTTTTTGATTCGACCCTTTTCTTCTATGACGTTACTTCATTTTATACTTCTTGAGCATCCTTTGGTTATCGAAACTGCTCAGACTTGTTCCACATCATTCGCAACCGTCCGCTCTTTTAGTGAGGAACCGCTTGTTTGGGGAGTAGTTGCTTAGTAACCGTTGCCACTACCCTTGCTGCTTCCTGGATCGTGGGATCGTGCCGGGTTCACTTGCCAACCGCTTCCAAACTATCTCCTTTAGACTTGTCTGATTCTGAGCGACTTGGGGTTCTGGGCGACAATGGGGCTGTCGTCCTGGGCGATTGTGCAGTACCCTCGTTCGGCCTCTAAGCGTCCCACAATCTTGGGCGATGGTATTCCTTTGCTCTTGGGCTTCCAATATTCAGGCTTTTCCACAGGCCTCCAGCTTGGGCTTTTCTTCTTGGGCCTTTTAATTGGCTTCCGTTGGGTTTTTACCTTGGATTTCTCAATTGGACTTCCCTTTGATTTTGGGCTGCATTTTAGTGTGTCAACAACTATAAAAAATACAAGATAAATGATTAATACATAACCCATACAATACTGGAGAATAATTGGATGCAACCCTTAATCTCGAATCTCTTGAATGATCTTTATCGATACCTTCTTTTTCAAGCAACTTGAGTTTGAGAGAATTGTGTAATTTTTGCTCTAAGATATATTCTATGATGGTATGTGTAGTGTTATGAGGTGTCCCCTATATATAATTAATTAGTCTCAAAAATCACTAACTGTTGGGAACCTACTTAGTCATGCGCAGCGGAAGTAAAACAATTTCGATTCTCAAACATGATTTACTTTATGTTTAGATAGAAATTGTGATAGAAATAATACATTTGATGAATTCTGCAAACTCTTTTGCTGATTTACGAACTCCAATGATCACGATCTACAATTCAAGCTGTCCAATTGTCCAGCTTTCAATGGTGATCCACACAGAGAACAAGAATGAAGGCTATGATTTTCTTTTCTCATGCTAGTAAGAATAATGAATAATCACTTACTATTTTCAAACCCTAGTAGCCTATTAATGTAAGTCCAAGTGGGCTGGCCCGTCTCTTAAACTAAACCCGATTCAATATTTAATTAATCAAATTAATTAAATATGGTCCATGAATTAATTAATTTTGGCCTTTTAATAAGCAACCCAGTTAATTAATTGACATTAATTGGTAAATCTCATTCTTCTGATTCTCTTTGTGTGTAATCCATTAGGTTCCCGATCACGGTGCCTAACTACGTGAATTATTATTTTGATCTAATCAAAATTGATAAATTAAAATACCCATTTTTAATTCATCATCAATTCACATCTGTCGTCCCAGATTGACATCTAGCAATGTGTCGGGCAATACACGTGACGGGAAATGTCATGTGATATGACAAATCAAACTTATTCGTTTACCGTGAAAATATAATTTTTTCGTCAATATGATTCAATCAATTATGAGATATGGATATGTGTCAATCTCAATTATCGATAATATCTTTTATCCTACTGTTAAGTCAATGTAAGTCAAAAACTCATTTTCGACTTATGAGTTCACCTTGGTCAATGATTTCATTATCAACTTAACTGGATGAAATGTAGACCATAATCTCTTACTATCTAAGAGTGACGAATCATCTCTTGATCATTCATAACCTTCATATGATTCTTGACATACCCGAACGATGCCGTATCACGACCCTTGACAGAGCAACATCCGACATCAGCAAAGTATGACTATCCTCATATAAGGCACTATGATGACGTCAAGTCAAATGACCAATTCCACTACCGAACGTTAGAGATTAATCACTGACACTCAGATAGTTTTCCACGTGGAATCTCTCAGCGGGTCTTCAATGTTTTGTTCTATAACAAAACATTCGCGTGTTCATTCAAGTGTCACCACACTTTAACTTGTGAGATCAATTACTTACTTCATAAGTAAGAAATACCACACATGATGGTCTATCTGTAATAACGATATCCGTATCTCGTTATTACATACGACCACAGACGATTTAAGATTCAGTCATATGTAATTTGTATCTCACAATCACAACTCCTTGTGATTAACAAATTACCAAAACTTGAATATACGGATTCTATTATTTAATTAATTAGAATACTAATTCAATTAAACAATAGATCTTGCCATAAATATGCATAAATTATATATACATTAAAAGTGCTTATATCCAAAGTTGATTGAACTTAGGATATAACACTTACACTAACAACGATAAAACATACCATAGTTTGGCCGAAATTGGGTTTCTTTTTCAAATTCAGAAGTTGGCTCCAGTGTTGTACATGTTGGAAACTGGGAAAAGGATTGGCCAGAGAATTAAAATAATAATAATAAGAAATATATATTTAGAATTTACTAGTTGTCCATGTATCTGTTGTAATCAAGAAATATATATTTAGAATTTACCCAAATTCGATAATCAGTTTCTTCTTCAAATTTGAATCATGAACTTACAATTTTTTTTTACCACAAACTTCTAGCTTTTAATTCAAGATTTTGTTACCCCCATTCTTCAAGTACTCTATCGTGTTCTCCAAAGTATAAACTACATTGATGTGTGATCACATTTCACTTAAATAAAAAACTCAACTATAGAATGGATTTAACAAAAAAAGAAAAAAGAAAATCAACAAACCAATAAAATAAATTTTCAAGATTTTCGTCTTCTTTTTTTCCCCTACAATTCTCGGTCACCTCCATATAATATGTGTATACTAAAGTGGTTAAATCCATATCCAAGTTTAATTAGACCATAATTAATTTTAATTGTACGTTTAGTTCCTCAACTTTAATTACAATCACGATTAACTCCAAAACATCAAAAAATAATTGTAATTGACTCCATAACTTTACGGACATATATTTTTTAAACTCCAATAATAGATCGTAATTATTAGTCTTAGCTTTTTCACTAAAGATAAAAACTGGACCCTTGAAATTATAAAATTAAAGAAGCTAAAATATTTACTATATTTTCTTGTGACCTATTGTTTATATACTTAATCTCCATCCGAGATACGATAATTAGACACATACATAAATTATTGGTTTGTCCTCTAATTATTGTCACTAACTTGAGTTGCATTTTCTTCAACGGTCTTATGAATCAATCATAGATGTCTAAGTTTAGTCGCCACTAAATACTGAGCTTAGATTTATAATCATTCAACGGAAATATTTAAGTAGTCACTCGAACCATTCATCATGATGATGATTTCCAATGCGAATTTGTGTTCCTATTTTGCTTGTTCTCAAGCGAAATTGATGTCACTCGTTGATAAATCAAAAAACCATTAAGCTCACAAAAAGATATATATATATCTCTTTTATATATAAAGTGGCTATCTAACGGAATTTTGTTGTTTTAACGGAAAAACTAACGGAATTTCTTGATTTAACGGAAAAACTAACGGAATTTTTTTAATTTAAAAATCTTTTAACTCCATAATTGGGCTTCAAAATTTACAATTCTAAAACCCATGTAGAAGTATTGGATGTCATGCTCATTTTATATATACACTTCTCTCCAAATGTTTCATAAACTTCCAATGTGGGATTGTGCATTTTATATATACTCTTAACTCCAATAGTTTTATAAATTTCCAATGTGGGATAGTGACAAAAAAAAAAATGTTAAAATTCTCATCAAAATCATTTTAAAATGTATGTTTTAATTGACTAATTTGATTTTGAATTACAACTAATTAAATTGTAATATTCACTTTCATTTCATTTAATTTTCAAATTTAACTTTAAATTGACTTAATTATTAATATATTATTGTTAGATATTATTTTCTATAAGTTTAAAATATTTTAATTTAACAAAGTAAACTATTTTAACATATTTATTTTTAATTTTAGTGTTGGGACTAATTGTAGGATATATAATGAATCTAATTAATAAAGATAGATTTACTTTAAATTATTTTTATGTATTTATTGCATTCGGTTCGACCGCAATTGAATTTCCACAAACTTCATGTCGGAATCATTCTCGATTGTGAATCAAAATCCTTCATCTCCATTTTCAGATATCGGAATTATCAAATCCGCAAACTTTTCGTATAAATCATATGATTAATACTCATGTTTAGTTCCTTAATTAATAAAAAAAATTAAAATTCTCCAACACTATTTGGTTTATTATAGTATTATATTAAATGTTTAGTAAGTATTATTTTTAAATATTAGATAATTTTATGATATAGTAAAAAATCTCTTTTTTTTTATATAATATAGAAAAAAAAAATTTAAAATAAAAATATATTTAATGTCTTAAAAATAATTAAAATAATATTAAAAATACGAAACGTATTATGACGCTTATCCTTCGTATTGACACGCCTAAACTTGTGATTCTTGATTCTCAATATCGGCATCTCGCAACGCATTACGCCTTTTAGAACATTATTAATAAATGAATGGAAAATGCAAAAAAATTTGTACTACTACATTTTAGTCACTAGGAAAAAATGAAACTAAAAAAAATGGATGTGGATATTATCAATTTAAAAATGCTAATAGTTTATTTGGTAAGGTACATTGAACTCAATGAAGAAAAAATATTTATTTATTTAGTTTTGTATTATAATATTATCTATTATTTTATTATGTATAAAAGTTCATGATTAAATACAAAATTTAATATAATATAATAGTACGAAACACAAACTTATACATTTTAATTTAGAATTTAACACTATTCAAGTTAAAATTAATATATCACAATGTGTAATTATTTATCAATTACATAAACATTACATCATTAATTATTTAATGAACCAAAAAAATTATATATAACTAAGCAAACGTGCATTGCACGTTGCTTAAACCTAGTATATATATATATATATATATATATATTAAGACAATTAATATTAATATGTAGAATTTATAAAATTTATAAAATTATATATACAATTACATTTCTTTAAACCTAATATTACAGAATATTGCATTCCTATAAGATTCCATTGAAAATAAAACACAATAGTTAAAAAAAAATTATTGTTAACTAACATTCACTTGATAAGTATCACGTGAAAAGTCTTTTTCTAATAACCATCAACTCTTTAATCACCATTAATTTACATTAATTTGATAAATTATAAGACAAAAAGTCATTTTTCAATAACCCAAGTGTGAATACGTGGTGATACATTCGATTTCCCATTTTACTTTTACATTTTTATGTTTACGGTGAACAATACCCTTAACATTAAGATAATTAATAATTTTTTTTTTCTTTCAAAAATTAAGTCAATTAATTTTCACTAAAAACAATTATTACTAATTATTAGTACACAATTAATAAAAGCATCATTATATACAATTAAAAGAAATTATAATAATACTACATATATATAATTAACTTGAAATGGCATATTTTATTAAGTCTATTAATATTAATATATAGAATTTGTAAAAAAAAAAAAAAATACTTATACAATTAAATTTTTTTTCAAACATAATATTAAATATTAAAAATAATATTGAACTTCTAAAAATTCTATTGAAAATAATAAATTCAATCATATTTGCAATCTTTGAATCTTTTATTAATCAAATACATTCCAATGTCCATAATATAAATATTTTGCTTCGAATGGGTTTTAGACCAAAGGACGGAAATATGTGAGAAAATCATAAGACAACTTCCTTACTCTCAAATCTCAATTATGAATTTGTCATCCGTAATCCATCACTCACATTTCACACCTTGAATATGTGTTTATAAATTATTTTCTTTCCCATCTTATTTTCTCTAAGTAATGGTTGATGTGTAATACGTTAGTAACTAATTATCGATTTATTTCAAATGTGACCTCTTTTGATCGTAAGGATGACCAATCTTTTTTATAGGGCACAACAACCAATCAATGGATTTTTTATTTTTTTGTTTATGAATAACTTTTCGATAGCGTGAATTATGTGAAGATTTATTATATTGGATAATTAGCTTTGAATTTATTTCCTACAGATACTCTACTTTTTAGCTGAACTTACTTCAATCCGGTTATCCAATTCACTATGAAATTTTTCTTCGTTTGCTCAACTTGAATTTTGTATATTTTTTCTTTTAGGATATTCATTGATTAATAAACTTATTTTTCTCCTTATTGTTACAATTGTACAATGTGTGAATATTACTTTTGAGGAAACGAAAATTCTGTTGCCACATTTTCACTTACAAAGAATTTATGTGTATTTATTTTTTTTCACTTTTGGATAAGAGAAAAAATAATCAAAATCTAAAATTAGATTCTTCAAAATTCCGAGTGGTCATATTCTCAGAATTTTTAATCCTTACAAGTTTGATTCAATACACATTTTTATAGAATAATTGATAATTTTTGAGTTATTAATTTTGTTGATTTTAGTCATCCCCGTAATTTACTTTCACTTAGTATTTTTATCTTTAGGCCATGTTTGGTATAAATTAAAATCAAATTTTAATTCAAACCAAAGTCAAGCAATCAATATTAATCACATTTTTTATGGTCCCCCAACTTTTTAACCACACATTTAAAAAACTCTTATCATAATTTACTAAAAATCTAATTTTAATCTCCACCAAATAGAGCTGGACAAAACCCCGAACCAAATCGGACCGAATCGAACCGAGCAGTTCTTCATAAGTTAAATACCCGAACGGATATCTGAATCAAGAATCGATGGATTTGAGTCAGTTCTCGGTTCTAGACCAAGAACCGAAGAACCAAATCTAAATAATTTTTTTAATGTTTTATATTTAATTAATTAATTTTTTTTAATTTTTTCTAAACAAATTAACAAATTAATTAAACAAACCAGCAAAGTTCAGCCAAATAAATTTTTTGTTAGCCCAATATTTGGGCCTTATCCTTATCCTTCCCATTTCCATTCCAATTTCATTTGGCAAGTAGTACGCCCACTCCCGTATAAACTCAAATCATCTGATAATTTTAAAACTTACATCTCCATTCCCAAATCAATTTTGAAGCTTATTAATTTTACCGGCGGCGGCAGCTATTGAATAAATCTCTGAGTGCAATATAAACATTAAAATGGAATTTGAAGCTCATTATGGGACATCTTGTTATTTATATATTTTTAAATTAGGCTACATTAATTTGTAAAAATTACGAATAAACATGTCATTAGTTATATTTATGTAGTGTTGCTGACTTAATGTAAGTGTTAAAAAATTTAATTACGGTATGGAACCGAACCAAATCGAACCCAAACGATTCAATAATTATATTTGGACCCGACGGTTCCATTTATTAAATACCCAAAAATTTTGAGTCAGTTTGATTTTGAAGAGAATCAAATCGAACCGAACCGACCTATATCCAACCCTACCACCAAACACCCTCTTAATTCATAGAAAATTTTTATTTTTTTAATTAAATTATTGCTACTAATCATTAAGAAGGATCTGGAATGCATAACCTCCCCCACTTTTTTTTTTTTTTGAATATTTGGTTTTGACCCAAGGTTTTAGTTAAAAATTAAATAATTAAATTATTTTACTGCATAATCAAACACTCAATGTTTATATCCCATTCCACAATTTTGTCTAATATATTTTGATATTTTAAAATTTTGTAGGAATTTTAAAAGTTTTTTTTTTTTTTTTTTCAATTACAACGATAGAACATTAGGCATATTATCTTATTAAAAAGTGTAGATTTTAAATCCAATATCGTCATGTTAAAATAGTGTTTTACAATATACTAAAAATTGTAACCAGGGGCGGATGCAGAACATAAAAGTTAGGGGGGCACAATCGAACTTGTAAAAAAGTTGGGAGAAATTTTACACTCGAAAATTAACGTCCAAAAAAAATCATACCCTGTGTAATTTTGCATTCGAAAATTTACATGGGATATGACTTTTTCGAATGTAAAATTTCAAAAAAAATTGATGTCATATTCCATATAAAGTTTCCTAATAAAATGATGAAAATTACATTGAGAAGTCTGTATCGCAAAAAGAGTAAAAGTTTCCTAATATTTTCGATATCTATTTGGATTATTCGATATGCCCATAATGTAGTTCTCGAAATAAGATTTGAGATGACATAAGCAATTCAATTTGTAGATTCGGTTAGCATACAATCGTCGGAGAATTTTTAAAATTAGCTTGTTATCGAAATTCAAATTTATTGTCATTTTGCCCCTGTTTTGTGGAAATTAAAATCATTTTTTTAGTAAATTTTGATAAAAGTTAAAATATTAGTGGATTCCATGAAATATGTTATTAAAATTAATTGTTAACTTTGATTTAGATTAAAATTTGGATTTCAATCGATACCAACACATGATTTAAAAAAAAAAATTTGAAAAGTTGCCCCCCAAGACCCCCTGTGTCCGCCCCTTATTGTAACTATTATTGATACTTATTAAAGTTATATTAAATATAAATGCTTATTAGCATAAAACGTCCCTACGTTTGACAGTTAGTGTGCAAAACATCCCAACGTTTCATTTTTTTGTATTTTCGCCCCTATTTCAACGTTTCAGTGTGGAAAACATCATTTTCACTATTTTTCAGTGTAAAATGACCAATATACCCTCAAATTTAAATAAAACAAAGAAAATGAAATGAAAAATAAAAAAATAAATTGTAATTATACTCCCAAACTTTTTAAAAAGTGTAAGTGAGTCCAAAAGTCTTATTAAAAGGTTTAAGCACAAAACGTCCATACGTTTGACACTTAATGCGGAAAACGTCCATACGTTTCAAACATGTTTTTATTTGCTTAATAGCACAAAATGTCCCTACATTTGACACTTATTGCGTAAAACGTCCTTAAGTTTCATTTCTTTTTACATTTTCGTTCTTATTTCAACGTTTCATTGCGGAAAACGTCATTTTCACTATTTTTCAATGTAAAAAATCTTATTAAAACATTCAAATCATCAATCTTCTCCTCCTCCCTTAGCTTTATCCTCCCTCCACCACCTAAACCACCAGACCCCACCACCATTCAAACCATCTCACCTCCCTCTACAATCCTGGGGCTGATAGTTGTGGCCAGCATTAACGGTTTGAATGGTGGGGTCTGGTGGTTTAGGTGGTGGAGGGAGGATAAAGTTGAGAGAGGAGGAAAATACTGATGGTTTGAATGTTTTAATAAGATTTTTGAACTCATTTGCACTTTTTAAAAAGTTTGGGAGCATAATTGTAATTTATTTTTATTTTTATTTTCCTTTTTTTGTTTTATTTAAATATGAGGGTATATTGGTCATTTTACATTGAAAAATAGTGAAAATGACGTTTTTCCGCAATGAAACGTTGAAATAAGGACGAAAATGTAAAAAGAAATGAAACGTAAGGACGTTTTACGCAATAAGTGTCAAACGTAGGGACATTTTGTGCTATTGAGCAAATACAAACATGTTTGAAACGTAGGGACGTTTTCCGCATTAAGTGTCAAACGTAGGGACGTTTTGTGCTTAAGCCTTTTAATAAGACTTTTGGACTCACTTGCACTTTTTAAAAAGTTTGGGAGTATAATTACAATTTATTTTTTTATTTTTCATTTCATTTTCTTTGTTTTATTTAAATTTGAGGGTATATTGGTCATTTTACACTGAAAAATAGTGAAAATGACGTTTTCCACACTGAAACGTTGAAATAGGGGCGAAAATGCAAAAAAATGAAACGTTGGGATGTTTTGCACACTAACTGTCAAACGTAGGGACGTTTTGTGCTAATAAGTCTAAATATAAACATTACTAAAGAAAATTAACATTATTAAACGTTGAAAGATGTTAAATTTGACATAATAACTTTGTTTAAATTATAAATTCTTTTGTCGTATTATACTATATAGTGCAAAGTATGTTTAGAAAACTAACTCTTGATTTAAGTTCTTACCAATTATTTTTTTTTTTAAAATTTGGCTTTCACTTGATTATTAGAAAATAGCTTCATGTCTCCAGTAAAACAGAATATAATCAAGTTGAATTGATTCAAAATGAATCAAATATGTTTACTCGAATGTTATGCAAACCAAAGCAAGTGACTAAAGGTGTCACTACTTTCGACAAATTAAATACGGTATACCTTTTTTTTTTTTTTTTTTTTGTGATTTTGGATATATTTAATGAATATAAATTATGCAATATCAATTTACTTTGGCATATTTATATTCAAACAGGATAAGAATTTGTTATCTTAAATTAAGAATTTTATAATGTATTGAAGTAATCATTTACGCTAAAGCCGGATAAAAATTCAATTATATAAATTTAAGTATGCCAGTTGTTGAATTTAGTAAATTTTTTGACATTCTTGCTTATTGTCAATTCAATTCAATTTTTGATAATTTGATACTTTTATTTCTTCATACTTCTTCCTTGATGTATTATTATTATTATTATTATTATTATTTGTGATTTCATTTCATAGTTGATTATCCTTTTTTATCTTTTGTGTGGAATTTAAATACAAATAAACTTTACCAAGAGAAGTTCCTAAATGCATTGTTGCAAAAAGTACAACGTAAGTTAATTTTTAAAAAAATTTGTCCAGTATGCTTTTAAGGAATCTGAATCCATCTAGTGGTCTTTACAATAGAAAATGAATGATTTGTTGTGATTTCAAGAAACATATTATCCATTCAAATATAATTGTTGGACAACATGCTGAAAAATAAGTTTTCCTTCCACATATTTCATTAACTCCAGCAAGCAAATGATGAAGGATATTCATTTATATTCAAGAGGAAACAATTTTCAATATGTTTATACCTGCAATTACCATTAATAAGGCTCAACGACAAATATTGCACACTGTTGTAATATACCTTCCTAAACATGTATTATCTCAAGGACAACTACATCTCGCACTTACTTTTCAGATTTTTAATGCAAACAACAAAAGTCCCTATAAAAGGCTAAAAACACAAAATAAAAAGAAGCAAAGTTATGAGACGTCGACAAGAAATATTATGTACAGTGAAATGTTATTTTAATGAAATATTAGATTTCAATTTATTCAACATTTCACATTATATACATAATTTCATAAAAATTGTTTTATATATATATATATATATATATATATATATATATATATATATATATGTTGTAAAATAATGAGATAATTATTGATGAATATTTAGTATTGTCAAGATACATGAATAAGTCTTATCTAGTTCAAAAAGTGTATTTCATTCCAATTGTAACTCTCTCTTTAGACCTTATAAATATTGGTCTTGATTCTTAATAAAGTACACAGAAAAGTCTATTGACTTTTATTCTCTCTTCTTTTCTCTTTTTTATAACACGTTATCAGCACGATTATCTGAGTATTCTTTTTACTTGCGCGTAAGTATTTCTAAACTCAATTTTGCAAAAGAAAACTTCTTTTTACTGCCACAACCCAATATAATACATTATCAGTACTTTCCATTGCAAAATGATATTTTTTTTTATTTTACCAATGCATAGTATGAATTCTTGTCTCCAATGCTATTGTATGAATTCTGGTTACTGTAATTAATTGATATTTTATTTTACCAATGCATATTATGAATCTTGTCTTCTCTGTTATTGTATGAATTCATGGTTACTGTAATTAATGTTAAGTTTTAATTTTCTAAACTCTCTATATATATTACACACAATTCTGCCGTCACTTCTCCTCTTGAAATCAATGCCATTTTTTTTTTTGCCAATTCACGTCCAATTCATGTCTATATGGTAATTAAATATTTTTTTGATTTTTTCATAAAACTTAAATTAATAGTATATCATGTTGTTGCTCCTAAAATAGCACAACATTATAATTAATATTCCAGAAGAATATTACTTATTCATGAAGAGAATAAAGT
This sequence comes from Fraxinus excelsior, assembly GCA_019097785.1. Taxonomy (NCBI): domain Eukaryota; kingdom Viridiplantae; phylum Streptophyta; class Magnoliopsida; order Lamiales; family Oleaceae; genus Fraxinus; species Fraxinus excelsior. Next base: position 6,817,972 of record CM032645.1, on the reverse strand, counting down.
ATATTTTTCAATATTTCAGAAGAATATTGACATATTTCTCTTGAAGAAGCAATATTAAATACAATGTGCTCTCGAAGTAGTACATGTTTCGAAGAATATACTATTTTGAATTAGTGTTTATCCTTGAAGGAAAACACGTAACTTATGTCATATTGATATTGACTATTGATGTTTAAATTATATTTTTCGAAACTAATTGTATTTTCTTTTACTTTATTGTGTAGTTAATCAAATGACAAACATTACAAAACTTGAGTTTGCTGCACTTGATATATTTGGCAAAAACTATTTGTCATGGGTACTCGATACTGATATCCATCTGGTCTCAAAAGGTTTGGGAGAGACAACTAAAGAAGGAAACAAAGAATCCCTGCATAATCGTGCAAAAGTACTCATCTTCCTTCGTCATCACCTTCACGATGGATTGAAAATTGAATATCTCACTGCAAAAAACCCACAGGTTCTTTGGGAAAAATTAACTGAAAGATTTGATCATCAGAGCACTGTAATCCTCCCCAAAGCCTGCTATGAGTGGATGCATCTTCGTTTGCAAGATTTCAAAACTGTTAGTGAGTACAATTCTAAACTATTCAGAATATGTTCAAAATTGACATTGTGTGGAGAAAAAAATCATTGATGATGATATGTTGGAGAAAACTTTTTCCACCTTTCACGCCTCGAATGTGCTCCTGCAGCAGCAATATCGTGAGCGTGGTTTCAAAAGGTACTCCGAACTTATATCTTGTCTGTTTGTGGCTGAACAAAATAATGAACTGTTGATGAAAAATCATGGGTTACGTCCAACTGGTTCTATACCATTGCCTGAAGCAAATAGTACTGCATTGTTTGAAGCAAATACAATATCAAGACAAGAACATAGACGTGGACGCGGACGTGAACGTGTATTTGGATGCGGACGTGCACGTAGAATAAATCATGGACGAAATAATCAACAAAATTATTATCAACAAGACAATAATTTCAAAAGGCACAAAGCAAACGAAAGTAGCACATCCGAAAAGGAGCATGAAGAAAGTTGCTTTAGATGTGGAATGAAAGGACATTGGGCACGTACCTGTCGTACGGCCAAACACCTCGTGGATCTCTACCAAAAATCAATCAAGGGAAAATGAGAAATTGGAGACAAATTTTACTGATTATGATGGTCCAATTGATATTACTCATTTGGATGTCTCTGATTTCTTTGCTGATCCAAATGAAAATATTGACCATTTGATTGAGGGTGGTGTAATGGAAGATATAAATTAGTTACTTTCGAGTATTTCCTTTCGTTTTAGAAATTCAATTATGTTCTTATTTTTCGCAAGAAACTTAAAACTTTAGTATGCATCGTTAATTTCATAATAAATTATGTTTACCATTTTAAAGTTAAATTTCAAGTCTTTTTAAATTGTCAAGATACTTGTTTGATTGATAGTGCAACTACACATACTATTCTTCAAGACAAAAAATATTTTTTGGACTTAACATTAGCAGAAAATAATGTTAATACGATATCAGGTGCATCGAATATCGTTGAAGGCTCCGGAAGAGCTTGTATTATTTTGCCAAATAATACAAAATTATATATTGACGATGCACTTTATTCAAGCAAATCCGGAAGAAATTTGCTTAGTTTTAAAGATATCCATTGCAATGGATATCACATTGAGACGATGCAAGAAAATATTGTTGAATACCTTTGTATAACTTCTTTTGTATCTGGCCAAAAACAGATAAAAGAAAAACTTTATACACTCCCGTCTGGCATGTATTATATATTTATAAAAATGGTTGAGTCAAATATTATCACGAACCAGAAGTTCGTTGATCCAAAAATTTTTATACTTTAGCATGATCGACTTGTACATCCGGAGCTATAATGACGCGTCGAATAATAAATAACCCACATGGACATCCTTTAAAGAACCAGAAGATTCTTATCTAATGATTATCTATGTATGACTTGTTCGCAAGACAAGTTAGTCATTAGACTTTCGGTTACAAAGTTCAATATTGAATCTCCAACTTTCTTGGAAATGATTTAAGAAGATATATGTGGGCCAATACACCCACCATGTTGATCATTTCGTTATTTTATGGTATTAATTGATTCTTCTACTAGATGGTCACATGTTTGTCTACTTTCTACTAGGAATGTAGCTTTTGCTAGACTACTTGCTCAAAGCATAAAATTACGTGCGCAATTTCTCGATTACTCAATCAAGACTATTCGTCTTGACAATGCTGGTGAATTTAGATCACAAGCATTCGATGATTATTGCATGTCAATTCGGATTGTTGTTGAACATTCGGTTGCGCATGTCCATACACAAAATGGTTTGGCGGAATCATTTATTAAACGTCTACAACTTATTGCTAGACCGTTACTTACGAAAACAAAATTCCCAACTTCTGTTTGGGGTCATGCCATATTGCATGCTGCGTCATTGGTTCATTTCAGACCAACTACATATTATCAATATTCACCTTTGCAACTAGCATTTGGTCATGAACCTAATATTTTTCACCTGCGGGTTTTTGGTTGTGCTGTTCAAGTCCCTATTTCACCTCCACAACGGACTAAAATGGATTCCCAACGAAGACTTGGGATTTATGTGGGTTTTGATTCACCATCTATTATTGGGTAACTTGAACATTTAACAGGTGGTTTATTTACTGCACATTTTGCATCTTGTCAGTTTGATGAAATGAATTTCCCAACTTTGGGAGGAGAAAAACTATATCCTGATAACTAAGGTAAAATTTCTTGGAATGAAATAACTCTATCTCATTTTAATTCCCGCAGCAATCAATGTGAGCAAGAGGTTGAAAAAATCATTCATTTGCAAAAGGTTGCAAATCAATTACCGGATGCATTTGTTGACACAAGAAAAGTGACAAAATCATATATACCCGCAGCAAATATTCCAGCAAAAATTGATGTCCCTGCAAGACAATTTGTTGTAGCAAATGAATCTCAAATACGCCATAAGCGTGGTCGACCAGTTGGTTCAAAAGACATTGTACCTCGAAAAAGAAAAGTACAAGAGAAAAACCAACCAAAGATTTCGGAAGAAGTAACATTGGAAAAATTGATCAATCAAATATTGAAAATATGGTTCCTGGAAAATCACAAGTGTCCGAAAATAATGAGATTTCAATAAATTATATGTTATCTCATAAATTATGGGAGCGAAATAATGTTGTTATAGACAATATTTTCGCCTTTAACGTGACTCTTGATATTATGCAAAATGATGATCCTGAACCACTGTCTGTTAAAGATTGTCAAAATAAAAATGATTGGCCCAAGTGGAAAGAAGCTATACAGGCGAAATTGAATTCTTTAGAGAAACGGAAAGTGTTTGGACCTGTAGTTCGAACATCTGAAAATGTAATCCATGTGGATACAAATGAGTTTTTGTACGAAAGAGAAATGAAAACAATGAAATTACAAGATACAAGGCCCGACTCGTAGCTCAAGGTTTCTCACAAGGACCAGGAATTGATTATGAGGAAACATATTCTCCCGTAATGGATACCATCACTTTAGATTTTTAATTCGTTTGACTGTGTCACAAAAGCTCGATATGCGCCTTATGGATGTAGTGACTGCTTATTTGTATGGTTCACTTGATAGTGACATATATATGAAAGTCCCTGAAAGACTCAAAGTGCGTGAAACAAATGATACTTGCCTGAGAACCACGTCCTCAATTAAACTGCAAAGATCATTGTATGGATTAAAACAATCCGGACGCATGTGGTATAATAGGCTTAGCGAATATTTGTTGAAGGAATGCTATAAAAATGATGATGTTTGCCCATGTGTTTTTAAAAAGAAAACGAATATTGGACTTGCAATTGTGGCGGTTTATGTTGATGACTTAAATTTAATTGGAACTCCTTAAGAGCTCAACAAAACTGCAGATTATTTGAAAAATGAATTTGAGATGAAAGATTTGGGAAAAACAAAATTCTGTTTCGGGTTGTAAATTGAACATTTCTCAGAAGGATTATTTGTTCATCAATCTACATATACGGAAAAAGTCTCAAAACGATTTTATATGGATAATGCACATCTATTGACATCACCTATGGTTGTTCGATCACTTGATGTAAAAAATGATCCTTTTCGTCCACCTGAAGATGGAGAAAAAATTCTTGGTCCTGAAATACCATATCTTAGTGCAATTGGAGCATTAACTTATCTTGCAAATTGTACTCGACCCGACATCACTTTTTCTGTAAATCTCCTTGAAGATATAACTCTACACCAACACAAAGATATTGGAATGGTGTTAAACATATTTTTCGTTACCTAAAAGGTACTATTGATTTGGGATTATTTTATTCTCAAAAGTCGGGATCTGCTTTAGTGGGATATACAGATGCATGTTATCTCTCTAACCCACATAAAGCTAAATCACAAACAGAATATGTGCTTACACGTGGAGGAATAGCTATATCATGGAGATCTGTGAAGCAATCATTGACAGCAACGTCCTCAAATCATTGCAATCCATGAAGTAGGTCGAGAATGTGTATGGTTGAGGAACATGACCCATCATATCCAAGAGTCGTGTGGATTAGTTTCAACAAAAGATAGTCCAACAATTTTGTATGAAGATAATGCTGCTTGTATTGCACAACTCAAATGAGGCTATATCAAAAGTGACCAGACGAAACATATTTCTCCAAAATTCTTTCATACACACGAGCTTCAGAAATATGGCGACATCAATATTCAACAAATTCGTTCAAGTGACAACGTGACCGATTTATTTACAAAAGTACTGCCAACATCTACATTCAAGAAATTGGTTCACGAGATTGGAATGCGTCGACTCAAAGATTTTCAGTGATCAACATCAAGGGGAGTAGATGTACTCTTTTTCCTTCGCTTAGGTTTTATCCCACTGAGTTTTCCTAATAAGATTTTAATGAGGGAACATTTTTATACTCCAAAAAAATTGTACTCTTTTTCCTTCGTTTGATTTTTTTTGTCCCATTGGGTTTTTACAGACAAGGTTTTAACGAGATATTTATTGTACAAATAATCATCAAAGTGGGAGTGTTGTAAAATAATGAGATAATTATTGATGATTGTTTAGTATTGTAATGATACATGGATAAGTCTTATCTAGTTTAGAAAGTGTATTTCATTCCAACTGTAACTCTCCTTCTAGACCCTATAAATACTGGTATTGATTCTTAATAAAGTACACAGAAAAGTCTATTGACTTATGTGTGTGTATGTATATATATATATATATATATATACATATATATATATATATATATATATATATATTCTTTTTAACCATTTTAATTTTTTCCTTTAACAGTATCAACTACATCAACTACTTTAAAAAATAATATTAGTACTTCAAAAATATTATGTTAATCATTCATCCGATACATAAAATGTGCAATGCACGTTCTTACTACTAGTTTTTGTAAAAAGGACAAATCGTAAATTCAAATAGTTAAATAATCAACACTACAACCTTTCAATACAATGTGAAAATCCAGTACATTGAATGTGAAATTTTTTATTTATTTTCTTAAATATGAGTTATGTCATACTATACTTCTTAATACAAGATCCAACTTACATTATCACGAATCATGATAGAAACATTTATTCGCATGCTTAATGTTTAAATAAAATACAATAATAGATAAATAAATAAGTAAAATTCAAAACTTATTTATTACAAAAATTTCATTTTATTACCGTAAAACTATATTATATGAGCACACGTGTGTCAATGCCAATAAAATGGCCCATGGTGGCTGGTGACCAACTTATATGCTGCTGGTTTGACAAAATCAGTCAAGAAACCCCTAACAAAATTTCTATTAGTTGGTGGGAACCAGAACAGGTGATGGTTAAGATGAACTGTGATCGTAGTCTCAAGGCAAATAAGATGGCTGGCGGTGTTGGAGTTGTTAGAACTTCTTCTGGTGATGTTGTGCTTTGTTTTTATGAATTTTATGAGTTTTTATTAGAACAATTATTTTTTCCCATAGACCAAAGGATCACAATCTTATAGATATTTGTGATCAAAAGCGTTGAATGTTTATACTTTTTACTTAATTGAATATCCAACAACCAAGAGCATCATTCATCCACGTTCCTCTTTTCCGTGTCCAATATATTCAAATCTCGTGTGATAAAAATTAAAACAGAAATTTGTGGGTGGTTGGGTGGTGCGGGTGGGTGGGTGGATAGTAAGTTTCCTTTCTAAGAAAAATGATCATCAATATATTCAACGTTTTAATCATAAAAAATATATATAACTTTTTTCTGGGAGACTGCACTGCGAAGACCAGTATTCTCAGAGAAATCATTTGAATGAAAGACCTGAAAAATGTTTTTCTGAATCATTTTCAACACGCTTCGTCAGCATTGACGTTTATTAATTGTTTTTCGCAAAAGAAGTGGAAAAATACCATTTCCAAACGACCATTCTGGAGTCTTTTTCACACACACGATATTTGGATTTGCAGAGAGTTTCTGACGTTTCACCAATACTATTCTGCCACCTCAATTTGAAATTTGTCACAATGGACTATGAATGCGAAAACCAAACCTACCACTTCCGTTTCACATCCATTACTTCTTACAATTGATCTTCTTATATATGTAGCCTTCTTCCTTGACAACTCCATACTTCTCCAACACAATTGGAGAATAAATAAGAAATGGATAAGCTAAGAATCATAACTTTTTTCCAGAGGTTCTTGATTGTTATTGTTTTAGTTACATTTGCAGGCTTAACAAGAGCACAAGAAGTTGGTAGCGATCTCTCTCTCTCTCTCTCTCTCTCTCTCTCTCTCTCTCTCTCTCTCTCTCTCTCTCTCTCTCTCTCTCTCTTATTTTTTTTGCTTGTTTATTGATTCATTGATTTTATTTTTTCTTGATTATTGTAGATGATGAGAGCGAGTTTAGTTATGTAGAAGATAGTGAAAATGGTCCCGCGCACTGGGGAGAGATTAAGCCAGAATGGAGTATGTGCAATTCTGGCTCAGTGCAGTCTCCCATTGATCTTCTGAATAAAAGGGTTGAAGTTGTATCTCACTTGGGGAGGCTTCACAGGGATTATAAACCCTCCAATGCCACCGTTATCAACAGAGGTCATGATTTGATGGTAAGGTTTAATAACCTAATGTATTTATGTTGTATTTTATCTTCAACATGCTCTCTCGTGCACATGAATTCGTATATATTTTTTGCATCACAACTTAATCATCGAACCAAGGCGAATAGCTTTTGTCAAAGTTTTAATGCGTAAAGTATTCATATCAAGTGCAGTGAGCTGCTCCAATATAATATTAATTGAACCATTTTATCTAAAACTTCAGTTTTTAAAGAGGAAGGATTTACTTTATGTTCAACAAGATTCATATAAAATTATAGTGTGTGGTTTTTATATGTACAAGGTGGGAAAAATTGGTAGTATGATCCTCGCGGCCTAGCTCCACCAGTAATCCTGTTAGGTTGTGTAGACATTAATCATAGCAAAAACTGGTTTTATATTAATACAGTTGATTCATATCAAGTGCAGTGAGCTGCTCAAATATAATATTAATTGAACCATTTTATCTAAAACTTCAGTTTTTAAAGAGGAAGGATTTACTTTATGTTCAACAAGATTCATATAAAATTATAGTGTGTGGTTTTTATATGTACAAGGTGGGAAAAATTGGTAGTATGATCCTCGCGGCCTAGCTCCACCAGTAATCCTGTTAGGTTGTGTAGACATTAATCATAGCAAAAACCGGTTTTATATTAATACAGTTGAGAAAATGATTGCAGCTTCAGCATATTGTCCAGTTTTTTCTTTCACAATCTTATATAGGGTTTTCCAATTTATTGAAATAAGTACTTATGAATGCAGTTAAGATGGGAAGCTGGTGCAGGGAGTGTTCAGATAAATGGTACACTATATCGGCTTAAACAATGTCACTGGCATTCACCTTCTGAACACACTCTCAATGGCAAGAGGTAGTATATTTCTTTTCCAAAAAATAAATCCATTTCTTAATCAAATTGTTTTAATGATATAAGAAACATATATAACACTCAACGACAGGTTCGATATGGAGGTTCACTTGGTTCATGAGAGCATGGATAACAGGACTGCTGTGCTTGGAATCATGTACAAAATTGGGCGCCCTGATTCCTTCTTGTCTATGGTAATTGACGATAAATTAAACTTTGCGTCTGTTAGCGCATCTTCAATCGATTTCTTAAATTGTTTTTTTAATTATTTTAGATGAAGCAAGATTTGGAAGCTCTTGTTGATACGTATAACGTAGAGAGAGCAGTGGGTATTATTGACCCAGAACTTATTAAATTAGGCAGTAGAAAGTACTACAGGTACATTGGTTCACTTACAGTTCCTCCTTGCACTCAAGATATTAGTTGGACAATTGTGAGGAAGGTAAGCTCCATCTCTCTAGCTAATTACTGGACGATGACATTGTATAGGACAAAAAAAGATGCCATCTTATTTTTATTTCTTAGTCCTATCAATTGTTGCTTAGTCCAACGCAACAAACATGTCAAAAACTCTCTAATTGTATCTTGAAATTCTATCAGGTAAGGACCGTTTCAAGAGAACAAGTAAAATTGATTCGCGAAGCTGTGCACGATGTGAGTTTCTATAGTCACTAAATCTACCTATGCAAATTTTTTTGTAGAAATCTTACATTTTAGAGAAAAAAAATTGTATATAGTCTGATTTTCTTTTCCTTTTTGTGATTTCTTACAACTTTCATGATGACAGGAGTCGGAGACTAATGCAAGACCAATCCAACCTATAAATCAGCGTTCTATAAAACTCTATAGACCAAGAGATTAGATAGGAGCCTGAATTTATTTTTATTTATTTTTACTAAGTATTATTATTTATTTACATTATTGCCATATTATAGAGATGGGAATCCATATGATTCCATCTTCTGTGGACTTAATCATCATTTCCATTTATTTATTGTGAAAATAATAAAGACGATATTTTCATGCCTATTTCTATTATTATACAGTCTAAGAAAATATTTTTTTTTAATATCGGAAGATATAATTTGCGAGCATGTGTCCTACACGCTTCATACACGTGAAGTGGAGAGTAGATCGGTTCCACATTTTGAATTGACAATAATCAGTATTACCTTTCTGCGATCAATTAGAAAATGTAGTAGGTAATAAAAGACAATTGAGCAGAAAACATCTCAAAATATATATATAAAAAAAAAATAAAGCTTGAAAAGGAATAATGGAATGGGGCCAAAAGATAAAGTTTTCTAGTCTGCCTTTTTCATCGTGATTGTCTTAAATAATCAACTTTTGGGCTTGGATTTATTATATGTTCAACTTTATTTCATGTTATGAGTTTTTAAATGATAGGATTACGTGTAATGGAACTGTAGATTAACACGTTATGTCGTTGATTAGTTTCTCTTTTAACAAGATTTCTTACGAGGAAACATAATTAATTTAATTTAATTGGTTTGGTTCAACTAAAAAAGTTGATAAAAATTAATTTAAAGGCAATAATTAATTTTAATACTTCAACTCCAATTCCAACTCCAACTTTAGAACCATAAACCTCCCTACCTAAATAACATAAGACCTGAATTTCCGCCAGGAAACAAAAAATGAACAGGTATGGAAGCTATAATTGTAAACCACGATGGAGTAGATTAATCAGGAATGGCTGCCCTTTAGCTTAAATTTTCTGCTAAGGAAGAGAAGACCTTCTATACAAATGAGATCCACAACTTTCATTTTATTAAAATTTACTAAAAAACTGATTTTTAACAAAATCAAATGGTGCTTAATTGTTGTTTAAATAACTGGGTTACGTGAAATAGCACGGTAGATTAACAAGTTTTTCTTGTAAGAATCTTTAATATCAGGTAACAGGCTCACTAACATGGAAAATAATGGCAGTCATTTTCCGTAAAATAATTGATCGAGCATAATATTCTTTCTTTCTTAATTACGAAGTTGTAGAACACTAACCATATACTGATGCACTTGTAACTCAACATGAGTATTCATTAGAACTTGGCCTCAATTTTTCGGATATGTGGGTCCTGCATCCAGCTAGCATCCAGCATCGAACATCACTCTCAGAGTCCACCTGTGTTACTCGAGATGCATCAGTGTCAGTTTTTTCTTTGTCTTCAATCAAACCATTCTTGCTAGAATTTTAATGGCATCATCCATTGATGTCCTATGCAGAGGGTTTTCTTCAACGCATGAACTAGCCAATACTGCTAAACATGAGGCCCTCTGCTAAACAAATTTGTCCAATTGATATTAGAATTCAACTTAAATCATTTTTAAGAGAAACGTCAAGAGTTTGAATCGTGAAAACGTGATAGAAGTAAGATAAGATGGGCTCAGTCTCTCCGGAACGAATAGTACATAAGTTAACGACCAAACACGAGGACTAAGTCGTTACATTCATAATCTGGAATGTTGAGATTGATGAATGGTTTTGCTTTCAGGGGTACTAAAACAGTTGTGATGGGGTAAACAGTAGTTGTAGGATCTAAATTATTAGCTTTCCATATTTCCTCAACTGATATATTAAACTTGACGACTCAATTTTTTTGTACCCTTCAATAAAAGGGTATGTGACAAAGTACCTAACCCCTGAATTCCTAGAGATTTTATCAGGACAAGCACACTTCAAAGGTACACAAAGAGTCGAATCAGCACAAAGACTGTTTAATCCTGGAAAATTCTCTTCTTCCAGTGTAATTGATTTTACTAAACCTTCAAGTATAGTACAAGTAATTTCTGACAGTGTTATCTTTTCAGGTAAAGTGTAGTTTATATTTGCCTGGAAGAACTGACCTGCACAGGAACAAGTGATTGGAACGAGGACTTCTCGGCCCATTTCAAGAATCCAAGATGAATTCAATACATTAATGTTCAGATGATAAGTAAATTATCTGGTTCGGTTTTGAACGAAGTGGAAATACTTGATATGGTCTGAAATTTATTATTAGCCCGGCAAGCCGAAAATGTGTGCCATGAATTTTGAGAGGAATTGCAGGTGTACCTTGTAAATAAAAATATTGTGTCTGAAGAACAATGTTGCATCATAGAATTGTTGGCTGTAACAAATATGGATGAATAGATATAGCAGAAACCACAGAATAGCCATGTGATTAAGAAATTTTGTACTGGAAAATATAATTTATTCTAATCCTGGATAAGTATTTCAGGAGGTATTATGATGCATGGAAGAATGCAAGAATCCAGTGGCTAAAATTATGGGTTTTCCTAACTACATAATTCTTTTTAGAATATATCTTTAAGAACTGTTCGTTAAGAAGTAATAACCAACTTGTCTAAAACACATTCAGCTATTAGAGAGAACACATTTAGAGCATATTTGGCTATAAGCTTAAAAATTTTAAGTTACTTTAGATTAAAAAAAAAAAAAAAAATTTGAACAAGTTTGGATATGTAACTTTCTTCTTATTTTTACTTTTAATTAAAAAAGTTATTCATTTTGAAAAGTCTTAGACTTAAAATTTTGGTAAAAGGTTAGATCAAAGTGAACATTTAATTTTAACAACATTTTGAAGGATCCACAACTTTTAAGTTTTAACTATACATTTCACCAACTCTATCAAAATGTACTAAAATCTTATTTTTAGCTATACCAAATAGGTACTTAATGTGACTTTCTTATTTCTTACTTTGACTAATAAAAAAATTTATTTATTCTAAAATTTATTTATCTATTTATAAGAACTTTTTTAATCTTAGCAAACACGTGCTTATTTATTCACGAGTCTTCAACACGCTCCCTCATACAAAACCGAATTCCTTTTCTTTAATCAAAATCTTGACATGTAAATAATATTCAAACAAATTGATTGAAGACAACATGTTTATTTATTATTAGTTGGGAGTTGAACGTGCATAGCACGTTATTCTGAAATAATTTATAAATACTATAAAAGTAATATTTGATATCAATTTGTTGTGAGGATTTGATAAGTCTCAAATGAACTAAAAAAATAAAATTTATAATAGAAATCTTAGAGAATAAAATTGTAATTTGAAAACTCAACTTTTACTATTCTTTTTTTTTTTTTTGTAATGATGAAATACTACAAATGAACAACATTTTTATACGGGTAATTAGCACATAACGTCCACACATTTCACTGTTATTGTGAAAAACATTCATACCTTTCCTTTTTGACATTTTCACGATTTTATTGCGAAAAATGTCATTTTCATTCATTTTCTCAAATAAAAATTATTAAATGGCGAATATAACATTCTTTTCAAATAAAACAAAAAGAAAAAGAAAAACCAATTGCAACCATAATCCCATTTTTTTCAAAAAAAAAAAAAAAAAAAAAAAAACAAATGAGTCCTAAATAAATTATTAAAAAAGGAATTAGTACATAATATCCTTGCATTTCACTGTTATTGTGAAAAAACATTTCTACGTTTCATTCTTTGACATTTTTACCCATAATTACATATTTGATTGTGCAAACCATTATTTCTATCTATTTTCATTTAATTTTTCAATAAAGAACTGTGAAATGATGAATCATGAATGTATCCTTCTATTTAAAAAAGAAAAAAGAAAATTAATTTTTAGAATTTTAATTTTCTAATAATATATTTGGGACTCGTTTAAACTTTTTATTTAATTTTTTAATTTTTTTAATAAATTTAATTGGGACTCATTTACACTTTTTTAAAAAAATAATTTCATTTTCTAATAATTTATTTGGGGCTCGTTTACACTTTTTTAATAAAAATTTAAATTTATAATTTTTTTTTTGAATAATTTATAGGGGACTCATTTTTAATTTTTTTTAAAAAAAAATTGGAACTATGGTTGCAATTAATTTTTTAACTTTATTTATTTAAATAAGAGGGTATATTTGTCATTGCATTGTTCTTTATTGAGAAATTTGATGAAAATTGGTACAAATGATGGTTTTCCCAATAAAATGTATAATTAAGGGTGAGAATGCCAAAACAAATAAAACGTATGAACATTTTCGCAATAATAATGAAAGGTAAAAACTTTTTGTGCTAATTACCCTTTTAATAATTTATTTGGAACTCATTCTTACTTTTTTTTTAAAAAAAAAAAATTGGGACTATAGTTGCAATTAGTTTTTTCTTTTTCTTTTTGTTTTGTTTAAAGAGAATTGTGTGTTCGTCATATGGAAATAAGGGTAAAAATGTCAAAAAATGAAAGGTAATGATGCTTTCCACAATAATAATGAAAGGTGGGGACATTATATACTAATTATCCTTTTTGTACTACCTTTGGTGCGTGAAGATTAATTGTTAATACATGAATTTAAACACATGTTAAAATTCTTAGAAACATGAATAGAAATCTATTCATTTATAATAACCTTGAATTCAAGTAGATCTAAATTCATTGAGTCTATATTAATGTAAATGTTAATTAATTGAGAATTAATAACACGAAATTCATACATGATAAGGATTTTGTAGTATTTATTACATATTGAAAAAGGAAAAAGTAAGGTATTATTAAAATAATTGAATTATAATAGGGTTAAAATCGTCCAAAAAATTATTCTCACTTGATGTGATATTTAATATATTATAGATTATAAATAGGGATGGACATGAGAGAACCGAACAGATCCAACATTCTAGAGTATTTAATAAATGGAACTGTCGGGTCCAAATATAATTATGGAATGTTCGGATTCGGTTCTATTCGGTTCCCATAATTAAATTTTTTTATCATTTACATCAATACTATATAAATACAACTAATGATATTTTCATTCGTAACTTTTACATATTAACGTAATCCAATTTAAAAATATATAAATAACAAGCCGTCCAATAAGATTAATTCAATATATACAAATACCAAAAAGTAGATACTAATATTAAAATATCGGCGATCTATATTAATAATTCATTTGCTTCAAGCAGCCTGCATAAAGAAAATGAAATATAAATTAAAAATTATAAAAATAAAATATTTTTAAGTATTTGTAATACTTACCAACTATTTGATTTAATTAGTAGCTACCGTCGTCGGTGAAATGAAGGAGCTTCAAAATCGATTTGGAAATGAGGATGTATGTTTTAAAATTATCAAATGATTTGAGTTTAAACGGGGAGTGGGCGATGTTTACCAAATGAAATTGGAATGGAAAGTAGAATGATAAGGCCCAAATGTTGGGTTAACAAAAAATTAATTTGGCTGGATTTGGTTGATTTGTTTAATTAATTTGTTAATTTGTTTAGAAAATATTAAAATAATTTAATTAATTCAATATAAAAAATTGAAAAAATTATTTAGATCCGGTTCTTGGTCTAAAACCGAGAACCGACCCAAACTCATCGGTTCTCGATTTAGATACCCGTTCGGGTATTCAACTTATGAAGAATCGCTCGATTCGGTTCGATTCAATCGAGCAATTGGACAAAATGGTGTATCTTCCAATTTAACTATAATTAGGTTTACAGTAAAATGGGGACACTATCAAATCAACTACCAAATAGTTATGGCTAGAAAATAGATACATGATAAATTATAGAATCAATGGCAAGATCTGCTCATTCCATAACAATAATCTAGCCCACAAACTAAGCTTTAGCTTGGTGATGTAAGATTCAGTTAAGATAATATTTACGATGACTCATATTCTTAATGGGTAAATTCGCAGTAGGGCATCCCAAAACGATACAATATTCTTATAACATTTATACAAATACATTGAAGTACATATTGCACGGACTGTGAATAGAGCACTCGATTTGTCGATGAGTCCCAAGATAAATTTTCATTATTCAATATAGGATAAGATGGTTACGATACACCAACAACCCACTAAATCAAAGGCCCAAGTTAGTGAGATTTTACCTCAATTTCCATTAAAGTGTTCCCCCACCCTCCACTAAGGCACCTTATATTTCAAAATAGGGCTCCAGTCCATGTTTCATAATTGAAAGCTTTTAGGGGGAAAAGGGACCCAAGACAGTGGTTCCTTTTTAACTCCTTTTGAGGCCTCAAATGCTGCCAACTTTAGAGAGGATTGAAAACTATAGTAGTGGAAGAACAATGAGGAAAGATCATCGTGTAGTTACTTTTAGGGAGGTGTTAACACTCTTTTCTATCCTAAATGTGCTATACTTTCCGGGACAACTCACTATACGTAAGTTTTATCTTGATATGCAGATACATAGAGGTCAATTTTATCGTCCACCTCTAAGTCACAACTCATATCCTTAAATGTACATGTTCATATTACTATAAAGTCCCGTAAACTATTGAAAGTTAATCATGTTTTATTCGATTTTGCCACATTTTTAACTTACATTTATAAAGTCGTGCAAACTATTGAAAGTTTAAACCTAGCTTATAATTTTCTTTTATACATGTTTGTTAGGTTTTAGTTGATTATGTAATTGGCTATTATGTAGACACAAGGACTTAAATTGATAGTTGATGAAAGTTCAAGGAGTAATGTGCAAATATGTTAAAAGTTAGTTGAATAGGTCTAGGATTTCGAGTTTGGAACAAAGGAGAAAATGGCGCAAATTTTCGTTGGGCTGTCGCCAGGTTATAGCTCGAGCTGCAAAAGCAGAAACACTATCGATGGACCGTCGCCCCTCTTTCGCTCGAGTTACACACTGTCGCTCGACTGTCGCGGCTTATCGCTTGAGCGACAGCTTTATACGAGAAATTTTATTTTCACGTTTTAAAGGCTTTTTTCCTGACTTATGGTTCTCTTGACCTACTTATATATATCCTAAAGCTATAGAGCGAGAATTCTAAGTTTGAACAATAAGCAAATATTGTGCAGTCGATTTTCCTTTATTCTTGAAGCTTTCAACATTCATGTTTCTTGGAGATTCGTTCTTGTTAGTCAGAAAAATATCGAATCCTATATTCAAATACAAAACTGCTACTTCCTACTTATCTGTCAGAGATGCTGAAGATCAAAGAAGACGACTGGAGTTCCAGTCTATGAAGAACGGATTGTTCTTCTTGATCCACATGAGATAGACGATTCTACCAAATTAGGGGCTGCTGCAGGATAGTGGAGTTCCAGGAGAGCGTTGGTTATTGCAGTTGGAACTGGTGCAAGGGAGCATAGAATTCAGGAGAGTTGTTAGAATTGCAGTCAGTAGATCATATAGTTCGTATCGTCGTCTACTCTGGTAGACTATAAGTACTGAATCGTTTATAATGGATTGACTGACAAAGTACCCGGAGTTTTTTCCAGTTGGGTTTCTCCATGAACAACTTTTATGTTCTTTACTGCTTTATGTTTTATTGTTTATTACATTCAAACTGCGGTAATTCAACATAGGAAAGATTGGATTGTTTGAGTAACCATCTAAAGATAATTAACTTGTAACTTGTTGCATGTTAATTAATTTTTAATTCCGCATTAAATACCTATTCACCTTCCTCTAAGTATTATTAGGGTCGAACTTGCGTTTTTCAATATTAAGATTATATGCGGCTTTAGGTGCATAAAGAAGAAATGAGTACTATCAAAATAATTATCTTTCAATTTAGTCGCCAAGGTGACAACGAATGAGGATTCAAGTGACAAGACTGATTATGTATATTTAGGGTGTGTTCGATAGAGATTAAAATCGGATTAAAATTGAAAAATTAGCCGTTATGGTTGACTTTTATTAGACGAGTGAGACCCAATAACGACTACATTTTCAATTTTAATTGGATTAAAATCTATATCAAACACACCCTTAATTACATAACTAAATATGCATAAAGATAATCACGTGATAGTGATTTCAAAAAACTATAGAGGTTATAATAATGAAGAAACTTCTACAATAATCTTCTAGTTCTAATGTCCACTTGGGGTTCGAATCAATCATTTTCTTCTACTAGAAATGCACATTAAGATTAATTTCATTTTGCTCAAAAATAGCGGTTCACTATGTAATGTTACTAGGGATGTAAGTTGAGTGAGTCCATCAACTGGCTCAGCTCACCCCGAAGGCAAGTCATGGGAAGCGTCATGTTGAGTCTTTTCGTTGAGTCACCATCATCTATTCGATGGGAGCCGAAAAAACACAAATAATAAAAAAGTACGAGTTACGAGTGACTAGCATATTGGCTCGGATCACCCCTAGTACGGGTGAATTGGTGGGGCAAGCCAAGCTGGGGTTTTTTTTTAAGTGAGCTGCTAGTGTTGCTAGCACTAGTTGACTCGCTAGGTGGATCGAGTTGAGCGGCTCAGCTCGGTCTACTTAACATCCTAAATATTCTAATATGACTCTAATTTGGAGAAAAACTTTAATGTGACGGTCTTATAAGTGCACATGGCAGTATCATTCGTTCAAATCAAGACACCTTGTCCTCGAGGCATTCAAATCATTATATCTTGACGTCCGATGTGGTAAGAGAGAAAAAAAGAGTTGTGCGAAGTGATGTGTTGCAATTTGAGTTGCTCGAGTTTCGAGTTGTCGTGATTCGATTGAACGACCTAATCATGCGTGCATATAAGATTATCCTACGTAAACTTCTTTATTTAATGTGATTGACAGACCAAGGAATGTTACGAGCACTAAGTTTAGGCAGAGTGACTGTTTTTTTATATTAGGTTAAGATGAGTAGCTAATCTAAAAGAATCGTGATTAACTAATTGTGATTGAGATACAACTTAAATTCTTATTCAATGCAATAGCGGAGAATTTTTCATGATTGTGATTGAGAGCAGGGCCGTACTTGTGTTTCGCGGGGCCTAAAGCGAATTTCAGAATTTGGGCCCATAAGCCATAGCAAACAATCCTTTTTTTCTTTTAAAAGAGTCTACGGAACTAAATTTGTTAACTTAAATTCAACAATAAAGCAACAAAAAAAAAAACTAAAGTATTCAAAATATTTATTTTGCAATCAAGTAACAATACGAAAATGTTCTAACCAATCACTTAAATACAACTCGTCTTACAGTTTTCGAGGCAAAAATATCAATCAATTTTGTATAGTCGAGTTGTTCAACCATTTCTTTTTCAATGGATAACATAACCAATCCATTCAATCTTTCCTGCGACATAGTTGAACGGAGAAAAGTCTTGATCAATTTCAACTTGAAGAAGCTTATTTCTGCTAATGCAATTGTAACTGGTATAGTGAGCAAAATCTTGTAAGCAATGCTAGCATTTGGAAAACAACCATCCATTTTTTTCAAGTAATTTAGCACCTCAATAGCTCTTTTTGTTTCTTCAAGTAAATAGCACTTCAAAACTAACAACTCTGTACATAAGTCATCACTAATAATGTTTGAATATCCATTATGGTTCAAATACTGCTCAAGATTCATACAAAATTTCAACAAACTATCAAAATGCATACTCTTTAACCTCTTCAAATTAAACAAAAATCCAAATGTCTCTTCATAATGTTTAAATTGTTCAAAGCGAGTTTGAAGTGAAGATCGAGCTTGATCAATTATAAAGAGAAATAATCCGCTCTAAAAGATTCTTCAGCTAATTGTGTTACCTCTTCACTACCACTTTCATCGAAATGTCTCTTTCTTCGAATGCTGCGTTTCTCTCGAAAAACAACTTCAATGCCCATTTCAGTTGCCATTTGTTTAGCTTCATCCATAGCACTTGCAAATCCAAATTCTCTATAATTTTCGAGAAACAAAATAAGCGCTTCTAAAAGATTGATGGCTTCATCAATATCCATGTTTTCAGCTTGAAGAAATTTACTCACGGTATTGATAGCATACAACAACTTATACCAAATGACCATGCCAAGTAAAAACTCAAAATTCTCAAGTTCATGTGTTGCTAAGGATTTAGCGTGACTCTTCGTGTTAGCATCTTCATCAATGTTTGTCAAGTCAAGTAAAGCGTCTCTTATTCGTACACATTGCTCCTTCATCGGCTTAACACTTTCCACATGACTCTCCCAACGTGTTTGTGACAATGGCTTAAGTGTCAAACCTTCAACCTTATCTTTAAAAAGTTTCCATCGTTTGGGAGAAGAAGAGAACAATGTATAGATACGTTGTATC
>CM032645.1:6706101-6798798 GCA_019097785.1 Fraxinus excelsior | reverse complement strand
GGAATTTTTCATACTAGATCTCTTGTGACTCAACAACCACTTTACCAAGCCAATTTGTTATGCCTAGTCCTTACATGTCGGCCTAGGCCATAGGGTTGCAAACGATCTGGAATATTTAATGCGTATGAACCTAGAATTTATAGAATATTGTCTATAATAAGGCACCTCGACCGTCAAGATGAGGCTGCGTATCATTCCATCCAATGGTATATACTTCTCATTTTCGATTATAAAAGTTCACACTTAATGTCATTTGATACACACAAAAATAATTTTGCTGTCATTATTTTCTCTACATAACACTCCCGAATTCGAACCCCTTTCTATGGTTCACGTCTTTAGCACTTCCAACCCCCAAATACTTATTCACAAATAAAATGACTTGATCATCGGCCACCTTCCCCACCATAGGAGAAGGTCACGTACTCAACGGTTTGTCAAGTGTTCAGGACGAGAGCTACATGGACATGAGTAAAATAAAAACATGTTGGCTGATAAGTACGTTTGACACATTTATTTAGGTCATAAAACATGAATAATTGTTGGTAACCATATCAAAATATGAATTAATTCTATTGTGTTTTGTAAGGTAACATTGATTAACATGGTAGAATTTAGGAGAAAATGACTAAAATGAAAGAAAACGGAGTTCGGAGATCAAAATGTAAAGAATGAAAGTTTTCTTGAACTATGCGGTCGCATAGTTCTTCTTACATGAGGTCGCATGTAGTACTTCAGAAAATTTTAGGGAGAATTTTATTGTTCTATGTGGTCGCATCCTTTAACACTATATGGTCACACAATATGTTCTCGAAGGAAAAAATCTGATCTTCTTATTTCAATACAACTCTTATGGAAATGAATCTTGAGACGTGTTTTAAAACTCGAGAGCCGTCCAGAACGCACTAGGGGGATTAAGAGACTTTTGGAGCATAGAAGAAACCCAGAACACAAAAATCGAATCCAAAAACACAAGAATAAATTCAAGAAATATATTGAGTGATGTCGATTTTTCAATATTCTTTTGTTTTTTCTCATAACATGTTATGCTAGTTTTCTTTGTGTTCAGAGAACGATGAACCATATAATATGAGTTTTAAATGTTTGACATTAAAAACATGTTTTTGGATATTGAATAATTTATATGATTTTCTTTTCTCCACAATTATTGTGCACGTTAATTGTGTGAATTTAATTGTCTATTTTATGCATTTGAAAGAAAGAAAATAGGTTCAACATATATAATTGCCATAGGGTCCGATAGTGGATATACATATACCGTTATATCTTATGTGAATCGTTAGGTGTTCATAAAAAGTCATGCACTTTTATATATTTCCAATGTCATATATAAAAGTATGTTTAACATTACTCAAGAGAGATTATTAAATAAAATAGAAACATTGATTCATCAAATTCAATCGTGTTGTCAACGTGCAAAACTGGGATTAAAACTGATTATTGTATGTGAATTCAGGATCCTAGTATGTTTGCCATTTATTAGAACACATTAACTTGCGTTCAACATAATTTGCATTTTGTTTAGTTAATTTTCTTAAACAAACCCTTCGCATTATCATTGTTTCGGTTAAGGGCGTGATAACTAAAATTGAACTAAATCAATATCTGTGGAACGATATTTGAAATCAAGATCCATTTTATTACTTGTTAACGAACCGTACACTTGCGGTGATTTTTAATTCGAAATATATTTTCGTGAACATTTTTACCACATCGTTTGTTCAGAATTTGGGATCAACATAATATATTTCTCAGTTATTTTGACTTTTCCATAGCCTTTGATTCTAGAGACGATGTGTATTCAATTTAGACTTTTGAATAACTTCATAGATTTAAAAAGTCCGGGAGTATCCATTCTAGACTTTTTTAATACTCTACAAAAAATTTAGATTACAATATAGACCTTTTCAATATTTTTAAAAGTCTTGAGGTATTAGATCAAGAATTTTTTAAATCTTAGATAGTCATGGGGTATTCAAATGTCATGACTTCTATAAAATCCTTCGCATACTAACTTTTAAATAGAGAGTATAAATTCAAATGTTATAAAATCCTCTTATTTACAAGATTTTGAAAATATATTTCAATATGTAATAATCGTATTTTTCCAATATTTCTCTTTCCCTTTTTCATTCTATTAATCCTAGAGTCATAATACAAAAAATCAATATTTCTCTCTTTTCTTTTCATCGCTTCCTCCAGATTTTCTATTGAAAACGATTAATTTTATTTAAAAATTTATAAAATTAATCTATGACAATTAAGTTTTATATATTAATTGGTTGTTTAGTTTAATAACTTTCTACCGGTTTGGGATTCGAATACAAGAAATTCTAGAGGAATTTCTCTGAAGAAATTGAGAAAAATAAAAATAAAAAATGACTTTAAGAAAAACAATCTATTTTTTGAGGTCGAAGTGATGAGTATCATAAGTTGAGATACAAGATGAGATATCAATGCATTTTTATCTAACGAAATTCTCATAGAGGAGATATAGGAAATCCATGAATGAAAATAATTTTTACTCTCCTCGATAATGATTGCAAGATAAATTAGAACATTCGACCGTAAACTTGATTGTCATTAGTATGATATGTTGAATTAAAGTAGATGAACATAGGTAAAATTGTGCATCCTAACGTTTTTACCATTCAAACTTTATATGTGGTCTCGTATTTATTATAGTTTTCTTTTATTTTGATTTTAATAAATGCAATCGACATTGCAGATAAAGTTGAAATTCATAAATTTCGACGATTGATATTGTTGTGTTCATGAAAACGATACTTGACTCGATCACTTTTGTTACTAGTCGTAAAAAATAAAGATCGAAGAGGGAAAATATTAGTTTCTTATTAGCATGTCTTTGGCGCTAATGGATGTCCAAATATTCCTCAGATCTCAAATAAGGTCTAAGATCTTGTGCTTTGTAGCTAGTTGGCTTGCTTTCCTGTCACAAATTTCTGCCATTAAATATAATTAATTGCAAAACCGTGTTTAAGCAGATGGGAGTAATAATTAAGGAATTGATTTTGCAACTTGTATATTAAAAATATATAATGGATTACATAATATGATTTGAAGGAAAAATATTGGATAAATAGGTTGATTGCGTTTTATACTGACAAATGGTAGAATGACATGTGTTGACGTTCAAAATTGTATGAACAAGATTAAGGCCAACTAAGAGTGCAGAAAGTAGTCTAAAGGATACGATGAAGAAGAATGTTAGATTGTCTCTGAAACAATTACTTCTTTTTTACAGATAGTCTAGAATATTCAAAGGGTTCACTGGGGTTTTTCTCCTTAGTGTATTCCTTTAGATTTTCGGTCTGCCTCTCCCCGCCATCTTTGTTTTCTGAGCCTTTTATAGTAGAAACATAATAACGTCTAATCCTCATGTCTTGTCAACCCAGAGACTGAGCCGAGCTAATTGGGGCGTTGTCCTAACGGGATTGGCGCCCGACCTCAACGTTGTACTGCTGACTGAGGATGATGGGACTTGTTGATCCCGGTAGTAAATGCATTGTCTATTAAAGCAGGCTAAGGCTTCTGATTGGAGGAATAGGTGGGCGCTGACACAGGACCTTTCCACGTGTATCCCTTTGGTTTGATGCCCAAAGATCTTGTCAGTGATCCGTAATCATTAGCCACTGTAGCATCTTGGAAGACTACAATGGCTTGTTGGGGAAGCTATGCTCCTGCCGATCTGACCTCGCATGACCGAACTCCCATTTCCTTGTCCTCATTGGGGTATGACAGTCCGAGCTCAACGACCTCGGAGGTCGATATCAACAACATGTGTCATTATGTAAATCTTGATGTATACGTATCAAGATCTTTAAGGAATAACCTTATTTGACGGAGATTAAAATAAGACTTTCGATAGGTATTAATAAAAGTTAGAGGGTATTGGTGTAAAGTAAAATCAGATTTTTAGTAGATTGTGATAGAAATTTTTGAAATGTGTGGTTGAAAAGTTGTGGAACTCATGAAATATGTGGTTAATATTGATTGTTTGACTTTGACTTGGATTAAAATCGAATTTAAATATGAACCAAACATGGGCTTAATGAGATGTGTGATTAAAAATTGTGAATATCATGGTAAACGTGATTAAAATTAATTAAAGACTTTAAATTTAATAAAAAATTATATTATAATTTCGACGGGGACTAAACTACATCAATCTCTATGCACCTTAACTAAATCGAACGACCAAATCTTGGTCCATGAGCCACTTTTGACCCTACACCAAACATGATGACATCAAAACTGGGCATCAGCTAGGAAAATGGTAGCAGATGTCCCCAACTTATTTCCCTTTTTCTATCGCATCCTTAACCTTCCAAAAGAAGTATTTTTATTCTTCATTTTTAAATTTTATTGCACTCTAGGTCCTTTCGCAAAATACCCTTTGAGCCTCTGTTTGGTTTGGCTTTTAACCAATTCTATCAAATTTTAATAGAATTGATCAGAATTCTCATAATAAAGTAATAGACTCAATGTAATGATCGTTTAACTAGGAATAATAGGCTAAAAGCGTATTTTACCTCATCTATTTTACCAACCATTTTTTTAGCAAAATGACATAACTGCTCTTCCCAATTGAAAGCAGCAAATTAAGACTCCTACACCACCATTTGATTCTATACTTGGCCAACAAAAAATGGCAAAAATAACATTCTAAAAAAAGTGCAATCACATTTGAATTAGTCAGCTCTTGTGGACGAGTAGTCGAGTAAGGAGTTAGCAGATTTTTAATCAAAATGATGCAATGGGGCCCATTTCAAGGATCCAAAAGTCCTTTTTTTTTTAACCAACACACGCAGACAACGTCTAGATGAACATACATAGAGAGGACAAGGACGTAAATGCACTTTTTAAAAATATGTACACATTAATGTAACAACATCAACAGTCTGGGGGTCCTCCATGCAATTTTCCAGCCTAAGCTATAAGCGCGCCATAGCATATCAAGATTAAAGCCTCGGGAACCACACAAGTCCACATGGCAACAGCCCTTTTCTGTAGCTGAGCTTTTGCATAGACTTCTGTTATAACAAATTCTTTACTTGTCACTCTCTCCTCTTTCTCTCTCTTCTGTTCTTCGTTTGAAGATTTTCTCATGAAGTATTTTTGTTGAGCTTTGCTCAATGTGAAGTGAAAAATTGAAAACATCCAATTTTTCCAGTCTAAAGCTCTCATCTTTACTTTTATTTGTTCATTAGAGAGCTTTCTTCACATTCTTGAGGTTCTCTATTACGCTACTTGTTTAACTGGTAGAAAGACTAATCACAGAACTGGATTGGTGACATTGTAAAGATTGGAGCTCAATGTGATTCATTCTTATTTCAAAGGTAATGCCACTGAATTTTGTTTCAAATTTATGTTTCATCAATGCTATAAGTCATTTTGGTTTTGTTGTTGGTACATCTGAAATGTTCACGTCCTAGATGACAGCCTCGCCACAAGAGTGGGGCCACGTAAAATAAAAATCAAAATCGTAGACCCCCTCTCATGAGAGACTATCATCCGTGTGAATTCCAAATGTACACCCATCAAAACTCGTCATTTTTGGTGGTACGGATAGAAACGGGACTGTCCCCTCCCATCTTATATTCTTGGGACACAAGTCCCCATTTAATAAATATCCTCATTCACCGTTACATTTACCTTTCCTTTTTTTTTCTTTTTTTTTCCTTTCCGCCCTAGTTGGGAAATGGTGGAGCGTGTTTGGAGTATTTTTTATTTTGTCATCCTTAATTGGTAGAGGTGATTAAATAGTCACAAGAGAAAAGTAAGAGAGTATTTGGTGTGGATTAAAATTAGATTTTTAGTAGATTATAATAGAAGTTTTTGAAATGTGTGGTTGAAAAGCTGTGAAAACCAAGAAAGATGTATTAACCCCAAGAAAGATGTGGTTAATATTAATTGTTTGACTTTGACTTAAATTAAAATTTGATTTTAATATGTACCAAACATGGTCTAAGTTACCAATTTATGGCTTTTGATGGCTAGAATATGTGACTTGCCATTAAAACCACTTGTCATTTTCTCTGGAAACAAAAACAGGAAAAATGATTGAGATGTAGCAGTCGTGTCAGTTTTTCGTAAATGAGTGAAATGGTCATTGATTTAGCTCCAGTTTGATGCATATTCTCATTTTTTTTACTTATTTTTTAAATAATTTTTTTTTAACAACATATTCATCATTACATCACAAAAAATGTATTGTCCCCTAAAAAACGTGTATCAAACACATTGTTAATTTGCTAGCATTAATGTATTGATGTCGACGAAGGAATTGAAATTTCGTAAAAATTCAAAGTAGTCGAATTTAAATTTTTGCTTTTGTAGTATAGTGACTATCACTATTTTGGAGACTTCTTTTTTGGAAAAGCACCGTGGCAGGTCTATTTAAATTTTAAACATCACTTTTACAATCTCTAATTTGAATTAAAATGACATACTTTTTATAAAGTATATTTTTCCAAAATAAACCAAATTGTGAATAAACGTTGGCTTTAAGTAGCATTTAAACAAATGGAATTTCGATGGAGAAAAAGAAATGTTGAATTTTCTATTCTACCGACAGCAGACCCTTCTACGAAAAAAAAAAAACAAGAATGTCTTTTTCCCAAACATCATCTGGTGGGACCCTTTAAAAACAAAAGTCTACCGTTCGGTTCTGCTAAACAACTGTGTGGTGTGTAGATACAGGTCACAGGGCTACATATGTCTTAGAAGCAAAGTCTTATATATAACCGTTGGCACGTATGTACGTACATTGGACTATTCAAGAAATTTAAATAAGAATGATTAAGCCTTTGTTTGAGCCAAAAAAAAAAAATTTATTGTCGTTCTTCTACTTATTTTTAACCACACATTCTTTAATAAAATAATATTTTTCATTATATCAATGACTTTTTCCTTCTTTTTCAACCACACGTTCTTTATCAATCTACTGTTTCATAATACATTTTTCCAAAATAACGTGACTCAAAACACACCCCAATATAAAGAATCCAATGATATAATAAGCAAGATTAGATAGGATAATCTATATAATATGTTTTTAATACACAGTATTCTATTGGGTTAGTATCTACTTTGATTGTTAAGTGGTCCCTTTCGAGTTTGAAAAATGGTACCTTTCAGAAAGTTTGGTTTGCTGGTCCTTAGTTTATGTTTTCAACAATATCTTTTTTTTGGCCTTCTGGATTTATATCATAATTTCATAATCCACGAGTCTTTATCAGTTTTTCTTATCTATTTTGCTGTCAGATGTTGGTTTCGCAATTCCTTTTTCCCCATTTATCGAGATTTCTTGAGGGGTCTGCCTATGTTGTAATTTTTTGGGTGAGCATTTGCTTTCACTTGGTGTTTCATGCTTTAAGTCTGAAAAATCAAGCTGTGAGGATAATGTATATATTGCTGAAAAAATAGCTTTCGAGTATTCTTTTTTGATCATGACATTGGATCGATAAAAATCAAGTGATAGTAACGTGTCATAAAAGTTTATGGTTTCGATGATTCTCCGTGTAAGGTTCTGATTCATTTTCAGGTTCTCTTCAATGAAATTGGAGTTTTTTCGTCTTAAAAGTTCTCAAATTAATGGAATGTGGTTTATGTATTGGTACTCTAGTCTGTTTATGTATGTTTCTTGGAAGTCATGTTACTCCCTTTCTTGGACTCTAATTTATTAGAAGAAATTTGGTTTATAGCTAAATGTACAAAGTGAGAATAGTCCTCGACTGAGCATCCTGGCGTTGCTTTAATGAGCTATATGACTTGTAATATTTTGAGTAGTTGTGAAATTTTTAACACACTTGTTAAATATAGTAGTGACAATTGCTCTTTTTTTACATATGATTTGGCATTTCCTGCAGATAGAGCCATTAGATTCAATTTTTTGGAATGATAAAGATCAGCTTTATGAATACTTGAAAATAAGGTATTGATGCTGGCCTCCAAGTGTTCCAAATGAATGTAAGTTCTGTTTTCTACTTCAAATATTGTATGCAAACATTCTTCTGGCAGAAACATGCTCGGGATCATATTGTTAAATTTGCATCCTTCTAAGATTTCTTTTAAGAAGTTCAAAATATTTGTCCTGCTCATTTTATGGAAATTTGTACTAATAGCAGTTTTAGCTGATTTAAAACCAATCAGATATCATCATTCTGAATTTGGAGGTATATTGCTTTTCATTTTAGGTTGGACTTGAACAGATGACACTCCGAGTGGAATTTGCACTTCTTTTCATCATTGCCTTGGTCCAGATTCAGCATACACTTTGCGGTTAGTAATACTAACACGGCAGTCCTCCTAAAACCTTTATCCATACCCATTTCATTGTCTTTCAGTTTACCATTTCGAGAAGGCTTATTAAGGCATGTTTGGTAGAAGGATTAGACAGCACTTGACATTATGAACAAAGAGAAGAAACTATATAATTGTTCATTATAGTTTCCAATCTTTTTTCTATGCAACGTATCAGACATTTACTCTATATTCTTTCCAGAGGTTTCAAGTGCAGAAATTAGCTTATTGTTGATTTACCATTTGGCAGGCGAACTTTCAAGAACGTCTGAAACAACCAAGTGGACTTGCACCTGTTCTATTGCACGAGCGAATTTGAACTTTGTCCTTGCAAACTGCTCGTCATCCTGTGATTGCAGTCCTGGTAACATTTATCCCATAACTATTTCGCCACTTCATATTGTTATTGCTACATTTTTCTATACTCTGAAACAAAATTAGAAAATGCATAAACGTTTTCATTGTTCACCAATCTCTTAACTTATCTTACTAGGTATACATGCACTCTAGATGAAGCTAATCATTCCGCGATGAAATCTCAGCTGCCTCTGGTTTAGAATCCAGGAGGAAAATATTTAGATTCAGACAAATATTCAGGATAATTGTTACTTGCCAAAACTATTATACGCTATGAATCCTATGATTTAACTCAAAATAGTCAAAAGTCTACCGAAGCAAATTATACATTATAAGATTTTTGTACATTCATACATCTACTCTATTAAGACTTGGGTTTCCAATTTAAAATGTCAACCTTATTAAGTGGAGTAGCCCCTATATATTAGTTAATATTTTCATAATTATTCGATGTAGAATTCATCACTTAACATGCATCTGCGAGATAATGGCTCATTTGAGAACACCAATCTTAAAATTCGTTTGCTCGTTTTGAGTCTTAATCGGATCGAATTGCTTGTTTGAGCTTAATGGACTTTGATATCATATTAAAACTTGAAGTTCCATTTTAAAATGTCAACCTTGTATAGAAGTAGTCCAAACTTTTATATGTTGGTTACTATTTCCATTATTATTTTTGATGTGGGATTCATCCCTTTACATGCTTATTCTGTCTTCCTTCCATGCAAAAAAAAAAAAGTCAATTAATAGCTAAAGAAGCATACTAATAATTGAATGTTTCCTCTAGTGAAATCTTTGACTACAATCTAGACCATAATCTTTTTAACATGAGCTCTTGCTGATGGTGATAGTTGTATTTCTTCACCATAAAAGCAATGAATAAGTTCATTTACCATGATTTCGTGCAATTTTTCACTTCGAAATATTTATGTTTATGTCTCCCTTAGTCAGTTTATGACAACTTTATTCATTTCCCATAAGTTCATATTTTTTTCTAAAACTCCTGCACATACTTCACAAATTTCTCATTTTTCATAATTTAAGAAAGCATAATTTGCTTACTGTTCGTATTATCTGTAGCTGCAGGACGATCAAGTGAAAGCAGATGGACATGTATTTGTGCTGCTGATAAGTTGCCTAGAGTGGTAGGGGAAGATAGTAATAGTGGCTGTTTTATGTCATGCGATTGCAACGCTGGTACTTGCCTTAAGGCTTCATAAATTAGTACGAATTGGCATTTTTCAAATTGTTTAAAGGCTGTTTTATGTACTGTTTTGTTGTGTCATAATAGGGACTTTAGCTGAGAAACAGCAATGGGAGAAGTGGATTTCAAGCAAAGTAGTTGTGATAGTTCTCTTACTTTGTGCATCACTCACAACTCTAGCATTCGTCGCTTCTTTGTTATGGTATATCCATCGAAAGGATAAATATCCAGTTCAATTGCCTCTATTCTCGTCTGATGGACAAACAAGCTCCAGCAGCGGTACAAACTTCATAAACCTGGGGACTTCTTCAATGGCTGAATATAAAGTTCGTGTAGGTTCATCCATGAAACCTTTAATAGGTAAAATTCCATATTTTGATAAGTTTTCCTGTTTCCTTTGGGGATATTGAGTCTCTTTCTCTCATATCTTGTATCAATTTATCCTCTGATCATATCTGGTCGAGAGGATTGGATAACATTAGATAGTATTATGTAGAAAAGAAGTTGAAAATCATCCTCATTAAACTCCAACACTGTGTACCAAACATACACTCAAGTGTTTGATTTACTTTGTTTTGAAGTTCAGATGAGAGTTTTTTCTGCTCTTCAATTGGATATTTTACGTGCAACATGCAATTGCTCGAATGAATTAAACTTGAAGATTGGTTATTGACATCTCTTTTGATCGTTGCTCTTTTACTTCTCGCTTTCCTAAAGGATGCATTCCGAAAACTGCCTTCCAATTCAGAAGCAAAATGGGAGCAATACACGGAACAATTTTACAATTTTCATATTCTGAACTGGAAAATGCTACAAAAAGATTCTCTGAAGCTAATGTGATTGGAGTTGGAGGAAGCAGCCATGTCTACCTTGGTCATCTCAAAAATGGCCGAATTGTTGCAATTAAGCGAATAAAAACCAAGGCGGGGCCAGATGCAGAATATGTTTTCTTGTCTGAGGTACTACTGATCTGCCACAAACAGCTATTCTTTATGTATTTGAACAGAACACACTTTGTTACACAAATAGACCTTACGCATTAAAGGGTTGATACACTATTACTTCTTGTGCTCAGATAGAATTGATATCAAGACTTCATCATTGTCATGTTGTGCCTTTGCTTGGATATTGCTCAGAACACCAAGGAAAGCATGCTGAGAGGCTGCTAGTTTTTGAGTATGTGCCCAATGGTAATCTCAGGGAGTGTTTGGATGGGGATTCCGGACAGTGTCTGGACTGGAGTACTCGTATTTCAATAGCTCTTGGAGCTGCGCGTGGCTTGGAATATCTTCATGAAGCGGCTGCACCAAGAATTTTGCACAGAGACGTTAAATCCTCTAACATTCTTTTGGATGAGAACTGGAGAGCCAAGGTAAGTAAAAACATTTGTTTATGAGCAAAAACAAAGTGAATCAAAAGAAAAAAGGTGACTTATTAAATGTTGATCCTGCATCAAGCTAAGCGCAAGGCTGGTCAAAACTCTGACTTCTGATCAATACATGAATCAATATTAGTAATCTCAGAAGTTATTTCGTTTCCCGTTAGAAATTTCTGTTGGTTGGTCATTACTTGGAGAAGTTTTCTGGTTGTTCAGTTCGAATTTTTAATGGCATCCTGTTGTTTAATCATGTACGTCTCTACCTGCAGATTACTGATCTTGGCATGGCTAAGCACCTACATAATGATGGGACTCAAAGTTGTTCCAGTTCTCCAGACAGAATGCAAGGCACTTTTGGTTACTTTGCACCAGAGTATGCAATTGTTGGAAAATCTTCCCTGAAGTCCGATGTTTTCAGTTTTGGTGTGGTTCTTCTAGAACTCATTACTGGTCGGCATCCCATCCACAAGTCTGACAACAAAGGCGAAGAGAGTCTTGTAATATGGGTATGGAAAATCATTTTCTTAGTCATTTGGCATGAAAATCCTGCCAGTGGCTCCATCTAATTTCTTCATTCAGATACTCTTATTTGAATGAACATTTTGAAGATTTTTTTTTTTTTTTTTTTGTTTGAAGGTATTTTGAAGCTGTTTACATATACTCTCAACCTTTATCGTGGTTTTTTTTATGTTAATTTGTGTGCTTGAACTGATTTTCACTTCACTGCAGGCAACACCACGTCTACATGACAGTAAGCGAGTGATTTCAGAGTTAGCAGACCCACGTCTCAAAGGGGCTTTCTTGGAAGAGGAGATGCAAGTAATGGCGTACTTAGCGAAGGAGTGTCTATTATTGGATCCTGATTCTCGACCAACCATGAGTGAGGTTGTCCATATTCTTTCAACTGTTGCACCAGATAAATCTAAAAGGAAGAACTGGCAACTACATTCTTTTCAGGTAATCTTTGAAACTGACCATTATTAAGCCTTTGGTGCTTATCATGTGTCTATCCTGTGAATAGTAACTCCATGTTTGTGTCATGCATTAATCTTCTTTTTTCATTGAGGTGGTGTAAGTTTTAATCAATTCGAGGTGGAAGCCAAAAGGGCCGTGGATGAAATCTGCCTTTCCCATTCTTTTAACGTCTACAAAATGATGATTTTGGTTATAACTATTTCACTTTAAAGCTGACTTTTGGAAAACATTAACACAAGTATAATTATATGGCTAGATTATGAGATGCCCCAAAATGACTAGAATTCATCCATGATTGAGAAAATACTTATGCATGGAAAGGGAATAATGAAATATAAGAAGAAAAAAAAAATCTTCAGGCATTAATCCAAGATCCTGTTTGCTAGGAAAATTTTCAGATTACTTTCTGAGACTGTGCAGACGAGCAAGTTATTTCTAGCTATCCATGCTGTCCTTATTCCTTTTGTAATAACAATCTTAGGCTCCAGTCTGTCCCAAACGCCACTTGCCCAATTTTGGTATTTGCTGTTTCAATTGCAAGCAGCTGGTGAACCCAGTTGCACCTTAGAATTTCCACAGACTTCATATCAAAGTGAATAAACTTTAGGAGTTGTGCATTAGTTTGATCATGAATGTGGCTGATCTGAGGCTCCAACAAAATGCTGATGATGCGTGTGGTGAACTCAAACTGGCACACTTGGCAGCTCGGCATGATTGCTCTAGAGATGCTAAATGAATAATGTATCCTTCAGTTTAGGAAAGGATAAACTGGCTATCTTTAGCTAACTATAATATTAGATGGTTCAGTTAGACTCGTAGGAGAGAAGTCTCTGCACCCCACCTTTAGAAGTGGCTTAACCTCAATATATGTTTACACTTGTGCTAGAATTGCCATAATCAGTATTTCTATCTTTGAAGGCACGTCGTTTGCAATTTGTAACTAATATTTCGCGAGGCAGAAATCTAAGATTACTGTCATTGATCCTTTTTTCACACTTTTTTTATCTGAGTCGGAACTTTATTTTCACTTCCTCCCCCCATTTACAATTTCGTCTATTGTAAGTTAATGAATTTTTCGTCAATTGTCTGTCACATACAGTATTCATCCGTCCTTGGCACCGAAAGTGGAAACTCAGAGAAGTGTGATGAAGAACCTGTTCAGACCGTCGCAGCTGAGGAAATCAAGCAAATTACATCTGAACAACCAGCTCGATCCTCATTGCCTTCCAACATCGTTACTAATCTCTTCTGTGTTAAAAAGAGTGATAAAGAAGCAAATAATCCTTCTACTGATATGGAATTATTGATGCTCCCCGCCTCAAAATGGAAAAAGTGGCGTGCAACTGAAGATGAAATTGTGGACTTAACCGAACCCCGGCTTGAATCATTCCATTTGCCTAACATCAACTCTCAAATACTAGATTTGCAAAAATAGCAGCTTCTGTGTAACTGATTTCTTCCCTTTTTCTTTAGAAAAGACCATAGATTTGTTAACTGATGATAGATATATGGTAAGCCTTCGTTGAATGTAAATAATTTATAGAAAATTTGACTGCTTTTCATTCAGACACTGGGTTACATAAGTGAACTTGAACAATTATACCAGTGTATGGCAAAATGCTTGATAGAGTTGGGTTCCAAATTTGTATATCTTCCAAAAATGGAAGGTTCGATCATGATCTGGCATGTACAGAATGGGGTTTGAAATCAAGTTCCATTTGGAATTGACAAAGACGGGTCTGTGAGCTCGAGCTAGAAGGGCAGGGGGCTCGTCTACTTAAAAGCTCTTCGAAGGCAAATTGCTTCTCAAGAGACGGCGAAATTAGGGCAAAGGAAAAAAAATAAAAATTAACTTTTTCGTAAATTCAAGGGTGTATATTATAGAACCATTAATCTAATTTAAACAAAAATTAATAGAATTTGTAATAGGCTAGAACTTTACTAGAATATTAAACTAGTATACTCGAATTTAAACAAATAAAATTAAACCCCTGTTTGAGCCACATTAATTTTCTTATTCTCATTTTTCTACTTATTTTTAACCACACATTTTTCAATAAAATAATATTGTTCATCATATCAATAATTTTTTCTTCATTTTCAATCACATATCCCACATCACAACAACAATAAAAATGCATTCTTACTCCCAAAATGTATACCAAACAAGCTCTAAATTAAACATTATTTTTAAAATCATATCTAAATTCTATTTTTATTCTATCTCTACCAGGAGTGAACACAGTTCGATTTAATCGGCTTGTAACAAAATCTTCGAACCAAACCACTTAAAGCGGTTTGAAATATTTTCAAATCGAACCAAATTACTTCAATTTCTAAATCAAATCAATCCAAACCACCTTTTTTGGTTTGATTCAGTTTAGTAGAAAAATGTACATCGAACAAGTTAAATCATAAATATTAATCTTAAATATCACATTAAAATATAAATATTAGTATTATTATGAATATTATAAACAAATGTTATTCACTTCTAATAATTCAATGCAGTGAAACAATTTGTTCTAACCTCTTAATCAATACAAATTGGTACAACATCTCCAGTTATAACACATGATTAGTTCTCTGCATATAGGTAAGAATATAACAAATATATTCATTTATTACAATTAAATAGTGTAAAAAAGTTATAAATAAAGTAAATAGAAAGATCAAATACGATAATATATTCCACGGTTTTTTCTGAATCATTCAATGTTTCTACTCCATCCAAATATTGACGAATCACTATAGGTTTCTTGTTATTGTGTAACCAATTCTTAGTGCAAATCACTGTCTCAATCATCTTTGCATTTAATAAACTCCTAAAGGAATTGAGAATTCGACCACTAGTAGAAAATACAGACTTAGAAGCAATTGTAAATATTTGAATAGCTAATACGTCTTTGACAATTTGGGAGACAATCTTATACATATTTTCATTCAATTTCCATCAAAGTAATATGTTGAAATCATCATTGGTCAAATCTTCACAACGATTATTTAAATAATCCATCAAATCGTTCTTCTCAACTTGAGCTTCCTGCATAAATCTAGCTTTAAAAATTGAGGGAATGGATTTGGAAATTCCCAAAATAGTTTGTAAATCACTTTGGCTTCTAGGTTGAGTAGTATCCTCAAGTGGGGCTAACAATGGAGTCATCATTTCTTTATAGAACTCATAACCTATGAAGCGTATTTTCAACTTTCTTTAACATATTTGCAATTTGTACATCATAAATAAGTTCAAACCCAAATTTAAGCAATTCCAACTTGCATCCGGGGTCAAGAACTGTTGCCATGAACAACAGTTGAATAAACTTTTCAAGATTACCCCAATACTTATCGTATTTTTTTCTCATGTAACTGTCATGGATCCTATCATACTATTCGGCTCTTTAGCTAATTATTTCAACTCCCCATAAATTTCACATATTTCTTGAAAGAAAGTGTTTGACGTTACATATAAAGAGCCACTAATTTTCAATATCATATCATAAAAAGTCTTCAAAAATCTGACAAATGCTTCAACTTGGTTCGAATCGGTATGTGTTGGTGGTCTATTTATATTTTTCCCGTTAGATCTCTCTTCATCAAAGTACTTTGTATAGTTTGCATCACTTTCCAATATGAAGATATCTTTTAATTGGATTGAGTCTAATATGAATGTATCTTTTAATTGTGATGCATTTGATTTTAATTGGGTTCAATAAACTTTAAATTTAAAATTGGTTTTTTTTTTGTAAGCGATTTGAAATGGTTTGCAAAAATTAGAACCTAAATCAAACCACTTCAAAGTGGTTTGGTTCGGTTCTAAGCCAAAAAGTCGACAATCCATGTGGATCCAAACCAATGGTTTCAAAAACACGATTTCGGTTCGGTTGGACGGTTTCGTCGTTCAACCCTAATCTCTATCTTTATCTTTATTTTCTTAAAAAAAATAGTACTTTTTAACCATATTCTCAAAAAAATCATGTTTTCCAAAATCTATTCTGAAAAACAGGGACTTAGCAATTGAAACAACAATCTGTTGGCTCATTAGCCAAATTATATCTGGGTCCAAATATACAAATTTTATAAAGTTTGAGCCCCGAGAGTGAAAAATCCCTATTAGAAAAAAGTCTGAAGGCTTGAGGGTCTTTTTGCCCCATTTAAACCTGGCAGACCGGAGAGAAAGCGAGCCACCTCCGCCACCTGCTCCATTCCTCTCTCTCACAAACACTCGTGCACACACTCAGAGGCACTTCACATACAAATAGAAAAGAGGGATGGCTGGAAAAATAAGCAATACGCCGGCAACATACACACCGTCGCCGAAGAGTCAAAACAAGAAGAGACCCTCCACTGTCACCGGCTCCGATTGGGTCCGCCCAGATGGCCGTGGCCTCCACCAGTGCCGCCCTGCATGTACGTATTGTCTATACTTTAAAGTTGTAAATACGTATATAAATTAGGTTCTGTATACCTGCTTTTCGCTAAACAAGTGACCAATGATTGGGATTTAAATTTAATTGCATGGGTGAATTCGGATTTGATTTATTTGTTGGTTTGATATTTCATTAATCTTGGACTATTATTTTTGTTTTCTCCTCTAGTATAACGTTTGAAATTTTTTCCTTTTATTGAATTATTCAATTCTTTGTTTCTACTTTGTAGTTCACACTTCACAGTGACTTGCCATTGAGTTGATTGAGGGGTCATTTTGTATATATGTGTCTATTGTAATAAAATAATTTTTGTTCGTGTAATATTCAGCAAAGTACTATTAGATAACTGTAGAGAGATTTTAAAGAAATTATGCATTCTTTCATTGACAGTATGAAAGTGCAAAGATAATATACACACGGAACCTAAAATATCCTAAAAGAAGAAGAAAGAAAGATAAATTTATGGATATTACACGTAAATTACATTAATATCTGATATTTCAGTCAAAATCACGGTGTTGGAGTATCAAGTTACAAAATAACTAGGTAGGTATTTTCAAGTATGTAAGTTTTATTCCATTTTCACTTGATGCTTATGTTCTTGAATAGCTATTTATTCATTGGGATTATTACCTGTTGATCGATATGGTTAAAAATTACATGGGCTGTTTTATCTTTTCAATGTTCTTTTTGGAACAAATTCCATATTAATATTGTAAGATACAGTGTCCTTTCCGCATGTGTATGTTGCATCTTCATTTATATAGTATAAACATAGTTTTATATTTGTTATTAATTTTTCTTGTTGAAATCTTTTAAATATGAGTACCTATTTGTTATTTAATAATAATTTTGAGTTTAAAATATAAAATATTTCTGGTAAAGAAAGAAAAATGACAATGTAGAGTGTCTGAGGAGTGTCGGTATCCGACACGTGTTTGACAACGCTATTCTAGTTGAAGTGTTCGTACAATAGAGATCAAAGCTACAATAATATTTTCCCGTGACTTCATTATGCTTCCTGGCATACCAATCTTTGATTGAGGAAATTCCTCGCCGCGTTCCGAAAGACCTCCTTGCTTTCCCAGTAGCTTACTTTGGCGATTGCACCTCTTTAATTTGTAGACTGCTTATCCTGAAAAATAGATATTTTGTACCTAAATGTTTTTATTCTACATGATGGGGCAAATATATATAATTTGGGCTCTTTGAAGTTGAAATAGTCTATGCTATATTAACTTTAAGAATGTAATTGCCTCATATTATTTTGTTTGAAAAGAAATAGATTTAGTGAGATTAGGAAAATAACATGGAGACATGTTTAATTTTTGAATTTCTATTTAATGGCCTCTAAATTTCATTTAATTACTTTAAGAATGTGTTAAATGTTAACATCAGTCTGCTGATAATAAGCTATTTTTATTTCAAGATTCTGATTTTTGTGTGTTGGTGTTTCTTAGTTAAACATGTTGCCGATGAAGTTTATGTTCTCGGATACATGACTATTCAAAGACCAGGAATTAGTCTAATTCATTGGTACTTAATATGAAAATCATTCCATGTTTTACATTTTCTTGTCTTCTGTGACAGGATGTTGCTCTATTAATATTTGTTTCTTTTGAAGTTTAGTTGAAATGATATCCTGAATGTTGGACTAATCGAAACACATTTTGGTTTGAGGCTTTCAGTTCTAAGGACTGGTGCGGTGAATTCTGCTTCAGGATCTGCTTATGCTGAGTTTGGAAATACCAAGGTCATTGTATCCGTGTGAGTGTACTCTAAATGTACTAGACTATTCTATTTTATTGTTTAGAGTTCTGCATGCTTCCATGAAATAATATTTTTTATGAAAGTTTGCTCAAATCAGTTTTGAAATTTATGTGTGTGTCACCGGCATTTTTAATTAAATGAAGTACCTGTTGATGTACCTGTGAGGAATCTCAGGGAAGATATCTTAGACAGTTAGACTCCAAAAGTTTCTTTCAACCTCCTTCAAGTTTGAACTGATGGTCACTTTGATAATAATTTTGCTAAGTAAAAAGATGAGAATGCACAATGAAAAGAGAAATTGGAATCCATAAATGTCCTCTCTAAGAAACACGAATGAATTTAAATGTGGTGCGGTATGTCATGTAACAACATTACAGGTATTCTAGATTTTTGTTCTCATTGTTCCTTCTATAATTCATTTTCCGCTGAGTGTTTCTAAATTTTTCCATTGATTTTGTTGTTTAGATTTGGGCCACGGGAAAGTAAGAAAGCGATGATGTACAGTGACATAGGCAGACTGAATTGTAATGTCAGTTATACAAGCTTTGCTACTCCTATTCGTGGACAGGTACATGAGAGCTTTGACCCCTATACTCTTAAACTATGTTCTTATCGTTCGCCTTCCACAGTAATCTTCTGCATCAATTTGATGCTTCTTTTTTGTCAGGCTTCAGATAGTAAGGATCTTTCCTCAATGCTTCACAAAGCTTTGGAAGGTGCCATCATACTGGAATCTTTCCCCAAGACAACTGTAGATGTATTTGCTTTGGTGTTGGAGTCTGGTGGAAGTAAGTTTCACATTTGGGTTGTCTTTTTCAATGAATTACTGGCTATACATCTGGTGATGATGGACTAAAATCTTAATCAACTCTCTTTAAGTTTATTATTATTTAACGCCTGCATTTTTTCTTTACAATTGAAAATATCCAGTAAGTGTTTTTTTTTTTACCTGGTGGGGGTGATGTAGACGAGGTAGAGAGCTTCTTAAGATTCTGAGACAATTATATATCGGTTCATTATAATACTTTGGTAAATCTGCTTGGAGCTAGCCTAATGCGTCATCTGCTTATGAAAGTAATATTTCATGATTACAGGTGATCTCCCAGTGGTTATATCATGCGCCAGTCTTGCTCTATCAGATGCAGGGATTAGGTTGTATGACATAGTTGCCTCTGTTTCTATGGTATGCATGAAAATCCCTCATTTACTTTTCTTAGAATTTCACATGGCCAAATTTTTCTGTAAGTGGAGAAATTGTGAACTATTTTCTCCATTCTTAAATCATCCAGAAACTGACAGAGAACCTTTCTCACTGTTAGTCGAACTTTTGTGGAAGAATTAGATAAACCAATCTTCTTGGCGTTGTTGTCAGGTTGGGTGATGAACTGTAACTTTTTTCCCCTTCCTACTGTATGAATGTAGGGTTGATGTTATTATCAGTATTGCCTATTAGAAATAATGATAAGAAAAACTAGAATTTGGTGGGTTGACACCCTCACTGGAATTCTGCACGATAACGTGATCTGTGCAAGGTTTGAAAGGCCAGTTTTGCATAACAGTTATCACACGTGGGTGCGGAACCGTTAATAAATTCTTGTAATAAGAATTATATAATAAATAAGAACAATATTTGAACAATCTTGTCTTGTATATATCGAATAATAATTGATTGGTAATGAAAAAGTGTACAATGCCTCTATATTTATAGGCAAAATTATTCTCTACTTCTACCACTGCTAGTAAACTAAAACAAGAAAACTAACAGAATCCTAATTAATAAAGAAATTAGAAATCATATCTAATTAAAATAAGAATAAAAATATAAAATATATTACAACTAGATATCTCATTATAAATATAACTTTTATCCTATTTACAATAGGATTGCCTGTATCAATCTCTCCCACTTGAAAAAAATTCTTCCTCGAGTTTTGTTGAAGAAAAGAATAATTGATAACTTGTGTATATTCGAACTTGACTAGAACTCGAGGATATTCTCTAGCCACATGTTGTCGTGTTCTATGCTGGTTGAAACGACCAACATTCATTGTAGTTAAAGTCTGCAAATTTTTGTTAGTTTGCTTCTTCATGAGCTCGTGATTCCTTTCAAGACTAAACACAGTCATCATCTGGGTGGTGATGTGAAGGGTTTCATCGATCTCATCAATTCGTTATTTGAGTTTGTAGAGTTTTCGTTTGTCGTCGACGGTTCAAATGCCACCGGACCTTCATCGACTATCGGATTAAAGTAATTTTCTTGCTCTGATACTAATTTTGGTGCGGAAGCATCAATAAATTCTTACAATAAAAATTATATAATAAATAAGAACGTATTTTGAACAATCTTGTCTTGTATGTATTGATTTATGATTTACTGTGATGAAAAGTGTATAATGCATCTATATTTACAATTTCTCCCTGCTTTTGCAACTATTAGGAAACTAAAATAAGAAAATTAACAAAATCCTAATTAATAAAGAAACTAGAAATCATATTCTAATTAAAATAAGAATAAAAAGATAAATTCTATTATAACTAGATATCTTATTATAAATATCTGACTTTTATCATATTTACAGTAGGATTGTCCTACACCAACATGCTATGCTTTATGGTAGGCTGACTGTTTCTCTGAGTGTTGGGCTCCTGAGGGACAAGATTTCTATAAGATGAATGTAGTAGAAATTAGGATGAGATGTGCAGGCATGCTAAAATTAATAAGATAAGAAATGGTAATTTATGCTAACAATTGGAGGGGGAACTGATGATAAATTTAGGAACGACTGGTGGT
The DNA here is from genome assembly GCA_019097785.1 of Fraxinus excelsior. NCBI lineage: Eukaryota > Viridiplantae > Streptophyta > Magnoliopsida > Lamiales > Oleaceae > Fraxinus > Fraxinus excelsior. The sequence goes on along the minus strand of CM032645.1, from coordinate 6,777,550 downwards.
TAGACATGTTTTTGAGGAACAGAGTCTCTCGAATGCTCGACACAATTGTAATTCAGTAATATCAGTAAACAATTTCACTTCCTTTTAAATTCTATTCAATTCTCTTCCAACATGCTATTCAATTCTCTGACTTTTATCATATTTACAGTAGGATTGTCCTACACCAACATGCTATGCTTTATGGTAGGCTGACTGTTTCTCTGAGTGTTGGGCTCTTGAGGGACAAGATTTCTATAAGATGAATGTAGTAGAAATTAGGATGAGATGTGCGGGCATGCTAAAATTAATAAGATAAGAAATGGTAATTTATGCTAACAATTGGAAGGGGAACTGATGATAACTTTACGAACGACTGGTGGTTAGACATGTTTTTGAGGAACAGAGTCTCTCGAATGCTCGACACAATTGTAATTCAGTAATATCAGTAAACAATTTCACTTCCTTTTAAATTCTATTCAATTCTCTTCCAACTCAAAATCAGCAAATTACAGCAAATTGATTGAGGGTTCTACCACTTGACTTCGATTTTGGGGACATGATAAATGTAAGATGTGCAACTTGGCCCCCTACCTTTTGATTTTTGTTCTCATATAAACTGAGATTTTTTTAACACGAAATGGGAGAAATACTCTTTTCTACTCTTGAGTGGTTACATCATATGACTACCCATATCTAGTCTATATGCTGGAATTTTTTTATTTTTTATTTTTTGAATTATTAATGGTTTTTCAGTTTCATAAATAAAACTGCTGATGAAAGGAATTGTTTTTTTTTCTTAAGTTTGTCTTCAATGACCCACAAGTCTGTATTTGTTTCCGTATTTTCTAGGTGATCCCATGAATCCTCTTTTAATAAGAAAATGGTTCTTTCTTGACAAAAAAAGTTCAGTTTGTATAATATCTTTTGGTTGAATTCCATGCCGTCTTACAATATCTCTATGCATTACAAGTCATGTCTGGGGACGAACCTTGTCATTGATCCAGTGTCAGAAGAGGAAAGCTATCAAGATGGGAGCCTAATGATTACTTGCATGCCATCTCGTAATGAAGTTACTCAGATGACTGTCACTGGAGAATGGTCGACCCCAAAGATTCACGAGGTATACAAACATGTTGCTTGTCTGCTTGTTATAATGTTTGTAAAGTTGTTTTATTGTCTGCTTCTGGTCTCATTTTCTGCAATACAGTGCAAAATCAACATATAAAGTAACCAAATTTGCTTTGAGGCTCAATGATGAAATTTGCATTAATGCACGTGTTTTCCTGGCCTTGTAAATCGTGTCAAAATTGAGATTTCTACCGAAGAACTAATATTATCTTGTATGCAGGCAATGCAGTTATGCCTCGATGCTTGTTGTAAACTGGGGAAGATCATGAGATCATGCCTAAAAGAAGCTGTTTCTGCTCCAGAAGAATAGAAAATTGTGTTTCTTAGTGGGTTTTTTTTTCCACTTTATTAATCCCAAGAATGTTTGGCTAGGCTTAAAATATTAAAATTTGCTTATTTCTTCTAATTAAAGAAGGTATACTGAGTTTGAAAGTAGTTATTCCTTTGCTTGTGCATGAAATTACTCACTAATAGCCAATAATTGGTAATAGGAACCCCCCCTCCCCCCCAAAACCAAATATTTGTCCATTCTTTACATAATGGACGGCCCAAACCATGTGAAATGCCTCGAGAAAGTCTACTTAGGCATTACTCCACTATTGCATTTTTTGACATCCAATGATAATTTGGAAAATAAACAGGACTAATTGAAGAAATAATTGCATGTGAGAGAACTCAAGACTTCATATTCAAAGTTTTTATTTATTTTTTTGTTAAAAAAGTATTCTTTATCAATTTACGGTTTTAAATAAATTATTGTGATGCGAAAACGTAAAATGCAAAGTTTATTGAGTTCAAATCTCAAAATTGTACATATGTTGAGGGTTTGATTAGAACCTAAATTCGACCTATAATAATATGATAATTTTAAATTAATAAATTGTCATTTCTATATCAATTCAAGCGCTAAATGAAATGATCAACACTAGCCCATAACTTTCTATTACATTGTGTAATTTAATTATAGTCGATGTGCAGAACTAGTAGATTTTGATTTTGCCCTAATTTATTTTAGGAAAAAATGAAGCGGTGATTTCTAATCTTTTCAATTTTTGTAGATTTTACCATAACATTTAATTTGTGTCAACAAATGTTCCTAACCCTTCAAAAATATGTAGTTGGAGTCCAAACGGATGGAAACTATTATTTTGACCGTTAGTTGACCAAAAAATTTTGTTTTTGACCAAATTTGGTAAGAGCAAAATGGTAACTCCACAAATTTTACATAAAATAATTAAAAAGGCAAAAAAAATCTACCCATTTGCCTTACCCCACCCTACCCTACCCTAATCCACCCCCTATTATGACTATTTTTATTATAAGAAATGGCTATTTAAGGAGTGAATCATATAAGATTCAATTTTCAATAGCTTCATAAATTTGTTGAAGTTTTGTAATAATTTTGATTTTGATTTTTCGATTATGAGATTCAATTGTGGTTGTGTGGAGATTTGACAATCGTTGGTGATGGTGGCGATCGGTGGAAATCCGATTATTAGATCTTTGATGTTGATTTTGGAATTTTGAAATTGCAGAGGATTTGACAACCGTTTCACTCATTGCTATGTGTTTTCATTGCAGAGGTTGTTGGCAATTTGAGATGGTGTTGGTGGTATCGATTTAGGTGCGACATTGTGTGGGCGGCGATGGTTGTTGTCGTTTGATAGCGTGAGATTTCTTAGTTTGATTTTCAAGTATAGGGTGAGTGTTCTTGAATTATTTTCAATTCTACATTGACAAATGCGAAGCAGGCTAGAAGGTAGTGGTAGAGGATGCCAAAACTGGTAGGGGGTGGTGGTGGTGAGAGGAGTTGTCGCAACGTTAGTGGCAGTGTAGGTCGAAGGTGGCGGTGGTAGTTGTTTCTGGTAGGACTCGTCGGAGGAGAAAAAGAAGAGAGGCAGTTTTGCTTGGGAGGGTAGGGTACAAGTGTTGGGAACCTACTTAATTATGCGCGGCGGAAATAAAGCAAATTTCGATTCCCAAACAAAGATTTACATTGTGTTTAGATAGAAACTGTGTTTAGAAAAATACCTTAAATGAATTCCGCAAACTCTTTTGCTGATTCACGAACTCTAATTATCACGATCTGCTATCCAAGCTGTCTAATTGTCCAGCCTCCAATGGTGATCCACACAGAGAACAAGAATGACGGTTAGGGTTTTCTTTTCTCGTACTAGCAAGAATAATGAATAATTCTCTACCGTTTTTCTAACCCTAACAACCTATTAATACAAGTCCAAATGGGCTTGGCTCATCTCTTAACTTAACCCGGTCCAATATTTAATTAATCAAATTAATTAAATCCGGTCCATGAATTAATTAATCCAATTAATTAATTCGAGCCTATTAATAAGCAACCTAATTAATTAATTATCCAACACTTGTCAATTAATTAATTGGTAAATCTCATTCTTCTGGTTCTCTTTTGTGTGTGACCCATTATGTTCCCCATCACGATGCCTAACGACGTGAATTATTACTTTGATCTAATCAAAATTGATAAATTAAAATACCCCTTTTAATTTATCATCAATTCACATTCGTCGTCCCAAATTAACATCTAGCAATGTGACGGGAAATATCACGTGACGGGAAATATCACGTGGCATGACAAAACCAAACTTGTTCGTTTACTGTGAAACTATAATCCATCCGTCAATATGATCCGATCGATTATGAGATATGGACGTGTGTCAATCTCAATTATCGATCATATATTTTATCATACTGTTAAGTCAATGTAAGTCGAAAACTCCTTTTCGACTTATGAGTTCACCTTGGCCAAAGATTTCATTATCAATTTAACTGGATGAAATGTAGATCATAATCTCTTACTATCTAAGAGTGATGAATCCTCTATTGATCATTCACAACCTTCATATGATTATTGACATACCCGAACGATGCCGTATTAGCAACCATTGACAGAGCAACATCCGACATCATCAAAGTATGACTGTCCTCATATAAGGTATTATGATGACCTCAAGTTAAAGGACTAATTTCACTATCGAACATTAGAGATTAGCCACGACACTCAGATAGTTTTCCATGTGGAATCTCTCAGCGGGTCTTCAATATTTTGTTCTACAATAAAACATTTACATGTTCATTCAAGTGTCATCACACTCTAACTTGTGAGATCAACTACTTACTTCATAAGTAAGAAATGTCACACGTGATGGTCTATCCGTAATAATGATATCTGTATCTCGTATTACATATGACCACGGAGGATTTAAGATTCAGTTATATGTAATTTGTATCTCACAATCACAACTCCTTGTGATTAACAAATCACAAAGATTTGAATCTACGGATTATATTATTTAATTAATTAGAATATTAATTCAATTAAATAATAGATCTTGCCATAAATATACATCGGTTATATATATACATTAAAAGTGCTTATATCCAAAGTTGATTGAACCTAGGGCATAACACTTACAACAAGATGTTTTTGGTGTTTTTTTCCCCTAATTTTGTTTGATTTTTTATAATATGAAATTAACTAAGTTACCCTTTGCTCTTATCAAATTTGGTCAAAATTAATTTTCTTGGTCAACTAACGGTTAAATTGATGGTTTCCATCGGTTTGGACCCAATTTTATATTTCTGAAAGATTAGGAACGTTCGTTGACACAAATTGAAAATTAGGATAAAATCTACAAAAACTGAAAAGGTTAGGGATCATCGCTGCAATTTTCCCTTTTGTTTTATAAATAGAAAATTGCCATTAAGATTTTGTAATATCATCGCATGAGGAGAGAGATATTATATAAGATAGGATGTGCGATTTTATCTTGTAAACTTATTTTTATCACCGTAAATTACTGCCGTGAAGAAAAATTATGTAGACTAATATTAAGGCAAAACTATATAAATCTTATATCTTTATATTTTTCTGCTAATTGATTACTCTCAATGAAATAGAGTTAAAAAGAATTTTTATTTCTCAAACATTTTATCAGCTCCAATAGCAATAACTACCGCACACTTTATTTTGAAGATCTTAAAATGGTTTTAAAATAGAACTCTCTTGGCTCGAAAATTAGGCGAAAAAATTGGCAAAATTCTCTAGTTTCTCTTACGTGGCGACCATGCAATCCACGGCATCTTCGAGTCAAATTCGGATTGCCCGTCAAAAGCCCGCCGCTCGGATCGGGTTTGGCGCTGACTGGGGTTTGATTTTTTTTTTTTTTTTTTTTTTTTGATAAAGTATTTGTTCATATTTGAAAAAATAAAAAAACACGTTTGACTTTTTATAAATGGTTAGCGGTTTCACTATTAAAGAAAAAAGAATAAATAAAATTCTGAATTCTAATTATTGAATTAGATTTTAATAAAGGTTTCATTGTCCCTAATCATTTTTAAGGTGTATTTGAGCCCTTTTTTGAAAAATAAATCTTCCAATAGTAATTTATTGGAGAATTTATGATTAAAAAGTAGAAAAATATTTTGAATTACTAGTAAAATTATTTTATTGGAAGAATGTGTTATTAAAAATAAATGTTAAAAAAATATATTTTCTAAAATTAGAACTCGGGACTTACTGGCTTCACACCTAAATGAGATCCAATTTGCATGTACTCATGGACGGATTGGGCCCGTTAATTTTTTTTAGGGTCCGTTTGATTGCACCATGGAAAATAGGGTGGAAAGAAAACGAATTCCAGGGAAAATATTTGCCTAGAATTTGTTTTACGGGAAATTGTAATTAAATGTGTTTGATTGGTATAATTTTCCATGGAAAATGTTGAAAGTTTGAAATCTGTTTGACTTCCTTTTTTATGGAAATTGTCCATTAAAGTGATAATATTTTCTATTATTGGGTTAAGAATTTGTTCCAATTACCAAAAAGTAAAAAAAAAAAAATTAAAACAATTAGAAAAAATTACCATATTCGTTTGACTTTGTTTTGCATAGAAATTGTCAACAAAAATGAAAATCTTTTTTGCAATGGTTGATAGAATTGGTTGCCATTGCTAAAAAAAAAAAAGTTGGAAAATGTTTTCCCACCTAAAAGGTTGGAAAACATTTTCCACCATTCGTGCATTAAATGGTTGTACCTAGAAAAAGGGAGGAAAACATTTTTCGTGGAAAATTTAGCATATCAAACAGTCAAAAAGTGGAAGTAGGAAAATATTTTCCTACTTTCAGGGAAAATATCGCCAATCAAACGGAGCCTTAGTGTAAAAAAGGATTCTTGTAAAAAAAATTATGTGTAAATTTATTTTTTCTACATATTAGTCCGATTTGTAGTCTGATCCTGAATCCGTCCCTACATGTACGGCATAAGCTTTACCAAATTTAAAGCATGTCATGTATTCATTTATAACCAAACCTTGGCTCTATTTGCACCCCATTTTTGGAAAAAATAAATTTTATAGTAGTGATTTTGTTTTTGTTTTTTGTTTTTGTTTTTTTGAGGATGTGTGATTAAAAAATAGGATTTTTTTTTATTTACATGCAAAATTATTTTATTGCAAAAATATATTGATGAAAATAAATTTAAAAGGTCATGAGACCTACAATTTTTACCTTAATTTTCTAAAATCATTTTTTCCTCAAATTCTTTTTCAACCATAAATTTCATGAGACCCACAATTTTTTATTAATTTTTTACCCACACATTTCATTAATTTTTATCAAAATTTATTAAAAATTATAAGTAAGTTGAAGTGTCTTCAACGCCTACTTAAAAAATTGTTAGCATACGAGATCTTTGAGTCGAAAAATGAATTCCTTATCTCTGAAAGAGGCTATTGAAGACAAAACTTTTTTAAAAAAAAATAGATAAATAATTGTTTGCTCTCTAAATTTTAGAATTTTTATATATATAACTCAATAATTTAGAGCAATTCACCATTGTAATCTGAAAGATAATGCAATCTCTATTGAGAAAGGGACTTTAATTTTACAATGAATGAATGAATGAATAAATAAATATTCTTCGCATGTTAGATGGTTCAAAGGCACGAAGAATTTTTTTAATTAATAAAAATAAAATATAAATTTTCGTAATGGTCTTCAAAGGCACCAATTTAGTTTTTAATGTTGGATAGGACAATTTTTTAGATGTTTGCTTAATGGTGAGAAACCACAACTTACTTAATATTAGATTCGAAAGTGTATTAATCTCCCTTGAACGAAGCATATGCATTTTAATATCTTAGTTCATAAATTATTTAATTTTCATTTTTCGCTTTCTTTTGGTTTATTTGTTTTGAAAAATCTACAAACACATCCCACCCAATTCATTGGACAAACGACAATACAAGATCATCAATATGAAATTGAAAAGCCAAAGGAGTCGTACTGCTTAACCCCTCAAATCGCCACCTACGGTCACACCCATGGTCGTTCCCTCACTGTCATTAGTCTCGTCCACTCTAGGCGAGCATATTCATGGTGAAACATCATCAAATCAAAAGATAGAGATGGGTTGGGTTTTCAGGACTTCGAAATGTTTATGATGGGTTCGGTTTACAAGGACTTCGATGGATGATTGGGAGAGGGAAATCGACTAGGGTTTGAAAATCGGATGGTGGTAGTTAGGAGATATAGACGACACGACGACGATTTTAGATTATTGTTTGGATTGGGGGAAGAAGATGAAAATGGGTGGGAAATGTTTAAATGTTGCTTTCAAATCCTGAGGGAGATTTTGGTGCAATGAAAATGCCCTTGTTTAAAATGTTCAAAATATCATTTTTTAGGAAAATCTTGGTCAACTAATGGTCTCCATCCATTTGGATCTCAGCTACATATTTATAAAATGTTAAGAACCTTCGTTGGCACTAATTAAAAGTTAGGATAAAGTCTACTAAAAAATGAAAATGTTAGAAACCGTTGCTGCAATTTCCCTTAAAATTATTAGATTTTACACTTATTTAAATTATGCTTCCAAAACACTTCCTCAAGTTCAAGTCTAATTGAATTTTCGTTATGATTTGACACATACATAATTTTATTAATGGGTGGCACCAAATTTTGATATCAAGATCATTGTTTTCTTTAATATAATATAAGTATCTCATCTAAATAATTAAATATTGAAAAAAATTATTTATTTATGTATATTTTACGTTTAACGAGAGTTATTTTAGTGACGAACTAATGAATTTTAATGGAGCGATCGATATATATACTAAGCCCTTGTTTGGTTTGGATTAAATCTCAAGTCAAAGTCAAGAATTAATTATAACCACACATTTTATAGGATCGACAATTTTTCAACCACATTTTTATTAACTTTTATAATAATCTACGAAAAATCTGATTTTAATGTCTACCAAACAGGGGTTAAATGACTCGATCATGTCAATGTAAAGTCCAAACACCTGATTTAATTTCCAGCTTTTAGATCCTTCGACCTGATTTAATTTCTTATGAGCTACCTTATTTTGTTCACTACAATTTTCATTTTTTCAAACAAATATTTTTCAACATAGGTTATATAGCAGTTGAGTGTTTTGATGTGTACACTACATTTTGAATATAATAACACTTCAATGCATTTTTTAAAATTATTTCCAATTACCTAATTCTTTTCTTATTGTACTCTCTTCTGCAGACTGCAACTCCCAGTTCAATTCCACCAATTTCAAAAAATGATAAGAAAATTTATAAATTCCAGTGTAACTCCTTCAAAAAATAAGCCAAACAATTTGAATTCACATTCATGAAAGAAAAACCAGTCCAAGGGGATTGCCTGTATTCAACTTGCCAAAGTTTGGCAAAAGGCCACTTACAAAGCTTACTCCAATGGTTATATACATTCTTCAGCGCTATATTTACAGGCCAAAAGTCAACCCTGTCCAGCTGCCAACCTATTTTTTTCTTCATAAATTTCTTCAGACACACAGTTTAATCTAATAAATTCCTTCTCTACAACTCCATCCATTATCTGCATGTTCTAGCTTGAGGTTTATAGCTTTTAGCTTAATTTACTGAAGAAGAAAAGGTGTCACGTCGGTCTGGAGATTTTGCTGTATAATTCATAGTATGGTATTCTTTTACTATTTTATTTTTATAGTTTCAAGCCAAAGAAAAGGATATTGGAAGTAGTAGTGTATATTACGCCTGGTTTTCTGTATCATTAATTTTAATTTATTCTTTGTAACTTAAGTTATTGGGATTCTGCAAAACTTAGTAATGCATATTGAATATTGGCTTTTAAGTATTTTCTAGATTTTGAGAAATTGATTTGTGGGCTTTATGTTTCATGTAAGAAAAACATCTAACAATGAAATTTGTGAGATTCAATGATTAATAACTTCTAGTAGTATCAAGATGTCCCAGAAAGATTTTTCCTCCTGTTTTTACTAAATTTTATTGCTTACATTTTAGAAATAATAGATTTAAATATGTTTTAACAAATGAATGAACTATTGTTCATTCGGCTTATTTTTGAATTTACATCAACTTTTTAAATGCTATCTTCGTGCGCACATTATACGACTCGATATAATAATAAACAAGATTTTCTTACAATATCCAAACTGTCTCAATCCTACTTACCAAACATGCTATGAATGTGATAAGCGGAGATAGATAGAAATGGTTTTTAAATTTGCATATATAAAATCAGGTTCACGCCGAAGGAAATTCTTGATTTGAAGTACCAAAAACGCAGGGATATCCCTTTTATCGCGACAAAATTGCTTTATGATTAGTTACAGATGAGGATTTTGTGTGTGAACAAGTGTAGGTAACTCGTTTCCACTGCCCAATTTGTTTATTACTATAGTGTGGGGTGGGGGTAACCCCATGTGAACTTGGATGTATTTTTCATGGGATTCTTCAACAACAATTTATTATTTTGCACATATACATTCTTTAGGTGTCTAATGCCTATATATAAAAATGTTTTGGTACACGATCTATTGCTCTTTCAACTGCATCAGAATTTAGCTTCCTCACCTTGATCACTTAAATCTTTGTTTTCAATTTGTATTCAGATTTTTGAGCTGCCGGCCAATCAAGATTACACAAGTATACCACGTTCGAGTCTTCATAATCTTGTACAAACATCCACAAGTGTATATAAAAGTTGGCAGGCACTGATGAGTATATAAGTATGTATGTAGAATATGCATTCTTGTTTTCAGTTTCTGTTTCCTTTGAGCTAATGTAACATTTTGCAGGTAGGTCCATTTGGGAGATGGGCTTATTCCGGAGTAGCAACATTAGAAGTGGAGACTATTTGGAAGGAATGCTGAGTGATTATGTTGGGGGAAAGGCGAAGTTGAGGGCGCAAAAGAATGGATCAGCTCGTCTTGTAACGGTTTTAATTTGCTTACAGTTTGCCTTTGCAGTTTATGCTACATTGCTCTTGTATTTCATGAGTCCTTCTATAGACTTGAGAACAAAACCGGACTTTTCATGGGCGACACGCATTGCACATCAATGGAAAAAATATATTGTCACACCCCATGTTGAGAGTCATTACCAAGAAGCCAATTCCCTTATTAGAGCTGAAATCCAACCAAGTAGTCCTTCTCTAGTTTGTGAGCACGAAAAGATAGATTTTGTGCAAAAGAAGTCAAATGATGCAGTGATGATCAAATTGAAGAGGGAACTTTATCAAGAAGTATTAGATTTCCAACGCAAGACTGTTGGGACTGAGACTCTAGCCGAGCTAATGGCAATGAAGTCTAAGTGGGATTTGCGTGGACCGAATATCCCAAAAGTTACAGTTATTTTAAACCATTTTAAGCGCAAAACATTGTGTGCTCAACTAGATTCGTTGCTTCACCAGACCCTTCCGTTTCATCATGTTTGGGTACTTTCATTCGGGAGTCCAAACGAGCAATCCTTGAAACGAATTGTAGATAGCTACAATAAATCGAGAATCAGTTTCATTAGTTCAAGTTATGATTTCAAGTACTATGGAAGATTCCAAATGGCATTACAAACAGAAGCCGACCTTGTGTATATCCTCGATGATGACATGATACCTGGCACAAAAATGTTACAAATTTTATCACATGTTGCCGGGACAGAGAAGTACAAGAACTCTGTTCTGGGCAGTATCGGGAGGATTTTGCCTTTCCGACAGAAGGACTTTACTTTCCCAAGCTATAGAAAGTTTCGATCAAAGGAAGCAGGACTTTATTTGCCTGATCCTGCTTATGACATTACAATCAACAGGGTTGTTCAGGTCGACTTTCTTTCTAGCTCCTGGTTTTTGTCTGCGGAGCTTGTCAAAACACTTTTCACTGAGACGCCGTTCACTTTCATGACCGGAGAAGATCTGCACTTGAGGTATGTAAATTTATCAAGTCACTTTCTCTATGCTAATTTTACTGATGATGCATTTACTGCTTAGCTATTAAACTGCTAAAACAAGTTATAGTTGGATAAGTGAATTAAAATGGTAATGTTTCTAGATATTCTGCCAAATTGGCCATGTCGATAAATATCTAAGCTATTTAACAATATTTAGATGGCAAGTTTGAAGTATTTTCCATGAAACCCAACTATGAATACTTGTCTGTCTTGATCAGTATCTTCATGAAATACAATAATTAATGCATCCACTGTATGCTTTTACTCTAAATAACGATTTTTACGAAATCAAAAAGCAGTTATCAACTTCAGAAGTACAGAGATGCTGGTTCATTTGTGTTGCCTGTAGATCCAAAGGATAAAGAAACATGGGGTGATAGTGAGCATAGGCTTGCATACGTGTCTGAAACCACAGCGATTTTCAAAGGCACTGTTCAAGTTAGAGATGACCAATGGTGGAAAGCCCTCTCGACCGGTTATGTTACGCAGTGGGCTGCTATGTATCCTCAGAAGATTGATGCACTTTTCTATGCCCACTCCATTGAAGAAGTTAAAGCACTAACTCCACTTCTCGAAAAGTTCAGGTCCACTGTTGGCAAAAAGGCCTACCTTGTCGTCTCGGGAGGCAATTTCTGCCCTTGTGAAGATGCTGCCGCAGCTATGAGTTGGCCTAAGGCAGTATGTAAAGACAGAAGATTCAAGATTTTTGATTTGGGAATTGGTGCCTTATCAGGACTGTCGAAATCAGAGGTGCCTGTTTTACAAGCAGTGTATGCAAGCATGAAAGGACTTATCAAAATTCACAACCCGAGCGTGGTGATAACAGTTGCTGATATCGATTCAAATGTCAAAAAAGCTTTGAAGATGGCATCAGAAACCAATGTAAATGGCTCAAAATTGGTTCTTTTACCAAGGCCATCTGTGTCTAAGGTTCTCTGGATGGCTGATCTACGATCCACTGCGTTGCCAAGTATGGAAATTTTTCCATTAAAATCTCATTTTTCCTCTATTTTTAGTTCTATATGTTCAAGTTTATGATATATGCAATTACATTTTGGTATATGCAGATTGGAAAAAGATGCAAATTTCTATAAATATAATCACTCAGAACCGTGCTCATTCTCTTACAAGGCTATTGAACTCTCTCAGAAGAGCCTACTATGTAGGAGATGAGATTCCTATCTCCTTCAACATGGATAGCAAAGTTGATGAGGCAACTTTGAAGCTCGTGAATTCCTTCGATTGGCCTCATGGGCCTAAAATTCTTCGTAGAAGAATCATCCAAGGAGGACTGATTCGAGCTGTCAGTGAAAGCTGGTACCCCACGTCTGATGATGACTTTGGGCTCTTACTAGAAGATGATATTGAGGTCTCTCCTTACTACTACCTCTGGATCAAATATGCTCTTTTGGCATACCACTATGATCCTCAGATTTCTCTACCTGAACTCTCGTCAATCTCCCTCTACACCCCTCGTCTGGTTGAAGTCGTTAAAGAAAGGCCTAGATGGAATGCAACGGAGTTCTTCAAGCACATCCATCCAAACACACCTTATCTCCACCAGTTACCTTGCAGTTGGGGTGCAGTATTCTTCCCCAAGCATTGGAGAGAATTCTACGTCTACATGAACATGAGATTCACCGAAGATGCCAAGCAGAATCCTGTCCAAATCCCAAAATCAAGAACAAACGGTTGGCAAGCTTCTTGGAAAAAGTTTCTGATAGACATGATGTACCTCAGAGGCTACGTTAGCCTCTATCCAAACTTTCCAAACCAACAAAGCTTTTCGACCAATCATATGGAACCCGGTGCTCATATCAGCGCAAAAGACAACGTAGTGCAGCACAATAAGACAGATTTCGAGGTGCCCTTGTTGAAACAAGACTTCAAAACCTTATTGCCTAATGGAAAACTGCCTCCGGGTTCAAAATTGCCTTCGCTTAACCTCTTCAATCAAGATGTTTCTTTGAAAGGTTTGAAGGCTGCCGGAGCTAAGCTGAGGCAGGATGTACTTGAATGCAATCCAACAGAAGTAGTGGCAGTCAACCAAGAAACAGGTCTACCTTCACATTGTACAAAATTCTGATCGAACTTGCGACCATTCTTTCGTTACTTTTATAGATTTTTATTTTTTTTCACTTGATCATATAATGTATACATAACACAGATAGGGGAATGGGATGGTCTCAATTGTAACAAACAAATGAATGTGGAGTTTCAATTGTAACATATTGAATCTGATTTTTGGTTCCTTGTGAAATGTAGGGGAATTAAGATATCTTAGTGAAAAAGTCTAAATACATTCAGCTTATAATACATAGAAGTATTGCCCCAAGCATTTATGAAAATTGTGCATGTGTCACACATTTGATAAAGGAAAAATATAAGAAACTAGTTCGGAAGCATTTTCATATGTAGCTTAAAAATAAATTGGTGTTATCTAAATATATTGGACTCAACCAGCACCGAGAAAACCCAAAAATAAGCAAAAATGGTAAAGAATACAGAGATTTTTCCGCCAAAGTCCTAAAGGTTACCTTCTAACACTGCAACGTTGCAACATCATCCATAAAACATTACAACAACGTTCAGAATTTAATATTTGTTCATCATTTAAACCCCAACAATATGAATAGAATTATAGACATGATCAATCACCCTTTATCCCTAATCTTTTGAAAATAAAAAAATAATAATAATAACAGTTATTGATAAATAATGTATATGAAAGTACACTCCCAAGCTATAAAACATGTGAAAGTACATTGGAAACACTCAACTCAAATTAGCAAAACTGGAACTGGAAATATCCGAATCGAAACTCAAACTCTGCAGATTTTCAGTGTTATAATTAAAAAACTGACATCAAACAATAATTAAATTTGAGAAATTATAAATAAATCTGAAATTACCACATGGTTTTTTTTTTTTTTTTTTTCTACTTTCGTTTTGAATAAGCACCTAATGGCTAATGTTCAGATTTTATAGAGAGGGGAAAAAAAAAAAAAAAAAACTGAAGAAAATAGTAATTTCTTATCTTGATCCTTACTGAACATCAAGTAAAGTGAAAATAAGAGAAGAAAATCCTAGTTATGTGAGGAATTTATTGATCATGATTTAGGTCAGTAGAACATTTCTATGTTTTCCCCTTTTTAAGTTTCCATTCTATGCGGGACAACTTAAGGGGGGGGTGGGTGGGTGGGTGCGGTCTTGTTCTATTCTACTAAGGTTGAACAATGTAAGGTGCATTTAATTGTTAGATAAAATGTTAAAAAAGTCATTGGAGCTTTTTGGTAGTAGCCAATGAATTCTAGTAGATTTATAAAATATTAAATTTGAATTGAAACATCTTCTTTTTCAAATAATAATAAATAAATAAAACAAGTTTGAGTTCTTAGTGTCATTTTTTTAAAGATATCTTCGACTAGTACGATCTAAGCACAAACTAGGAAGTATAATATCGTCAACCCTCTTTAGTGACGTTTGCCTAAATCTTTGATTTGCAATCATTTAGCTCCTATTTGACAATTATTATTTATAAACTCAGTTTTTCCGATACTCATTTTTAATCACATTCTCACAATAAATTATTTTTAACGTAAACCCAAATTTTACTTAACTTTTTAACCACACATTCTTCAAAAAAAAAAACTGTTAAACAGGGGCTTAAAGTTACAAAAAGTTTAAAATTGATAATTAGTGTTTGATGGAAACATGGAACCCAATTTCAATATCATGTTCTTGAGTAAAACATTTGGAGTGAGATTTAAGTTGTTTTCTCTCACCAAACGAATTGATTTTGTGGGTTGTCAAACATTTTGCTTTCATTGGCAGCTTTCTCCCTCACAAATATATAGAAATATCCATTCTACCTTCCATTTCTTGTATCCTAAGAATCAAATATAATATTTCCTAATCTCACTTATTAACATTAATCTTGACATATTTGGTGTGAACCGAAGGTGCTTGCCCTTGTTTATTATGACCGTTAACTACTTTGTGAAAGTGATTAAATAGAAGACAGGACGGACTCAAAACTATAAAATTAGGAGGTACAATCGAATTTACAAAAAAAATTGGGAGAAATTTTACAATTGAAAATTTACGTCCAAAAAAATTATACCCCATATAATTTTGCATCTGAAAATTTACATGAGATATGACTTTTTCGAATGTAAAATTTTGAAATTTTTTGATATCATATTCCACAAAATGATGAAAATTACATTGAGAAATTTGTATCGCAAAAAATAATAAATGTTAATGAAATAATCGATTTTTTTTTTTTAAATGTGAGTTAGAACTCTTTCTTTAATACTTACGTTTAACATATTTCTAACTATTTTCGATATCTGTTTGAATTATTCGATATACCCATAATATAGTTCTCGAAATAAATTTTGAGATGATATAAGCAATTTGTAGATTCGATTAGCGTTTGATCGTCGGAGAATTTTTAAAATTAGCATGCTATCGAAATTCAAATTTATTGTAATTTTGCCCTTATTTGGTGGAGATTAAAATCAAGTTTTTAGTAAATTTTAATAAAAGTTAAATAATTATAGATTCCATGAAATATATTATTAAAATTAATTGTTAAATTTGATTAAAATTTAAATTTAAATTTCAATCGATACCCAACATGATTTTATATAAAATATAAAATAAATAAAAATCTCAAAAGTGGGGGGCCACGTGCCCCCTCCGGGTCCGCCACAGGACCAACAAAAGCTAAGACTCACGGCGTTAGCACCAACCATTTCGTTAGTATAGCTGATAAAAGAGCTCATATTTCACATTCTCATACAAAACACGGCCTCACCATCTTCTCTTTAGCTCCTCCTCCTCCTCCTCCTCCCACCACCATCACTTTTAAGCTCTTTCGTTATTCCCTCGTCGCTTATACACCGTCAATCCAACCGGGAGGTGGTCCTGTGGGATTGCTAGAAAAGTTACAAAAGTCACAATTCAGTTTTTAACGGTTTCTTTCTTGTTGTTCTTGAGAGAGTACTGCCAGCTGCAAGTTCAATTTCAAGTTAGCTAATATATATGTATACATAAAACATAATGAAGGTAAGTTAAATTTCATGTATAAATACCATTAAAGATACTATTTTTGTGGATTAACAAGCCATTAGTTTCAGAGATTTTTTTGTTAAACTTTCTATATACAGGATTTTTTTCTGTTTTCTTGAAAACGTTACTTTTGTAAAGCGCACGTTTAAAGCAACATAGATCACTTGATAGAAGGAAATAGATGAACATTAAACAACTTACTAATAGTGACTAATCTCTATAACTAGACCTGAATGAAACTCAGTTTTTATTCTACTATTTGGTCTGATTATTCTTCCACTTCTCGCGAAAGATGGGAGAGATTCCGAGAGCCCAGTTGGGCGTTATTGGCGCACTGTTTCTTTCTGTGGCATCGTCTGTGTCCATTGTCATCTGTAACAAGGCCTTGATGAGCAATCTTGGTTTTCCATTTGGTATGCAATCTTTTTCTATTTTCTTGTTTATCATTTAGCACACACCAATCGTTTACATCATATTGGTAAAGATCCTAATCCGTGCATTTGGGCCAGAAAATATGTTGGCTCTCGTATTGTTTAGAATTATGCAGACTTGATTTACAAAACTCTGTAGATTCGAAGTATAATATATTTATATTAATTTTTGTCATAAGCATAACAAAATATATGCCTAGTCGAACATTACTACACAAACATAAAATACCAAAATCGAGTTGTAGAATATATATTTTCAAGAAAGATAAAATAATGTGTCCCTGTATGACATGCCATGTTGATGATTTGCAGCCACAACACTGACTAGTTGGCATCTGATAGTAACATACTGTTCTCTTCGTGTGGCACTGCGCTTAAACTTCTTTGAGAATAAGCCAATCGACATGAAAACTGTGGTGCTTTTTGGCATTTTGAATGGTATTTCAATTGGCTTTCTTAACTTGAGCTTGGGATTCAACTCGATAGGCTTCTACCAGGTGCATTATACATAATTTCACCTGTATTCGTTCAATTAATTGGGCCTTTTCATATAAATAATCCAGCATATGCAAATCTTTCTATCTATAGATGATATGCAATTTTTTTTTTTATTTATGGGAGTTTCTTGGCATGGTGTATATTTTTTGCAGATGACAAAACTTGCAATTATACCTTTCACGGTATTGTTAGAAACCATTTTCCTGAAAAAACAGTTCAGGTGAGTAATTATAACTCTCTAACATGTACAAAAAGTTTTAGGCCAATAAAATCTTTCATAATTTTCTCTGAAAATGTATTTGCAGCCAGAAGATTAAGTTATCTCTATTCGTCCTTCTTCTTGGAGTTGGCATTGCATCCATAACTGATCTTCAGCTCAATTTTGTCGGCTCAATCCTCTCCCTTCTTGCCATTTTAACAACTTGTGTTGGCCAAATTGTATCCTTTATTTCTTCAGCTATTTTTACTTAGAAAATCAAGGTTCATGAATTATTTTTTAAGGCCCTTAATGAAAGGATCCAAGCCTTGTAAGTTTTGGGAGAGTTTTTGTTCATCGTATTCAAAATTCAACTTAAGCTCTTATACGGCAAAAATTCCATAAGGAATAAGATGAACACAAGTTCTCCCAAAACCAGTCGTAAGTGTGATATAACGGTTTGAACACACAAGTTTGGATCATTACACTATAGATAATCATAATATGGTTAATTAGACTAATCATATAATTGAACCCCACCTCGGGCTTGGCTGGCAAGGCTTGGTGGCGGTAGGGGCTCGCTTGCATATATTATGGTCCGAATCATTTTGATACCCTACATTTAATATAAACCCTAATGCAATTTGGGTTAAGGTCTTCGTTTGTGGGCAATTTTTTTTATCCTTAATTGGATGCTTAATTTCAGCTTACAAACACAATACAGAAGAGGCTGAATGTATCATCTACTCAGCTGCTGTACCAATCAGCCCCATTTCAAGCTGCTATTCTTTTCGTTTCGGGCCCTTTTGTGGATCAAAGCCTAACCAAACAGAATGTTTTTGCACACAAATATTCTACTGTTGTGTTGGTATGTTTTCACCTAATTCCCATTTCTTAGTGCATGTATATAAAACCTTGATATTTAGGCCCGGTTTGAGTCCCCTTTTTGGGAGAAAATAGGTTTTGAAATAGTGATTTTTGGTGAATGTGTAGTTAAAAAATCGGAATTTTTTTTGGAATTTACGTGTGAAATTATTTTATGGAAGAACGAAGGATTAAAAATGAGCTTGGTTGGTTGAACACAGCCCAGACTGAACCCAAATTTAAGGAATCTTGGCCCAAACTTAATTTTCAGCCTTCTGATTTTGTTAGAAAATCACGTGTATATGTGAAGAAGTCTTGTACAAGCTAGTAAGCCTTTGTTTGGGTTTCATTTTCTTTTCTTTAAATTTTACTTATCAAACCCAAATTTTAATTTACAAGTATTATTCATTTATCCACTTTTCATTTCATGAAAAGTAAAATTTAAGTCAAAGAAAATGAACTCCAAACAAAGGCTAAATCAAATTAATAAATGCAAGACCGAATTTTGGGCATCAACACAATTGAAAGTTATATATTTAGTAGTGTCA
Source organism: Fraxinus excelsior (assembly GCA_019097785.1). Lineage (NCBI taxonomy): Eukaryota > Viridiplantae > Streptophyta > Magnoliopsida > Lamiales > Oleaceae > Fraxinus > Fraxinus excelsior. The sequence goes on along the minus strand of CM032645.1, from coordinate 6,758,534 downwards.
AATAGGCTGGACGAGCTTGGTCATTAGACTAGATTTTTCTATAACTAGTGGTTGCTCTCATTTTAAGCCTTTTTTTTTTTATTTGGCTCTCACCCTGTGGGCCAGTTCATCGAGCCCGGTAGTCATTTTACACGTCGGGCTTTTTTTGACATCCCCTACATATGTACATATGTGGCTAATACTTAAGCTAGCCGATCCTTGCCCTAAAATAGAAACACAGATCCAAACTGACGATGAATTGCGCCTAATGATTTGCAGGCTTTCATTCTACTTTCGTGTGTGATAGCCGTTTTCGTGAACTTCAGCACATTCTTAGTGATTGGAAAGACATCACCAGTTACATATCAAGTACTAGGTCATCTCAAAACATGTCTTGTTCTTGCATTTGGCTATGCACTTCTGCATGATCCTTTCACTGCAAGAAACATTCTTGGTATACTAATCGCCATTATGGGAATGGGTTTGTATTCATATTTCTGCACCAATGAAAGTAAAAAGAAACAAGGGGGAGATGTTTCATCCATGCCTCAGGTAATTCTGATGCATCTCTCTCTCTCTCTCTCTCTACCAAGGCCCATTTTCGGTCCGTTTTCATTTATTTAATGATGATTATAAATAATTATTGATTAGTGGAATTGGGTTGTTTCAGATTAAAGAGACAGACAATACACCACTGCTGATGAGCCATCAGGATAAAGAAAATGGAGCGAAGAATTCCATTGTTTAAGCTGTTAGGACCATGTGTTGATGAGCAAAGGTTTTTCTTTTACTTTTTTTTTTTCAGAAATTATATTCCAAGAGTGTAAATGACTTTGATTCTTTTAAATAATGTATATCTTCTTGGAACATTTTATCAGAGCTTTCGCATTTGGAAGTTTTTTCTTTGTTGTTGTAAAACAAACAAGATATCAGAATAGCTCTGATACCACTTGTTGTGAAACAAACCATCGAATTGAGATGTTGAAGTTATATAACAAATAATGAAGTATTAGATCAAGTAAAAAAAATAATAAAGAAGATAAGATATATGGTAATGGAATTAAGAGATTTTATTGACTCAAGAATGACGGAGAAAAGAGAAAATTACAATGGATATTATAATTCTATAGTAATCTATTTTTTCATACTTATGAAATTGTATAGAAGAGCCTAATATTTATAGGGAATATGTAGAGGACGTTCAAACCCTCCTACTAGAGTTGTTGATAAAGTATGATACCAAAAAATTGAGTTCAAAACAAATTTCAACTCCCAATAAGCTTTCAAAAAAGAACTTCAACTTATATAGGAATTCAATAGCATTCCAAACTGAATTCTTCTTGACGTGTACTTCAATTAAAATTCTACAACGATCACGCTATTCATACACGTTGTTTTACCCTTTGCTTGACACAGACGTGTCAAGTGCCTGATTAATTAAAAAAAAAAAAAAGGAAAAATTCACTTCTCCTACTTTTACTTTACCCTATTTCAAAAATATCAAAATAACTTTTACATTTCAAAAATCAAATATTTTAACATATACATACACATATAAAATATAAATAAATAAATAAATATATATATATATATATATATATATATATATATATATATATATATATAAAATTAACCCACCCCACCCCCACCCCCACCCCCACCCCCACCCCTCTTACTGCTCCGGCGATCGCTTCGGCCACTACTCCGATTTCGACGACCATTCTGGTGCCTATTCCGATTCCGACGACCGTTCCGACGACTATTCCGATTCCGATGACCATTGATGGTCATAGCTTACTGTTGTATGGTCACAGTCCATGTCACAAGTCACAACTCAGGTCACAAACTCCGGCGAATATTCCGACGACGACTACGTCATATTTTTTTTATACAGTTGTGACCACTATCAGCACATCGTCCGTATTTGATGGTTGAATTGCAGTCTAAATATTAAATATGAACATCAATAGATATGAGACTTTAGTGTTGTTTAATCAGATCTTTTATTCGTCGATCCACCATCACACAAACATCACCACCGCTGCACCCCGCCGTCGATCCGGATCCAACACCAATCTTGGTCACGAACAACACCACACAGATCTGGACGAACAACGCCACGCAGATCTGGACCAACAACACGAGCAGAACACCAGAATGCCACCTCCATAATCATCAACACCCGCCATCCCTCAGCTCGTGCCACCACTATCAACAAGAAAATGCAGCACCTCCACCACCTCCGCCAGCACGTGTCACCACCAGCACCCACGACAGAAAACCCAAAAAGTCGGCACCGCCAACACCTCTACCCGCCGATCTCCAAAATCGTACATGTGAACCATCCCCCAGCCCGTGCCACCACCATCAACAAAAAAATGCAGTGCCTCCACCACCATCCGCCAGCCCGTGTCACCACCAGCACCCACGACAGAAAACCCAAAAAGCCGGCACGGCCAACACCTCCACCTACCAGTCTCCAAAATCGTACATTTGAATTAGGGCAGACGTCACGCGATGCTGCGCGCGACGCTGATTAAAGCAGACGAGCGGTGCACGTTGAGGCGGCAGGCGACGATTGAAGCTGTATCAGTTCGGAGTGAGAAAGACGGTGGTGAGCAGAGAAAGAGACCGCCGGAAGGCGGGCGACGCCGTGGAGAGGAGATCAGATAAGTGATTTTAGTGGAGGTTGAGCGGCGAAGGGCGGACGACGCCGTGGAGAGGGACGAGAGAGATTCTTCAAAGTGGGAGATTGAGAAATGAAATTAGGGTTGATAAATTAAAATTTTATAATGTTATTATTACTGTTTAAATAAATATAAAAAATATGTATCTATATATTAAAATATCTGATTTTTGAAAATATAACTATGAAATCTGATTTTAGAATTGGGATCTTCAAAAGTAGGGAATGTTGTAATTTCCACAAAAAAAAAACTTTAACAGTTATGGGTCAAACACTCAAAGTTGAAACCGGCCTATTATTACCCATTACGCCCAATTGGTATCCCCAAATCAGAAAACCCTTGAAATCTCGCAACGACTCTCCTCCATCTCGTAAGGCACTCCTCCATCCCCGTTCGAACGCCAGCACTCCTCAACCTCGCAATCGGAATAAGAAGTCAGTGCTCAATTTAATTTCAATCTCCATGTTTGGGCTCCCCACCGTAGCTTAATCGCCGGTTGGTAAATTCGTTTTAATCGCACCGTAATTTTTTCACAGCAACATCTTCAATCTTCGACATCATCCATCGACTCCGGCATAATTTCACAGCAAACATCATGTAAGCATGATGTATTTGGTATCCATTTTACTCGATTTTTATTTTCGAATAATACAGCTTTTTGAAGATTTTACAGTGTTCTGTGAATGTGTTGTAATGTAGCATCATATCTTGTTTGTTCACGTGCAGTATGCAAGGAAAGAACTATGGAATTTGTCATAGCTGTCGAGAGAAGGATCACTTGTTTGCTTACTGCTCGAAAAAACGGTCATGCCCCTGGTGTAAAATTGGCGTTGTGAAGTGCCTTGAGGTCAAGAAGAACACGAAGAACAAGGGTCGGATGTTCAATTGCTACAATGGTAATTGTAAAAATTGGGAATGGGTCGACAAAGGAGAATCCAATGGTGGATCGAGTAGCGTTACCGATAACTCAAACGTGGTGGTTGAAAAAGTTCAATAGTTCTCTCGCTTGTTTGAATCCTTTTGTCGAATAGCTGAAGAAAAAAGTATTGAGATTTCGTTGAACGTGACAATACACAAGGCTAACGGAAGTACGGAAGTAGATAAGAAGGGGAAGTGACCTGCATGAGTAGTAGTAGTGTTATGGAGGGGAACAAGGAGGACAGGAAAACCACTTGAGTTGGGGATGGAAGAAAAAAAGGAATCACAGAGCCAGGAAGAAAGAAGATGAAGTAACGGCTTAATTGAAGTTTAAATTGTAGAAAGGACAGCAATTGGCTATAGGTGATACGGTGTCGTTTTGTTTAATGAGAAATTGTAATTGTGGTAAACACGCTTCTGTTTTGGTTTCTTTTACGTGTTTTCTCATTTCCTTTTGGTTATAACTGTACAGGAAGGCAACGAGGGTTTGGGGTGTATAATGTCTGAAGACTTCCACTCTTAGCTTCCTCTAGTTCTTTCTCTTTTTCTATTTTTCTGCTCTACAGCAGTTCTTGATTGTAATGAAACTTTAATTGCCATTAATCTACTCGGTTATTTTCTCCTACCTGTTGGTGGTTAAATTTAAGTGTTATTAGTGAGTTTGGTTATAGTTGGAAGAGCCAACCATAACATTTGGTATCAGAGCAGTACGTGAGTTGGGGTGATGGAGACTCGTAGCAAAACTCTCGAAGAACAAGTTAAAAGGGTCGAAAAGGAGTTAGGGAATCTGAGTGTGGGTTACCAGAGTACGGATCAATCTGTGAAGCATCTGTGTGAAAGACAAGATACACTCGAAGGATTGATGACCGAGATGAACCACAAGTATGAAAATATTATTGGAATGTTGGCCAAAATGAGTGGAGGAGCACTGAATTCTGGTTCGGGGAATTCTTCAGAGCAGAGGAATGAAAAAGGAATTCACATAGAAGAACACCTGACTCCAATTTCATCTGAAAGGGGAATACTGAATTCTGGGGCAGGGCATTTTACCTCCCAAGGGAGTGTTAAGATGGACTACAGGATGAATACCAGAATCCCCAAAATAGATTTCCCATACTTCGGTGGAGAAGGCCCTAGAGAATGGTTGAGAAAGGCCAGGAAGTATTTTCAAATACATCAAGTGCCTGATGAGTTAAGAATAGGTATGGCCGAAATGTATTTGAAGGGAAAAGCAGATATATGGTTCCATGGTTTTATAACTAGCCACCCAAATGCAGATTGGGAATTTTTATCTACTGAATTATGCAGAAGATTTGCTGAGAGTACAACTGAGGAGGTTATTGAGATATTCAGCAAGTTGAGACAAAAAGGATCCATCCCTGATTACCAGGAGCAATTTGAGGAGTTAAAATCCCAAGTGATGCTGGCTTTACCCCACCTACCTGAGTCTTACTATATATCGATTTTCATCAGTGGATTGAAGGATGAGATAAAATCGATGGTGAAAATTATCAAACCTACTACTTTAGCTAAAGCCTTTGAAGTGGCTATCTTACAAGAAAACACCATCATTGCTCTAAATAGAGGAACCAAACCTTATAAACCCTATTCACAAACTAAATGGACTTAATCAAATTTCAAGCCAACAGAAACTAGCCATAAGCCCAACCCTCATTCAGAACCAGGCCCCAAAAATCCCACCAAACCTCTTAAATTTAAAGCTATAACCCCATCAGATTTCCAAACTAAAAGAGAATTGGGATTGTGTTACAAGTGTGATGAAAAGTACACTAGGGATCATGTGTGCAAAAATCGGATGTTGAACGTCCTTTTGGTGGATGAGGAGGAAGGGGAGGATGTTGATGAATGGCATAAGGATGAAGGAGGGCAAGAGGTGGAAGGGGATTCCGAAGAGGTAATGGAAATTTCCATCCATGCCTTAGTGGGCAGCAATAGAACCAGAACTATAAGGCTCCCAGGAATGATAAAGGGAAGAAGAGTCTCCATCTTGATTGATAGTGGGAATACCCACAGCTTTATAGATGAGCAGCTGGCAAGGAATATCAATTGTAGAATTCAACGTGTAAAACCTATATCTGTGACAGTGGCAGGTGGAGAAAAGTTAGTTAGTGGGGCCGTATGTAAACCGTTGGTATGGAGAATGCATAATTTGGAATTCCAATATCACTTGAACTTGCTTAAGTTAGGAGGGAGTGATATGGTACTGGGGGTAGATTGGCTAAGCCAATTCAATCCTGTGCTCTTTGATTTCTGCAAGGGAAGCATAAGGTTCACTTATGAAGGCACGGAAATGGAGCTAAATAGTGAGGTCGTCAAAGAGGAGTTCAAGATGATGACTGAGGTAGAGGAGAAGGGTTGGTTCAAGAGTCAAAACTATGGAGTGATAGCCCAAATCAACCTCAACACTGAGAAGAGATCAGATGTGGTGCCAGCTGAAGTACAAGCTGTAGTGGACAGGTTTTCCCTAGTTTTTTCAGAACCAAAAGGATTGCCTCCCGCTAGATTCAATGATCATCATATACCGATCAAAGAAGGAGCACAGCCCTTTAAACTCAGACCTTACAGATGCCCATATATACAGAAGACAGAAATTGAGAGAATGGTAAAAGAAATGAAAGAAAGTGGAATAATACAATCAAGTAACAGTCCATATGCGTCTCCAGTACTTCTCGTGAAGAAAAAAGATGGGACTTGGAGATTTTGTGTGGATTACAGGCAGCTCAATAATCTTACGATTAAAGATAAGTACCCTATGCCGTTGATTGACGAATTATTAGATGAATTAAAGGGGGCAAAGTGGTTCACCAAGATAGACTTGAGAGCTGGGTACCACCAAATCAGAGTAGCAGAAGAGGATGTCCACAAAACTGCTTTCAGGACTCATGAGGGACACTACGAGTTTAGAGTGATGCCATTTGGACTCACCAATGCTCCTGCTACATTCCAATGCTTGATGAATGAAGTGTTCAAAGATCAACTCAGGAAATATGTTTTAGTATTTTTCGATGACATTTTGGTCTACAGCACTGACCTGAAAAGTCATTGTGAGCATGTAACTGAAGTCCTAGAAGTGCTTAAGAGACATCAGCTTTATGCAAAAGGGAGTAAGTGTTCTTTTGGACAGCATAGAATTGAATATTTGGGACATGTAATTATGGTTGAGGGAGTAGCTGCTGATCCCTCTAAGGTAGTTGCAATGCAAGAGTGGCCTAGGCCGATGAACATTAAACAATTGAGAGGGTTCCTAGGCCTCACGGGGTATTACAGGAGGTTTGTGAGTGGATATGGAGCTATAGCTAGGCCATTGACTAACCTGCTGAAAAAGGATAAATTCCATTGGGATGAAACGGCTGAAATGGCATTCCAAGAATTGAAGATTGCTATGAGTTCCACACCAGTATTGGCTCTTCCAGACTTCACTATACCTTTTATTATCGAAACTGATGCTTGCTATGGGGGACTGGGGGCTGTACTGATGCAAAATAAAAGACCCATAGCCTATCTGAGTAAGGGGATTGATAACAGAAATTTGGGTTTATCCATTTACGAGAAGGAGCTTCTGGCCTTGGTCACAGCCGTGGGAAAGTGGAGACACTATTTGGAAGGGAACCATTTTATCATTAAGACAGATCATCAAGCACTTAAATACCTGCTAGAACAAAGAATCACTACCCCCTTGCAACAGAAATGGTTAACTAAGCTATTGGGACTTAGCTATGAAATCCAGTACAAGAAAGGGGTAGATAACAAAGTGGCCGATGCCTTATCTAGGAGAGACACCACTAATGATGCTGAGTGCTTGGCCATCACTACCGTAGTACCAAGTTGGATGGGAGAGATTAGTGATAGTTATCAAGGGGATAATGAAGCTGGAGATAAAATCACTGCATTACTCCTCAATACACAATCAGAACCAGATTACACCTACAAGAATGGACTACTCAAATTTAAATCCAAACTATATGTTGGCTCTGGAGGAGAGGTGAGGAAGAAATTAATTGAGGCCATTCATTCATCACAGGAAGGGGGACATTCTGGAGTTCAAGCCAGTGTACATCGAGCTAAGTGCCATTTTTTCTGGCCAGGTATGATTAAAGAGATTAAACAAGCAGTATTGGAGTGTGACACTTGTCAAAGGTGTAAAGGGGAACATGTAGCATATCCTGGACTCCTACAACCATTACCTGAACCTCAGTATGCATGGAGCCATATTTCTATGGATTTTATAGAAGGACTGCCTACCTCTGGAGGGAAAAATGTAATACTAGTTGTGGTGGATAGGTTCACCAAATATGGGCATTTCCTAACAACATCACATCCTTACTCAGCTGCAACTGTAGCAAAATTATTCCTGGACAACATCTACAAACTTCATGGAATGCCACAAAGCATTGTTACAGATAGAGATAAAATATTCACTAGTGAATTCTGGCAAGGATTGTTCAAACAGATGGGGACCAAGTTACAATTGAGTTCGGCTTACCACCCCCAAACGGATGGGCAAACTGAAAGATTAAATCAATGTCTAGAGATGTACCTGAGATGCATGGTTTTCAAACAACCTAGACAATGGAGTAAGTGGATTAGTCTAGCTGAGTGGTGGTACAACACTACCCTTCACACCTCTATTAAAATGACACCATTTGAGGCACTTTATGGCATCCGACCTCCACAATTGGCTTTGGGACCTTACCAGCAGATCAATGTAACTGCAGTAGATGAACTACTACAAGAGAGGCATAAAATGGATCACATCCTGCGAGAAAATTTGGCACAGTCGAGGGCTCGAATGAAACTATATGCTGATAAACACAGGAGTGAAAGGGAATTCCAACTAGGTGACTGGGTCTATCTCAAACTTCACCCATATGCTCAACAATCTGTGGCTAAGAGGATCAACAAGAAGCTGGCGGCAAAGTACTATGGTCCGTACAAAGTGGTTCAGAAATTGGGAAATGTTGCATATAAACTGGAACTGCCAACAGGAGCTCAAATCCATCCTGTATTCCATGTCTCCCTTTTGAAGAAGAAGATTGGGGATAAGAATACCCCAGTTCTTGCATTCCCAGATCATCTAGTTTGTGGGAAACAGGATTTAATGGAACCTTGGGGACAAGGTTGTTCTAAGGGGGAGGGATGTTATGGAGGGGAACAAGGAGGACAGGAAAACCACTTGAGTTGGGGATGGAAGAAAAAAAGGAATCACAGAGCCAGGAAGAAAGAAGATGAAGTAACGGCTTAATTGAAGTTTAAATTGTAGAAAGGACAGCAATTGGCTATAGGTGATACGGTGTCGTTTTGTTTAATGAGAAATTGTAATTGTGGTAAACACGCTTCTGTTTTGGTTTCTTTTACGTGTTTTCTCATTTCCTTTTGGTTATAACTGTACAGGAAGGCAACGAGGGTTTGGGGTGTATAATGTCTGAAGACTTCCACTCTTAGCTTCCTCTAGTTCTTTCTCTTTTTCTATTTTTCTGCTCTACAGCAGTTCTTGATTGTAATGAAACTTTAATTGCCATTAATCTACTCGGTTATTTTCTCCTACCTGTTGGTGGTTAAATTTAAGTGTTATTAGTGAGTTTGGTTATAGTTGGAAGAGCCAACCATAACAAGTAGTTGTTGGCTGTGTGGTTTTCTACCACTTTTGATGTGTATTATGTGTTATGTTGTGTAGTTGGTGAAGTGAGGAATGTTAGTGTAAAATATGGTTGGTTAGAATCTGTAATCACTTGTTCACTCATTCCATCTCTGAAAATGATAATGTGATTGAGAAAATCTTATTGTTTGAATTTTTCATATTGTCTTTGTATCTTGCAAATTTGATGCTTTATAATTCTTCTCTATATAACATAGAAAACCATATAAGAAAGCCCAAATTGGAAATATTGCAATTTCAACAACAAAAATTTCTCTAAAGAATTCAAACCGAAATTTGACAAAATAACCAAAAAAAATCTACTAAAATAACTTCCATTCTCTCAAATGTTTGCTAATACAATAAGTCCAGTAATAAAGGGGGCGCTATATCAAAATTACAAATAACACAGTCTAGAGATGTAACATGATTAGTAAAAGTTTAACACTCTACTTCATGACAAATTAAGTTGGCCTACTTACAATTTAAAGCTAGATCAAGATAGGTGATTAAGGCAGGCTTGTCAAGGTCTCTGAAGACAACAACAGATACCTAACCGTGGCTAGTCTTAACAATATGTTCATGTAAACCAATTGGCAAAACCATAATTAGACAACGCCTCGAACAAAATACGACAAAAACAACCAATAAGCAAGATCTTCCACTAGCAATTTCAATTTGAAAAAAATTTATGGTGTCAAATTCTTTAACAGGAATAATTTTTCATGAAAGTTAACCTAAGTATCTCTAGTTTCCTAACAAAATTCCCATGTGCGGTGGCTGTGAAGAATTCCAGCTAGTTCGTTAGCACATTTTTGGTCTAGATCTGGTCCACATTATTTAAAATTTCCTAAACATTTTCAAAAACTTCTATTTTTCATAAATATCTTATTATATTCAATATTATTCTATCCAAAATTGTCAAAAATTGAAGTGAATGGACTTCACCTGTTCTCTTCTACGATCTATGATTCTCACTGTCAAGTGATTCTCACATGTTTCCGCCACGTTGGTGAGGTCCATTTGGATAATAGTGTGACATTACATTTCCTATTGTCAAATAATGATTTTATTACGCAAACTAGAGTATGACTTGAAATAAATTCATTATGTCTAACCGCATACCTTAACCATTGAATAATGAAGCCGATGGGAAGAAATTTGGAGACATTCCTTGTTGTGTAAATACCTGAACGTCGCCATCACCCTACACATATTTCATGATGTAACTAAAATGTGGAAATCAAATATATTGGTGAATCGAAGTAGACGAACCATTAGAAGCTGTGAATATGAGAGTTGTGCCGGCATATCTTCATTGAGTAGTTGATCATGTGCTTGTACGATCGGTTCGACCTCTCCTAGTTTACTTGGGCATGCTTATCGTTTCCTTCCCTTAGTTGAAGTCAAACGTGACTGCATAATCAACAGATAATAAAATATACATATGAACCATATTATTAATAAAAAAAAATGGCCACATACCTTTGCATTACTGAACGCTAATTCCAAAGGGCTTTTGTTTCGAAGTTTCTTAGGCGCACCTTTTCTCTTTGAGCATTTTGGATCTTGTATACATAAATTGCTATTTTGTTGTGACGCTCCACCATCCGACGACATTTGAAATACATGATGGGACATGTCATTACTTCCACGACCCGATGTCGTACTAAATGAGAGTTTTTTGGATTCTATCCACTCCAGTACCTAGTAGAATCGATGATCGTCATATGTAGCCATGTCTGCAAGTGAAGCAAATGATTGACACATCTTGTCATATTTCAACTGGGCAGGGGTGCTACTCAAACCATCATAGTTCACTGCGACCCTGGTGTAGGCTCTACAAACATCTCGTCTCCATCTCCGTAATATATAGGTGTCCGATAATGTTGTGACGTTATTACAGAGAAGTACAGAGATCGCGTGCCTACAAATTATACCCCGAAACTCGAATAAGTGGCAATTGCAAACAAAATCGCATTTTTGTCTTTCAAATGTCACGAAAAACTTCTGCTTCTTAACTCGATGTTCAAGTATGACATCCTCCAGGACCTCGTAGGTTGTGCCCGAAAAGCCCTCCGATGAAGATATGAGGTCGCAATAAACCTTCCCTATGAATTCATCCCGAACTTCCCAAAATTTGGAAATGGTGTAAACTTGTTGAAATTGTTTCTCCAACTCATACTTCATTGCAGGTGGTACTATTTGTGAGAATGATTTAAAATCGGCTTGAAACTCCTTCTCTACCTTATTCCTCAATGCCCTCTCGTATTGTTCTACAAATTGTTTCAGCGATATTTTCGAGTGCACATAACCATTGAAAAACGCATTCATACTCCCACTATGCTGAGTTGTTGACATTCCCTCCCAGAAGCTGCTTTTTAAAAAACAAGGTACCCACCGGCCTCTATTCGCATACAATCCCGACAACCACTCATTATCATGCAAGGAATACTTGTCCACCATCCCTCTCCAATCTTCTTCAAATGCGTCAACAATTTAAGAATCATATACCAGTACGTGTATAGCAAAAAAGATCCACCTTTTCGACGTGGAATCCAAATTTCTCTGGCAACTTTTTCATTATGTGCCATAAACACCATCCGTGTTTTGTGTTCGGGAACACGACTGAATGGCATTCTGCATGGCCCTGTCTTAATCTGTAATAATCCCAATAGGAGTTTGCCCATGCATACACTCAAGCCATGTCTTGAAAAGTCAGACAAATGTTTCTGTATTTTCGTTCGACACCAACCCACAAGTAAAAAGTATTGATTGGCCATGATGATTAACTCCAACAAAAAGAGCAAACGGCATGTCGTACTTATTAGTTAGGTACGTTGTATCAAATGTCACAACATCACTGAACTCCTTATGCGCTTGCCTACTCCTATTATCTGCCCAGAAAATATTCTTTAGCCTCAACTCTTCATCTAAATCCATACTGAAGTAAAAACCTGAGCACCTTGCTTGCATGTTCAAAAAATAGGCTTGTATTGCAGCGGCATCTCCTTCTCCGAGTCTTAACCGCCTCACGTGTTCAACATAGTTTCGACAATCTTTTTCTATGCAAGTCATACTCTCATACCCCCCTACTTCTACAACTGCTGAGTTGTAACTTTTGTGCAACAGAACTCCTGCCATATCGTTCACTTCAAGCCGCCGTTTAACATGGACACTCAATTCTCGGTTGCAACGATACATCCTAGATTTCGAATGACTTGTTTTATGATTGTGAATGAGATTAACTGTGTTTATTCTCCATATTCCACATGCATCTGCAGATCCAGTTATCTTGGCTTTGCAGTCTATCTGAGTGGTAGCTTGCGGTTTCAAAGAACCGCTCGAAGTACTACTTCTTCGACCTTCACAGCTGCATGTCAACACTACATATCTCACAAACATCATCCTTTTGCGAATTTCTTTTCCTAACTAGAAATCCTACGTTGTACGCATATCTTTTGTAAAAATTAAGCATTTCTTTTTCATCATTGAACTTCATACCCACCTCGGGCACAATGACATTGTCTACTCCTACAATTCCATCATCGACAAAGTTTGCACCGTCAAAAATGTTGTCATTTTCATCTTCTAATAGAACGATGTTGTCTACCTCTTCCAATTTTTTTTTTGCGTGAAGTAAAAACAAAAAAAAATGTTACAAGTCATTCGCGGAACAAATATTGAATTGAACTCATCAGTCTTCTCTACTTTGTAATTTCATATGCATCTAGTTTCACAAATAGCAGATAATGCAACTTAGATAAATCAACTATTCCAAAAAAATGAGGTAATTAGTAATTGAAATAACACATTACAATAATGAAACTCAAAAGAATAGAAGACTACCCTTTGCTCAGTAACTCTTTCTTTCCATGATTTACTCATGTTTATTCCATAGTTAGCCAAGTATATCCTCAGATAATATCTAATTAATAAAAGGAAACCTTAATTAATTCCCATCAACACGAACGAATTTTGGTATAGCAGCCAGCTATTGCCATGGTATTCCAATAATGGGGGCCAAATATATCCTCAGAAAAATCAGTGCTCAGTGATGGATATTTAAGTAAAAATCAACCTAAACCACATTAGAAAATGTTTATAAAATAAACCTACCTTTGTCCGTCATCTATTCGAATAGATGAAGCCGGCGGTTGCTTCAAAATGAAATCTTTGTTGCTGGCGACTGGTTAATCGACGACGGGGATTTCAATTTTTTGGGGATAGAAATCGCGGGCAATATTCTGCTGTTTTTTGAATAACCTGCCACTCTTTCATCTCTGATTGGCGGGTTTTTATTGAATCGGCCCAAGTGGAAAATCCGGCCAATTATTATGCCAGTTTTTGGTTGGAAAAAAAATGACAAATGATTTGACTTTCTTAAATAAGAAGTATTTTTCGATATTTTGTTACTATTCGAATCGAAAACAGAGGCCCATGTGATGTTATCCGATTACATTATACCCAAGTGTAAATTTATCAGAGCCTAAGTACCAACTTTTATTCACAGTCTAGGTACTAATGTTTAAGAAAAGCCGTAGTGCTTTGTCTTCCTCTTTATGCTCATGTTTCTGTCTCATGCTACTTAGCCAATTAAATGATTATTACTTGATACTTGGTCAATTTCACTTAGGGTCCGTTTGATTGAAAGGGTGAAAAATTGGTGGAAAGAAAATATTTTACAGGGAATTGATTTTCCTAGAAAATGTTTTATTGGGAATTGTAATTAATCGTATTTGATTGGTATAATTTTTCATGGGAAATGTTGAAAGTTTGGTGTCCATTTGACTTCGTTTTTTTATGGGATTTGTCCATTAAAGTGATAATTTTTTCTACCATTGGATCTAAAATTTGTTCCAATTGTAAAAAAAAAAAATTTACCATACCGAATATCATTCGTTTGACTTTGTTTCGCATGGAAGTTGTCAATAAAAGTGAAATTTATTTTACCATTATATCTAGAATTTGTTCCCATCGCAAAAAAAAAAGGTGGAAAATGTTTTCCCACCAAATAGGTGAGAAAACAAAATCAAGTTTTTGTGCATCAAATGATTGTACCTAGAAAAATGGGAAAAACATTCTGCCAAAAAAATTTGTGCTATCAAACACCCTTAATTCGGTAAAATTAGAAAATATTTTCCTTTTCCACCCATTTTTTAGGCTATCAAACGGAGCCTTAATTCTTTTACAACATGGAAAACTTGAGCTATTAAATTAAAGGTAGAGGTACACTACAACAAAAATAGTCGTTTGCAGCATTAAAAAGACAACATTTGTTGATGAATATTGCTAAAAGGGTCTTTTGACAACATTTTAGTAAGTGAATATTGTCATTGATTAGTATAAATGAGTTTGGGCAACGTTTTATAGAAAAATATTGTGATAGACCCCATTTTTGCAACATTTATTGAGTGTTGCGGAAAATTTTATTTTTTGCAACGTTTGTCAAACGTTGCGAAAATAGAGTCTATCGCAACATTTGATAAACGTTGCGAAAGACTGTCTGGCAAATGTTGTCGTAGATAGATACGGCAACGTTTGCCAAACGTTATCGTAGGCTGTCTTTTGCAACATTTGTCAAACGTTGCCGTAGACTGTTTTTGTTGTAGTGGTACTTTGCAGGTTGTCTTGCGAAATCAATTTCAATTAATTAAAGTTCTTGGATCACAAAGGTGTCCACGCACATGTACAAAGGTTGGTGTTGATTAGCAAGAAGACTTGCGAAATCAGATTCGTTTTCACATTTTTATCTTTGCGGTTACTCTCATTCATATACTGACCCATAATATGTTGTGTAACCGAAGTGATTAATAAGGTAACATACTTGCAGTATTTCTTGGAGGAATTAAGGTCGAACATTTGCATTTGGATGGTCACAATTATTTGTCGTGTCTAGACAAATCATATACAAGTTTTATACCATTTCAAATTATTTGTTCTGCGAGGGAGTGCTTTCCAAACCTAAAGTTTTGATCATCATGGATTTTTCTGACAATGGACAAAGTAAATGTGGATTTTTCTTGGAAGAAAATTGAATGCTCACTTACAAGTCATCTTCACAAGTTCATAAATCAATTTTTAAGTTACAAAACTTGGAAGACACTATTACCCTTGAAAATATATTACGCCCATATCTGATCCCATTTTAATACTCATTTTTTTCAAAATTCATTTTCAGCCACACGTTTCATAGAATTCACAATTTTTATTAATTTTTGAACAAGATAATTCATTAACTTTTATTAAAATCTATTAAAATTTTGATTTTTATAATCTAAATCAAACAAAGGCTATGTTTTGCTCAAATGACAAATTAACGAACAAAATGATTGTATTTCCGTTCTTAAGGACGTTTCACACACACCTGAACCCATATAAATTTTTAAACTTCAATAGTTGTGAAAATGTTTTTACCTTGAAAACATAGCATGTGTTGGTCATGCATGAAACTAATGGAGAGAACTCCAATGGAATTGGAAAATAATATATTTTGATCATATCATAACTGGTCTTTGTTACCGTGAATGCCCTAGCAGAAATCACGTGGGTCTCTTAGTCACCTTCGCTTCCTAAGGTATGACGTCTTTATTTAAAATAATTCAAATCGTCTTCTTACTTTCAAAAAAATTATTCTAAGCCCCTCTACGGGATTGAAAAATAAAGCTTTCACCCAATAGACTTAGGAACCCTCTGAAGCTTTGAGGTCGTTGCTAAGTCATGACATTATAAGGGTGTCATTCCCCAAGTACGTATACTTGTAAATTTGGGCTTCAACCCTTCCACTAAACAATGGAGTTATTATGCTTTTTAATATAATAAACTAGGCAACTTATTGCTACCTAGAATGATCGAGATCTCTAGGTAACATTGTTGTAAACTTATAGATTGTAGAAAACACTGCCTAAAAAATAGAATCAGGACAACAATACAATTAGAGCCATATGTTGGGGACCAACGAAGCAATTTTCCCTTAAATTTTTAAAGGGGAAAAAGGACAAAGATCAAAGATTCCAAATTCATTACTAAGAAATGGGATAATTGCAGTAACGGTACCAAACATTTCATTTAATAGCAAACTTTGTGTCAAACATTTCATTTGTGTCACTCACAGTACCAAATCTTTCAAAAATTAACACACGAGGTCCAAATAGACGATTTCTGTTAGTTTGACCGTTAGTTGACTAGATAATTGACATTGACAATAATTTTGACTATTTTAAAATGTTAAAATTGTAACTTTACATTTTTTTATATAATAAAATAACTAAAATCAAATAATTAAAATTAAAAATTCATTTTCACCTTCTTCTTCTCCATTCATCCTACACATACCACGACTACCCCAAAACCATCATCACCACTACCAAACGGCTCAACAGCACCCACCTAATGCTGACATCACTATCATCTCCTCCACAACCAACTTCATTACCATCATCCAACAAATCTTTCTTCCCCAAATCCTCAAACCCCAAATCTGGGTGAGGAAGAGAGGGAAGAAAAAATTTAGAGCCTCTGCTTTTGTGTTCCCAATGCAACTTGGGGAGAAAAATTCCCCTTTCTTGCACCTAAATATACACAATGTTTAAAGAAATGTATGAACGATGTTTACACTCATCACAACTCACACCCATGTTCCAAAATTCCACCACTGTTTATTGCATTTGAATTATCTAGTTTCCCCTTCTCAATTTCGTGTATACCATCCCAAAATGAGACTTCAAAGGTACCGAAAAGTTGCAATTTTCAGCCGTTCTTTGTGGTTTCTTAAGTCAAAAGGTTGAGGAAATTTGAAAGTAAAAATAGGAGTTTTAGGTGCTTTAAGAGTAAAGAGAGTAATGGAGACGCAGAATTGGAGGCGGAGATGATGGAGTTTATGGAGAAATTGGAGAAGCTATCAATGTTTTCGACAAATGAAGAGTTGCTCGAAGCTGGAAGAATGGGTGGTTTGGGGTTTTTTTTCATTATTTTATTATAAAAAATGTAAACAAAACCATTTTATTATTTTAAAATTAGTCAAGATTATGGTCAAAGTCAATTTTATGGTCAACTAACGGTCAAATTAACAGTTCTATTCATTTGGACTCTGAGTGTAAGATTTTTAAAGATTTGGTGCCGTGAATGACATAAATAAAAATTTGGACAAAATCTGTAACTAAATGAAAAATTTGGTGCAGTTACTACAATTTTCCTTAAAGAAATTAAAAAGGGTAATAGAGTCATATTGACCATCAAATCATTTTGCCTGCCAAGCTTGCCGTTGCCCAATCTGCGTTCCTTTTAACAGAGAGTAAAACCAACCAGCCAGGCCACAGAGACAAGAGAGAGAACAAAAAGAAAAAAAGGATTCCTCTTCGACCCCCTTTTCTAACCAGCGGTACCTACAATAAAGAAATAAAGAAAGAAATAAATAAATAAATAAAGAAAGAAAGATATATGTGCAGATTCTTGATGCATACATATACATACATACACGCACTCAAACTGTATGTGTATGTATGTTAAACTACATTTATTGAATTGAAATTGAACATATGTTTTTCGATTTTTAGAGGAAATTGAGAGGTGGGTTACTGGGGATTCTAGGTGATAAATAGTGAAAATGGCGGTTTCACAGAGTGATGGTAATAGAATGGAGGGGTGGTTGTATTTGATACGGTCTAATCGGATTGGGCTGCAATACTCGAGAAAACGTTATTTTGTTCTTCAAGATCACTTGCTCAAGAGCTTTAAATCTATCCCACGTTCTGTCAACGAGGTTGTTATTTTTTCTTAATTTTTGTGTTCATCGATCGATTTATAGTGTGTATTTGCATATGATTGTTTCTTGCTTTTGTTTCAACTTGCAGTTATTGTATTGACCTTTTATTGGGATTTTATATTCTTTCTGTATCATCTGTACTATGAATAGGAATAATGACTACATTTGTATATTCTATGGGTATATTCTTTTTTGCATTTGGAATTTCGGGAAAATTTAGTTCCCTATGTTCTATAATGGGAATTAATGGGATCAGTGCAAGTGCCCTTTGTTTCTATTTCTATGAGATTTCAACCACAATTACAGTGGCGAATATGCACTCCGATGCTTGAGTGTTATGCTTGCCTGTGTATCTTTTATGTATGTTTATATATTCATATTATATGCTTAGCTATCTATATATGTATATATGGATTTTAATTAGTCTTTTATATGTTTTAATATATGTATGTGCACACGGTTACTATGTATGCGCACATGGTTACGATTTTGGTTCTCAGTGTGACCACGGTTCAAGCAGCTTACTTGCAGTATGGCCATAGGAGTTTTTAAATCTATAGATTCATAATAAATTAGAGGTTATGGATTTTGGCAGAGAAATTTTCTGTCAGCCTGGATTTACGCTTATAGATAACTGAAAGTTTTGTACATTGTTGCCTTCGTTTTCTCTTTCCTTTCCATAATTTACTTTATAGACGCAATTGCAGACCTTGGACACTGATCTGGAATTTATTTACAGGCTTCATGTTTTCTGTCATGTTAAGACTCTTTGGGGTTGCTCAGACTACATTTAGGGTCAAAATGCATATAAAATAAATGGAAGCTGTTAATTCAAAACTTTGAGTTTGCAAAAAAGAAAATAAATGAGTGGTGCCTAATACCAGTGGTATCTCTAGGGATGTCAGATTATGAACCAGTGATATGGGTTAGCTACATACTGCGGTTGTTTTAGTAAGACACCGAGGCACTTCACCAGCTAATAATGAAATTCTGCAGAGAAAAACAAGTTCCTCTTAGTAGAATAGAATGCGAACTGTTATACAAGATCTACTTGAGTAGATTACTTGTTATTATTGGATGACTGAATACCCTGTGTGCCTTGATTTTTCTATTACTGGTCAGATTTTCATGATCAGCTTCCGTGAATCTGATTTATCGAGGTTGATAAGTGTTCCGGAGGAGATTTTTTGCTTTTTGTATTTGGAGAAATATATTAAGAAACACTGAAAATGGATGATTTTAAACTCTCATAAAACTTGAGTAATCTGTAGTGGTGACATGTGGTTGCGATTTCTTTATGGTTGAATCCATAGGATATGCTTTTAATTCCTTTTTGTTTCCATTTGTACTCTTAATGTTCCATTTGTACTCTTAATTTTCCTTTTTGTTTACTTTTACGGCTGGATTTGATTAAGTAACATAAAAATAGAGTGAATTAAACTTTTGGTTCATTCTGAAATTGTTCCGTATATGCTGAGAAATTATATTTATTTCAAGTGAATAATTAATATTTTGGTTCTGGTTATCCTGGATTTTACATGTTGGTCATTATGAGCAGTTATTACTTCTAAAATTTCATGCTGATTTTCAGGATCCTATCAGAAGTGCAATTATAGATTCGTGCATAAGGGTAACTGACAATGGGAGAGAGAGCATCCAAAGAAAAGTATAAACTCCTTGCCATATTAATTTATGGCAGTGATAATTTTCCAATCTTTATGCTAGTCAAATCAATTTGTTTTGCTTTTCAATTCGCTGAGTGGCACTTTTGTTAATTTTCCATTTGCAGGTCTTCTTTATTTTCACACTTTATAACACTTCCAATCACAATGATCAACTGAAGGTTTGCAAGCTCTTTATTCCAACGTTTACTACTGTTGCTTTTAACAACACACTAAATCAAAATCTTTTTTAATTTATAGTTGGGAGCAAACAGTCCTGAAGAAGCTGCAAGATGGATTCAGTCCTTTCAGGAAGCAGCTACGAAGGTCAAAACTGTTCTATTTTATTAAATTTCTACATGTTTTTTAGGTTGGCAAATGATGATTATAGGTACCTGCAGCCTGACCTGAATCAAGGAGATGTTGATTTCTCTAGACGTGAACCACAGTCTTTTAGGTATATAGGCATTATATTTGATTTGTTTATTGACCAAGATATCACTTTAAGATTTTTCTAATTAATTGTCATCTATGTGCTTGGTCACAATGCAAACCGTCTTATCTTTTTACTAGCAAGTCAAATTGCCAATTTTTATTATGAACAATTTGAAAATTTTCGACTTGTCCCTTTAAGCTGAAATAAAAGTTCCAGCCTTCTTTATGTTCACCTATTTTCTTATGTTCTTTACAGGTTAAACCGCCGAAATAAAAACTCACATTCCGTGGACTGGACTCTCTGCTCATCATCAGTTACTGATGCAATGACATCTGATGTTGTTGCACCATCATCTTGGAAAATCTTTGGTTGTCAAAATGGTATAGATTAAGTTAACGGTGTATCTTGCAAGATGGAGAAATGATTTGTCTAACGTGCTAATACTTGTTTAATGCAGGTCTCCGGTTATTCAAGGAGGCAAAAGATAGGGAATTTCATTTGAAGGTCGGTTAACCAAATTTTAATACAAAATTCGAAGTCTTCGAAACTTTCTCTTGTTCAATCTTTTCTTCCTTAATCTGTAGTGGGATGATCATCCTGCAATAATGGCTGTTGGTGTAGTTGATGGAACATCAGAGGCTATTTTCCAAACTCTCATGTCTCTTGGTACTTCAAGATCAGAGTAAGTTGCAAATGATTTTAGAGAAACAGAATTGTGACTTCAATAACAAACGTTCACTTGAGCTTGAAATATTTGAGTAATAGTATCACTTGTGAATCCATTTACTGATAAAATATTTGAGCTGCAAATGTTAGTCTATGCTTCACGATATCTTTACGTTTGAAACATGAAGAATAATTTTCTTGGATTATTTTGTGCAAGAAAAATAAGATGAAATGAGGCTATGATATACAAATTTTGATGCTTATGTATTTTAATCAACTTTGCAATTTTCTCTTCTCGTAAGCGCTCTGTTCCTATTTTTTCCTTCCATATTTTCAGTTTTTGCATAAATCTTCTTTTGCAAAAGTCATTATGTGTAAAAAAGAATAATTCCCACCGTAGAAGATATAGCAGAAATTCTCTATATGCGTATGTCTTGGTAGAGGAGTTCTTTTGTATCTTTTTTGACCATCCTCTATATTGTTTCCGTTTTCAAAAATGATAAAGCGCTGAAATTTTGTGGGAATTTTGTGGGCCTTATTAATCTTGAAATTTAGGATTACCTAAAGTTCTCTACTATTTACATGCTGATTTTTCATATTAAATTCTCTTAGTGAACCGCCTTTACTTGAGGAAATTAAAAACTTCAACTTGAAGGTTCTCAAAGTGCTTACCTGGAGCAACCTCTAACCTGATTGAGAATGGTGTCAGTTTTGATGATTCATTGGAACTTTGCTTATGTCAAAATGTTGGATTCTTTTATATTTTATTCTTCTGTTTTATGATGGCATAATAATTTCTTTGCAGATGGGACTTTTGTTTTTACAAGGGCTCCGTGATTGAACATCTTGATGGTCATACTGATATAGTTCACAAGCTCCTATATCATGATTGGCTACCATGGTCTGGTTCATCCCTTCTCTGTAAAATTTGTTTCGTTATTTATATCGTTGATACATGAGATACTTGTTGCAGGGGTATGAAGCGAAGAGATCTTCTGTTGCGGCGCTATTGGAGAAGGGAGGATGACGGGACATACGGTAATACTGTTGGCTCAACTCAAGTAGTTAATATCACTAACGGTACTCAATTGGAAAATAACTTTCATTTGTTTCTGTTTCTTGCAGTTATTCTTTACCATTCAGTGTTTCACCAGAAGTGCCCACCTCAAAAGGGCTATGTCCGTGCCTGCCTAAAAAGTAACATATGCTTAACATATGGCACTAGTGGATAATTGTTCTCTTTTTAAAAAAAAAAAAAAAAAAAATTCATAGATATACAAGGTTTTGCTGGTTATCTTTGTATATTTATCTCTAGCTTGTGTTGCATGGATGCTCAAGCACAGAATCTTACAATTTGACTTCTTACATGCTTATAAGCTTTTAATCCTACTACATTTCTTTTATAGAATCATGTTACAGCTGGCTCTATAATTGAATTTGTATGACTAACGAGATGACACTTTGCACTCATCTCAGGTGGTGGATATGTGATTTTTCCTGTGAATCAAGGGAAGCGATCAGTAGTGAGGCATATGCTAGCTATTGACTGGAAATTCTGGAAATCATATATACAGACATCATCAGCTCGATCTGTAACAATTCGCATGTTAGGGAGGCTTGCCGGTGTGCTTCCTAATCTCTGTCTCCTCCTTTTATGCCAATGCAGTTACTATTATATCAATTTATTTATTTGTATTTTGAAACTCTTCTGCTTTACTTGTATCTATGTAGCCTTGGGGGAGTTGTTCAGAGCAAAATTAGATTGCTTGTCATCTGATTTCTCGTCGGGTGAGATGATGAAAGATAGTAGCTCGTTTCAAAGTACTCAAAAATTGAAGGTTGAAGTCCCAAATAGGCTGGAGAATGGGCTGAGTAAGAAGAATATGGAGGAAGAAGCTGTTAAAACGCCTTCTGAACATTCTAGTCTTTTTGGATTAAATGATGCAGCAGATGAATTCTTTGATGTATCTGAACCTGTGGATTATGATCAATCAGAAAATGGTTGGAATTCTGATTTTGGTCCTGAAATGTACTCACAGGTACTAGTTACTAGCTATCACTTACTGATATTGTTAGGAGTAAGAACATAGCTTTAGTGGGGACAGTAGTGCATCTGATGACCAATTTCACTGCCTTAAATCTAGAGGTGCAATTCAGTAATCATTGCACAACTAGCAGCTCAATTATGAGATGATATGACTAGATGCTAGATAAGGCAAAATATATTTGTTGGGTTGGACCTGCAATTATGCATTATGTCAATATCGAACTTTCACACATCTGCTTGTAGAGTGGAGTGTTTAGCTTGTGGTGCTGGATATCAGGCATTCAATTCGATTCACAATGTTTCTACTTTATTTCCTTCAGAATTAGGACAGGCAATGATGTTTTGAAGGCATCAATTTAAAGATGAACTGTTTAATCTTAACACAGAATTCTTCAAACTCCATAAGTCTGGACTCATCTGATACTAATATATATGTGCTCGTATGGGTAGGTACTATGCTGTTCGTAGAATGGTGGAAAATCTAGTGTTTTCTCAATTCATTTGTTATATATTGATTGTTTCAGGACACTCGTCAACCCAAACTGTCAACTGCTGCTGTCTTTGTGAAAAAGTTGCATGATATAGCAGGTAAGTAGGCAATAGTATATTGTTGATCTCTTGAACTTCTAATAGCCTAGAAAGTCTTCATGCTGCAGTTCAGAAGAAAGGTTATGTAGACTTGCATGAGGTGGCAAGGGAAGATAGTCTGTCTTGCAATTATGGATATACTCTTCCAAAGGATTCAACTTGTAACTTGCCCTGCAGCTGGACAGCAGCAGATCACTCGACATTTTTAATTCGTGGAAAGACTTATTTGGATGACCGGAAGAAGGTAATTTCCATTTTCCACTTTTGAATATTTATTAAAAACCTTGTATCTTAACTTTCAAGAAATGGTGTATCTGCCTTTGTTTTAGTGTAATAAACTAAACCAAATTGTTTCACAAGGTAAATGTATGTTAGTATTGCATGACTTCTGCTTAAGCCCACTAAGAGCAATAAACTAAGCAATTTATGTTGAGAAAGTATGAAGAAAATCTCACTTCGGCTAGACATGGGTAAATAATGGGTTTATAAGGGAATTGAGCTACTCCTCCCGATAGGTTAACCTTTTGGGATGGAACTACAATTCCCAATTACTGGTGTTAGAGCTAGGCCCAAACTTAGCCATGTGGAAGCACACGATAAATCCCCAATTGCAACCAGACGAAGTTGTGGGTCCTAGTTAATTACATTAGGCTGAAAGAATTCATAGTTGGCACAATAGCGATTGTGCCCAAGTAATCGGTTGCCTAGTTGGGGTTTGATGGAGTGTGTGATCATTCCTTGTTTAAGGAAGGGGATGGATAGAATTATCTCTTAAAGAAAGGGGGGTTCCATACTATATGGTACTTTGTTCAGGGATTGTTGGGTAAGTGCATATAATATGCCACATCAGCTAAACATTGGGTAAATGGTTGTTAAGGGAATAGGGCTGCTACTCTTAATAGTTTAACCTTTTGGGATGGAACCTCAATTCCCAACAATTAGAGAAGTATTTGCTCCATTTTTTTATTACTCCATGCTAAAATGACACGAGCTAATAGCTTATTTTCCTTAATCTTAATATTTTAGCAAGTGTTATTGGTGAGTGTAAGAACTGCATTAAATATCAAACATTGTCACAGAATTCTTAAATCTGTACGTGTGCATGACAACTAGAGTAAGTCTTTTATAGTTTGTCTTGTTTTCAGTTACCACAGACTTTCAAGTTTCAATCATCATTTGATTGAAGGAATTTTTTTCTTTGAGCTGGAAGAATGTAGACTGCCTTTGTAGAGTGTTTTCTTTTTATTCATGTAAAAAGAATTTACTAAAATTTCCAATTTCACGATGAATGACAGAATTTTGCTTTCTAGCCTCACTGTAAATAATTTTTATATGTTACTCTTCTCAGATTAAAGCAAAAGGCACATTAATGGAAATGGTTGCCGCTGACTGGTTGAGATCTGACAAGCGAGAAGATGATCTTGGTGGTCGCCCCGGGGGCATAGTTCAGGTGTTTCTTTATTTTGTGAAAACATTTTTGTCAAGAGTTTATCCACTTTTATTACCTTTGCAAAATTTATGTATACTGCTCATGTAGTGATCAATCACTGAAATGAAGTTGCTATGTCTAATATGTAGAAATATGCTGCAAAGGGAGGCCCAGAGTTCTTCTTTATTGTGAACATACAGGTAAATTGGGCCTCGTTCAATTAAGCATTTTTACTATTTTGAAGGTATAAGGATAATCGGTTACTGACTTCAATTTTAATAATCTAGGTCCCAGGTTCAACAACATATAGCCTTGCTTTATACTATATGATGAGTACTCCTATTGAAGATTCTCCCTTGCTAGAGAGCTTTGTCAACGGGGATGATGCTTATAGAAATTCGAGGTTCAAGCTCATACCATACATTTCAAAGGTCTGTGCAGTTATTGTTGCATTCAATTGCATTTCACTTAATGGTTACTGTTTTTCTTCAGTTTTTTGCTCATTATAATTTGCATTTAGATGTGCGTTCAATTTTCTCTTGCTTTTGGACTAATTGTTCATGCCTTGTAGATTCATTTTCCTTGTCTTTTCTCGTTTAGTTTTTCAGTATTCCAACTGATTTTTGAGCCACTGAATTTTTTGGTTGTATCCCCTTTCCGATGAATTGGGGTGTATCGTCAAGATAAACAGTATTGTAGTTCCTAATCGATGTTCTCTTGTTCGAATACTCATTGACTATTTCTCTTTCTCTTCATTTGGTTCAAGTAAAACGTAGAAACTCTCATTGAGTTTGGGATTTGTCCTTGATTGCTGCCATCTAGAAATTTATTACCAATTTGAAGCATCGTCGAAGACGAGTTGAACTTTGGCAAAGATGCGGAATAGTTCTTTTATCAATCAGATTTAACTAGCTCTTAACCTGGTCTTCCTTTTTCTAGGTGTCAGAGACAAAAGAAATTAGCTTTGAGTTTTCTTTTGACCTGTCAGTGTTAGATGTCATCGCCTCTTTATTGCCAGTATTGTGGTATAATCGGATGTCATCAAGCCTTATTCTGCACTGAAGTGTACCTCACATTCTGCTGATTGGAATTGAACATTAGTCATGATGATTCGTCCCTTTGGCGAAACTTAAGAAATCACCCGTATGTCATTTATATTTCTAAGAATATATTGCATGTTATTAAATTCGAGGCTTATATTTATGATCTATCAGATGGTCTAGCTGAAGCCGACTTGAGCTGCTGCATTATATATGCTTTTACAGGACTTGTGATAACAGTCGGATTTGCTTGGTCTCAATTCCTTGAGTTTAATTCTCTTTTCTTTGGTGTTGTGGGCATCTGACAAATTTCAATCAATTAAGAAGTCTAGCTCTTCCAATCAATTTTGTGTGTGTATGTTTGGCGGGGTTGTTCCATCTTATCTTGGTTCAGAATGATCCCTCGTGCCTTGCAGTACATCCTTATTCCTTTGACTTCTTAACCATAAGAATTTCAACTTGATTGTTTTTGAGGATGGAGGAAAATGGTGTATATGAGAGTTAGCATATAAGCCTGTTAGAGTGATTTTGTTAAAGGTTTGCAAAGGTTTTGCCAAAACTAAGTGGAATTTGTTCAAACGGAGTCCATCGCTTGTCAAACTGGATTTTTGGCCCAAAACATTGTGAAATTATTTTGTGAATTTGGTGGGGTCCATTGAGATATATAGTTCTTTTGAATGTGATTTGTAAATTTGAGGATAATGCAGAAAGATATTATGTGAAATAACCAGAGTCAACTAAAATATTGTCACTTGAAAATTTACACATTGAAATGCAGTTAAACACATCATTTATCAGATTATATTTGTTGTCATGTGCACTCAACTATTTCATCTCCCAGAATATTACCTTTCCTATCCAAGCATATTATATTTGTTTTCATGTGCACTCAACTATTTCATCTCCCAGAATATTACCTTTCCTATCCAAGCATACTATTTCAATGCTTCCTATTTATCTAGTTTCATGAATAGTACGCATCCAGGCAGCGCATAGCGAATGAAAAAAGCGTTCATCCTGGATTCTTTTCCTCAATAAAAATGCCTATCGATTGATCCCAGCCATGTATGATGATGTAACAAAGTTTTGTATTAAACAACTCACCTTGTTGCGTCACCAGTAATCAAGACATTAAACACTCAGCATAAGATGAAGCTCACAGATCATGGTATCTTCAATCTATTTTGCAGGGTTCATGGATAGTCAAACAGAGCGTTGGGAAAAAAGCATGCCTCATTGGGCAAGCACTTGAAATTAATTATTTCCGTGGAAAGAACTACTTGGAGGTACCGTGCAAGTGTAATTTTATCTCGGACCACCTGCTGATTCTCTATCATCTTTCACTTGCATGTGTTCATGTACATTGGGATCTGGTTCATAATCTTCAATTTCTATTATTTATTGAACATAAATACAAGAAGAATCGATTTACGTATTTTGACTTTGTTAAATCAATGATGATATACGAGGCCCCTGTTGAAATTTTATTGAAGGCATAATATCTTCAGACTTTGTTAGGCAATAACTCTAGGAAGTGAGTTGTATATCTTATCTACAATTGTTTTGATCCTTGAGTATGGTCCGTTTAATTGAAATATTATTAAACATCTTACAATATTTTATTCGAAATATAGAAATTGAGTCTCAAAAGGTGGGATCGTTGCTTCCCTTTTTAAAATCAGTCCCCCCCCCCCCCCCCCCCTCGCTTTTGATTTGTTGGAGACAAAATGATTTCGGAAGCTATTCTTGAATGTCTTTGTTGGTTAAAAAAATGAAAGCCCCATCCCATGTCTTTATAAATTCTGGCATAAGCACAGTTTGTTGTCTGTAACTCTATTACAACATGTAATACCTCGTTGCTACCAAATCTGTATGTTTAGCAACTGAGTAACTCTAGCCATCTTAATATCCGATGATTGATAAATTACTTTCGCATGTCTCTATTATGACAATTTAAGCTCATTTATTAATGACTAGCTTTCATAAAGCCCAGCAACATGTTCCTTTTCAGAAATATGTATTATCTGACATTATGATCAAAGCTAATATGTTGATTCATGTCAGCTTGGTGTTGATATTGGTTCATCCACGGTTGCAAGGGGTGTGGTCAGCCTTGTTCTAGGTTACCTTAATAATCTGGTCATTGAGATGGCATTTTTAGTACAGGTAAAGCAACCTACAGAAGTTTATGTACTCTATTAAAATGCATGCTCCTTGATTAAGATTCCACTTAATTCGACTGGCTGACAGTCTATACAATAAGAAGAAAATTCTCAATTGCATGTGTTTATTTAAGTCGTTTTGGGTCTCATTATTGATACTTCCCTTACACTACACTACACAGGCCAATACACCTGAAGAGCTACCGGAATATCTTGTTGGAACCTGTCGTCTTAACCATTTGGATGCCTCTAAAGCTGTATTGGTGAAACCATAGCACATTTTCTACAGACACGGAACACAGTGGCACCCACCAAGGTTATTGAGTTGCAAAGAAAAGCATGAATTGTGACAAATGAATCTGTATTGTATTTAGTTGTGATTCTTTTATTCAATCAAATTGAATAGGTAGGCGGGATTCGTATGATATTATTGATGACCCTAACCTACTGGAAGAAATATAGAAATGTGGCTTGTCTTGTGAAAATTTTCGGTATTCTTTTGGAACACAAGTACGTACTTGTGCATGATCATACAAAATGGAAAATGGAAATGAATTCGATACACTGTATAATGTTGCTCTGTTACCCCAACTTAGGAATTGTTTGGTGGGATTTCTATTTATTGCACAATAGCTTAATGAAGAAGATACTTTCTGTTCAAAAACCATCTTTCTGTTTATGTCATCATTCTCTAAAAGTTCTCATAATCAAACAAAGCATTTCTAGACTGTTCAAAAACAGTTTGTTAGGCTCAAACGGTTTTTTACTTTTCAAAAGTCCTACCAAGTGGGCTTTTATGTAGTTGGCTTTTCTCACCATTAAGATTCTTCTTAACATATAATCTATCCAATTTTTTCGTTAATTAGGTTTTAACAGACAAAAATAAGCGGAGTTTAATTTATAATTTTAAATTATAAACTTTCTTGGATAATTTTTTTTTCCCCGACTCCGATAAGTGCATTTTATACACTTATATATGCCACAAATATATGAATACTTGTGGGTAAATATATTGGAATAGAACTTAATTCTATATAAATTATATTTTGCAGGACAACATTGATGAATATTGTGGAATGTAGGAGAAACAAGCGAAAAAAGACTAAAATCAAAGAAAATCAAAGTTTATGGTCCAAAGTGAAAATAGCCAAAAGATGATCCGAAAAAAAGAACGAAGATGTGAAAGAGGAAGAAGTAGGGCTGTAAGCGAAAACCGTCAAATCGAATCGAAATCGTATTTTAGAAACCGTCGGTTTGGTGCCACGTGGACCCGTCAACGAAATGATTTTAAACCAAACCAAACCGGTCAAAAACGGTTTAGTTTAGGTTTGAGAATTTTAATTGCTGTTTAAAATCAAATCGGACCAGCGAAAAAATATATAAAAATAAAAAAATAAAAATAATGATTTTTTTTAAAATTCATCCAAATATGTAAAATTCAATAATTTTGTCATTTATGTGTATTTTTGTCAATTTATAATTTTATATTAAATATATATTATTATTACTAAATAATCCTAATTTATATCTAACAATCTCAAGACTAATTTAATCTATCAAAAATCATTTTCCTCTTCAAAATACAAATTTCTACAATTGCTTCTGAGTCTGCATTCTCAACTGGATGTCGGATACTTGATTCCTTTAGAAGTTTATTAGGTGCAATGATGATTGAGGCTTGTATATGCAGAAAGAATTGGTTGCAAATTAAAAATGAACCTATAGTGCTGCGCCAATATTTAGATGAAGTGGAAGCATTTGATGATTCAATGAAAGTTGTGACAGATGGTTTATATTTTCTATTATCATATTTTTAAAGATTATCTTATCTATCTAGTATCCAATACTATGATGATATAACGAATGCATTTATTTAACAATGAAGACTATGAATCATGTGTGACAACAATTGATATTTGAATATATGTGAAAAACTGAATTCGTAACAATATACAACGGTAAGCGTGTGTAATTGTTATGTTTAAATATTATAAACAATTGATTTATTATTATGGTCGGTTATTCTCTCTGTCTAATTGGTAGTTTTGTTTTTCCGATATAATGATCACGATGTCTTGTTGAACATCATTATATTTTTTGAGTTTTATATTTAGTTTAGTAGAGTTGTATTGTAACGTTATCGTAATGTCTTAATCTAAAATGACAAACAAAAAACTATATTTTAGTTTATTGTGATTTTACTTTGATTTAGTTGGTATTTAATTTGTAGAGATATATTTAGTTTGTTTTAGATTTATTGCTAGTAAGATATAAATATATATTGAATTCAATGAATTAATGTCATAAAAGTAGATAGGCAAAAAATATACGGCGAAACCGACGGTTTAAAACCGGATCAAACCATTAAGTTTGGGTTTGAATATTTTTCAAACCATTCAAAATGGTTTGGTTTAGGTTTGGATTTTTCTTAAACCGGTTTAAATGGTTTGGTTTGAAAATTTGTCAAAAACTGGTAAAATCGAACCGCTTACACCCCTAGGAAGAAGTAAAAGATTATACAAAGTGCCCACACATGAATGAATATGTGGAATCATTGGAAACCTAAGGATAAAGAAAGAGCTTTTCAAGTTTGGAAAATCGACGGGGGGGTTGATAATGCTAAACATAGTGTGAATTGTTTTGTTAGTACAGTCCGCTTTGAACCGCCATGAGTAAATCACCCAAAAGTCGAGCTCTAGACTTTAAATTAAGTGCTGAATGGGAAGCATCCCATTTTTCCATTTGTTTTCACTTATTTTGAATTAACTATTTTATTATTCGTAGTTTTAGGGATTGCATTAGTATTTTAGGACCATATTTAGGAACTCATGCGTTAAATTATTTTTAACACATTTTAGGCTGTACTTTAAGACTTGTATTAGTAACTTAGGTATGTTTACTTCTCGAGTCCATTTTATTTAGATTCATCGTTAACATCTTAGCATTACATTGAGCTTACATTAATGTGATATGCATTCTTAATATTGCAACTGGATTTCAATCTTCTTAACGTTAGAAGATTATATTTTTTTCTTGTTGTGAATACAT
Organism: Fraxinus excelsior; assembly: GCA_019097785.1. NCBI lineage: Eukaryota > Viridiplantae > Streptophyta > Magnoliopsida > Lamiales > Oleaceae > Fraxinus > Fraxinus excelsior. The sequence continues at coordinate 6,727,453 of CM032645.1, read as the reverse complement.
TACAAATATTTAAACCTTATTTGCTATCATTAATATTTATTTTGAATTCTCGAAACATAAAATTGAAGTCTAACAACAAAGAAAAGTGCTAGTTGTCATGACGTCTACCAATCGAACCAACCTAATCCTTCTACCTATCCGCATCTACTCCTGAGGAGTTTATGATCCTTAATCCTTTATTTAGATTATTTTGTCATTACAGGACAATGTTTTGTATGAGTTTTAGGGGGTGGCGGAATGTTCATGATACTTCTAACATTCATCAATATTAGAGTACAATTTACTTCTTTCTTTGTGATTGTACGTGTTAAAAAAATTAGTAGTAATTTTTATTTATTTTCTAATATTGTTTATTGTTTCGTATGCTTGTGTGTGTTTGATGGGCTTATCGACAATCATGTTGAATATTGGAATAGGTATAGACTAGGAATGGTGGAAATATTGCATGATTAGATTATCCAATACTTATTTATGTGAAATTTGATGTTCTCTATGCACGACACTCATGTTTTACTCATTGATATAGTGATTTGGATCATTACTTAGAGAATAGTTTAACATAGCAAGTTAAATTCGAAAAAAACCCTATTGTATTTATCTATAATCCATTTTTAGAGAAGTTTGGAGATGGTTGAGCTATTACACGGGAACATTGGATGAGTGGGGGTTCTTTGCATGAGATTATCTTGTGTGGATTGTCTAAAATCAATGAGACGAAGATGAGGTAAAAGACTTAAATTAGGGGGTTGGTTTTAGAGACTGGGTGTCTAAAAGAAAATGGGCATAACACTAATTTATATGTGAATAAAATCATCTTTTTGGGTCTGTATAACTCAAGTGAATAAGCATGCAAATGTTTAAAACTCGGTGCCCAAAGTCAACTGACCAGGGAATTATCAGCTTAAAGTTCACAACATAGGTTATGTAAAAATCAAATGAGAAGAAGTTTGGAAGAAAAGGAAAAATTCAAAAAAAAAAAAAAATTAAGAGGAAAAGGGAGAAAAAAGTAATAATTGAGAAAAGACACAATTACTTTGATTAAGCCCCAAGACAGTTAGTTGATGAAACTATACCTTTGATGCGAGACAAGTAGCTTAGTTTATGTCTTAAAGGTTGAAGCAATAAAAAAATATAAGAGAATCTCGACTTGTAGAAGTGTGTGTACTTGTAAGGATAAGATACATCCAAACTAAGAGAGGGTAAGAATTAGAATTAACTAAACTTCAACTTTAGGACGCACCCTGAGATAATTGAATAAAAAAAATAAGTTTGGAGATGTGTATCTCTCGAGCTAAGAAATGAAATATTTGACTACTATGAGTCGGGAGTTGAACCATTCATGAGCCTGATATATTTAAATGAGTTTACACCCACACACATCGAGTTTTGCATGTAACGGGTGAAGGTTGATTTGATTTTGTAATGTTGAAATTATTCATAGTGTTGATTGTTAAATTTCAATCATGAGACATGGCATGTTGTCAAATCATGTTTTGTTTGAAGTTAAGCTACAGTTTGTTCGAGGACAAACAATTGTTCATGTTTGTGGGATTTGATAAGTGCATTTTATACATTTATTTATGCTACAAAATATGAATAATTGTCGGTTAATATATTGGAATATGGCTTAATTATATATAAATTATGTTTCACAAGACAACGTTGATGAATATAGTTGAATTTAGGATAAACAAGCGAAGGGACTAAAATGAAATAAAATCAAAGTTCAAGGATTAAAATGCAAATAACAAAAAGATGATCCGGGAGAATAAATGAAGATGTGAAAGAGTCGAAGACCAATTGAGCGAATGAATGAAGTATTGGAAGAAAAGAAAGCGACAAAAGAGATCAAGATATGAGAAAGCGGAGTGTAGGAACTAAAACTCAAAAAATGGATCTTCACCTATACTATGCTATAGCATAGTACATTTATCCAAGCGGTCGAATGTTAGGCAATAGGAATTTTCAGGGTTGAAATTAGGTGAACTATGTTATAACATGCGATTGAACTATGTTATAGCATAGTAGTTTTCGGAAGAAAATATTTAGGTTCATTGTAAGACTCCAACTCTTGTGGAAACAATATTTGGGATGTCTTTTAAAGACCTAGGGCCATCGAGAAATATATTACTACTCATTGGAGAGCATAGAAGACAGCAAGAAACATTAAGATAGATTCTACGACGTCAAGATCCCATCAAAATTCATAATTTGGGTGGTTTCTACTCTATATAATTATTGTTTTCTTTTTCATAACATGTTAGGCTAGATTTCTTTATATTAGGAGAACGATGAACCTTGTAATATGAATTTTTAATCTCTACTTTTACATATTTGACATTGAAAACACATTTTTAAATTTTGAATGATTTACATGATTGTTTTTTCTCTACAATTATTGTTCACGGTAATTGTATGAATTTGGTAGATGCATTCAAAAGAAAACAGGCCCAACATGGTTTAAATCGTCAATAGGTCAGATAGAAGATAGAAATATACCGCTATAGTTTATGTGAGTTTTTAAGTATTCATAAAAATTTATGCACTCTTGTATGTCCTCATCTGTCATAGAAATATAGTCAAAAGACTCGAGACATATATGATAGTAGATTTAACGTTACTCGAGGAGATTGTTAAATAAAATATGAATATTAATTCTTCAAAATTAAACCGTGTTGTCAATGGGTAGAACTAAAGTAAAAAAGATTATTGGATGGGGATTTGGGATGTTAGTGTGCTTGTAATTAATTAAAACATGCTTGCATTCAACATAATTTACATTTAATTTAATTAATTTACTCATAATTGTATACGTAGATTATTTTAGTTATAAGTTTGTAGTGAACAAATAGCATCAACATCAATTAAGGCTCGTCATTTCGGTGAGGAATTAAAATTGGGAAATTTCGTAGGTTTGATCGAGAAACTTCACTGGTCGGAGGTGTGAAACCGGAGAGGGACAGTGGGACAACCCTTGTTTGATAGTGAAAAATTGTTTTGTTTAGTCGCAACACAAACTATATGTGGGAATTTATGAACACTCTCACTCTTTCCTTGTCTGTTTAGATGCCTTGTGATATATAAAAAAATAAAAAAATATTGTACATTGACAGAGTCTTTTGGGTTCATCTTCTGGTTTCTGTTTAGCATCTTTTATTAAAAAAAGGACATTGAAGTTTGATTTTTTACCCTTTTCTGCATCTGTTGGGATGATGTGCTTGAATCATAAGCTGAAGTTTGGTTCAATCCTGCTGTTTCTTATATTTGGTATGATTTCCTTGATTATGTTGAAAATGGAATGTTACCTCCTTAAATTGATATTCTGAACAGAGAGAGTTATCTTGTAGGTTTATATAATGTATGGCAACACATATTCATCATTCCACATGTTGTTCACATGAAAATTCTCTTTCTTTGCATACAATTCATTGTTTAATACTATCAAAAAGATGGTGATTTTTTTGCTGTTAATTGAAGATGATTAATTTCTTTTCATCATGCCTTAGTCTTTTTAATAACGGTGCAATTGGAAGGTTGGCGCTATGAAGGAAGGAAGAACCAGATATTCGTGCAAACTAGTTACCTTTTTAGGTACTTGTGCTTGTTTTATTTTGTGATACTGAGTACGATATTTTGAGCTACATATGTAAATAAGTAGTGAATTGCTTAGGAATTGGGCTTAAGATTTTTATATAACCGCAAGAGTCGGATGAGTGCATATACATGTCTGAAGCTCTAAGAGTGGGCACTTACACTAGGCCAAAATTAGTTTTTTTTCTTTTTTATTCTAATTGTATTTGATCTTATCAAATTTCCAGCTACTATCACAATTAAGGCAACTGCTAATGAAGATGGTTATAAGAAGTGTGAACATGCTGTCAAGAATGGGTTCCATGATTCTGAAACTAAAGATGACAAACGTGTATTGCAGGACTTGCTTTTTTTTCCTTCATGTACCTCGGAAAGGAGGGTGAACAAATTTCCATTGGTAACTTTGTTGTGCTACTAAAAGATTCTATGCCACTTCACGCCACTCTTGCAAAAAGAAAGAGGAATGGAAAACATCACATAAAAGTATTATACCCTGTTTTTTATTAAACAACAAATACAAATGGTTTATGCCCATATTCAGATTTCCCATATGCAGTTTCTTGGACATGTTATATGCAAGTGCCTAAGAATGTCCATGCTCTTATGATAAGTTAAGGTTTGATCCAAGGTAATATTTTCAACTTTCCTTCCATTGTGCATGCTCAAATTCAATGCTAGTGCGTGAGAACAGTTTGATGAAGTGAATGCATCTAGCAATCTAGATATGGCAAAAAAGCTCGTCAGCTCGGACGGCTCGGCTCGGAAAAAGCTCGAGCCGGCCCGGTCCGGCTCGGGCTCGGTTACAACGAGCCAAGGCTCGGGCCGAGCCTCATTTTTTTGGCCAGGCTTTGTTCGGCTCGGCTCGGGCCCAAAAAAGCTCGAGTTGAGCCCGAGCTTTTTTCTTTAATTTATAATACGTATAAACCGTACAAATTTTAAATTTTTTAAGTAAAAAATGTAGATTTGACATTAAAAAAAATAAAAAAATCGAGCCGGCCCGAGCTCGGATCGGCTCGGCCCGCTAAGGCTCGGACCAAAAGCTCGGGCCGAACCTTATTTTTTTGACCGGGCTCGGCTCGGGCCAAAAAAAGCTCGGAACAAAAAAGCTTGAGCCGAGCCCGAGCTTTTTTTTTCGGCTCGGCTCGTTGACATCCCTATAGCAATCACACTTGAGAGTTGACGCAAGCGAACAAATTCTGCATTATGACGTAAGAATATCTTTCAATATGAATAGGAAGCCAACCTTGCATTTCTCACAAATGCATGTGAACTTAGGCATTCCTTAGTGAGAATTCAGTTGTTGCCCATGACATGCTCTAAAACTTAGCACTAGATAGTTACTGTAAATACAAAATAATATTTTTTTATCTACCTTGATAGGATGTTGTGGATTAGTTCCCGAGTTATTAGTATATATGCTTATGGTAAAAGAGTTAGGGTTTGAAAACTTGTTTAGGAATTACATGTCTGTAGCTGATTTGATGAGGGAATTCAGTAATTGCTAGAATTGTTTTTATTGGAACTTTCGGCTCTAATATTAAAGATATACATAAATGCTGAAACAGTTAACTGATTGAATGGATAACTTTCACTTGAGAATTTATGTTATATTATTGTTTGAGAGACTGAGACTATGACTTATGACTTATAATTTTGAATTATGTTTGTGTATTGTGAATTATGATTTGGGAATTTAGGGTTTTAGGAAATTAGGATTTAGGGATAAGTGGAAAAAATTAATGATGAAGATGTTTGGCTCAATTAAACAATGTCTATGTGTACACTGTTTATCCATCTAGATTCCTCTTGATGTAAAGACTGACATTTTGTGGTCACGATGAATCCAAAGAGTCTCTTAATAGAGGAAATCTAATTAAGCTACTAAACTGGTATGCAGCTCGTTCTGAGGAAGTTAAACAAGTACTATTCAATAATGCTCGTTGATTGTCGATGTTAATCGGTCAACGTTCGCCCGAGCTGAGCTTCAATGCTGAGTCTGCCACTGCCTGTAGGATATGTTTCCCTCTATTTATTGCTTCTAGCCTCAAGGTAGTTATAACTAATCTTTGCTGATTTGCTTTGCTTATGCATTACCATCAAGACTCATCATATATAGGCACAATGGAAAGATAATGCTCCTACTTGTTTATAATAATAGATGTTTTTTTTTCAAGATGTCTAAGCTATATATTTTGTTTCAATGAGTAGAGAATCAAACTACCGGTTATTAAGTACACATGATGACTATAGCATGATGGTCAAACTTCCCAAGGAGAAAACCTCAGTGGTTACAATACTTAGAAACCCTATTGACCGTATCTTTAGCACTTAGGAATTTTCGGCGGAGGTAGCAGCTAGGTTTTTGGTACACCCTACCTAACTTAACATCTTTATCAAGGATGGTGAAACGTGCACGTCTGAAGGCAGGTAGAGTAAGCACACTAGATAAACTAGCCATGGAAATATTTGAAAGTATGTTGGAATTTAGCCTTTTGACCGACCAATTTTTTTTTTTTTTTTTTTTTTTTTGTCCTTTGACCAATTTATCTATTAAAAAAAATGCTTTCCTCTTCTATTTTCTTTTGTATCCTTCAACCCTAACAAAAAACAAACGGCTTTCAAATTGAAATCTATCAAAAAGAATTGGCATCAACAAAGCGAAGAAGAAGCGGCGTCAATAAGAAACAACAACCAATAAGAATGGGATTAATTGTGAAAATTCTATTTTGGTTTCAACTCACTTGGTAAAAACATTTTTTGAATTTGTCTAGAGGAGAAGATATTGTGTAGTGTTCACTTATAATGGTATATTGTTCGCTAAAATAATATACCGCAAGTGCACGGGTTGCGTTCAAGTAATAAAGTGAACTTTTTGAGTCCGAGTTATCGATTCCTCGAAGAATGTTACTTTTGATTACACAACCTAGTCAATTTAATTTTAACCGTTACGGGCGCGAACCGATCCAGCAGCTCAGACTACAGGTGTCAGCAGGGTGACGTGCCACACGCGTGTCCGAGGCGATTGCGCAGAGGACGAGCTGTTTGCGTCACAGTTGAGAAACCAGCACCTGGCACTTCGCCCCTTTCTGTCTCGCCCCTCCGCGCCCCGGCAAAGATCTTCCGTACAGAGATCTTCCCAGTCAAATATGTGATTGATGGGATGTGTGGCAGGACCCAAACGGTCAAATCAGCCAGAAGCATTCAATGCCAGCCAACCTACGAAAAGACAAGTTGACACCTATGATGGGGGGCCTTAGTGATCTAATGACACATGTCTCCTCATCCGACGGCCCTCCTCCTCTCACACCTAGTATAAATACTACACCCTTGTGTTCAAAAAAGGGGATCTTGGCCAAAAAGAAATAGCCAACCTGGTACCATTTCTTTCTTTTCCGAATATTGACACTTGGTTCCCACACTTAATAAGCTTGACGAGAAGATTTCACCTGTTGGCCCGGTGGTGAATCCATTTTTTGAGGTCAACAGATTGGGGCCGTCTGTGGGAAACGAAGTAACGTAAACCACGAAACCTTCCCACCTAAAAAGCCTACTCAAACGCCCGACTGGAAATCCTCGAAAAAGGAGGACGGCAGGATCGGTAGAACTCCAACTTGCCCAGAAGAGAGAAAGTCTTGCTACTCCGAACCATGATCTCCAGCGAGGAGGAGGTAAAACCAAGAAGGACAAGAGAAGTCTCTGAAGAAGAGATTTCTCAAAATGTCACTCACCAGCGACCCCACCACAGGTATTGCAGAGGGAACAGAACTGCACAACTCGCGATCGAGGTAGCCACTATGGCCACAAACATGCGGAACATTGCAGCTCAGAACGCTACCATGCAAGAACTCCTCACGCAAGCACAGAATCGAGGTAGTTTTTCGGCCCAACCAAGCCGACAGCGCTCTGCACATCGGCGGTCTGAGGAAGGGTCCTGCAGAAGGGCCCAATCGGGGCTTCAAAATGACGTCCCTGTCGAACGAGAGGTAGAGATGGACGCTTCAAACTACACAGCTGCCCCGGTCAGGGACACCCCGGCAGGAGAGAACAATTTCTCCCCGGATTATGAGGAGCAGCCCCAAAGGTCCGCTAGCGTCTTTGACCGGATCGGACAAGCGCCTAGAAACGGGGGTCAGCCGATCCGCCAAGAAGTTCGGCAACAGCAGCATGCCCAGAGTCAGGGGGTTCAGGTCCCTCCGCCTAGAAATAGACGGAAGAGACGAAGTGCTATAGACTGGGGAAACAGAGGAGCAGGAGCTCAACATCCGCCCCATACCATTGCGGGAGAGGAAGACCCCGACGAGCCGTGCAGATCATACGAGCTTGACGACGACGATGACAACCTGCCCTTTTCCAGGGAACTTCGCTCCTTCCCAATGCCGCATAACTTCGTTCCCCCAAAGATTCCCAAGTACGAGGGAAAAGGTGACCTGGAGAAGCACCTCAACAAGTACAAAATGCAAATGAGCTTAAGGGACGCCTCACCAGCACTGAAATGCAGGGCATTCCACCTAACCCTTGGCGGCGCTGCCGAAGTATGGTATAGTAGGCTGGCACCTCTTAGCATTAGAAGTTGGCCGGATCTGAAAAAAACATTCCTAAACCAGTACCTGTCAAGGAAGGAGGGGGAGGCGCCGATACAGCGCCTGCAGGACATGAGGCAAGCCGCAGGAGAAACTCTGAAGAGCTACCTAGCTCGCTTCACTGATGAGATAACTTACTGCGAACAGGTCACTGACAAAGAAGCTCTGTCAGCTCTGAAAGGGGGATTGAATATGAACACTTTATTCTGGAGGGATGTTCGAAGTAAGAATCCTTCAACATATGACGAGCTGGTGGAAATGATGAAAGTCAAAATTGTCAACGAGGAGATGATTGACCATCGAAACAGGGCAGCCCAGGGAATCCCTCCACCTCAGAGACAAATGGGCAGATGACCCACGTCCCAGATGATAAGCCAACGATGGACCCAGGCAAGACATACAGTGGCTCCCACCTCGGGGCAATCACTGGCTACTGCTACGTTAAACGCAGTACCTACACTGGCCTACGAAAATACTGGATTCCACGAGGGCAACTCAGCCAGGGACGTCAGACGACCCTCAACCTCTAGGAATAGAGGACGAGGCGGGATACCTAGCATAGGTTCCAGGAAGACCCGCGGCCCTACTGTACTTTTCACCGCTACTATGGACATGACATAAAAGATTGCAGGGATGCGAACCGACCCTCGAACGCTTCCCGAAATGCAAGGAACGATCATAGTCAAAATAACGCTCCGAGGTATTCATCCCCCAGAAGAGGAGAAACAAGGCAACACTCACCCCATAATAACAGGAATAACGACGGGGAAAGACCCTGCGGTGGGCAACGCCCTAGGAGTGATGTATCCGCCTCGAACGAACGGTTCCCCATACGTGAAATTGACACCATAATTGGAGGACCCCATGTGGGAGGCGAATCAAAGAACGCTCAAAGAAATTACACCAGGGAGGCAAAGAGTCCACCGATGGCCAGCTATGTGGTAAGCCAATCCCCACAAGGCAGAACCATAGAGCCTTTAACATTCACCACAGAAGACGCAGCAGGCGTACACTTTCCTCATTGCGACGCCTTAGTGGTCCGGGCTGTAATAGCCCGCAATAGGCTGAAACGCATGCTGGTGGATAATGGCAGTTCGGTTAACATCATGTTCGGCTCGTCCTTTGACAAAATGGCGGTGGACCATAAACTGACGCCAATGGCTTCACCCCTCTATGGGTTCACCGGGGACAGCATCGTCCCGAGAGGCAAAATTACCTTGGCAGTCGAAATGGGAGCTTCGCCTCAGGTAGCGCATCACTTCATGGAATTTCTGGTAGTCGACCGTCGATCAGCGTATCACGGGGTTTTGGGGAGGCCAGCCCTGAAAGAACTATGTGCAATCACTTCCGTCCATCACCTATGCATGAAATTCCCCACGGAACGGGGGATCGCAACCGTCCGGGGCGATCAGATGGGGTCCAGAGAATGTTATCTCAACTCTCTAAGGAAAGCAGAACCCCGAGTTAACATGGTACTGGATGTCGAAATGACAGAGGCTCTTGAAGGACCACCTGCGGCGCTGGATGTCGAGATGACAGAGGTCAGGCCCAACATATCTCTTGAAGAGCTAGATCCCCGAATAATTGAATCCGAATCACAAACAGCCCTAGTGGAAGAACTGGAAAGCTTTTCATTGGACCCTCAAGATCCTTCGAAGGTCCTGCACATCGGAACAGAATTGGAAGAAGAGACTAAAGAGAGATTGAAATGCTTCCTGCAAAAGAATACGGACGTATTCACATGGCGGCATGAGGATATGGTTGGAATAGACCCCGGAATTAGCTGCCACCATTTGCAAATTGACCCCAATCACACCCCTCATAGACAGAAGAAAAGAGCTCTAAATGCCGAGAGGTACGAGGCCTTGAAAGAAGAGGTAGAAAAGCTCATCAATAGCGGTTTCATCCGCGAAGCCAATTATCCGGAGTGGATATCAAATCCCGTTCTGGTAAAGAAGCATAATGGCAAATGGAGGGTCTGCATTGACTTCTCCAACCTCAATCAGGCCTGCCCAAAGGACGGGTTCCCCCTCCCCCGGATCGACCAATTGGTAGACTCCACGGCAGGGCACGAGTTGCTCAGTTTCATGGACGCCTATTCGGGTTACAATCAAATCCCTATGTTCCCAGGCGACGAGGACAGCACCTCTTTCATTACTGACAAAGGACTTTATTGCTACAAAGTGATGCCCTTCGGCCTGAAAAATGTCGGGGCTACATACCAAAGGCTAGTGAATAAAATGTTTGCGAATCAGCTCGGAAAGTCCATGGAAGTTTATGTCGACGACATGCTGGTGAAAAGCCTCAAAATCGAGAAACACATCGAACACCTGAGCGAGGCATTCCAAATCTTGAGGAGATACAACATGAGGCTGAACCCTCTCAAATGTGCATTCGGCGTGGCCTCGGGTAAGTTCTTAGGCTACATCGTAAATCAAAGAGGAATCGAGGTCAACCCAGAAAAGATCGAGGCTTTGATTAATATGAGGTCCCCCCAGAAACCCAAGGAGGTACAGCGACTCGCTGGTAGAATAGCCGCACTTAACCGCTTCATATCAAGGGCCACTGAAAAATGCATGCCATTCTTCAAGGTCCTGAAAGGAGGGAAGACGTTCCGATGGACCTCAAAATGTGAAGAGGCATTCCAAAAATTGAAAAACTACCTGGGACGCGCGCCCCTCCTCAGCAAACCCAAGGAGGGAGAACCCTTACTGTTGTACTTAGCAGTTGCCGAAGGCTCAGTCAGTTTTGTCCTTATGCGAGAGGAGGAAGCACACCAGTTGCCAGTCTACTATGTAAGCAAAGCCCTGCTGCCTGCCGAGGAGCGTTACCCAGATATGGAGAAGTTAGCCCTGGCTTTAGTCACCGCTTTCCGTAAGCTAAGACCCTACTTCCAGGCACACGGCATCCGCGTGCTAACAAATTTTCCGCTTAGACAAGTCTTGCAGAAACCGGACGCCTCAGGAAGGTTACTCAAATGGGCTGTAGAACTCAGGGAGTTTGACATAACCTACACTCCCCGGGCAGCTATCAAGGGTCAAGCCCTGGCCGATTTCGTTGCTGAGTTCTCAAAGGCTCCAGAAGTTGAAGTGAACATGGAGCCGGCGGAGCCACCCACCTGGAACCTCTTTGTCGACGGCTCCTCAAGAGAAGCCGGCTCCGGAGCAGGGGTTGTGCTGGAAAGCCCGGAGGGGCATAAACTGAATTGCGCCGTCAGACTCGGGTTCAAAGCCTCTAACAACGTGGCAGAATACGAGGCCCTTCTGGCGGGACTCCGGTTAGCAAGAGAGCTGCATGTAAAGAGAATCGTGGTTAGCAGCGACTCGTAGCTGGTGGTAAACCAAGTAAACGGGAGCTTTGCGGCCAGGGACAAACACATGGAAGCCTACCTAAGACTGGTAATGGGACTTTTGCCCAACTTCGAAAAATTTGAACTGATTCAAGTGCCTCGTCAGGAGAACACCCACGCAGATGCCTTATCAAAATTGGCCAGCAGCAAAGATTCCGAACTGCTAAAGGTAGTACCGATTGAACACCTGACCGAACCCTCTATCAAGAAAGGCGAAGAGCTAATGTGGGTAGAGAGCACACCAGCCTGGATGTTGCCTATCTTGGACCACTTGAAGGAAAGGACCATACCGGATGATGAGAACGAAGCCAAAAGGCTTCGGAGGAGAGCTGCTCATTTCATCATTCACGATGAGGTTCTGTATAAGCATGGTTACTCCTCACCTCTCCTCAGGTGCACGGGAGGAACATAGGCAAACTACATATTAAGAGAAGTACACGAAGGCGTCTGCGGAAATCACTCTGGCGGACCAGCACTGGCGCACAAAATACTCCGGCATGGATATTATTGGCCTACTCTGAAAAGGGACGCCATCGAATTCGTGCGTAAGTGTGACAAATGCCAACGCTTCTCCCATATACAAAGACAACCCTCACAAGAACTCTCTGTTGTTTCGAGCCCCTGGCCTTTTGCCAAGTGGGGAGTGGATTTCATTGGCCCCCTTCCCAAGGGAAGGGCAAACGCTCGCTTCGCCATAGTAGCAATCGACTACTTCACCAAATGGGTGGAGGCAGAGCCCCTGTCCAAGATCACCGAAGCTAATACCTCCAAGTTCCTATGGAAGAACATCATATGTCGGTTCGGCATACCCCACTCCCTGGTCTCAGATAATGGCAAGCAATTCGACGATCAGAAGATCCAGAACTTATGTGAGGAGCTCGGAATCAGAAAACATTTCTCTTCACCTCATCATCCTCAGGCGAATGGCCAAGTGGAGGCGGTCAATAAGACCATAAAGCTAACCCTGAAAAGGAAGCTGGATGCCTCCAAGGGGGCTTGGGTAGACGAACTCCCCCAGGTCCTCGGGCTATTAGAACCACTTGCAAAATGGCCACTGGGGAAACTCCATTCTCCATGACCTACGGAGCCGAGGCCATGAGTCCTGTGGAGGTCGGCGTCCCTTCCCCCCGCCGCATTCACTTCAACGAAGTAACGAATGAAGAACTGAGGCGATTGGAATTGGATTTTCTCGAAGAAAAGAGAGACGACTCACAAATCAAACTAGCTTCCTACCAGCGTAAAATGGCACGTTTTTACAACGCCAAGGTAAAGAAGCGAATGTTTCACATCGGCGACCTGGTACTTCGCAAAGTTTTTCCCTTTACTAAGGACCCCGGCGCGGGAACGCTGGGACCAAATTGGGAAGGCCCGTACAGAATAACCTGAGAAGTCAGGCCCGGTACTTATGCGATGGAAGACCTGGAAGGAAGAGCTACACCTCATCCTTGGAACATTGAACATTTAAGAATGTACTACCATTAAGGAGCCTATTGACCATGTAAATATTGTTGTCTGATGAAGAAAATGTTTTTTACCACTGTTCTCGCCAGCATAACTTAAAATAAACCCTTGACGAGGTGCAAGCCCCCCCCAAGGGGTCACACCCCAAGGAGAATCTACGTATTCAGAGGCGGTGCGGGTGCCACCTTTGTCGAAGCAGAAGTGCATAACTTAAAATAAATCCTTGACGAGGTGCAAGCCCCTCCCCAAGGGGTCACACCCCAAGGAGAATCTGCGTAGTCAGAGGCGGTGCGGGTGCCACCTTTGTTGAAGCAAAAGCGCATAACTTAAAACAAATCCTTGACGAGGTGCAAGCCCCCCTAAGGGGTCACAACCCAAGGAGAATCTGCGTATTCAGAGGCGGTGCGGGTGCCACCTTTGTTGAAGCGGAAGCGCATAACTTAAAACAAATCCTTAACGGTGCGGGTACCACCTTTGTCGAAGCGGAGCGCACAACCCCTTTGGCGCCCAGGTCGAACGGTTACGAGGCGAATTACTTGTCCCATTTTTTATTAAATAGTTGAACATTTACGAGGCGAATTACTTGTCCCATTTTTATTAATGGTTGAACAGTTACGAGGCGAATTACTTGTCCCATTTTTATTAAATGGTTGAACGGTTACGAGGCGAGTTACTTGTCCCATTTTTTATTAAATGGTTGAACAGTTACAAGGCGAATTACTTGTCCCATTTTTTATTAAATGGTTGAACAGTTACGAGGCGAATTACTTGTCCCATTTTTATTAAATGGTTGAACAGTTACGAGGCGAATTACTTGTCCCATTTTTAATAAATGGTTGAACAGTTACGAGGCGAATTAGTTATCCCATTTTTATTAAATGGTCCCATCTTTATTAAATGTCCGTGCAAGCCCCTGCCCGGCCGAGTCGATGCTGAGAAAATTAACTAAGCAAGAAGGCAAAACAAGCAGAAGTAACAACACTTCTTCCTCCATTTAATAAAAGTTGTCGAACCCTTTACAAAGACAGAAGTGAAAAATACAAGACGGCTAGTCTACATGGACTATGGCCTCCGCCCCTGTCTCTTCTTCCCCAGCCTCTCCTCTCTCCTCTTCATCAGGACCAGGGCGACCTCCGGTAGGCCCCCCGAAATCCCCCTCCAAGGAGTTGATGTCTAGCTCGGGGTGCTTTTCATGCAGACGCGACATCACTTCCTTGGCAGCCCAGTAATTGGCGAAGTCGTCATACTCCGGAGTAGTATAGAAGTTCTCTTTGTACTTCAGAACCTCCGCCTCGCCAATCGCCCCCACCTCCGCCTTCAGGGAGCCAATCTCTTTGGCTTGGGCGTCAGTAAGTTTTTTCAGTTCGCCCCTCTCCATGTTCGTCTCTTCCAAAGCCTCGGAGGCTATCCGCTGATGCTCATTGGCATCGTCAACCCTTTTTGTCAGAGCTGCCACTTGGGAGGCAGACTCATGAAGCTCATTCTTTAGCTGGTTGACGCGAACTTCCGCGGTGTCCAACTTCGAAGTGGCCATCACCTACCTCTCCTCCGCCTCCTCCGTTTCTTTTTTGGCCTTAGCCACTTCAGCCTCCCAAGACCCCAAGGCCTTCAGCTGGTCCTCCAACTCATTATTTTTCTTGCGAAGGCCTCGGACCAGATCCTCCGCCGAAGCTCCCATACTCAGCGCCCTCGCAACGCAAGCATTATTAGCAGCCAGTAGGTCTTCGACCTCACACGAGGCGGCATGATTTACCCAGTCCTTGGTCCAGTATTTGCTGTGGACTCGAGCGGCGGAGGCGATTTCGGGGGGCAGCATCTCCAGAATTGCTTCGGGCAGGTCCTCTTCCTTACTCCCCAGGAAGTTGGCTTTGTTTTCCTTAGCCGGGGCCCCGGCAGACTTCTTCAACCTCTTCTTGGGCTGCTCGCCTATGAAGTAGGCGGTTATAGGCACAATGGCCTAAGAAGCTGGCTGAACCTCCACGGTGACTTCTGCACCGGCCTGGGTAGAGGAGGAAACCCCAGGTGGGCCAGTTTGCTTCTTCCTCCTCGGGACGAGGGAGGCCCCTTCCTCCGCCACGTTCTCCTCAGTAGGCTGCTGCCCAGCCCGGCTGAAGGAAAGAAGACGCTCCGACTGCTTCTTGTAAGCAGCTGAGCTCGTTCGCAAGGTCTTGGCCTCAGCCACGCTGCGGCGAATGGAAGCGAGGTCAGGCTTCGGAGGCCTTTTGTTCACAAAATCCTCTGCACAAAGGGGGAACGATAAGTTTTCTCGACGCGGAAGCACGATTGAAAGAACTGAGGCTGAGTGATTTACCTTGGTTCGTCATGAGGCCGTGCAGAACGAGGTGGTGGTTCTTGTCGATAAGCTCCTTATAGCTCCTTTCCGGCAGAGGAGTTTGGTAGATCTGACCAATAATGTCCCACTCCTCCTCGGATATCTCACACTTTGGAAGAGAGCCTACATGGAGCAGAAATATTAAAACATGAGCAAAACTGTTCAAGTAAATCAGTTCGGTTAAATGACTTACTGTAAGTAGAATAGGTGGTGGGGATTGTCAGAGGCGCCATAGGGTCGTTCTCTATAGTGTCCCACCTACCGGAGACCCAGAAGCACGAACTCTTCCAGCCTTTAATCGAGGTAGGCACCCCGTGCAGGAACGGAGAATGGGACCCCCAGGGGGACAGATAGTACCAGCCCCGACTCTCCTCCCCCCAGCTACGTTTTTTGGAAAGAATAGGGAGTGGAAGACGCTGAAAGGCATATCCGACCCGAGGCTGGCTCGGCGCCACAGCATCCAGGTTCCCACCATTTGGGACCATGAGTTGGGATTAAACTGGGTCGGAGCTACCCCGTAGGACCTAAGTATTAACCTAAAAAAGGGGTGGAAATGAAGCCTCAGCCCGGCCCGAAGCAAATGATCGCTCACCGCCACACACCCGGGCCTAGGATAACAAGCTCTCTCATGCGATTCGGGAAGGATTATTTGGATATTGTGGGGAATCCTACACACTGTCCTGCACCTCTCTAAATGTTCCGAGGTGACGGTAGAAGGGTAGTTCGAAGCCCCCCACTGGACAGACGTGTCTACGGGGGAAGCAGGCCGCCTCCAGATATTCTCTCCGGCCATGATGGCCTTGCTAAGCTCGTCGGAGACACAACTATGGGCTCCCTAAGAGTACTCTCCTCACCTCGTTCCTCCCCACTCCCCCTCACTATAGACTGTTCACTTGCCATCGCGAGAGTTGTTGAAAAATTCGAGAAGAAAGAAGGTGAAGAAGCTGAAAATGTGTAAAGTTACCTAACACACCGCCGGAAACCGGTTTGACGCCGATATTCACAAAGTCGCCGCCGGAAAGTAGTGATGGAACTCGCCGGAATGCAGAGACTCGATATGTCTTGAGAGGTTTTCGCAAAAGTGAAAACTTGAAAATGAAAAGGATGGGCCTTTTATAGGCACCCCAAAACTGGCCCCAGCCGTTAGATCACCCAAACCGCATCTAGGCCATTCGATGCTAAGGCGAAAGGATCACCGTTGAAGTAAAGAGTCACCAAAATCAACGGCCACGATGGAGCTGTGAGCTTCACGCACAGCCAGAGTGCGTCACCCCGAAATACGTGGAGTCGTCGCCATCATTGCCATTTATGACGAAACAAGCGTGTCTCGGAAGCAGCAGACGCGCCCCCTTTGCATGCCTTGGAAAGGCGCAAAAAGCTTTCAAATCATTGGCACAATAACCAAGACTGTCTCTTCGGAAGCCATCATCTACCTCATCGCCTATATCTTCGGCACGACGGCTTCGTGTCGCAACAGCCCTCCTAGTGTTGGCAACCATTGCCACCCCAGCCAGGGCAAAACACGGAGTTGCTACAGCTCTCCCAAGAGTTGTCAACTCCTATCGCTTCGGCACGACAGCTTCGTGTCGCAACAGCCCTCCTAGGGTTGGCAACCCTTGCCGCCCCAGCCAGGGCAAAACACAGAGTTGCTACAGCTCTCCCAAGAGTTGCCAACTCCTATCGCTTCGGCACAACGGCTTCGTGTTGCAACAGCCCTCCTAGGGTTGGCAACCCTTGCCGCCCCAGCCAGGGTAAAACACGGAGTTGCTACAGCTCTCCCAAGAGTTGCCAACTCCTATCGCTTCGGCACGACGGCTTCGTGTCGCAACAGCCCTCCTAGGGTTGGCAACCCTTGCCGCCCCAGCCAGGGCAAAACACGGAGTTGCTACAGCTCTCCCAAGAGTTGCCAACTCCTATCGCTTCGGCACGACAGCTTCGTGTCGCAACAGCCCTCCTAGGGTTGGCAACCCTTGACCGCCCCAGCCAGGGCAAAACACGGAGTTGCTACAACTCCCCCAAGAGTTGCCAACTCCTATCGCTTCGGCCGCGACAAAACCACGTCGCAACAGCCCTCTGCGGGGGTCGATGGCCCATTTCAATCCGGTCCGGACCAACCAAGAACCCCACGCTCCTTCCCATGCACCCCGTCCACAGCCTTGAAAGTCCTCGTAACGTATAAATACATGTACAATGACTTGAGGGACTATTGTTACGGGCGCGAACTGATCCAGCAGCTCGGACTACAGGTGTCAGCAGGGTGATGTGCCACACGCGTGTCCGAGGCGATTGCGCAGAGGACGAGCTGTTTGCGTCACAGTTGAAAAACCAGCACCTGGCACTACGCCCCTTTCTGCCTCGCCCCTCCGCGCCCCTGCAAAGATCTCCCGTACAGATATCTTCCCAGTCAAATCTGTGATTGATGGGATGTGTGGCAGGACCCAAACGGTCAAATCAGCCAGAAGCATTCAATGTCAGCCAACCTACAGAAAGACAAGTTGACACCTATGATGGGGGGGCCTTAGTGATCTAATGACACGTGCCTCCTCATCCAACGGCCCTCCTTCTCTCACACCTAGTATAAATACTACACCCTTGTGTTCGAAAAATGGGATCTTGGCCAAAAAGAAATAGCCAACCTGGTACCATTTCTTTCTCTTCCGGATATTGACACTTGGTTCCCACACTTCATAAGCTTGACTAGAAGATTTCACCTGTTGGCCCGGTGGTGAATCCATTTTTTGAGGTCAACATTAACAATAAAAACAAATACACAATTTGATTTCATATGTGAGACGAAAGAGAAAATGAATTTGAAAAAAATTAAAATAACAATTATGAAAGAGAAGTAAATTCGGATTATAAATGAGTTAGGATTTACGATGTCACTTAACCGTCATTTCTTTAATGTCACAATAAACCAATAATGCAAATTACCAAGTTAAGATGTTAGACCCGATTTTTCAAGTTTAGTTAATTACATCTTTCGAGCGAAATTAACCATAATTAATTGGTTAACCTACTATATCTCTATGTCGATTAAAATCAAACAACTGTATTAAATCAATGTGAAAATACTCAATATGTCACCTAGAGTTTGGAGTATATTTCTATCTCCTAAAACAACCTAGGACATTAATTATTTTGGTCAAGAGTGCACAATAATTTCTCAATGATTGCACAAACCACATTACTCAATTATCTATTGGCCACATACATGATAAAAATTGAAACACAATAATAAATGCACAATAATTATAGTAATTAAAGCATTAAATGATGAATATTGACATAATAAAACTTAGGTCAAGTCACACCATAAATCCCAACATTAAACACTTAGCTCATTGTAAAATAGAAGCACAAAAAGATCATAGGGAGAGAACCCATTACAAAATGAAGGAGATAATAGAAAAAATTCAAGATAATGAAAGATAACATTCTCTTGAATATATTCTATGAGATATAATAGATTGAACTTTGAATATCCCTTTCAAACTTCCAAGTTTTTGCTAGAAATTCTCTCATTCTTCTTGCATATTTCCCTTTGAAGTGTTCTTCCCTCTTTCTTGCCTTAAAATTGAAGAGAAAAATGGTATTTAAATGGCCAAAATCGGCTCCGGTGAAATTGCAGAAGAGATCCCGAATTTTACTAGAAACATGCAAAATTTGCCCAATCGGAAAGCAGCGAGCGCGCACAGTGTAACCCTTTTGGTCTCGATCTATTAAAAATCTCTTCTCGCACGGACACCACATTAAGCATGCGCGCGAGCATAGGCATTTTTCTTATTTTTCTTTCTTTTGTCCATCTTGGTCCTCCATATAATTGCACGACAGGTCCTTCAACTTTGATCATGTACTATCTGGTCCTCAAATTTTGATCTTCATATCAATTTTGCCCTCCAAAATTTGCAACCCAAGGTCCTCCAACTTTCTAACTTGTGCATTTTGCTCCCCAACTTCACAATTTTGCATTGTTCTCTATTCTTAGGTGATTTTTGGTCTACAAAGCAAATGTTACACACTTGTGAGTAGAAATTCACTCATTTTAATCAATAATTAGCTTGTTTAGGTATTTAATAAGTGTGCTAAAACACACTTATCATATATCCATTGAATAGTATCTCTACTTGGATGATCTTTTATTTATACCTACTATTTGAAAATGTTGTACAAATTTTAATAATTGCTGAGAACAAACATGGGGCGCTGACTGGAATTAGAAAAAAATGCACTCAATCTATCAAAAGCATTGTGATACTGGTGTAAATTTTGTAATCTTGAAATTAAACATCAGCTTAAATTTTGTGATACTGTTCTTATATTTGAAGAGGGTTTGGTTTTAAATTTATGATCTCATATTCCCGAGTTAACTAAGAATTTGAATTCAACCATGAACATCTGTGACTTTTGATGCTTTTAATTGTGCATGTCCGTCGGTTGTGTCCAGCTACCGTGTTGGAATTTTGAAACTTAGACATTACGTCTTCCAACAACCCACGATTTTACATGTCTATGATCATTTCGACGAATACTCATAGGACAAGTATGTTCACGTGCATATTTGCGAATTTGAAAGTAATCACAACTTTTTAATTTAGTTGTTCTCAAACACTATTTGCAATTTTCATCTATGCAAACAATTGTATAGACTTGTTTGATTTTTTCACTCTAAATTCAAAATTGTACTCCATTACAAGCATGTGGACTTCCATCATAAGATCTTTTTTTGTGTTAAAAATTTGGCAATCTTCTAAATCTACATCTTCGGGAATTACATGTGATGTATGAGTTCAAGATACAAGGTGCTCGTTTGTAAAACAATTTTCTTCTCTATTGTTTTGAAGCATCTCAGATCCATCTAAAACAACAGTTTTACCATTTTTAGTAATAATATCTACATTATTATCTTGTGATATCTCCAACTCATCCCAATCAATATTCTCAATTTGATCCACTTCATTGTTATTATTTGTTTGCATTTCACAATGAAGATTGTCACTTTTATTTTGCATTTCACAACAATCTCATTGTCTTCCACTTCATGAAATAAATCACTATCTTCTTCTTGTTGTGGATGTTCAACTAGACATTTGCTCACAAGAGTTACACAAATGGGACAATGATTTTTTATTTTTTGTTGAGAGATAGCCCGTCTGAAGTAATTTTAATTGGAATTGTAAATTGTCCATTTCAAGGGAGAAGAAATCTCATCTCAATTTCATACGAAGATGAATCAACTTTGCAAAGATTTAGCTCTTCACAATACAGATCATGGTATAAAGTATCTGAAGATATTGAAACTCCTTTCACCATTTCATATCTCCCACTTCGTTTACATGTCCATTTTCCTTGATCATCATTAACAAAATCATTAAAATAAAATATATAAATCCATATTGTTGAGTCCATATTTGTAATTAGAATGGTAAGATTTTAGAATGTTAGCAAATAATCAATACATTTCTATATATAGTCGTTTTAAACAATTGTGGTCGTTTTACAAAACACTGAAGTCGTTTAACTACGGTCGTTTAAAACGTCTATAATGAAAATGTAGCTAAAAAATATATAAAATTCTGCTTTTCAAAACTACTTGAAATTGAAAAAAATACATTCAAACACTTAAATAAACACACAAAAAAAAAAAAAAAACACAAGATTAAAGAACAATTAAAAGTGAAAATAATATCTTACCAATATAAAATGTAGAAATATAAGGATTTCTTTATGGTTATTATATGGTAAGGATATTTGAGATATTTCAACAATATGTAAAAGAATAATTTGGATATTTTAATCTAAAAAAGACCGCAAAAACTTTTCTATGGTAAGTTGGGCATAATTTTTTTTTTTTTTGAAAGGCTTAACTAAACCTTTTATAAAAATTACCCTAAATATTTGGTCCCTTGGATGAGGGAAGATCTATTTGCTCGAGTACGTTTTGCAACTAGTTCTGGAAACCTCCTTTATGGGTTTTCCTTTTTCATTCTTACGCGATAATTCTTTAGGGCTTTTTGTGTATTTTTCTCTGAAAATGCT
>CM032645.1:6323649-6705896 GCA_019097785.1 Fraxinus excelsior | reverse complement strand
TCTGTTTATGTCATCATTCTCTAAAAGTTCTCATAATCAAACAAAGCATTTCTAGACTGTTCAAAAACAGTTTGTTAGGCTCAAACGGTTTTTAACTTTTCAAAAGTCCTACCAAATAGGCTTTTATGTAGTTTGCTTTTGCTTTTACCAAATAGGCTTTTATGTAATTTTTTTGTTAATTAGGTTTTAACAGACAAAATTAAGCGGAGTTTATTTTATAATTTTAAATTATAAACTTTCTCGGATAATTTTTTTTTTTTTTTTACACTGATAAGTGCATTTTATACACTTATATATGCCACAAAATATGAATACTTGTGGGTAAATATATTGGAATAGAACTTAATTCTATATAAATTATATTTTGCAGGACAACATTGATGAATATTGTGGAATTTAGGAGAAATAAGCGAAAAAAGACTAAAATCAAAGTTTATGGTCCAAAGTGAAAATAGTCAAAAGATTATCCGAAAAAAAGAACGAAGATTGGAAACCTAAGGATAAAGAAAGAGCTTTTCAAGTTTGGAAAATCGACAAGGGGGTTGATAATGCTAAACATAGTGTGAATTGTTTTGTTAGTGCAGTCCGCTTTGAACCACCATGAGTAAATCACCCAGAAGTCGAGCTCTAGACTTTAAATTAAGTGCTTAATGGGAAGCAACCCATTTTTCTATTTCTTTTCACTTATTTTGAATTAACTATTTTATTATCCGTAGTTTTAGGGATTACATTAGAATTTTAGGACCATATTTAGGAACTCGTGCATTTAAATTATTTTTAACACATTTTAGGCTGTACTTTAAGACTTGCATTAGTAACTTAGGTATGTTTACTTCTCGAGTTCATTTTATTTAGATTCATCGTTAACATCATAGCATTACATTGAGCTTACATTAATGTGA
This sequence comes from Fraxinus excelsior, assembly GCA_019097785.1. Lineage (NCBI taxonomy): Eukaryota > Viridiplantae > Streptophyta > Magnoliopsida > Lamiales > Oleaceae > Fraxinus > Fraxinus excelsior. Next base: position 6,704,994 of record CM032645.1, on the reverse strand, counting down.
TATGCATTCTTAATGTTGCAACTGGATTTCAATCTTCTTAACGTTAGAAGATTATAATTTTTCTTGTTGTGAATACATTACAAATATTTAAACTTTATTTGCTATCATTAATATTTATTTTGAATTCTCGAAACAGAAAATTGAAGTCTAACAACAAAGAAAAGTGCTAGTTGTCATGACGTCTACCAATCGAACCAACCTAATCATTCTACCTATCCGCATCTACTCCTGAGGAGTTTATGATCCTTAATCCTTTATTTAGATTATTTTGTCCTTACATTGAGGACAATGTTTTGTATGAGTTTTAGGGGGTGGCGGAATGTTCATGATACTTCAGACATTCATCAATATTAGAGTACAATTTACTTCTTTCTGCGTGATTGTACGTGTTAAAAAAATTAGTAGTAATTTTTATTTATTTTCTAATATTGTTTATTGTTTCGTATGCTTGTGTGTGTTTGATGGGCTTATCGACAATCATGTTGAATATTGGAATAGGTATAGACTAGGAATGGTGGAAATATTGCATGATTAGATTATCCAATACTTGTTTATGTGAAATTTGACGTTCTCTATGCACGACACTCATGTTTTACTCATTAATTTAGTGATTTGGCTCATTACTTAGAGGATAGTTTAACAAAGCAAGTTAAATTCGAAAAAACCCTATTGTATTTATCCATAATCCATTTTTAGAGAAGTTTGGAGATGGTTGAGCTAGTACACGGGAACGTTGAGATGAGTAAGGGTTCTTTGCATGAAATTATCTTGTGTGGATTGTCTAAAATCAATGAGACGAAGATGATGTGAAAGTCTTAAATTAGGGAGTTTAGAAACTAGATGTCTAAAAGAAAATTGGCATAACACTAATTTATATGTGAATAAAATCATTTTTTTGGGTCTGTATAACTCGAGTGAATAAGCATGCAAATGTTTAAAACCCGGTGCCCAAAATCAACTGACCAGGGAATTATTAGCTTAAAGTTCACAACATGGGTTATATAAAAATCAAATGAGAAGAAGTTTGGAAGAAAAGGAAAAATTCAAAAAAAAAAAAAAAAATTAAGAGAAAAAGGGAGAAAAAAGTAATAATTGAGAAAAGACACAATTACATTGATTAAGCCTCAAGACAGTTAGTTGATGGAACTATACCTTTGATGCGAGACAAGTAGTTTAGTTTATGTCTTAAAGGTTGAAGCAATAAAAAAATATAAGAGAATCTCGACTTGTAGAAGTGTGTGTACTTGTAAGGATAAGATACATCCAAACTAAAAGAGGGTAATGATTAGAATTAACTAAACTTCAACTTTAGGACGCACCCTGAGATAATTGAATAAAAAAAAATAAGTTTGGAGATGTGTATCTCTCGAGCTAAGAAATGAGATATTTGACACTATGAGTCGGGAGTTGAACCAATCATGAGCCTGATATGTTTACATGAGTTTACACCCACACACATCGAGTTTTGCATGTAACGGGTGAAGGTTGATTTGATTTTGTAATGTTGAAATTATTCATAGTGTTGATTGTTAAATTTCAATCCTGAGACAACAGTCAAATCATGTTTTGTTTGAAGTTAAGCTACAATTTGTTTGAGGACAAACAATTGTTCATGTTTGGGGGATTTGATAAGTGCATTTTATACATTTATTTAGGCTACAAAATATGAATAATTGTCGGTTAATATATTGGAATATGGCTTAATTATATATAAATTATGTTTCGCAAGACAACGTTGATGAATATAGTTGAATTTAGGATAAACGAGCGTAGGGACTAAAATGAAATAAAATCAAAGTTCAAGGATTAAAATGCAAATAACCAAAAGATGGTCCGGGAGAATAAATGAAGATGTGAAAGAGTCGAAGACCAATTGAGCGAATGAACGAAGTATTGGAAGAAAAAGAAGCGACAAAAGAGATCAAGATATGAGAAAGCGGAGTTTAGGAACTAAAACTCAAAAATGGATCTTCACCTATACTATGCCATAGCATAGTACATTTATCCATGCGGTCGAATGTTAGGCAATAGGAATTTTCTGGGTTGAAATTAGGTATAACATGCGATTGAACTATGTTATAGCATAGTACTTTTTCCGAAGAAAATATTTAGGTCCATTGTAAGACTCCGACTCTTATGGATACAATATTTGGGATGTCTTTTAAAGACCTAGGGCCATCGAGAAATATATGACTACTCATTGGAGAGCATAGAAGACAGCAAGAAACTTTAAGATAGATTCTACGATGTCAAGATCCAATCAAAATTCATAATTTGGGTGGTTTCTACTCTATATAATTATTGTTTTCTTTTTCATAACATGTTAGGCTGGATTTCTTTGTGTTAGAAGAACGATAAACCTTATAATATGAATTTTTAATCTCTACTTTTATATTTTTGACATTGAAAACACATTTTTAAATTTTGAATGATTTACATGATTATTTTTTCTCTACAATTATTGCTCACGGTAATTGTATGAATTTGGTAGATGCATTCAAAAGAAAATAGGACTGCCATGGTTTAAATCGTCAATAGGTCAAATAGAATATAAAATTATACCGCTATAGTTTATGTGAATTTTTAAGTATTCATAAAAATTCATGCACTCTTGTATGTCCGCATCTGTCGTAGAAATATAGTCGAAAGACTCGAGACATATATGAGAGTAGATTTAACGTTACTCGAGAAGATTGTAAAATAAAATATTAATATTAATTCTTCAAAATTAAACCGTGTTGTCAATGGGTAGAACTAAAGTAAAAAAGATTATTGGATGGGGATTCGGGATGTTAGTGTGCTTGTAATTAATTAAAACATGCTTGCATTCAGCATAATTTACATTTAGTTTAATTAATTTACCCGTAATTGTATACGTAGATTATTTTAGTTATAAGTTTGTAGAGTTAATACCCTAAATAGTCACTGAACTTTGCCAAAAGTTCCCAGGAGGTCACCGAACTTCAAAACTTCCCTAATTAGTCACTGAACTTTGCAAAAAGTTTCTAGGAGGTTACTAAACTTCAAAACTACCCTAAATAGTCACTGAACTCTACTAAAACTTCTCAAGAGATCACCGAATTTTGCAAATTGGGACCCCATACATCAATAATTCAGTGACCCTCCAGGAACTTTTTGTAAAGTTGAGTGACTATTTAGGGAAGTTTTGAAAAAGTTCAGTGACTATATATGGTAGTTTTAAAGTTCAGTGACCTCCTAGGAACTTTATGCAAAGTTCAGTGACTAATTGGGGAAGTTTTAAAGTCCAGTGATCTCATGTGAACTTTTGGCAAAGTTCAGTAACTATTTAGAGTATTAACCCATAAATTAGGATTATTTGGTAATTATTATATATATGTAATAGAAAATTATAAATTGACAAAAATACATACAAATGACAAAATTATTGAATTTTGCATATATGGATGAATTTTCAAAAAAAAAATCATTTTTTTTATTTTTTTATTTTTATATATTTTTTCACCGGTCCGGTTTAGTTTTAAACCGCAAATAAAATTCTCAAACCTAAACCAAACCGATTTTGACCGGTTTGGTTTGGTTCAAAACCATTTCGTTAACGGGTCCACGTGGCACCAAACCGACGATTTCTAAAATGCGGTTTCGGTTCGATTTTCCGGTTTGGCGGTTTTTGCTTACAGCCTAAAACCATGTTCTACTTCTGCTGCAGAACAGAGATCCATGCTTCTGAATTCCCAAGTCTGATGCAAATCATCAAGTACGGAGTGACTGCAATTTTGCTTTTAACAATCTTCTGAGATTGAAATTCTAGGACTGTAATATATCATTTTACCAAAATAACAGGAAAACAACACTTACAGAAAGCTAAATAAAGTATCATCAGCTAGTAAGGATGAAGCAGCAAATAGTAATGTACACCCCCAGCAATGGCTTGAATTTCTTTATGTTAATATCGGGATCTTCCCCTTTCTTTTCATTTCTTTTGAGCAGGCTAAGTTCTCCCTGCCACTGTGACAGATGGATGCTGGAAAACTAATGGAAGCATGAGTCATGTATTTCAAGCTTACGGAACTCCCAATCAGAGAGACGTGCAATATCTTTGAAAAGAATTTCTCCCGCAAACTTTACAAAAGAGGTATGATAGCTTAAATTGGTCTGTCATGCAGGCTTTCAATTTTCTTACTGTCTAGTAACTGTCCTTATATTATGTACTCTTCCCATCCTAGCCATTGACAGCATTAGCTTAACAATTTTCAGGCTCGTTGTAAGGTACCCAAGCTGCTTCTCCAGGAAGTTACATCACTGAACAGCCTTGATATACAGCTGTGTTAGGATTGATACCACTTGTTATGATACTAATCATCGGATTGAGATGTTGAAGTTATATGACAAAGTAATAAAATATTTGATCGAGAATAAAAGAAGATAAGAATATGATAGAGGAATTAAGAGATTTTATTGTACCACAAGAACAATAATGAAGAGAGAAAAATATTACAATGATCCTAAAAGCTAGTAATCATAAATCTCACACTATATAATTGTATAGAAGAGTCTAGTATTTATAGGAAACATGCAGAGGACGTTCAAAACCTCTTGGTAGAGTTGTTGATGAAGTAGGATGCCAAAAATTGAGTCTAAAACGAAGTAGGAGAAGAAAAACGTGAAAAACACACATTCGGGCCCGAAAATTCATTGTGGGTGCGACCCGGGCGCCCTAGCCCGATACCTAGGCGCCAGGGTTCTGCCCCATATTTTAATGTGGCGTCTGGCGTCATTCCCTCAGGTTAATGCTTCGAAAAGTGTTTTTTGCCATCCAAAAATCCTCCTTCAAATCAAACTTCTAATTATTATTGAAATTTGATCTACTTTAAATTTGTTTCAATCATCCAAACACCAAATTAGGGCTATAACCAAAAACCGTCAAACCGGAAAATCGAACTGAAACTGTATTTTAGAAATCGTCAGTTTGGTGTCACGTGGACCCGTCAACGAAATGTTTTGAATCAAACCAAAAACGGTCAAAAACGATTTGGTTTAGGTTTAAGAATTTTAATTGCAGTTTAAAACCAAACCGGACCAACGAAAAAATATATAAAAATAAAAAAAATGAAAATTTATGAAAAATTCCAAATATGTAAAATTCAATAATTTTGTCATGTTGGGGTATTTTTGTCAATTTCTAATTTTCTATTACATATATATTATTATTACCTAATATCCTAATTTATATATAATAATCTCAAGACTAACCTAATATATCAAAAGCTCTTTTCCTTTTTCAGAATTCGGATGAACTTCAGCCGACACTCCACACGACCTTGGCCATTAACACCACACCAAATCGGAGACAAAAAGATCTTGGGTCTTCGGTGATAATATTTGCTACGAATAAAGTTTTAGATCAATAATTTTTTTTAGCAAACCGAGATAAGAAATTTGAAATTATATGAGTTTCGCACTTCTCTCAACTATTGGATGATTGTGAAATAAATTCATTCACTTTGATGGAAATTGTTTATCTACTATGTACATTGTTCTATTCTATCTGTGTGAACATACTCTTGTTTTGTGACTGAATTATGCATGATAAAATATGTCAATAGAAGCTAAAATGTGTTCATGTGTAATTTGATATGTGGATGAACTGTTTAATAAACTAAAAGAAACCAACAATGACTCCATTGACAACTATATTTGTATCAATTTAATTGTTGTGTTTTATTGTATGCTTAGATATTTTGTTAAACTGTTTCTTTAAATATTTTAAGTTAATAAGGATGATATCCATTCAATTAGTCTATTAAACTCTTGGATTTTGATCCAATTGGCGTAAAGTTTATCATTTAAGATGTTGTCTTATTGATGCATCAATAACTGTATTATGAAATTATATGCTTTCAAATAAATATTTAGTTTATATGTGTTTTGGGTCTTATATTTAGCTTATTAGACTTATATTATAACGTTATCGTAACGTTTTAGCTTAAAAAGGGCGAACAAAAAACTATTACTACGATTTCACTTGAATTTAGTTAGTATTTAAATTTATTGTAGATATATCTAGTTGTTTTAGATTTATTGCTAGTAAGATATAAATATATATTGAATTCAATGAATCAATGATATAAAAGTAGAATGACAAAAAAAATATACGATGAAACCGGCGGTTTAAAATCGGACCAAACCGTTAGGTTTAGATTTCAGTTTTTTTCAAACCGTTCAAAATGGTTTGATTTGAAAATCTGTCAAAAACCATAAAATCGGACCGCTTACACCCCTACACCAAATTTTCAACTCTTCTCAAAGCAACAGGCACTTGTGATGCAGAATATGGTTCAGGCAGCAAGTTTCATTTCTTTTTTTCCCATACGACTTTGGGGCTTTGCATTGCTACTATACTGCTAAAAAGAGAGATTTTGAGTGCAGTTAGCCAGTTACTATTATGTATCCTTGTGTCTCAACATTGGAAAGAGATGAAATTTTGGAATGATCGGGTAAACTTTCGGGTAGATTACACGTGCAAAGTTAAGAAAACAGTCATGTTGTGTTATCTATTATCTGCTGAGAGCTATACATGGAGCTGGCTTTTCTTTTGATCAGTTAGGAGGGTAATGATGAAAATTTATCTCATTTATAATTGAGGGAATTTTATAGATCAGGTATGACGATAAATTGTGGCCCCTACATCCAACCTTTCTACATCTCTCTCATGCAGCCACGACTGGAAATAAGGAGCTTGAGATAGTCTCCTTTTTTTTTACTCTCTAATAGTGTCATTTTACTCAAAACTTTTGCAAAGTCGTTATATTGGTTTGTCGTTGGTTAAGAGTCAACGGTCTGGCTGCCAATCGAGTGTACATTTTTTTCTTGATTCCGTAACAGGGGTTGACTTACTAGATAATATTATATCATGACTGTGTGTTGTTACAAGAGAACTTCTTGATTATTCATCTGAGAACTTACCTTCACAGTAGATTGTTCAACTTTAGGCTTCCCTAGAATCCAGAAAGTATCTACCCTTCCGATCTCTTTGGCCATCATATATTTCATGCTTAATGTACATGTGCATCTAATTCTATTCGTGATTCTACTGATTCTATGCTTTCATTAACAAAGTGGAGAGGTATTATGTTTCTCGATTGTTCGACCTCCGTTCTCACTTCATGTTTGTCACCCAAAAATATGGACATTTACTTCAACTTGCACATCCTCACCATTAGAATTTCGACTACTAGTTACCCCATTTTGAAAGTTAAATTGTAATTTTAGTTCAAATGAAGTAGAAAGATGAAAAAAAAAACGTAGTTGAATTTGAATTTTAGTTTCAGCCGTGCTCAACGAAATCTCAATTGGATCACTAAATTTAATTTGTTCGGATTAAATGAACCTTGTTTGGTGCACATTATTTTCAAAAGAATGTATTTTTTTTGTTGATATGATGGGGAATATGTGATTGAAAAAGAAGGAAAAGTTATTGATGTGATGGAAAGGGTAATTGGCGCAAAACGTCCCTACCTATTACGGGGTTTGTGGAAAGCGTCTCTACGTTTGATTTTTTTTGTGCAGAACGTCCCTACCTTTGTATTTTCTTGCGCAAAACGTCATTTTCACCAATTTTCAACATAAAATGACCATTATACCCTCCTATATAAATAAAAAGAAAAAAAATAAAGAATAAATTGCAATATGCTCCTAAACTTTTTTTTTAAATGCAAATCAATCAAAGATAATTGCAGGAAAATGACTCACTTTATCATAATTGTACCCAAACTCCCGTCTCCACCCAAAAATTGAAAACCCTAGCTCTTCCCCAACACCTCCAGAAAATCAATAGTACTGATCCCAACGTTGAAGGATAAACCAGGAGGGCTCGAAATTAAGGTAATGTTAAACAGGCCGTTAGTGGTTAATCCAACAACTTGTAAGGGGCCCGACACAAGACCTCCCACTGCTGGCAGGGAAGCATTGCAGTTCGCAAGAGAGGTTAAAACAAGGCGACAATTCAGGAAGTTGAGAAGAATTCCAATAACACTCAAGTTGACATTAAATTGTCCAAGTGAATTTGTAGTAACATTGGCAATATTCATTCCAGGAGGACATTGCAACTGCACCGTAACATCTGTAGAAAATGTATTTTTGTTAATGATAATGTAGTAGGGAAAGGTGGTGTTGTGCCACCAATGGTGCTATTGAGAGTACAATTTACAATCCCATTTACAATTAGTGAGACGTTGAGTTTGAGAAATTGGGCATTTGTAATTTAGGTGGACATTATAGCAATAAAGATCAAAATCAAGAGACGAGAATTGTGGGCCATTTGGATTTGAGTTTTTTCTATTATAGATGATGGAGTGGTTTGCAAATTAAGGTCTCCGAGTGCACTCAATTCTCTTAAAGGTTGAAGTTTCTACGTTCTTCCACAGCACATGAATAAAGCGTTCCCAGCAGCGCCTGCAAAATTGCGACTGTTGCTTAGCACCGCCGTTGATGCATCGGCGAGCAACGGCGCTTGTTGCTACTGTTGACAGCGATAAGTGCCGCTGATTTAACGGCGGCGGCGCCAAAGGAGAGAAAAGGGGAAGAGTTAGGGTTTTCAATTTTTGGGTAGAGATTGGAGTTTGGGTATAATTATGATAAAGTGAGCCATTTTCCTACAATTATCTTAGACTGATTTGCATTTTAAAAAAAATTTAAGAGCATATTGCAATTTATTCTTTATTTTTCTTTTTTTATTTATATAGGAGGGTATAATGGTCATTTTATGTTAAAAATTGGTGAAAAGGACGTTTTGCGCAAGAAAATACAAAGGTAAGGACGTTCTGCACCAAAAAATCAAACATAGGGACGTTTTGCGCCAATTACCCTGATGGAAAATATTATTTTATTGAAGAATGTGAGGTTGAAAATGAGTAGAAGAATGAGAATGAAAAAAATAATGTGGATCAAACAATAATTACAAATTTCACCATTTTGTCACATACTCCCAAAGATCTAGAAAATAATAGGATTGACAAATTCCCAACATTTTTGCTTTCTGGGAAATAAATAAAAATTGAAGGGACTCAAAATCTTCATTTTTGAAGGATACTTGAAAAGAATATGGAGATTTTTTTATTCAATCAAAATATACCAAATTTTTAATCTAGAACGTGTTCGATCGTGCTTAAAATCCAATTAAAATTGAAAATATAGTCGTTATTGAGTCTCACTCATCTAATAAAAATTAACAATAACGATTAATTTTTCAATTTTAATCATATTTTAATCTCTATCGAACACGCCCTTAATATTTTTCTTCTAGCTAATTTAGTAAGCAAATGACAATTCAAAACAAAAACAAAGAACAATTCTAAAATTGGTGGTTTTCAAGAAAGAAAAATGAAAGTAAACAACACAAAATATATTAATGTAACCCATTTTTTCTACATTATAAAAAATAAATATTTTCTTCTGCATTAATACTAGAAAAATATATCCTATTTGATTATGAAATCGTTGTTATTTATCCATTTTTGTTGGTAATCATCATAAAATTCAAACCCACAAATCTTGACCGTTCATTCCCATCACATCAACATATTGTGCCAAATCATCACTAGGTGGACCCTACATGTTCATCAATCATTGCAAGATTATATTTGAACCAAATGGCCCCACCACCACCACCACCACCACCACCTCCCTCCAAAATAAAAATTACATAACCCCACCCTAACTTTAGTTACCATGCACCTCCACCACACCCAAAAATTGCCACTAGACAAGCCTTTCTATGATTTTTCCCCCATTTCTATTGTACTCTCTCTTTTAGCCAAAGTCCAGTGAGTACAATCCAGACAAAGCCAAATTCATGGAGACAGAAAATAAGGTAAAACAAATAACTTTCCCTACCTCCCCTATCTTCTTAGTTCTTTCCCCATCTTTTTTTCTGCTAAAAAGCTCTTTTCTTTTTTCTCTGCAGAAGCTCCTCCATACCCTAATGACTTAAAAACGGTATAGGGTTTATGTTCTGGTGAGTACTGAAAAGTACACTTCATTATCTTGCATTTTCTTACCCTTTTCTGAGTTTTTGCTCTCTGAGACTGCAAAAGTTCACTCTTTTACCCCCGTTTTACATTCCCTTTTCTGCATGCATTTTCCTTCCAAAAATGTAGTCTCAAAACTGTGCATTTTCACCGTTTTTTCTTAGGGGACCTACAGGGTTTTTTTGATGTGGTATTTTGATGATAAATGTTTTTTTCTTCTTACTTTTGTTCGCATTTTCTCAGCAGCCGACAGAACCGCTGGTTTTTGCCTTCTTATTAGGGCTAGGTTTGAATTGAAACTGAAAGGGAAATAGAAGATTACAATGAAACTTCTATACGATGTCGTGTCATATAAGAAAAAAAAAAAAGAAATGAACTTTTCCCTCATTTTCTTAATAAAAACACGTGCTTTTTTATCTTACATTTCCTGGTTTAGAATTTTTACTATTTCTATTTCCACCAAAATTTTGATGGGCTGGAGATTTTTTTTATTCTCTCTCTCTCTCTCTCTCTCTACCCATTTTCCAGTTAACACTATATTTTTTATTTGTCATTTTCTTTTATTATAATGATATGGCAACTACTAATTTGACAACTACTTAATTTTTTTCCCTGAATATTAATTAGAATATAAATTTAGAAATATTCCAAGAGGTAAAAAGAAATCATAAACAAAACAGAGGATTCTGAGAATCTTAATCATAGGATTCCTATTTTTGATAGTCTTCAAATGGTACCAAGATTTTCAAGAAAATTGGTAACTTTGTATCTTCTCTCAAAATCCTTCCATTACATAAAATTCTCGTAGCCCATATGATAATATTGCAAATGCTTGTTTACTATTCCAATCTATTAGATAATTTAATTTATTTATTTACCTAAAACTTTTGCTAATACCTTAACCAATAAAATCATCCTCTTCGTTATATTATTGATAGGTATAGATATGATATATGATTGTCAATAATCTTTTTTTTGGTCCTTGACATGTCTTGCTTTTGCTAAATTGTGTTACAGTGTATGTTTTTTTGTATATTGTTCAGAATATGAATATGGTTGAACACAATAGCTGTTGGGATGGGATTGATAATGGAGCCATGCCCGACGAAGAGTTTGAGAGCATATTCAGTCTTTTGGATTTTCCCATGGAGAGTTTGGAAGGAGATGGACTGGTTGGAGATTGGGATATGAGTAAGTCACAATGCCTCGGGCCTATTCCTACGGACACATTAATGGAGTTGCCACCAAATCCACAGGACAAAATTGGCACTGTGTTACCACATTCCCTGCGTAAATCGGTTGCTCCAGTGAGTCTAACATGCCTAGTTCTGTGAAATTAATGGATAGTATTATATATGCTGCAATTGAGTGGTTAATTAGTTATCTTTTTCAATACTTTCTGGATCTGAATTTTTGTTCTTTTAAATATTATTCTCATCTTTTTTTGTGGAATGAGCAATCGTGTAGGGCATAGAGTCCACGAGTTCATATTAAAATTGAAATGCAATGACAAAAAGACGAATAATCTTCTTCCTCTTGACTGGCATGTGATGTGTCAAACTCAAAATCCCAACAAGCTGTCGCTAAAATGAACTTAATTGAGTTTCTCATAGCTAATGCCTATCTGTAGGCTTAGCATTTGGGCGTCTTGCCCTTGGAAGCCGGTTTGAAGGCAAGCTGATGTGCTTGTCACTTAGGTTTGTGTAGCCACCTACTGGGGAATGAGTCGAATGACCCTTGTTGGTGGACAGGGCAACCAAAACATGTTGCTTCCAGTTGATGGTTGGGTCAATGAAATCACCTAGCTGGGAGTGTGAGTTGCCACAGACATCAGTTCTTAAAATGAAGGTTGGGTTTTGTAATAAATCTAATTGAGTACATTTCTGTTTCCTAAGTTTAAGATTGGTTAGTGGGTTTATAAACACTTGGACAGCCTTCTCATACAAGTTAAGTTCTACCCAATCTCGGATGAAATTTGTTGCTGTCATGGTGACCTATGGACAAATGTTACTATCGAATGACTGGGTACACGAAGCCACTGAGCTCTGAAGGGGTTCCCATGGATGTTAATTTTTACAAGCGGTGAATTGTAACGGTCTGATTTAAGTCTCATGTTGCTAAGGCTTTGCCTGTGACTTATAAGCACTTTGGCATATCCTCCTTAGAAGCTGGTTTTGAGGTGATTCTACTCGATGTGCTGTAAGCTTGAATGACGAGTAACACCAGCAATACTTTTAAAACCCATGGACATTAAAGTTCAGGAATTATCTGACTAAAATTGTCATCTAACTGATTTCTAGTGGGTCACGGAAGTAATGAGGTCGTTACAACATTACCAAGTTGGTATTCTTCGATGATGATGAAAAATATATTCTGCCTCCCATATTGCCTTCTAATTTTAACTATATGGACTCAGTGTTTCTATAAAGTGAAAGAATGAGACTTTGTCGTATGGTGTGGTGCTCTGTTCCTTATGAAGCTTCACGTTTCGTTTATAAAATTCTGAATTCATGAAACTTGCTAAGCTTTCTAGTTTAAAATACATTTTGCATACCTCAAATTATATCTGTTGAGGTCTAGAGGGTCATTCTGGAGTCTACTTTTGCAATCACTCTTCTTGATTTCAGTGGGTGACATTTTCTAAAGCCAATGCAGAAAATCTTTTCAATTCTGACTGAATATTTGTGGGATCATCAGATCAAACCCTTTCTTCAGGAAAATAGGATTATGACCAACTGTTGAACTGGTCATTATTTAAACCAAAGGTGGTATTTAACATTATATCATCTGCATCTCTTTCTGGGTTTTCACTTTTTTGTTTTTGTTTTTATTTTTTATTTTTTTTTTGGCTTCTGCGATGGTGGTGTTGTTTAGTTGGTGACCTTGATACCGGTATATTAAAATGCTTTTTAACACCGGTCTAGTAGCATCACTTGTGTCCCTAAATTATAGGTTCAATTAAATACAAGAATTTATAACTCATTTATTATGATATATCATATATTTACACCTAGACTGGTGCTAGATAGCATTATTCCTATATTAAATATCCATGTTGTATGCATGTTTTGTTCAAATATTTTGATCTCGTGTGGAACTTAACATGGCTAGAATGTGAAATCACATTGCTGTATCATCATTTTTATGCGTATATCTGCTATTATGCCATCATTTCTTCTCTGATCATTCGTTTGATTGCTTTACCATAAAGATTGATGAGCAAAAGCAGCTTCCAGAAGAAACCTCCAGCTTAGTTATTCTTCGCCAGCATAAATTTACCGAGGCCCAAGAGTATGGTGTTTTCCAGACGCAAAGCCCTGTTTCTGTACTTGAAAGCAGCAGATACTGCTCAGTTGGAAAGTGTATGCCGATCAAATCTAAGCGAGTTAGATTTCTCACATGGCTTTCAGCTTGCATTGTCATTCCAGTTCAAGCCAGATCTAAGCGAATTAGATCCTTGACTGTAAACCCATGGCTTTTGATTTCTCCTATATCTTCTGCCTCTTCTACCTCTAAGACTTCAAATTTTAGGAAGAACAAGGACAAGAGGAAGAAATTGTCCCAGCTTTCAGTTTCCAACAAAACCATGGACTATCCCTTTCAGAAGGCTAAAGCTTCATCAATTGTATCAGATTCTGTAGAGCCGCAAAATACTTTCTTGCAGAGGGTTACAGCATCAAAGAAATGCACACATTGTGAAGTGACAAAGACACCACAATGGAGGGAGGGACCATTGGGGCCAAAGACTCTATGCAATGCATGTGGGGTTCGATACAGGTCTGGACGCCTATTTCCAGAATATCGTCCAGCAGCAAGTCCTACATTTGTTCCATCTCAGCACTCCAACTCCCACAAGAAGGTTATAGAGATGAGAGACAAAGGTAAACAGCATGCAGAAAAAGTCGAGGAACCCTTAATTTCTCCACCTCCTGGTTTTGTTCCCATGGGAAGCTATTTGTTCGATTTTATATGCTGAAATAAACGGCATTGAAGTTCTAGTTTTCGGGTTGGTTTAGTTCTAAATTTAATTTTTTGTCGGAATGCTTGTTTCTTGCTCTTTTTCCTAGATGTATGGAGGCATGTTTGCTGGTATGGTGACTTTGTAGTTAAGAGTTGTGTACAAAATTGAAATGGATCTTGATTAGTATGAAGGAAGAGCTGGATATGCTAGAAGGTTACTTTGAAAAGTTAAATATTAATTTTAACCAAACATCTCACATGATTCAAAAGTACTACTCACTCCAAGCAAAGGCAATTTATGTTTGGAACAAATTTTTTTAGTAAAGTGTATCTGATTTACTTCTAGCAAGCTGCTGTAAGTTTTCACTAAGTCTATGTTTGACACACATTGTTCAATGAAATAATATTTTTTATCACATCAATAATTTTTTTTTTTTACTTTTTAATCACATATTTTCCTTCATATCACTATTTAAAATACATTCTTTCTTCAATAATATCTATCAAACACACCCTAATATCTTTAATAATGTCTTAGAAAATTTAGGATTTCTTTATGAAAAATTCTCTAGTAATGGATAAAAATAGATAAATTTTAGAGTTTCACCCCTTGATTCACACATTGAAAATCTTGTATCAAAGCGAGCTCTTTTATTTTGGAATTCGTTAATTCAGAAAAAATCAAATTTTCCCAAGTAGGACTCAAACCTACGACCAACTACTTTATCACTCCTCAAATGTCCCCATTCAAGTTTAATGAATTAAAGACGTTATTGAGGTTGTTTTGAACAACATATTCTTGCTTCTACCATTTTTATTTTTACACCTTTTCCATGTTAATTTTTTTTTTCAATGCTCCTTACCACTTATCTACTTAATTCTATTTTAAAGATTTTCTACCTAATTTTTCATGCATAATTTATTTATTTACCTTTTGCTTACAAGTTTGGTATAATGAACAGATAACAGAATTGATATTTATTCTCTAAGTTTTAATATATCATTGTTTGGTAGAAATTTAAATTAAAGTCAACAATTAATTTTAACCATATATTTTATGAGTCCCTCAATTTTTTAACCATACATTTTATATTTTATATTTTTTAATCAAAATTTGTTAAATATCTGATTTTAATCCCCTACCAAACAAGGCATAATGATTTTAGTTGATACAAATTGGAAATCAAATCGAAGTACAAAGACAGTAAATAAAATTATAATTAACCTTCATCATCAATGCAAAAAGTGGTCCAATGTACAGACAGCATGGGTGGACGTGAGTGTCATCAAGTAGTAGAAGAACGTTGCTTGTCCTATGACTATTGTCCGGTGGAGAGTACACTTCGCATGTCTTGTCTTGCCTTTTGGACCTCATTCTTTTAGTTTTTATTTTATTTCTATTAGCCTTCGTAATTGCATGTTAGCAATTGCCCAATTAATCGAATTATCCTTCAGATTAGTTGACTCGGACGAGTCTACTTAGATTATTCAATAAGACAATATTATTAGATTCATAAACCATAGTCAAAGCGTTTTTGTGAGCATTATTAATGATGTTCTATCGAATCTATTGACCAAATTATTAATCGATAACAATAAAAATCTAAAAAAGTTTTAGTAAGATGAGAGAGTTTTCTTGTTTTACATGGAATAAATGTCTTGATGTGTCTAAATGAATAGACAATGATCGATTTGAAGAATTAGTAGCATGTCTTGTCATATGCAACACAACAATACTTTGTCTTGAGGCGCAAATTTTGTCGAGGTTTTAGTGACACAAGACTTTTAGAGTTTCTGTGTTCAATGTTATGAACTATATGTTCCTTGTAGAAGTTATCGGGGCATTTATGTAGCTTGTCATATGTAAGCACTGATTAAGAATCATTTTTTGAGATCATTACGATTATAAGTGTCTTGCGATATTATTTATTGATAATCGATTTCTTCATGTTAAGGCGTTGCACGCAAGCACGGATATGACCATATTAGTCTACAAAGTCTTTAATAAAAATCTTATTCGGTCTTTTACAAATTGTCATATGAATTGAACTACGTTTTTCTTTGTCAAATAATAATAAATGATGGCAAATATGTCAAATCATTGCTCTACAACCTCTAGCATGTGTGAACACATTTTTTTTTTTCTTTTTGTGGATTTTATAGCAATTTCTTCTAAATTAATTTTATATTTTCACACGCACGTACATAACTACTTCAAAATATTGAATTCAATTGTGTTAGAAATCAATTATTGGCAGTGTCGATGACGTGAATACGCTTTTATGAACTTTTTACGTGAATTATAGATTGTCTCGTACTATTGTACGTTATTTATTCAACATTAATTTGTTTAAAATCAATTACTAGCGTGGTCGATAACTTGGGTTTCGTGAACCTTTTAGGTACATAAAGAATAGGCCAATATGTGTTACTAGATATTCAATGTTAAGAGTACTTACCAACCATCAATGGCAAAATTTTGAAGGACCATAAAATAAAGAAATCCCCAAAGCTGGCTATTTCATGAAACCCCACCCCACCCCTATATATCTATATATATATATATATACACACACACCCCTACAATATGTTAGTCTTTTAGTGCTTTAAAGAGTGTTAAATAATTGGCTTACTTTTATAGTATATGTCTCTTTCAATGTCCATTTGCATATGGAATTTTACCATAATTTATGTGGAATGTAAGGTTAAGCAATTCTTTCACGACATTTATTGACTTTCGCGGTCTATCAATTAGCACTCGTGATATGTTTGCCATGTATGAATAGTTAATAAAGACATTCGAACGCATTTGATAAAATTCATAAATTATCTTTGACTCGTAATATTAATAATGTGGATTGTTTTTTTGGGGGTGGGGTCTTTTCACGCTCAAAATAGAATTACAATTTGGCATGAATCTGACGATTTTAAGAAACATGGTCGTTGTTTCCACGATTGAGGTAAATGGTTTAAGGATTAGTATATTCTTTTCCTCCACTTCCTCCCCCGTCCCTCCCTTAGAGAAAGAAACAATATTGTTTTTACCGAACAATTTTAGACCAGGAGCTTAAATTATTATCGTAATTACATTCAAATCATAAATATATTTACTTGAAAAATCTAATACAACTAGATTGTTTGCAACTACAACCGATCAAATTGATGTTAATCTACTTTTCTCTTTCAACACGTTCTCTTGATATTCGAATCTCGTGATTTTCTCTTGACACTTGATACAAATTAGGTCATGGTAGGCCTAAGGACGAAGAATATCATGTCACCCCAAAATGGGACTGTGCTCGAATGGCAAATTTTAAGATCTTGTAGCAGTAAGAATTGCTCAAATTTGGTATTAAAGCAATATTTTCTATATGTTCATGCCCCTATTCGTTTCTCATTCTTTTTTTTCTATATACTTATTTTCAACCACATATTCACACAATAAAATATCATACAAGTAAACACAAAATTTTTCCTTCCTTTTTAACTACACATTTTCTAAGAAATTCACTATTCAAAACAATGTTTTTCCAAAAATAATGACCACAAAACGGGGGCTATAATTGTTTTCTTAATTATTTTTTATCTTTTTGTGAAAAGTGATTTCATTTTAATCATAATTTTGTGAATTTTGTTTTTAACTTTAAAAAAAAAAAAAAATTAAAATTGATCTAAAATATTAACTTAAAAAAATATATATATATGCTATAAACTTTTGGGTGTCAGTTTTTGCATATTTAGCGTTTTGATAATATTAATTCTATTTTCTGACATTACCATAGCATAAATGTCATAATAGGGGTGTTAAATAGATCGTGTCGAGCCGCTCGACTTGCCCACTATTGGATTTGACTCGATCCATTATGCGAGCTGACTCGATTCATTAAATGTGAACTTGACTTTCCGACCAACTTGCATGAATATTGAATTTTATGAATTACGAGGTGGTAGTGACTCGCACAAATATTTTTTATTTTTATTTTTTGTGTGACTACTAGTGGGGCAAGTTGCTTGCAACTTTTAACACCCCTATGTAAAGAGTATAAATATATAAAAATTGGAGAAAAATGTTAATGAATCCAACAATATAAAATATTTTATAATTTTTTAGTTAACTTTTATTAAGTTATTCTAAATATTTGTTTATGTTGACTTCTTGTTCATTTGTCAATCATATTTGTAAAAGAAATCACTTTTTATATTTTTAAATTATATAATAATATTTTTCAATTAAGGTGATCTTATCTAAATCAAAAATATGAAAATAAAATATTGTAATAAATAATAAGCAAGAAAAAAATAAGTTCAAAATAAATTGGAGGATTAAAATGAAAAATAAACATTGGAAATCTGTCACCAAGAGTAAATCGTGACATGTTTATGAAATATTTGAAAATAGTGGGAAGGTGTTTGTAATTATCATAAATCTAATGAGAAGTTTATGTAATTTTAAATAGGGCTGGGCTGGACATGGTTCGATTATGAAGATAATCGAACCGAACCAAATTTTTTGAGTATTTAATAAATGAAATCGTCGGATTCAAATATAATTATAGAACCGTTCGGGTTCGGTTCGGTTCGGTTCGGTTCTGTACCATAATTAATTTCTTTAACATTTACAGCAATACTATATAAATACAACTAATGACATGTTATTCGTAACTTCGATGGGCAGTTGGAAAGGGGAAGCCGGACTCGGCAGTCGGTGGCTTCGATTTGGGCATGTAGATGTAGGTTTTCAATTTATCAAATGATTTGTGGTTAGTAGGCATGTGTTTACCGAATGAAAGTATGAAATTGAAAAGGGAAGGATAAAATCTTAAAAATACCTAGATATTGAGTTAATAATGAAATCAATAATTGGACAAAAAAATTGAATTTAAAAATTGGGTTGGATTAGACTAGCTAGACATAGACTTGACTTGGGAGTTGGAACATTAATCACTAAATTAGTTAATTTGCCTAGAAAAAATTAAAATAATTTAATTAATTCAATATAAAAAATTTAAAAAATTATTTAGATTCAGTTCTTATTCTTCAATTCTTGGTCCAGAATTGAGAATCGAATCGAACTCATTGGTTCACGAATCAAATATCCATTTGAATATTTAATTTATGAAGAGCCGTTCGATTCAGTTCGAGTTCGAGTTCGATTCGATTCGGGAGTTTTGTCCCACACAAAAGGGTTGAAGGATAAAAAAAATTCAAATTATAGTTATTTGGACTAGGGTAAATATGTCTTTTCAACTGACATTTTTTACTCAGACTGCTACAGTCAGTGAAAAGACTGTGTGCATAAATCCTCTGTCCTCTTATCTCTCTCTCAACTTAATTCGTTTCACGTCACTCTATTAGAATAAAATTATTTTTATTTTAGTTATAATCAATATTATCTAATTTTAAAGATGAAAATATTTCAAAATTTGTATACAAAAATAAATTAAGCCTTTTGTTTTGATTTATTTATTTTTATTACAATTAAACATTATTTGTAAATTCACATCTCGTAGGGTCTACGATTCAATTTTATCAACTTATAATTTTAACGAAAGAAAAAAAATGAAATCCAAACAAAGGCTATTTCAGAGTCGTAAAAAGATGTATTGAAGTTCCAGATTCACGTGAGAATTGACTCGAGAGCAAAGAAAAGTATTGCAAATAAAGTTAATGTTTGGTTCTTATTTTATGAAATTCATTTTTTCTCTTTTCAATCACGATACACTGCGTTGATTTTTTAATTAGAATCTACAAAAATCATATTTAAATCAAAACGTGTGCAAGATTTTAATAATTAAAAGGGCGATTTGTTACTTAAATAATTAATTAATCGTTTTTACTAGTTAATAACTCACACTGTCCATTTGGATCAGATCTGCATAAACATACGAGTAGCAGACAAACCAGGAATCAGGTGAGAGAGAATTGGAGCCTTCTGAACGTTGTCGTTTTATATCCATTCAAACGAGAGAGAGAGAGTGTGTGTGTGTGTGTGTTTTCCGTCGACTATTTTGTTAACTGTACCGACGATTTTCAGGGAGATGTTTTGTGTTAAGTTTAGCAGTGAAATTTGAGATTTATACTCTGGTTTTCTTTTCATTTCAAGTATTGTTGTTGAAACTTGCATTTTCATCGCCGATTTCCTCTGCTTACATGCACCACAAACCTAGTCGAATACATTCGCGCGGTTGAGGTGTAAAAAGGTTCATATTCTGAAACTTTTTAAGGTAAATTTGATTATAGATCCTTATTTTTTACAGCTGTTGTGTGTGAATATGAGTGCCTGACTGAGTTTTGATATTAATCGTTCTGCTGTTTGTCTAATCTTCTCAAACCATGGCTATTTTACTTTATTACCTTTTGACGATATTTCTGACTTTCTTGATTGTTCAGAGTTAATAGTATTTACTGAAGAAGCAAGATAAAGTGAAGCTGAGATCTTTTCTTTTTTTTTCCCTCTTAAAGAGGACAGGAAAAGAAGAAGAAAAGAATGAAGGAGGCAGTGGAAAACTTTACTTTGGACTCGGAGTTGTGGCACGCCTGTGCTGGGGGCATGGTCCAGATGCCTTCAATGAACTCCAAAATCTTCTATTTCCCACAAGGACACGCTGAGCATACTCTTATTAATGTGGATTTCACTACCCTGCCGAGAGTCGCGCCTATGTTTCTCTGTAGAGTTGCCGCGGTGAAATATTTGGCCGACCCTGAAACAGATGAGGTGTACGCAAAAATTGGGTTGATCCCAATTGAGAACAATAAACACAGTTTTGAAGACGATGGAAGATTGGGGAATAATGGATCTGAAGTGAATGAAAAGCCCACTTCTTTCGCAAAGACACTGACCCAATCTGATGCAAACAATGGTGGGGGGTTCTCAGTCCCAAGGTACTGTGCGGAGACAATTTTCCCGCGGTTAGATTATATGGCTGATCCTCCTTTGCAGACTGTAATAGCCAAGGATGTACATGGGGAGACTTGGAAGTTTAGACATATCTATAGGGGAACGCCGAGAAGGCATTTGTTGACCACTGGTTGGAGTACCTTTGTGAATCAAAAGAAGCTGGTTGCAGGGGATTCAGTTGTATTTTTGAGGGCAGAAAATGGGGATCTTTGTATTGGAATTCGAAGAGCCAAGCGCAGTGGTGGCTTTGGTGGGCATGAGACCCCATCTGGGTGGAACTCTAGTGGTGCTGGAAATTTAGGGGGGTTTTCAGCCTTTCTGAAGGAAGATCAAAACAAGCTGATGCATAAAGGTGGTAATAATGTGAATCTAAGGGAAAGGGGGAGAGTAAAGCCTGAATCGGTTGTCAATGCCACACTCCTTGCTGCCAGTGGTCAACCTTTTGAGGTAGTTTATTACCCACGAGCAAGCACGCCAGAGTTTTGTGTGAAGGCGGCATCTGTGAGTGCTTCTATGAGGATCCAATGGTGCCCTGGAATGAGGTTCAAGATGGCTTTTGAAACTGAGGATTCCTCTCGTATTAGCTGGTTTATGGGAACTATAGCTTCTGTTCAGGTTGCTGACCCCATTTACTGGCCTAATTCACTGTGGCGTCTTCTTCAGGTAATTCAGCTCATTTCATTAAACATCATTATATCCTTCTGAGATTTAACTATATTTTCTGAAGTTCTGTTTTTATTTTATTCCTTTAATTTGTTGTATTGGTAACTTGCTTTGTCAAACATTTTTGATGCACCTGGTTGTAAATGGATGCAAGGATGATAGTGGCGAGTGAGATATGATGCCAATTCTTTTCTTAAAGCTACAACTGTATGACCCTTAAGTTTGTATATTTACTGGGCTATCCTATCCTCAGTTCTCTTCACCGTCATTTTCCTCTCCAGTCTCCAAACCTCGTTACAACGTCATCTAAGCCTTTTAGAGAAGCATCATCATATCAAGTGGATTCATTGATTCCTTCATTTGCTTGAATCCCACCTACCTAAGACTCGTAACCGCGTTCTAGAGTTCATAATATTCCCTTTATTTCCTTTTTTTGCCTATATTTATTACATTTTCTGTTGTGGCTGTCTGTCAGAGAATTTTTTTTTTTTTTTTTAAACTCCCTGATAAATTGTTGTGTTGCCGGATTGTTTGTAAAGAGATTAATGACTGGTGCAGCATTATTCATGTCCGTCTTATGCTAATAAAATTTTTGCTTGGATGCTGCATCAAATGATTATTCTTTCAACCCCTATTTTAAGTAGTTCTTTACAATACATTTGCATCACGGCTGCTCAAAAGTTCTGAGATCGTACAATTTTGAAGATTACTATTTCTTTCCATTTGTTTTTACAACTTTCCCCGCCGCCACTTCACAGGTGAAGTGGGATGAACCAGATTTGCTGCAAAATGTGAAGTGCGTTAGCCCATGGCTAGTTGAATTGGTCTCAAATATGCCTGTTATTCACCTGTCACCATTTTCACCACCAAGAAAAAAATTGTGTTTACCGCATCATTCAGATTTTCCAATTGACGGCCGCTTTCCTATGCCGTCATTTTCAGGCAATCCCATTGGGCCAAGCAGTCCCTTTAGTTGTCTATCTGACACCATCTCTGCAGGCATACAGGGAGCCAGGCATGTTCAAATCGGAGTACCATTAACGGATCTCCACCTTAGCAACAAACTGCAGTTGGGATTGTTACCACCCAGTGTCTTGCATCTTGATCCCCACGCTAAAACTTTAGGTGATATTGATGGAAGGCGTATGAATGGTAATGAAAATATATCTTGCTTGTTAAGCATGGGGAATTCTAGTAAGAAGTCAGAGAAAACGGACCATGTAATAACGCCTCGGTTTGTACTCTTTGGTCAGCCAATACTCACTGAGCAGCAGATGTCTCTTGTCTGCTCCAGTGATGCAGTTCATAAAGTGTCATCGGTGAGGGGTTCCTCAGGTGGGACACCATTCAAGACTGAAAACGCTGTTTTTGACCAGCAAGGTACTCCAAAAAGTTTGTCTAATGCGCAGTTCTTGTGGAAGCCAGGCTGTCATGTAGCTGAACTTGGACTGGATACTGGTCACTGCAAAGTATTCTTGGAGTCTGAGGATGTGGGTCGGACTCTTGATCTATCAGTTCTTGGATCATATGAAGAGCTCTACAAAAGGTTAGAACACATGTTTGGGATTGAAAAATCTGAGATTGTGAGTCATGTATTCTATAGCGATGCAGCAGGTGGTGTTAAACAAGCTGGAGATGAACCGTTCAGGTAACCTATATTCAATGTTTTTCTGTAACGTCTGGAAATTTACATTGGAAAGGCATTAATATTTTCTTGATGTTGACATTGTTTGTCCTATTTTCTTGTCCTGCAGTGAATTCATGAAGACAGTAAAACGATTGACAATTTTTGGGAGACCTGGTAGTCAAAGTGCTGAAAGGTAAGTTACTGTGCATCACTTCTTCCATGCTAATATATGTATTTTTATGATTACGCATTAAGTAAAGCTCTTCCAATCGATGGTGCAAAAAGGTGTCAATTATGCTTGTTTATCCTGATTCTGATTTTGGGTGAAACTCATTGAATTGAAAGCACATTAATTTTGTTTTTCAGGAAGTTGATTACTGGTGTGGCAACTGCTGAACGTGGACTAGATTCGTCTAACCGAGCAGGACCAATGAGCATATTTGCTTAGTAACATTTGAGTCGAAGTAGGAAATTATGTATGATTGTCTTGAGAAAATTGTGGTGGTTTTCTTTGTCAGGAATTTGAAAGAAACTTGACCTAAGTATGTATGTCCTATGGATTGATGATAACTTCAATCCATTATGTCTAACTAAGGCTGAGCTTGTTGATGCTACTCACATTCTCCGATCATGTGCACTGTGCATTAGCCATTTGTTCTGTTTGTAGTGTGATGATAATTATTGAATTCGACATCATCTAATTGATATAGCCAACTGTGAGCCCATATTTCCCGTCCCAAACTTGTCTTGTTTAGTTGTCTCCCAATCAATACATTTTTGATACTTCGGCACATAAGCATAATCTTTTACTTATCCGAAGAAGGCCCTTTATGTTTTATATTAAAATTCTCGAAATATGGGCAAATGGATAGGCTTTTCTTTAATGAGTTTGAAAACATGTTGACAATCCCCACAACATAAAGTGACACAAACCCCATTATTGAATTGTCATGACAATGAAATTGAGGTTTTGTTTTCATCAAAGTTTGATACGAAAAATACAATGAATGATCATCACGTGTGATCCCACTCCACTTGCCGCCTTGGTGCTCGAGACCCTATTATCATTAATTGCCTCTTTGACTAAATAATTCTTGATTAACACACTAATGGCCGATTTGGTTGGTCCGTGGTTTGAATCACTTTTTGAAATAGTAATGTCATTTAGCATCACTGATGTTAAAATTTAAAACATCAGTTTAGGTGGCACTAATGTGGCAATAAATAATAAGTACAATTAAATTAGTCGTTTAATCTCACCCGTCATTGAGTCTATCATATTGCACAACCTAAATTGGTATTATAGTACCTCTGATTCTAGATATCATTATTCTTTTTGAAAACAAACAGTTTTAAGAAAAAAATATAAATTAATTTTTTACGATTCCTCGTTACCATTTATAAGCTATAATTCTCTTATTTTCCAGGTTGCTGATGAAAGCACGATACAGAAGGGGAAAAAAATTATTATTTAATAAGATTTTTTGTTGAATGCTGTTGAGACGTGCTTGTTTGGGTTTCATTCCAAGTTACTTTATCAAAGTAAAACTTTGATTTTAATTATACAATTCGTACGATTCACGACTATTAGTCACTTATTCATCAAACGTTCCTATCACATAATAATTTTAACAACTTATAATAAAATCCAAACAAGCACGGGAAAAATAATATGTTAAACTTGGGAAGGTGTTTAATAAATAAACATTCAAATCTAAAATTAGTTTCCATGCATTATATGGATGGTTATTTATGCACTCTTTATTTTCTTAAAAAATAAATTCATGTGTAAATATGAAAATTAGATGTCAATTTTATTGTGTCGCTCCATTTAAAAGAGCTTTTTTTAATATCGATCATTTTGAAAGAGTCGCATTGAGATGTTACAAGTGCAAAAGTATAGTGCAAAAGCTTAGAAACATGTTCAACGGTTGAGATCAGCGTCAATAATTGATTTTAAACACAAATTACGTAGGACCCACAAT
Organism: Fraxinus excelsior; assembly: GCA_019097785.1. Lineage (NCBI taxonomy): Eukaryota > Viridiplantae > Streptophyta > Magnoliopsida > Lamiales > Oleaceae > Fraxinus > Fraxinus excelsior. The sequence continues at coordinate 6,679,854 of CM032645.1, read as the reverse complement.
TCCATTTTTACCACTCATTTTATGAAATCGTCACTTATTTTTATCAATATCAACTTTATAAGTTGCCGAAACAAGCACTAATACTTTGTCTATTATCATTTGACATGGAACAACTTAATCCAAGCATGACATCATTTGTGAATTTTGAATCTAATCGAAATCTTATAATGGGAGACAAGCATATCAATTTATGTAATCATTTCACAAATCCCACAAGTAATCTTAATTTCTATAATGTTCATTTACAATCCTAAGGTCTAAAAGGTCAAACAAATATATTTTTCGGGGACTGAAATATATAGGAAAACAAGGCAAGGGGCAGGAGGCAAAACCATCAAATTCAATTCTCATTTATTCCAATATTTTCTCTGTCTTCAGTTTCAAATCCACTTATTAAGGTAGAGACACCAATGTCGAATTTGCTGCAAAATAAATTCATTGTTTTACTCGAAACATAGTAAAATAAGTAACTACGCTAACTTTATAATGTGTGTGTTTTTTTTTTAAATTAATTGAGAAATATATTAAAATATTCGATGCACTCGAAATATATAATTTTATCGAATTTATTAAATTAGAACAAATTTTAGAAGCACTGAAATTAATAAATGAGGTTTGACCAAATTGTAAGATCCGAGATTGAAAAACAATTTGAGATTACAATATCCCTGAAATTAGGGATTGGAATAGCTGCTTTTTTTTTTTTTTTTAATAGGTTTCACTTTGTTTTTAAAAAGAGCTCTCCAACCTTTCATTTTTTATGATATTCGAAATAAATTAATATTTATTTATTTGTTGAATTTCTAGTCTAACAATTATGATAAAATATTTTATACGAGAATCTCGTGTAAAGGCAAAATATCGATGAAACGAGTGTTCAACTCGAATATTCCATTTTCGATTTATTACTGTACCTCGTAAAATGTTGAAGACTTCGACTTTAATCTTTCCTAAAATTTATGAAAGGAATATTTAATAATTATTATCATTTTCAAATTAAAAAAGAAGTGCACGTCCTCTTATATCTTAGTCTTAGACGACAAAAAAATCTATTTTAAATTTTATTTATTTATTATTTGTATCAACTTTAAAATAGAAAAGAAAAAATATAAAATATTATTGGTTGGCATGTCGTAATAAAGTCAAAATAACCAGTAAAAAGTAAAAACTACATTAATCTGGTGACATGGCAGTGCGTACTGTGGGCCCATTTAATCCTGTGTCGTTTTCAAATTAAAAAAGACCGTCAGAAGCGTACGGTCAGGATTTAGTTGTCAGTCATTGCTGCTGTCTTGATCAGATTTTAGTTTTTAAATTTGGCACAGGCGACCCGACCCGACCCGACTCAAAAGTTTCTCTGTTCTCTTTGAGAGGAATTTATTTACGCTTTTTAAGTAAGTCCCCACATAAAAGTTCACTTTCTGAATTCAAAAAGTAAATTCACACTGAAAAGGGTTCGTTCAGATTTCAGAGGTGAATGGCAGTTGCAGGTTAGGCAGTGGGCATTAAATCAATTAGGGATGGTAAAATTTCTCTACTTGAATACGCAGAATTTGTCACAAATTTTTATTTCAATTTAAATACTACTTAAAAATAAATGATACAGTGAATGAGAAATTTTTAATCCTTATCCCTGCTGCCAAAATTGCCCAACGGTATGGGATGGTAAAGTTCATCCCGTCCCGCATCATTGCAATCCCTAATGGACACGGAATTTATCAATGAATAATTCTCGGTGTACATAATTTTTGGTACATAGAGGTGTCCACACCCTCACATTGGATGTGAACCACTTTTGAGCGGGGCTCACCCCATGTGAGGGTGTGGATACCCCTATGTACCAAAACTTATGTACATGTAGCATGTCTCATATGAAAAATATAGTACATTTCAAAAAGTCAAATATTTTGTTATTGTTCATTGAAAGGTTCCTTATAGAAGCGGAAAACTGGCCAAGTCGTTCGCGGGTCTGACTCATAGGCTGCTCGAGCTAAATTCGAAACGAGACATGGACCAAGTCAATGTCAAATTATTTTTCTTGAGCCGAGATTGCTCGTTGGTGAGGCCCCGAGCCAGCTCATTTGAGCTCCTGGGCACATGCTCACTAGCCAGCTCATCTGGGCTTGTGGGCACGAGCTGACTCATTTTTTGAACTTATTTTATTAAGTTTTTTTCATAACGAATTTTTGAAGATTTTTTTTTTAAAATCTTTTAATTGATATTTTGAACAATATATAAATTCGCAAGGGTTTGGCAAGCCAAGCTTGAGAAATGGCCAGCCCACGGCTTGGTGTAGATTTTCACCTCTAGTGCATTTGGTACAACGCATTGTGGTTGGGTTACTTGGGTATTAAAAAAAAAAAAAAAAAACAGTTTTCATTTCACGAGTAAATTAATTTTTCGTCTTTCCTCACCCAAAGGTTTCTTTCCCTTTTTTTTTTTTTCTTTTTTTTCTCCCTCACTATTCTATATTGTTTTTAGTAAAAACAATATTTATTCCAGCAATAGTCAGACAAACAATATACAGTAGAGCCTAATTTGCTAATCCGACAATTACATTTGCATGAGAAGACACAAGACAATATAATCAAAAAGAATAATGCTTCATCATCCGTAGAGATCATCACCGGTTTAGGTGATAGTGCTCCATAAACTTTTTTGGATGAATTAAGAGACCCATTGCCACCTAAACCAATGAATATCTTAAGTGGCCATGAATAACATTACCAAATCGAAAATGCTTTGCCAAAGATCATGGCTGACGATAGCAATTGTCTAGTAACAACCCACCATAGTCCATATTTATGAGTAAAAATTGAGTATGAAGCTTTCAGACAGACCATAATCCCCTCCAGGAGAGGGTACGTGTCTGAAATTCCTATAAAAATTTAAGTTTCACATTACACTGATGAATCATGCTTTAGCACTAAAATTTTGAAGGAAAAAAAAAAAAGTAAAAAGAAAGAGCACAAAAACTTAGAAGAGTGTCACGACCCTAAAACGAGTGTAGTAATAAATAATCATAATGAACCCTACAGCATGATCCCAATTGAACAATAATACACTGTACATATGCCCATCGCGTAACCCCTGACAACTAAGAATGGGAATGTGATATCCTCAGATTTTGGCTCCAAGTTCCAAGGTTAAAAATTCCTGACACCGTACTCCAACACTGCAACTTCATGATCTACTCTCCAATAATTTGCATCATTGAATTCCTTCATCCCTGCTCCATCATCTTGTCCATCCTCCTTTTCTGGGGTCTTTGGAGAGAGATTCATCTTCAATGGCCCGGCTTCCCCGACAATACCCTCCTTGAGAGCTTGCTCCATTGCCTTCTCCGTCCCCTCTGGTTCTACGCCCACAAATTCAACGTCCTCTTCGAACAGGGAGGGGAAAGCATTGCTTTTTTGACTTGAATCACATTTAGTTGAATCATCACTAGAATCTGTAGAACTGGAGGTGCCATTTGGCAGAGAACCTCCAACTGAAGTGGAACTTATCTGGGCAGTGCTCGTCTCCACTAAACTAGCAGGATTGTCACTTGTGTCGTTTGGGTCAACAAACGGGTTTGCACTCGATCCACCAACCTCAAAATCTGATGTCTCTCCCCATGCGACCCATTCAGGTATGGGCCTGTCTCCAAACAGATCCTCATTGTCTTTAGTCTCAAAACGGAAGAAACCGTCTCCAGAGGCACCGGCCTTACTATTCTTGGGAACCGAGTCTCCCCCATTGACAGGGTTGTTTCCATAGAAGTTATCAAAGGGGTTTGTCTTAGAGCCAGACAAGCCATTGGCATAAGTGCTGCTATCAATCAATTCCTCATCCTCGCCAACCACTACCTCATCGTCACTACTGCTGTTACCACCATTGGGTGTTCCATCCAAATTGATATCCATAATATCACGAAGTGAAGTTCTCCGAGGTGCATCACCAATTTTGTCATCTTGGAAAGTAAACCAGTTGGAGTTTGTAAACAAACTTCTGCAAGAAAGAATTAGACAATTTCAAACAATGACAAATAGGCTTGCTTGATAGCCAGCTTCTAACTTTTTGCACATCACGGAAGCCAACACAATAATATTTGCATAATAGAGGCAGATAGTAGGCGGATTCATTCTTGCAAAAACTCCCACTTCCTGTCTTTCAATGTCTTTCGTACTTTCCTTTCCCCTTCTATACAATTCTTATGACAGTCTATTTGTGAGGCTTGTTACTGCTACTTGAAGCGAAAACAAACACTGCTTATCCTGTGAACCTAAGAAGAACATAAATCTACAATTGCAGTGCAAATATTTTTACAGCATATAATCAAAAAGATAAAATGTATATCCTGTTTGAGCATAAGTCTGCCTGTATTTGTGCAACTTTAAATTTCTCAATAAATAGCAATGAAACTCACCTTCCCTGGTCGCCGCCCAACCTTAGGGATGAAATCACAACTTCTGCAGATTCATCATCAAAATAAATATCCTGCATTTTCAATCAATGTCTAAAATTCAGCACTATGGAATTCACAAAGGGGAAGAGGTTGCAAACATTTGCTTCCCCTATGTGTCCATTCCCCACAATATTATTGTAAGTACCAGCAATGCCTGTATCTCTGGCATTCCATACGAGATTTATAACTACAAAAAATATAGTATATTTACGGAAGTGTTATGGTCGACATATATGTGGGAGGAGTGCTATAACATAATACAATGACAAAAATACATACAAAAGTAACGCTGGATAAGACCATAAAAATCAAAACTGAGACCAACAAAACATTCATATGTTAATATGCATAATCGATACTTAGAAATATATAAATACGACGTGGAACAATGCAAAACACCTGCACCACCCAATATTGTATAGTACAAGCAAGAATGACTGATATATGACTTCATATGGCATCTTCACTTTATATACCAGTAATTCATAGTCATTAAAACCGGACCGGGCAATACAACCAGAAAACTGGTAACCCAGCAGGCCAAGCAGTCCAGTCCTGCACAATTGACCGGATTGCAGTCGAACCGGTCAAGAACCGGTAAGAATCCTGTCAAACCAGCAGCTTTGGATCAAATCACTTGAGCCAGTTGACCGTGATGGAGATTGGTGGCACTGACTACTGCGCCATTGAAGATGGTGTTATACGTGTATTTACATTGTATATACACATATAAACCATCTCTAACTTTTCTACTTTTTAAATTAAATAAAATCAAATTCATATTGAGGTACACTTCAAACTATTACATTCACTTTATACAAGTACAATATTAATCTAGTGCAAAATTTTGAAGATATTTTACCAGATTTTTAGTTATGAGAAAAACACCTTTTTGAATTTGTTCACATGTACGGATATAAAAACTTCAGCTAAAAAAAATTATTTTCTTATTACAAAATTATAAGAGAAATACAAGCATTATGGTTAAAAATTAGTTAATAATAATAATGTAAATTGATGATAAAACAGTTTTAAAACTTCAACTGTCTTAAAAAGAAACTTCTATATTTTAAAATTTTTACATGATTTTACAAGTACTGACCCACCGGTTCACGATTTAACAAGAAACCCGGTGACTTGACTGGGTCAATACCCGAGCCAGGTCTGATAACTATGACAAGCATTACTCCTGTATCAGCCAGTACGACACTACATTTAAAAGTTGCATTATATATCCGCTTTTTTATTTCATATCTGCCTCTAGGTAAAAGAGCATATTAAAGATATATTACCTCCTCAACTCGCTCTAGAGATCCATGACCCTGCAATAGAGCAATTAAAATCATAAGACAAAACCGAAAGAAATTGCCAATTTATTTCTTGAGGTGATTATTGCAATTGTTTTCTTCTTTTGGTATTTCTATTTCAGCCTACCTCAGTACCATCATTATCATATGCATTGTATCTGAATGCTTGGCTTAAATTATTTGCTAGAGCTGCAACATCATAATCCCTATCATGGACATCATCCTCATCACTATCCCTGGTCCTGTCTTGCAATGCAGTTCTTCTTTTGGTATTTCTATCTGAGGCTACCTCAGTATCATCATTATCATATGCATTGTATCTGAATGCTTGGCTTAAATTATTTGCTAGAGCTGCAACATCATAATCCCTATCATGGACATCATCCTCATCACTATCCCTGGTCCTGTCATGCAATGCAGTTGGCCGACTGCACACAACAATACAAGAGACATTTACTCTTAAGGAATTAAAGCTGGCAGAACCATCTAATTTGGAAAGACCTCTTAATAAAACAGAGATGAATCAGTGACCCCACTCGGCAAAGTAAAAATGAAAACAGAACAAGAAAATTTATATACTTCCAAAACATATAAAAAGATCAATAAACAGATAGAAGAAACGCATTCATTAATACCATACAACTCCTGATTAATAATTTAAATATGTTAAAAATATTTGGAAAACGTCTTGGAATTTACTAGTCTAGTAACTCTAGTTGATTAATGCAACATTGTTTGAAGGTAAATGAGTAATAAAAAAATTGTATTGGTTTCGTTTTGTATGAAGTGATTGCATAAGATGTAAAGAAGATGCATACCCACAAGCCCATCCGTGAACATTTTCAACCATGTTACGCTCCTGTAAGATGGTAGAGTGCCACTCATTCCATTCATTATTTTCCTAAAGCAAACAAAACAACAATGCATGAGCATAGAAAAAATAAATTGAAGTCATATAACTTATTTTGACACTGTCAATATTTGCATAAACATGATTATTTTGCTTTAGACAGCATTTAATACATTTTAAAGATTCAAGTTTCACAAAAAAGTACAGAAGAGCCATAATCAACTGGTGCTTTTATGGAAGTTATAGTCTGCGGCTTGGCGAGAAGTCTTGAAAACAGATCATGCCCAATGCAGAGTCTGATCAGATGATGATATGCATATCAAGCATAGAGCAGAATAATGACAACAAGCTGATAGAAAGACAACAATACTGAAAATATTATCCAGACAATTACAAGAACTGAAAAAATGCAATCCGTTCTACCTCTTTCTGAACTTTTGACATCACATATGAACAAGTACTGGCTCTGTTTCAAGTTGGAAATGCAGAACTAAAATATAAAGGAACGAGGCATAAATTTAACCAAGCATCAGCATATCACATACCTGAAGATATGGCTGAAAGCGTTTATCATTGTTTCCCAACTGAACAAGTTTATTTGATATTCGAGTCATATGTCCAAAGTACCCTGCTCGGGGTGCCTGTCTTCCTGTAATAGGTAAAGTTGGCTGCAAGTATTGAAACACGCCATCAGATTTTCACTTCAAGTCACACATAGTTGTAAAAGAAAAATGATGAGAAAATAGAAGGAAGATTTGAAAAGTAAACAGGACAGATCAATTTTCACCGCAAACAGCACACACCAGGATCCCAACAAGGTCTCTTCATGTCATTTTGTGGATTTTTTTTTTTTCTTTTGAGCAAAATTACATAAACCTCGTTTCATGATAATTACAGTTTTCAAAAATTTCAGAAACCTCCCTTGAGGTTTACTTTTTTTAACAGATTCCCCATGTTAGCTAAAAGTAAATATACATTTTCCATTTTACCCGCTATTCTATGTTAAAACCACTATATAATTATATTTAAACTATATATTTTCCTTTTCTTATTCTTAAACTTATCATTTAATTAAACCACATTAGTTAAAAATAAATCAATCAATCAATACAAATCTTATTTTAAAATTTATAAAATTATTATATAATTTTTTTATTTTTTTTTCAAATACAATTGTCGATTGACAAATAATTCAAATCAACATATATAAATGTTTTAAAATAGTTTAATAAAGTTAGTAGAAAATTTTAATACCTTTGTAAATATTGTTATAAAATTAATAAAATTATTAAATATGAATTTTTTTCAAATACAATTGACAAATATATGAAAAAATCAACATAAACAAATGTTCTAAAACAAAGCTAGTTGGAAATTCATTAAATGTTTATATTGCTTGATTTAGTAGTATTTTCTCTAATCTTTTGTATTTTTCGTACTCTTTACATTATACTATTAAGTTTAGAAATTAAAGTAATCTTATCAAAATATTAAAAATGCAAAAAAGTTGGCATCAAAGGTTCATTCTTAGATTTTATTTTTCTTGTAATTCAACTTTTTATTAATTACATCACTTTTAGTTTGTCTATTAAATGAGAAATTAATATTCACAAAAATATTATTAAGATTACGCTTGTTTGGTTCAACTACAAACGTGAATTAAAATGTAAGTCAAAATCAATAATTAATTTTAACCACACATTTCACGAGACCTACCACTTTTTAACCACATATTCCGTCAACTTTTATTAAAATTTACTAAAAATGTTATTTTTATCTAAATCGAATAGGGGCTAAATAACTTTATACAAAAAGATTAAAAAAATAAATTAACATTTTAATTAAATTAACACACATACACACATATATGTGTATGTATGTATAACAAGGAAAATTTACATCATGGAGGGATTTTTTGAAAATTTTGAAAAGGGACAGTGTGTCTCTGTAATTGGCATAAACCTCCAGGGAGGTTTTTGAAAGTTGCTCTTTTTTTGTAGACAGTTTAATTTTTTATTTTTATTATTTATTTATTTCCAATTAAGTAGTTTACTTCTCTGTGTGGGTTATTTGTAGTCTCAACTTTCCAATCCTCACGCATGCCAGTCCTAAATTTCTCCACAATGATAAATGAGCTAATATGTCATGCATATGATTGGAAAATCAACCAGAATGTGCCATTATTTAACAAAAAACTACCTGATTGAGTTCACCAGATAGAGTAGGATTTTTATCCGTCTGAAGAACTTTTTCAACCAAGTTACACTCTTGAAAAAGATGATCAACAATGGCATTATTTTTGCTTTCCAAGCATGAATATATTATACTCTCCACGTGATGATGCAAGGCATTATTGTATGGATACCTGCATCCAAAAAAGGTATTTCTAACATGAGTGCTTCCAACTGCTTCTACGGGACTAAAGATTAAGGCTTTCTTTTCTAGTAATCAGCCAATTCGTGTTATTAAAACACCAAAAATTAATAATAGAAGTAACTTACTCAAAAAAGAGATCAAGGACCCTCTTAATTGTCCCTGAACTGACCAATTCTTTCTCCGCCACGTCATTGCCAGTTTTCAGCAGCTCCACAATGAATTCCACAATCTATAAATAGGACGACAATTGCATAAAATGTTAAAACGCCAAATATGTGATCCTGTGTCCAACCAAGGATTTAAATTTGACATCATTTTGAGGATTGCATGAAAAAAATAACCAAAATTAACATACCAACCTTTAAACGGTGTTTCCCAAGAGGAGGTCGTAATTCACCATAAGTTGTAGGTAGAATCTTCTCATCAGATGAGACTCTTAACAGAGTCAGCAAGTCCCCTGCACCACAAATATGTCAATGCTTATCCTGTTGGTTACAAATTGAAAACAACAGGGCACTCATGCCAAGCCACATGTTGTGAATTAATTTGGGAAAATATTAAAAACAAGGGATATGGATGATGGATAAGGCTTACCCCAATCCCCAACCCGGCGGAATTCATACACAGTGAAAAAAGAATATAGAAAGTATTAAGCATAAAGAAATTTTCCTTATCGCGTATGTCTCTACCTTTTCCACTTGACACGTTGCCTACCTAGAGAAGTTAATGGATCATCTACCATTCTGCAAGGTTTATTTCAGTAAACCTAGCTTGTCTATAATGACCCGGGTCCCACCGGTCATTAGATTGACGACGTACTGTCCTTACTGTACCAACATGGGTCTTTTCAGCATACTTTGTCCTCACTCGCATGCTCTCCGAAAAATCTTCTCAGGGGATCACCCATCATAGAATTGCTCCAAGCCAAGCACGCTTAACCGTGGAATTTCTAACGATGGACTTCCGAAAAAGAAAGGTGCACCTTGTTGGTATGAGCAGTACATATCAAATCTTTTTAAGCTTTCTTGATTTGGGTATTACATTGTCCCTTGGAAAATTCCAATCTGAATTGACAGTTTGAGGAAGATTCAGTAAAAAACTGAATTCTTTATTGCATTCCAAGGAGTACAATAAGGATGCCATATCTAGGGCAATCCACAACGTCTGCAGGGTTATTTCACTAAACCTAGCTTGTCCTTGGAAAATACTAAGTCTGAATTGATAGTAGAGGAAGATTTCAGTAAAAACTGAATTTTTTAAATAGAGTATGTCTAGTTTTAAATAGAGTCCTAATACATAATCTTGAAGCAAAGGTTATTTACTTCTAACTATATCTTGGTATATTTATAGAGTAAGTCATTCTGTCAGCCATACAAGCATAAAAAAAAAGGCTCTAACTGCTTTGTTTAGAATCCTGTTGTTATTACCTTTGATCCCAAATTTATTTGGTACAAGTCTTGGTTTGTTGCTACATATAGTTGAAACTGTGAAATGAAGCCTACATAAAGAATGTTAACAAACAAAATTTTGCGTGAAATATTTCTTAAAGATCGCATAGCTACGTGCCTTGTCATAACCATTCATAGTTACGTGCTTTGTCATAATCATTCTCTGCAAAGTTTCATTTAAATCCATATTTTCTTCTGGATAATTCTACGAAAAATAAGCTTAACTTTGGAAATAAACCAAAAATCAATATAGCAACAGTCGTATAAACCATATGAGTCAAGATTCCACAAACAAGAGATCTGACAAGTGGTCCCTAATACATGTAACAATACATAAAAGTACTATTTTCTTTTGGCTTGTTTTACTGATCATAAAATGAATATGTAAATATGCATATAAAGTAGCACAAGAGTAATTACTAATATAAGCGGTAATGGACTCACCCAGTTTGGGAAGCATTGCACCGACAGTATCAGGATTAGCTAATTCATACACATGCTGATTTTTGAAAGAATACATTACAGGTGAAGAAATTGATCTACTTGGATCCAACAAAGAAATACACACAGACAACGAGTTGACAAGGGCAGATTTTGAATGTGAGTCTTCAAGTGCACGATCAAATATTCTTGCAACAAAACTGCACATAGAGAGTCGCAAATATTCATATCATTTATTCAAATAACAGGGCAAAAACTGATCTACAAGGTGGGGAAGAGTATTCAGGTTTATTCATAAAACCTTGGGCTGGATAGTTTAGTGGCCAGAGGTGATGGAGCATTTCGGGTTATTGCGCATAACGTTTCTGCAGCATTGGCATGTACTTCAGGAGAATTCTGGAGAACACGAAAGGGATATCAGTTATATCTTCAGAAGATTTATATGTCATTAGCCAAAAAATCCCGCACAACAAGTGTAACTACTACGCCATGCTGATAAAATTGCAATTATGCAAGCCTCCATGTGCCAAACGCCACACTTTCCCTTCCAACTGAACAGATATCAAATATGGCTGAACCAGATACAGGGGAGGAAGACGGACAACCATATACAGAGCAACATTAACAGATGCAGCAATCCATCAAATAAATTTCTGTTTAAGAATTCCTTCTTCCAAGGAGGTACACATCATGGTATAACCATGGCTTATGAATGAAGTTCTAGATCTTCCTATTGTCATAATAATATATCAAAAATAATAATAGGCACTCTAGAAAGTCATGTGAGATCTGCAGATTAAGGTTCTGTAAGCAGTGCATGATTTGCATTGTGCACTGAAGCAAAGCTGACAATTAGTTTCATGCCAGTGTAGTAATACAAAAGGACATGCGGATAAAATAATAAATAAACCCAAGAAACCACATATAGTGGCAAATAGAATCCAGAGGAAAGTGGCAAAAAGGACAATGATATATTTACATAAAGGAACCAAAGCTGCATAAGCAAATATAATAAAGTGAAGGTGACTAGAGAAGTGTGAGAATGGAGATAAATTGATAAATTTGACAGATAAACCATAGAGTACATGCAAAATCTAAGCTAAGCTCACCCATAGTTACTAAAGAGCATTATATTACGCCACCAGGCTCAAAGAACAAATATAACCACCTTGATATAACTAGCAACAAAAACTAGACAGGAAACTATTGACAATAGTAATTAAATACACTGGCAGTCTAGGCTTGATTCAATTCTTACACCAAAGAAAGAGTTACTTGTATAGCCATGAGATTTTTTTTGACTTACTGCTGTATCCAGTTTGTCCACAATCATTTCCAGTAAGCTGCTATCAGCCAACCATTGTATCACATCCATCGAATTGGAGTATAGATGTTCGTTGGCACCAACAAGTCGCACTAACACCTAATAATAAAGAGTTAATCAGAAGAGAAAACCAATATTATTAACTGCATAACAAATTTTGCAATTTATATAAGACATCAACCTCCATGATGGATGTAATGCCAATCAGATCAACTAGCTGCTTGAAAACATCTTGATGGGCCTGGACAGAACCAATATCAGCTAGAATGTAAGTTATCTAGTTAAGAAAAACAAAGCAACAAAAGAAAGCTTCAAATAGAAAAGTTCACATCTTGATTCTCCTCGTACATTGAACATATGCAAAGGGACGGTTTTAAATTAGTTCCCATTACCACAAGCCTTAACTGACGGAAATTATATTGAGAATAAGGCTTAATATGTTATTGTATCTCAAGCCTTCGTAGCTTTACATTTGTCAAAAGATTCAATTTAGATGCACAAAATTCAATCATTTAGTAGTTTAATCAAGGACAAGAGTACAGGGCCGCTAAATGAATATGGCAAGCAAATCCCAAGGACTACAACAATAAGAGACATCAAACCCTCCTCAACCAAAAAATAATTACCGCAATCGTAATAAATTTTGTTTCCTAAACATCACTTCGCTTCACTACCCATTCCCTCTACCTATAGAAAACCTAAGGGCCAGTTTGGTTTTTGTTTCAATTTTCAGTTTTGATTTTTGAATTCACTTCATTTTTCTATTTTGGGGTCAGTTTTAAGATTGTTAACAATACGTTTGGTTTGTCATTTGAAAAATTATTTCTCAAAAGGAAAAATTAGAAAACACGTTTGGTTTGAAATTTAGAAAAATTATATTATAACATTTTATTTCATTATATTTGATCAAATCAGTAAAAATAAAACAATTTTATGTTAATATATTATCAATTAATATATACATTTCAAAGTTGATGAATCCTACAATATTTTTTTCTCACTACAAAAGTAACATAAAAAATTAAATAATAAATTAAGTTTAAAATGTAGGAAATAAAAATAAAAATTAATGATGTGAACTAATAATATTTTTATTTGTGTTCATTTCAATATTTTTTTAGGATTTTATGTAAATAATCATTGAGAGTTGGAACTAATTTTTTTTTATATAATTTTAATTTCTCTAGCATTTTTTATATTTTTATTTTTTCAAATTTATGTTTTATATTTTTTTAATTTTTTTTTGAATTATAGATTTAATTTTTTTCAGAATTTTTATTTTTATTTTTATTTTTTGAATATTATTTTTTAAAACTTTTAAAATTTTGTTTTTTTTATAATTTTAATTTTTAAAATTTTGTCTAAACACTTGTTTTTCATTTTAAGTGTTTTTAAAAATTTCGTTGAGAACAATTAAAACATCAAAAATGCGTTTTTAGTTTTATGTTATAATTTTATGCTTGTTTTCGGAAATACATGTTCAGAAATACCATACCAATTACAAAACACATTTTCGGTGTTTTGCAAAATTGAAAACAGCTTGAAAATTGCAAACCAAATGCACCATAAGTTTTTCATATATAGACTTGAGTTTCTACTTACTCTTTGCTAGCCCTTGGATTTTTTTTTTCATAGAGAGATGTGACACGAGTCATTCACAGTTTACCTCCACATTTAGAATAAAAAAAGCATTATTGGAAAAGAAAGCATATGGTGTTGACAACTCATTTAAGATCTTGGACCTGATATGAAATTTGTTTTAACAAATTTAAACTCAACAAGAAAAGAATCTTAGCAGATTCTGTGTAGTATACCTACCTATCATGAATATGAAAGTTCCTGACCACAAATAGAGTAATATAACCTTAGGCGAAATGCTATATCTGTCATGAGGTAAGCCAATCACACGTCCCTAAGTGATGGAAGTCAATAAATAATGGGAATAAGCCATTTCCTCATTTCTATTCTACAATGAAATGAGTGCTTATGACTCCTGATTATCGTTCACTGAAAATGACAAATTATAACGTGTTCAAAATTTTCAACAATCAACAAGAGTACAGATGCTTTATTTATCACCGGGTAGAGATGAATGCTATATAGTAGTGGCAGCAATAGGAAATTATTAGGTGTATGCTTGAGAGCAGATGAGATAGGCAGAAAAATATGGAGCAAATCAAGTATAAATTCCTGACAGCAGGAGATTTTTCATGTCATCTTTAAATCTGGAAGTTTCAAAACTCGAGTGAGAACTCCCAAGTTTATTGAGATCTCATGCTAAAAGTAAATTATTAATCATTCAGTTTTATGCATGTAATAAGCAAATTGCAGAGTGATACATTATTTCAAAGCATACAAAACAAGGTTTCAGCAATTAAAATACAGGCTTAAGGCAGACCTTTATTCTTCGCCAGCCCACCCCACAAAATATATACACGGTGGGGGGGGGGGGGGGGGGGTTTATTAAACTCAAATTACCTTTACATAATTCATAAGTGGAATAGTCTTCCTCGACATTAGGCATATTACAACCTGCAATGAAGAGAGAGATTAGATCAAACAATTACTCTTATCATAAGACTGTACCAAGCACTGAACAAGAAACATTCTTGATTCTACAGAATTTTAAAAAAAAAAAAAAAAAAAACTTATACAACAAAGAGTACCTTACTAAAATATCCAGCCAAAAGTGCACTATGGGCAGAATTAGGTTGCAGAAAAGAGAACAGTAAATCCATAAGCTGCAGAGAAACAGAGAATACGTCTGAAATACCAGGTACCAGAACACCAATTTGGTCAGTAACCACGTTTTTTTCAATTGTTTGATACATGATCTCACCTCCTCTTCCTCCACCAAAGTCTTCAAGATGACATCAATCTCACATGTAAAAACTTCACAAGCAATGAAAGGAAACCTACATTATGAAATAAATATTAAAATAAGAATGGACTATTCTCAAACAACCACTATATACTGACCCTTTTAAATTACAATTCAAAAAGCAGGAAAACAAAGAATTTATGGAAAATATAGTAATAAAGTATCGCATAAAACTTAAAAATCATCATTGAAATGCTTTTTCTTAAAGTTATCTCAACTCACTTGAACATTCGTTTGCTATCCGCATCATCTGGAGACTCATCAACGATGTAGTGCAGCAACTGTTCAACCTGAGCTCTCTCTCTCAAACTAAACACCAATAAAATTTCACATTGTCTTCAAGGAACTTCAAAACTAAAAGTGAAACCAATAGGTCATGGTAAGGGTGTGATTGCCAAGGAACCATGACCCATTAAAAAGACACCCATTACATAGATGACAAGACTAATAAGCAGAAATATGCAGTTGAAAAGAAAAGGCGCTGTACAAATTTATGAGGCGACTATTTAATGATTTGCATTCTTGGATTATCTCTTCTTCATCCAGAAGCTCTTCCAATGTAAAATCTTCCTTATCCAACACCGACTCGACCTAAAGGTAACAAAGAAAATATTAAAATATTACCAACGGGAAAAGGTACAAAGGAGGAAAACCATAAACCAGAATCAATAGTGAAAAAACCCACCATAAGAGAGATAATTATCAACAAAATGCAAACATGGTTACATAAATAGACAAAACATCTAGTCCAACATGTATAGAAGCACAAATGAATTTATCCAAGTTCATGTCCGCCCAGTCGCTGAGTCTTTAGTACAGCATAAGATTGACTTGTTTATCTCTACGCAAATCTCAAACAAGTTATTTTGCGGAGTTAAAAATGAGTTCATTTTGATTAAATTTGTTATTTGCATGTTACTTCAGTTATCAATCATCTATGAGTTTAACTCTTTTATCTAATTAGACAAGCTTGAACAGGCCATGGATGAGCCGAGCTCAAGTAGAGTTCAACTAGCTCAGTCATTCTAAAACCCTAGGCCATACGATAAACAAATTTAATCAAGCGAACTGAAAATGCTATAGATGAATCCAAACCCAGAGGTACATGGGGAACCAAAAAAAAAAGTTCACCTCAAATGTAGCATTGAAATTAAGGTTTGCACATACAATAACAAAGATCATTCAAAAATACTTCCCACAATGATAAAATTATTAATTTTAAGTAAACAGAGAAGGTGGAGTAACAGGCAGCAAAAAAAAAAAGGAACTAGAAAAGAAGGAAAGAAAAAATATCTCTCTAGATATTTAAAACAACACAAAAGCTAGCAATACAATTTTTTTGGCCACTTCATTTTATTACATTTTCTAAGATAACAAATAGTTGGAATATAAATCCTCGATATCTTAGAATCAAACTGAACAGAGTAATTATTAGTAACTGAATTTAACAGAATGGCTGCAAAAATTAGTTCAAATTGTAATTAAAAACATAAATTCATAATTATGGCCCTGTTTGTTTCGGATTAAAATCAGGTTTTAATTTAAGTTAAAGTCAAACAATAAATATTAATCACATCTTTCATGTTTGAGCGGCTTTCAACCATATATTACAAAAACTTCTATCACATTCTACTAAAAATCTAATTTTAATCCCCCACCAAACACCCACTGTATAAGGAGGATGCAGTAAAGTCAGCACATTCATATATTGCAAAATCTTAACCAATCAAACAAAGCAGAATCGCCAATTTCACTAATTAGAATGACTATACATAAGCTCAATTCATTTCCATAAAAAAGCAAAATTTTAAATCAAGTCAAGAAAAACTTCATTAAACCAGAAATCGAGCAGTAGAACAAAAATAATACTCCTGAAAAGAATAAAAAACAAATTTCTTACTTACCGTAGAAGAAGCAGAGAAGGCTGGGAGTTTCCAAAACATGTCGAGTGTCTGTGTGAATAGATATAGATTATATCTATATATAAGCAGAAAGAGAAAGACAGACTACCTTAACAAAAAGGGAGTTCTGAATTTAGATCTGTAAACCCTAAATTTAAATCAAGACGAGAACCAAATAGAAAGAACTCCAAAATTAGACAGGCCTTTGGGCAAAAATCCTGATTCCTGTAAGATCGAAAATGAAAACGAGTGCCTCCTTTGAAAGGATGCGGGATTGAAAAGTACAAAATGAGCTTCGTATTTGACGAAACCAATACTATGATATTCTGTATGTATATGTGGATGTGCGATTTTTATATATGCACCATGAACTTTTACGTTATTTGTCTTTTTATTTTTGATTTTTGCGGGTATTGCGTAATCAATGGTACAGCGCATTATGGCTCATATTCCAACAGTTTATTTTAAGCACAATTAAAAATACGAAAACATTTATAAGTAAATTTAATTAGCTGATTGTCATGACACGTAATTATAATTACCACTTTTTTTGAAAAATAATATTTTTTTTTTAAATTACAACGTTAGCAAGTGAACTTGACAACGTGGTATGAAAAAAGAGGGAAAAGTAAATTTTAAATATTTTTTTAAAATTCGAAATTGTCTCTAAATTTTTAATATTTCTCCTTAGAAATATTTTTGTTCGTGTGGAATTGTGCAGATCGAGTGAAAAATGGAGATTAATAAAAAGTGAGAGAACAAGAACAAATATTATGGGGAAAAATATGGAATTCAAATCAGCTAGACGGAATTACGAAGCTGGAAAAAGTTGAGGGTCGATTTGAGAAATTAATTCGATTTTAAGCTTTACCAAACACACTCTTAATCATTTTTCAATTTTTACAGCAACCTTAGCACTATAAAAAATGACATGAGTTGTCCTATTATCTTTTAATTTACTTTCCCCTCATGTTTTCATTAACTGGTGGCTTAAATTATTAATCACGTCTAACTTTAATAATCAAACTACCAAATCCAACTAAGTTTTTAACTTTTTTTTTTCTTATTAGTGCTCAAGCCATAGCATTATCATTATCATTAATTAAAAGTTAAAAGAGGCTTGTAGCGCGCATTGCGTCGCCACCTATAAAAGAGGGTTAATCGCACTAAATTCCACGTAATTAAGTTAATGATGTTATTTTCTTACATTAATGATTAATTAAGTTTTTATACCATACTGATATTTATTCGATCGAAAAAACTGATATTAAATTCTACATAACACAATGTTGAAAATTAAAGAAGTTACTTTCTTACCGTAATAATTACTCAAATTTTTAATATTAAAAAATCTACGTGACACGATGGTGAAAAATTATTATCGAATGGAGTTATTTAAGAGCATGTTTGGTAACAATTAAAATCTAATTAAAATTGAAAATATGACCATTATTGGGTCTCACTCGTCTAATAAAAGTCAACAATAACGACTAGTTTTTCAATTTTAATTCGATTTTAATCTCTACCAAACATGCTCTTATTATGTCATGTCAATAAGAGTAATGTTATTTAGGATGTGTTTGATGGATATTATTGAGGAAAGAATGTAATTTAAATGATAATATGATGAAAAATATGTGATTAAAAAGTAAGGAAAAGTTATTGATTTGATAAAAAAATATTATTTTATTGAAAAATTTGTGGTTGAAAATGAGTTTTGAAATAATGTATATCAAATGGGGGATAGCACCATTGATTAACACGGGTACAGCTGGTAGCACTATGGATATTAAATTACAAGTTTCATTAAATGAATCACATAATTTCACTTTTAATTAAATATGTCATATATTACCACATAAATTGATACTCTGGCACCTTTGATGTTAAATAACATTATTTTGTCAACAAAGATCGTTGCTAAAAAAATGCATACATTATACAATATTACAATTTAGGCCCAAAAATCATATCAAGACTTAAATTGCATTACAATTTACCGTGTGGACGTATTTGATCCTCAATTCCTTACTCCACAATTTTGTTGACTAGTGAAATAAATAACACATTTTGGTAATACGTCGACATTTAATAGTTTGATTTTTATGTTATTTTTTATTGAGAAATCTAAAATTTAGATAATTTTACTCCACGTTATGAAAATTACAAAAGCTTTCCCTCGAAAGCATGAGCTTCTGACTACAAGACTTCACAAAAATAATCAATAATAATTGCTTAAATATCACAAAATTCATGAAAGAAGTGATGAAATAAAATTAATGGCGAATTAGATTAATGTCTATGTGTTAGTCATACAGTAAAAATAAATGATAATAGTGTTAGTGGGATTTTTACTTAGACTCTGTTTGATTGCAGAGGTGAAAAATTGGTAGAAATAAAATGTTTTATAGGGAATTGAATTGTCTATAAATTATTTTATTGGGAATTGTAATTAATTATGTTATTGGTATAATTTTCCACCTGAAAAATGTTGAAAGTTTGGTTCCGTTTGGCTTCGTTTTTTATGGAAATTGCTTATGAAAGTGATAATTTTTTCTACCGTTTGGTCTAAAATTTGTTCCAATTGCCAAAAAAATTAAAAAAATTAATCATACCGAATGTCATTTGTTTAACTTTGTTTTCCATGAAATTGTCCATTAAAGGAAAACTTTTTTTTACCATTGTTGATAAAAAAAAATTCCAATTGCAAAAACAAAAAAAAAAAAAAAGGGTTTAAAAACCTGAAAAATCAATTCCGACCAAAACAACAAGAAAATGTTTCCCTCCACAAGTTGGAAAATGTGGAAAGGTGGGAAATTTTTTTGTTATGAAATAGGTGCAAAAGTTGAAAAATCGTGACTATCAAACGGGGCCTTAGTGTAACACATCGTCGTCGTCATCATCATCATCGTTACAAAACAAACAAGATATCAAATTGTTCTGATACCACTTGTTATGAAATCAACCACCGAATTGAGATGTTGAAATTATATGGCACAATAATGAAATATTTGATCGAGTGAAAGAATAATAAAGATAAGAAATATGGTAGGGGAATTAAGAGATTTTATTGATTCAAGAATAATGGAGCAGAGAGAAAATTACAATGGATCATATAATTCTAGTAATTTATTTTCTCACGTTTATCAAATTGAATAGAATGGCATAATATTTATATGAAACATGTAGAGGACGTCTAAATCATCTTACTAGAGTTGTTGATGAAATAGGATGCCAAAAACCAAGTCCAAAATGAAATAGGAAAAAAAAACGTCGAAAAACAATGGCGCCACGACACTCATGCCTGGTGCAGCGCCAGCGCCGAGCATTCTACTCGAAAAATAATTTTTTTTACTCCAAGTTATTTTCTCCATCCCGAACTCTTCTTCAAATCCAATATCAATTTTCAACTCCTAATGGGCTTCCAAAATAGAATTTCAATTTGATACAGGACTCCAATAGTATTTCAAACTTGAATTTTCCTTGGACGTGCACTTCAATTATAATTTTTTAATATTTCAAACACTTCAACAAAAAAATTCGGGTCACACCTAAATTTCAACAATATCCACATTGACACGAATTACATTCAAGGAATGAACATGCTTCTTCAACAATAATAATAATAAAAAAAAAAATTAACTTCTCCAACAAAATACAATACTTCATTTCTTCCAATAAATCCAAACACTACCCTTGTAAAATTATCACAGATGGTGTGAAATGAGTTAGGGTTTGTTGGGGTGGGTGGATTGTAGGTGGTAGGTTAGTTAATTTAATAATATTATCATTAATATTAAAAAGTAAATTGTGATCTAATTTTTCATTTTTGTATGAATAATTCTTAAACTTGATTTTTTAAATTCGAAGTTAAAAAATATGGGTGGGTGTTATTTCCGCTTTACAATATTCAATTCATTGTAGGAATTTTAGCCCATCACATTGGTTTGGCATGTAATTAAAACTTGAAATTTCATTTTAAAAAGTCAATTTTGTTAACAAGAGTAGTCTAATTTTTCATATTTATTCGAACTATGACATTCTTTAACATGTTCCATAAAATAATGACTTGACCGAGAATATCAAAATCCATGTACTTATTTTTTAATCTTAAATGGAATTTAATTGCTCGTTGAAACTTAACGAATTCTAATTTCTAAATTTATCCCTTAACCATAAATACAAAATAATACTTTCCAATTGACTTCATTCCCACACTTGATTGTCAAAATTAATGGGATCGTTTATTGCATATTCAAATGAATACGCAAATACTATTTACTTATTCATCGTTCTTTTTTATCTGTTTTTAAATTAAAATATTTATAAATTCTTCCTAATGAAGGCTAATTAATCTCCATGGAAGTATCTCAAGGAGTTAGCTGAGCATCTACCAAAATAATATTTTGCAACATAATATAAAAATACATATACATTCTGGTAGTCAAACGTTATAAACTTCTAATAATTTTTACCTCGAAGTAATATACAAGTAAATCTCTATCTAAAATCTTATTTTAATAGATTTGGAATTACTTACATTAATTGTTGACTATGGATTGATAATTGCAAAATATATAGTAAAAAAGAGTATATTTAATCGAGTGTTTTTATAAATGAGCTAACATAAGATTGAAATTTGCACGAGTATGCGGGAGCTCTCAACTTGAATAAAAAGCACATTATCAAGCATGTCGTGGGACTTAGCCATGTCACACTATGACCACATAATAGTTTACAAAAATTTACCTTCCCGATCGTGTGAAAAATTATAATAATGGAAGTTTGAATTTGTTAAGTTGGGATTTGGAAATAACATTTTTAAAGTGCATTGAATAGATTATAATTTAATTTTAACATTAGCCGGCCGTACAATATATAGTCTATGCTTGTGTTGTTCGGTTGAATTCAAATGTTAGTTTCGACTCACGGTCAAAATTCCTTTTTTTGGATTCTTGAACAATAAAATTGCACTATGATATGACCAAACTTGGCACAACTCGTGCCCATCCTTGATTTTCGTATTCATCGATTCCATTCCAAGTCCCTTAGACATGTGTTTACGTGGGGTAATTTTAACTTTGAAGTCAATGCATGGTGATCTCCAAGAACCACTATTATCTCAAGATCGAGCTTATGCCGGAGCAAATTATGATATCCTCAGAGAATAGCCAAGTTGTACACTGAGATCTATACTTCTCCATAGGATAGAGTTCTGTTACCCAACATCATCCAACTCTCATAAGACCATACATCTCAATTCCACTACTCACAAGGATGGCAAAATGACAAGGGCGAGGCTACGGTGGCCCTCCCCGTCCCCATCCAATTGGAGATTTTCGTGTGGCAGGTCGAGGGATCAACATATTCCCATTTACCTCCATTTAATTATTCCATTTATTTTTTCGATGTGATTTACATTTTAGGACAAAATAAAAAGATTTGAGGAGGGTTTGGGGAATTCGTGCACGAATGTGATGCTCGTCCCCGATGATGATTTATTTTGCCATACCTAATTATACCTCAAATAAGATAACATTAAAAAAAATTTAAACTTGATTTAAATTTGAAAACATGTACATAAGACAAAATAAAAATATTCGAGGAAGGTTTGTGGAGTTCCGACGAGACTATGATCCCTGTCATACCTCGATAACCTAATAGGGTGGAGCGGGGATGCAGTCCAAGGACGAGTTATTTTTCCATCACTAATTAAACCTCAAATTTAGGAGTCCAAATCCATCTATATCACAAATGGTCTCGTGAATGTATTATAGTCAAACTAGGACTATAAAATACACATCTTTTGTTCCTAATTCAAATACGTTTTACAATAGGGAATAATACAAATATAATTTGAAGCTTCATAATATCCGCACAACACATATATTTTATCGTCAATTAGTGCTTCGTGCACATATATTCTAATTTTTATTTCATCTCTTTTAGCATACCACGAATCAATTTTATTATCATATATGCAAACTCTTGAAAGCTTATACAACCATACGACATTATATGTAAGATGTAACTATTATATATCATACTTTAAAATGACATAACTTTGTAAACGCGTTTCTCATATTGAATATGAACTCGAAAGCACTACAATTTTAGCGCCAAAATTAATTAGTGGAAATTGCAAAAAATGTCCTTTTTTACATAGTTTTTTACAAAAATATCCAAAATTTCTTCAATGTCCATTTTACTATAATATAGAATAAAATGGCCTCATTAACGAAATGTCCATTTATTATTGTATTGATCAATAATAACTCGACATATAACACATACTATTTATTTTAAAAAACACAATGTCAATCATACATTAAATGATTACTTCTTTCTATAAGTGAGTAAATAAAACATTTATGAAATGTCGAGAAGTATACTTAAAATGTCTATATCATTATGAAATATTGAGAACTCTCATGTTCGGAACGAAATCTCGTTCTAAACAAATGAAGTGTCAAGTGTTAAGATAAACATAGTCCAAATGTCGATAACAGCTTTTTAAATGTCGAGAACGTTATGAAATGTCAAGAATAATAGATATTAAACACAATTTATCAACAAAAAAAAAAGATTTCAAAGAAAAGTTACCGTCTACCAAGAATTGTGGACAGTCTAATCAACTGTAAATTTGGACGAGATTAAATTTTTCGAAATAAAATTATAGGATTTTCTTATGAATTGGAAGCACATAATTATTTTTTAGCGCTGCTGACTTTTCTACTTCATCTTTTTCATTTTTTCCCAAAAAATTTAGTCAATACCTAATAGATAATAAAAACAAATGAATCCATTAGGTATTAGTTGACATTAATGCAACTTTTCATGGTAGCTACTCGTCTTCTCGAAATTCGAGATAAATTGTAAAAAAACCGTTTCATTTTTCATTGAGGGTATAATAAACAATTTGGTATCAAATCCTGCTATTTTTGCAAGAGTTATCAAAATTAGACACTTTTCAATTAACAAGCATGAAATTGGCAATTTTTGTAAATTCCCCAATTAATTATCTGTTAAGGCAAGAAGTTGAATGTATTAAGAATGAACAATTGATGTCGCGTGCCATTTTTTTTAATTAAGCTTTCGTTTAAGGAAGTATTTATAAATGGTTTAATTTATAAACAAATCGAAATGATTGACATATAAGTGGATACTGCTTATGAGTTCATTGTAATATGGTGGATAAGTGCATTGTCATCAATGTTGAGATGTAAACTTGGAGACAATGGACGAGTTGTTTTCTTACAATAAAACTTAATCGAATTGAAGTAAGCCCTCACATGTAATCATTGTATTACCTTTAGATATGATAACAAAGATATTACACTAATAGTCTGCATTCATTGCTTTTACAATCATGTTACGCGTACATTCTCTTTAACATTAACATATATTCTTTCATATGACAAGATTTGCACTATTGATTTTAAACATATACATCACATCATTGTACGAATTTCATCTATGTGGAGGGAATGTCAATCACACTGTCAAGAACAATGTACATATAGTTTAATTGTTGATTTTAATACTTTCGAACATCTTAATGTTTAAAGAGTCATAACGAGATCTAGAGACAGCTTTTAATAACAAAATGCACAATTTTGGATAGGATATAGGTATGTACTACTATGGTTTATATTTTTTCTTGCGAGTTTTTGTTGCTTTTAATACGATTTGTAGTAAATTTGTATATAACAAATAATTTTCACTTTACTCGAAAAAAATTATTAAGAGCCTGTTTGGTACGGCTTAAAATCCAATTAAAATTGAAAATATGACCGTTATTGGATCCCACCTCTTTAATAAAAGTCAACAATAACGACTATATTTTCAATTTTAATCTGATTTTAATCTCTACCACACACCCTCTAAATAATTGCATAAGTTAGGAGATTTGATCATCTGCATAAATGCGTATTGTCAGAAATCAGTAAAATGAACTGAATAGGATCAATTGTTGTTAAATCATCATTTAATTAATGCGTATTGTCAGGAATCATTAGATTTTGATAAAAAATCGATAAAAAAACGTGATTGAAAAGTTGATAAAAATTATGAATAATATATGTGATTGTAAATAAGTATGAATAAAAATGAATTTTTTAAAAATAAAGACCAAATATGAACTTATTCTCCGTTTGATAGGCCAAATTTTCCATTTTTTAACTTTTGTAGTGTTTGATTGTCGAAATTTTCCAATTTTCTAAATTTTCCACATTTTTGAAGAAAATAAATGCTCGATATTTTGGTGAGAAAATATTTTCCAATTTTTTTTTTTTTTGCAATTGGAAGAAATTCTAGACACAATGGTAAAATTTTTTTTCACTTTTATTGACAATTTTCATACAAAAAAAGTCAAACGAATGGTATTCGGTATGATTATTTTTTTTCAATTTTTATTTTTATTTTTGGCAATTGGAATAAATTCTAGACCTAATAGTAGAAAACATTATTACTTTAATGGACAATTTTTATAAAAAACGAAGTCAAACGAATTCCAAACTTTCAACATTTTTCATAGAAAATTATACCAATCAAACACAATTAATTACAATTCCCAGTAAAACAATTTGTAGAAAAATCTTTTTCCTATAAAACATTTTCTTTGCATCAATTTTCCACCTTGCAATCAAACGGAGCTTAGTCTCCTCAAAATTTTCAAAATCAACTTCTCAAGATAATTTTCTGTTTCCAGTGAGATGTTACCCTTAAAACCTTCAATAATTGATTATTCAGATTAGTCGGGACATTATAGCAGTCGCATATGTACGATGTAGAGTGGACGCCACAGTGTGACAGTGTTCTTTGTTTTGTTCAAAATTGAGAAATTATTCTTATGAGTTAATTTCACAAATGGTCACTGAAGTTACCTGAAAATTTTAAAACGGTCACTGAAGTTTCAAAGTTTCAGAAACGGTCACTAAAGTTTGAAATTTCTTTCAAAAAGGTCACTGAATTTTCAGATTTTTTGGCCAAGTTTGAGGCAATTTTTCGGCAACTTCTGACCACCAAAACTACCGATTTCGGATACCGTTGGAAAGCCCACGATATCCTCTTCAATTACCACCAAAAATCTCCCCAAGACTCCAAGTGATTCGGCCGGAATAAACCCACGAAGTCGGCAACCGAAAATTATGAAAATCTGCCCAGATTTTTAGATTTTTGGGGTAAGTTTGAGGCAATGTCTCGGCAACTTCTGACCACCAAAACTGTCGATTTCGAATACTGTTGGAAAGCCCACAATGTCCTCTTCAATTACCACCAAAAATCTCCCCAAAACGCCAAGTTATTTGGCCGGAATAAACCCACGAAGTCAGCTACCAAAATTGGGCAGATTTTCGGACTTTTTTGCCCAGTTTGGATAGCTGATTTCGTGGGTTTATTCCGGTCAAATCACTTGGAGTTTTGGGGAGATTTTTGGTGGTAATTGAAGAGGATATTGTGGGCTTTCCAACGGTATCCGAAATCGACAGTTTTAGCGGTCGAAAGTTGCTGAAACATTGCCTCAAATTTGCCAAAAAATCTAAAAATTTGGGCAAATTTTCACAATTTTCGGTTGCCGACTTCGTGGGTTTATTCCGGCCGATTCACGTGGAGTTTTGGGGAGATTTTTGGTGGTAATTGAAGAGGACATCGTGGGCTTTCCAACGGTATCCGAAATCGACGATTTTGGTGGTCGGAAGTTGCCAAAAAATTGCCTCAAACTTGATTAAAAAATCTGAAAATTCAGTGACCGTTTTGAAAGAAATTTCAAACTTCAGTGACCGTTTTGAAATTTTCAGGTAATTTCAGTGACCATTTGTCAAATTAACCCTTATTCTTGTACTTTTGTGTGAAACAAGACCAAGACTCAGGCGAGTCGTCGCCTTCGATATATATCAAAACGACGACGTCCGCATCGATAGCCGGAACCCAACACATATACACTGTATTGTACTACATGCTTGTTGATGTTGGTAAATCAATAATAGCAATAATTCACCAGCGATAGAGAGAGAAATGAACGTGAGCCAAGGGGTGGTTCATCCAGTGGAGGCCTTGCCGCCGCTGCAGACGGAAGGGGCGGGAAATGTGCTTCTTCCACGTGTCAGGATGAAGGATCTCCAGGGCATGCCGGGTACTGTAGGCGGAGTATTCTTGCGCTTTTCTCAATTGTTGTTTGCAGTGGTCGCTCTTTCCATTATGGCCACCACCACTGACTTTGCTTCCATCACCGCCTTCTGGTAATCCTTCTTTCATTCTGATTCTCTCTGTACAGTCGCCCCTGAAAAATTTAAAAGGTTGTTTATTGATCTGGTTTTAGAAGCTTTTGTTGTAGCTATGGAATTGGGACTGTTTATTCATTCTCCAGCAAAAAAGAAAAAAATTGAATAAAAAGAAGATTATTGCTCGAATCACTAGAATCAGTTTTCATAGGCCAGGATCAGGCCTGTACATGAAGAAATTGTTAATGCATCTCTTGGAGCTAAAGGTTGTTATAAGCACCTTATAAGCTTAGCCAAACAGGCTAGTATTGAGACCAAGTTGTGTATTTTTGTCTGTACAACTGCCCCCACTTTCCAAACCCAAGGAAAAGCTTTTAAAGTTAAGGGAGAGCTAGGAGTACAGAACACTAGAACAGGCATGCCTAGCATATGGGAAGATTGAGGCTTATACAGTTATACTTATATCCTACTGCAGCTCAAACTTGGAAAACTCGCACAACGTCAGTTTCAGTGCCTGTTTGGTTTAGCCAAAAAAGCTGATAAAAATCTTAGTTAATAATTAATTTTAGTCACGCATTTTAGACCACAATTTTTATCAATTTTTCAAGCACACATTTCATGACGAATACCAAAATTTACTAAAAAGCTGATTTTTAGCAAAAATCAAACAGGGACTTGAATATAATGCTCTACATAAGAATGACATGTCTTAAAAACTCCAAACTTACTCAAAAAGGAAAGACTGAAACCAAGATAAGTAAACCTGATCTTTAAGGGGAAAATCTCCCTTAAGAATGTGTACTGTGCTTTAAGATGTCCTAGTACTTTTTGCATGGAGATGATCAAGCTAATTGGCATACTGTAGAAGATTAGACAAACCATCATCCTGTGATGATCACAAGTTCAAGCCTGAAGTAGTTCTTATCTGTTCAAGGAGATTCAAACTTACTCGTAGGCATTCAAAATTTATCTCTTCTTTGTAACGTTGATCCTGAAGCTTGATCTCCATCAGTACATTGGATCTTGCGGTTTGCAGAGTACTGTCCTCGTTATCATAAGCCCAAGACTTGTGACTCAATAGTTATTTGTATCAGGGTGACAATTATCTCAACTCACCTTGTGATTACTGCTTTGTTCTTGATATGAATGCCTCGTAAAAGCATGTAATTTTCCTTCCAGCATTGATTTACTTCTCATCCATTTTAAAAAGGCTGGCTTTTTGTTTTTTTGTCGATAACATTTTAATGTGGCTTCGAACTCTTTCAACTAGCATTTTTACGGTCAAGGTTGTGGAGAAGCCCTATAGTTGCATTCTTCAGTCTGCTGTTACTTGCAAAGTGCACTGTGTACCTTTCATGAATTTTCCAAACGAATACCAGGTTAGAATACCACGCATGCACTGGCTATTTTTAAAAGTTGTGGAGAAGCTCTACTCATTAAAGGATCAGGCATTCTATAGAATCATGTTAAATCTTGGAAGATCCTTAGGTGGTCTATTAAGTTTTGGTTCCATCATATGAATTGATGGAATGCATCTTGTACTTCCAGAGAATTGTGCAATCACGACTTTCATACTAAAGGGTGCTCTGGCCAATAAACTGGCCTGCAAGGGCTTATTTTCTGCAAGTTGCCTTGACCTCAAGGTTTATCTTGCTGGTATTGTGAGCTTTGTTGTCATCTAATCGGTTCACAAGCCCTTGACCCACGCTAATTAATTTTGTTATACTAACAGCATAATAGTTCCTCTGGCTAAAGTTTCCTTAATGACCTAGAACCTCACAGGTGTTTTTTTTTTTTTTTTTTTTTTTTTTGTCTCTAGGAATTTTGGTGCAAACTTAAATATCCCAAATCCAAACTTAGGGTAGACTGCAAAACTTTCAGTTTTATATTATAGCATCAAATTGCTTGGAACTGCTTCCTGCACTTTGATTTTAGAGCTATCTCAACCAAATCTGATCATGTTTGGGAGCTCATGACGTACTGAACTAATCTGGAACCTTTGGTAAAAGATAATTATCTGATAGAGCTCCTAATAGTAACAACCGTTGGCTTTCTCCTTGAAGATTTGATATTAAAAGTCCCTCTTTCTTCTGGTTGGAAATTATGGTCTTATATGCACCTATTCCTTTGCAACTAAAATAAATATGACTTAGTTTGATTGCCCTTGCAATGATCCTGGCACTGAACTCAAAGTATTTGCTCTTTCCAGCTATCTTGTTGCTGCTACTGGTTTGCAGAGTATATGGAGCCTTGCACTGGCAATTGTTGACATTTATGCCCTTCTAGTAGGACGCCACTTGCAAAATTATCGAGCTATTAGTTTATTTTCTGTAGGTGATGGGGTAAGTCTATTACAATTGCTCAGTACAATCATATATTTTCAGAGAGGATTGTTGGTATAAGACCAGACAAACTGGATTTATATAACATAAATGTGACTTCACATTGACATAGGTTGTAAAAAATATTTTGATGTTGGCACTTTTTAACGTACACGAATGTGATTGAACCCAATTCACAACGTAAGAGCATTCAAGGACTAGTTTGCCCATTTTGATTTGGTAATTTCTTTAGAAATGCACACTCCTTTCCTCAAATTTCAACTATTGCAATGGTTACGATATGAAGCAAGCTAGCAAGACTTCATCAGTCACATTCAATATTCTTTCCCTCATTTCATTGTCATAGGAATCTCCATATACACACGATTTACCTCTTGCTCAGCAACCATATTCGACTTGTTTAATAGATTCTCCCAAAATAACATTTCCTTGCAGGCTATAATAATGTCAATGTCCATACCTGACTACAAATAAATTTGGTGTATGTTACACTTGATGCTTTTAGTTACCCTGATTCAATCACTTTATCCTGCACTTATTTTCCAAATGGATATTTTCATCAACCTGTACAATCAACTTTTATGGTCTTACTCATGAGTCACAATTCTATGTTGACATGTTCGGTGGTACTAAATGTCATTAAGAAAGAAAAAGAAACAAAAATCTTGTTCATTGTACTACGTAATAAACATGCATGTGATGGTGATGTAACTTTTACTTTTATAAGTTCAATATGTCCTGTTTCAGGTCACTTCTACCCTTACTTTCACAGCGGCCTGTGCATCTGCAGGCATCACCGTTCTCATTAGCAACGATCTGGGTGCTTGTGCTAATGATCATTGCACATGGTACAAGACTGCTATAGCTATGGCCTTCCTTAGCTGGTTCACTGCATTGCCTTCATTTTTGTTCAACTTTTGGTCTTTAGCATCAAGATGAAGAACACGCTACACCCCCAAGGGAATTCACAGCAGTGTTAACTACCAAAACATTTTGAAGTTTTTTTTATAAGTGTTGCCAACCAAAGTTATTATTGTGAAAGACAGTACCCTCCAAGAGGCACAAATTTCCCAAATCGATAGTCTACCTACAATAACTCAATAATAATACACACTCAATAATGATACAATAGCAGAATTTACAATGGGGAATCAAAAACACTTCAGATGCATACAACATATTTTAATTGAATTTAAAAATTGCAAATTGCAAAAATTTGTAATTCCTCCATGATCCCTTCACACGAAAGACCAATTAACGAAACAGTAGGCAAGGCAGTGGACAGCGTTATCTTCTGCTAAAACTTTCCACACAATGGCTTGTTCATAAGAAACATGGCGTCCCATTGTTGACATACAGATCCCACCAGGCAAGTAAACAAATCCCTACAAAGAATTATAGAATTATCTCCCCTTCCATAGAAATGGCATAACAGCTTATGATAAATTGATTCGAAGACAGTCTGGTTGTGTCTGTCAAAATTTCCCAACCACAACTTTGTTAGACAAAGTGCAATCGCACAGGATGCTTTTTGCTAGTCATGCAATAGATATTTCAAAGAAAATATCATTTAAACAAGAAGATTCATAAGCTATATATTGCAATTGAGCTTCTGCTAAATAACATATAACGTCCTTTCAGCATACTAATAAAATATAAGTTAAGGAAATGAAATAAAGTATTTGGATGGCATGAAATTACCTGTTGCATGATCTTAGCAAATTCTGAAAACATCGCTTTGCGTCCAGAATCGTCAAATATCTTGTCTAATGTTATGTCTTGGAGAGCCACTAGAGTGGTTTCCAACATATCAAGCCCAGCTTGGTTTGCAAATATTAAATTTGGCAGTGCCTGCTAGAGCAGGTTACAAAAGAAGAAATTAAACACGGTTATATTGAAAATCTTTATATCAGACTGAGGCTATTTGATAACAAATTCATGTATCTCACCTAAGACAAGGCCATGAAAGTGATATTGCACATAAATATCAAGGCTTCATGTTGGGTGTTTGAGGGAAAGCATGCAAAAACTATAGTAGTATCATCCAAAGAATGGAATCAAATCAATTCAGAACCTTGTATACCTTAAATGAGCAGCACAAAATGGCATCTTGGTGATGCCAAAGTGTGTTCAATATTAATTCACCGCTCAAAGAGATGGTTCTCAGCAATTCAGTCCCCACATGATAGCTGCAAAAGCAGAAGGCGTGTTAGAAACATAAATCAACGTAAAGCAAGCCCAAAGCACAAGCTGAGGTCAACTTTTTCACTTTGGTTTCCTTTTCGTGTTCATGTGCACGAGCACACCCTGTAATGACTTGACATGGAAGGACTTCAATTATTCAAGAATTCCAACAATATTTAACAGGGTTGAGAAAATGGAAATGGCTAGCAACTTCAGAATCAGAAGTATGAAAAATCAGCATAACTAACCTATAGCTCTGACAGATCCAATGTGCAAGTGTTACAGCTTCTGGAGAGCCTAGAGACAGCTTTGGCGCAATTGCAGGGTTCAAACCTGACGGAGATATGGCCATGGCAAGCCTCTGTACAGAGGAAATCACACTACGAACATACTGGCATGCAAATGTCGCAACATTGTCCTGTAAATTTCTTTCAAATGGGAATTGGAAAGCAATAGTCAATACTGATCGTGCACTGTAAGATGATGCCACATATCCAGAGGCATGATTGGCCATTGGGCGAACTTCAAGATTTGATGTCAAATCTAGAGTTTTATACAAAGTTGAGGCACCCTGTGAATCACACTACACAAACAAACCATTAGTTATCCAAAATGTAAGTGTTAGTGCTTTCAGGTTAACAAATTTTTTTATAATAAATAAATAAATTTTACACTGTACTCTTTATCTCATCCGTGATTCTAGCGCGAACATAAGTGAACGCAGTGTCATTTAATATGTAAGAACGATAAAAAGCTTACAGAGTAGAAGCCCTTGACATGAACATATATTCATAATCCTAGAACTTTGAACCCTTTTGAAACAATCTTTCCAAGCATAAACTTATGGTGCATGGTATACAGTACTAGACACTATAATGATGAAGACTTTATATCCATTTTTTTTTTCCCTTCGTAGTGTTCAACGCTATTCTATCCTCCCTACAAAAATCCTCCTTACCAAACATGCCAATGTTGTACAACTCGGCCATGTTGCACAGCCGAGCAACAGTAAAAATACAGAGAATATTTCTACTAAAACTGAAGCTCTTGGAGGTGGCTAGAACAATAAAAGCACAATCTTCTCGAGGAAAAAGATAAAAACATGTTGAGGGAGAGAATCTTTTAACTCAACTGGTTTTGGATCCAGTGGGATTACTCGAAAACCAGAAGGCAGTAGAGGTGCATCATCTGGAAACATCTCATCAATTGGGGCAAAAACAAGCTCAGAGCAGGCCCCCAATGTACTCTCATCAACTCCACTACACATCTGTAGACAAGGATCAATTTATCATGTATATATCTTTTATTTTGCTCACATCAGTAGTTACTAAGTTCATTCAAATGAGATAAAGATACTGAAGAAAGCCACCTGTAACAGGTGAATGTCTTTTGAAATAAAAGAATCTTCATGACTGAGTGAATCTCCTTCCAAACGAATCATTTCAAGCATCTAAAATACAAAACATAAAAATAAGTGAGATGAAATTAGGCTGCATTGTTGCAAGCTTTCAGAATAAAGGTAAATGCTCATATCAAGAGCAAGGAAAAGTGGAAGTCAACTCAGAAAAGGCACCTCTTGCAATATAAAGATATAAAATAAAAAAAAAGAAATAAATTTTTTAAATCAATTCAAAAATTAAGACCAGCCCTTGCTGCTTTCTTTATTTTATTATATTTTGTTGGAGGGAACTGAAAGTTTTGCTGTGGCAACTATAAGATTATCATAATTCATTAGTTATATCTGTAAAACTAGTACAAGTATATACCTCTTCATGTTCAATTGTGTGTCCAAGTGGCATGATGATTTGGCTTCCAGTGAATCTTGTAGGCCTCATTCCTGGATATGCATATGAGCTTGTTTTCAAAGACGCGGCAGAATAGGCATCAACATTAAAGTCCGCCCACTCTGATCGATGCTCCCTTAGAAATCGAACCAACACTGCTGGAGAGACATTCTGGAAGGAACAAAACGGATTAGTCCATTGAACACTGGACACAACATTGCTAATGTTTTGGATCTATAATATTTTAAAGGATGTTGGATTTTGATTGAGCACTGTTCAAGCAAATTGTAAAAAAAAATCACTTCAGTATAATCATACAAACAACCTAAGTAGTAATGAACCATAAACACATTAAAGAAGCCAATCTTAAACCTCCTATATTACCATCTGTGGTTCATTCAGATGTTTAAGTAAATTGTATTTCGCCGAGGATGAACAAATTTACGCAAAGCAGGTTCATATACTCGCATAATTTGATGGGAGAAATTTGAGCATGTTTGGCTAAGCTTAAAAGAAAGTAAAGTTACAACTTTTTGTTGATAAACATTTTTGGATATGTTACTTTTTTCTTACTCTCAAAAAAACATGTATTTTCCAAAATAATTATAGTAATTGTTGACCCCGTTTTTTGTAATGGTTAAGTGGATGTCAGGCCCACTCGCGTCCACGCAAGCAAATTCGAACACGTTTTGACCGGAGATACGGACGGAGAAGGGTGAAGTTTATGAATGTGAGAGATGCTTTACGACGTGAAACAAAAATGTTCAAGCATGGGCAATATGATCAAAGATGATTACAAACAAACAAACAATCATAAACAACTTCACCAAAGTAAAAATAAACTTAACTCAAGCAGATAAATATAAAATGAGCAAGAGAGAAAGACTAGTGTGTTTTTCAAGTGTAAAGAGTTACATTCCAAACAAACGTTACAAGAATTGCTTATTTATAGAGTTCTGGCCGAGGTGGTTGCCGTTGGATAGAAACATTATCTTATTTATAGAGTTTTGGCCGAGATGGTTGCCGTTGGATAGAAACCACGTGGTTTCATCTTCGAGGACGACGTCTCACATCACTCAGTCTACTGCGCATTTAATACATTGACAACTGGTCACCCTATACCCTAGGCTGACAATCCTGATATTCATTATTATAAAAGTTACATCAATCATTCTTAGAGATTACAAGCAGATCCTCTAAGAGATGCAAGTGCTTTAGCCTAAAAGGAGCTTCAGATGGGGTGAGTGTTTCAGCCAAAGGGAGTTTCGGACTAAAACGAGTTTCGGAACAAAGAACATCAACTTCTTCTTTGACTTCTTTATTTTGACCAATTGGGTATTTGTTAACTTTGTGAGATTTGACTCATGTCTCCATGTGGACACGACGTGGTCCCCACTAAGAGCCTCGGTGGCGAGGCATAACAATAATTATTTCCAACTTTCGACCCACAAGAAAAATGATTTATTTAAGAAATTATTAACTTATAAGTACCTTTTAAGCTTAGCCAAATAAACTCAAAGTAATGAATTGTTCAACAAATGATTGCGCGTGAGACTTGTCAAAAGCTAAGCAGTCAATTTTTACACTTGGAACTTGACGGTTAAATTACATACTAGACAGAAACAAGACACATTTTATGTTCATAAAGATTTTGGACAAGTGAACAGAATAATAAGCTGTAAGGCTCAATGTTAAATTAGGGAAGATATCAAGAATCACCTTGAGTAGCATAGATGCCTTCACACACAGAATGCCTCCTAGGCAAGAAACTGTGTTTGTACTAGTGCTCAGGTTCTTGGACGAATTAATGGCAACTACAACATCTTCAGCACCAGCATAGTTCAACATTGACCAGCCATCATCACTGAATCCGTTAATAGCATCATTAAAGCCTCTGCACAGGAGAAAATATTAGATCATCAACAATGTTACCATAACCACATGCACAATATAGGCACAATTACATCTCTATATCTCAATGCATAGCTTAAATGTACAGGCAGCTTACCTGATCAATCTCTGGCTGAAAGTACGGAGAACAGCCGGTTGCCTGCCAAGACCATATACCACCTCGCCACTTGTCTCTTTGGCTATCTGCCTAATATATTGCAATGCCTATTGTAAAAGCATTTTGAAGGGAATGAAAATCAGGTCTCCATTAGCACTCTACTCAATTGGTCAAGTTTTGCATGAAATGTAAATAAATTTACTTAAAAATACAGAACTTTATGCTTACTCAGTCAGCAACCAAATTTCAATGCTAAAACTATTGTTTATATTA
Source organism: Fraxinus excelsior (assembly GCA_019097785.1). NCBI lineage: Eukaryota > Viridiplantae > Streptophyta > Magnoliopsida > Lamiales > Oleaceae > Fraxinus > Fraxinus excelsior. The sequence continues at coordinate 6,644,068 of CM032645.1, read as the reverse complement.
TATCTTCTAAAACGTTGAGTACGTCAAACATAAAAGTATTGTACTCACTGCAATTGTCATTTTCTGTGCCACAACTTTTGAAGATTCGTAAAGCGGTCGCAGCACATCTGGCACGCTCCAAGGCTGGAAAATGTTACCTGAGTTGTCAACCTAGTTCTGGACAATGGAAAAATATTATGGAAGATATTTTAGAATGGATCTTACCCCAAGATTAAGGTGATCTACAATGTGAATGATTGATCCTCCACCATCACATGGCCGGATCAAATATCCAGATGGAAGAATATCTGCTCTTACAAACTGTGAAGCTGCAGCTGAATTTGGGCCAGCCCCGGTACCAGAAAGAGATCTCTCGCACACCTTAAAGGAGGAATGATCACAAACATGCATTTTTATCTCCTCCTTGATATAATTATATCATGCTTCAAAAAATTTTGAAAATCAAAATCTATCGTTCTAATAGAATTGAGATGTTTCAGAAAAGCAAACAAAAAGATGCCGGACAAAAGCAAACATTATTCCTCATTGAGAGGTAAAACAATAGAAACTTTCAAAAATAATTGTTTTGCGTTCATCATCCGTTTCTCATGGAGTCATAGATCCTTATGAACCTAGAATTTTATAATGAGAGGCTTTCCATATCAATTGAGAGAAAAAATGAGAACATATTGATGAACATGTTGCAAGCACATTCAGATAGAGGAAACTATTTCTTTGGTACAAGTTCCAAGAACTAAATCCATGAGATAATCTCAAACAAGTTGAGCATCATTCTCATGCAGGAGAGATCTCAAACAATTTATGCATCATGCACGTGCGCTGATTTAAAATAAGTAATTGACAAGCAAAATCGACATAGAAGCAAGATTATTACAAAATATGTATCGGACAGCTAACATTCACATATTTACTTACCACGAGACTGCCATTCTCTAAGGTGGTTGTGTATCTCAGAGTCCAAAAATCACGAGCGGGAGCCAGTATAGTTGGTGCATACGTCTGAAAGCAATGTTTGAAGATTATTAATTATATCCCTTAACAAAGAACATTTTAAGAGTATGATATTCACAACAGTCACCTGGGTATAGAGAAGTTCAATCGTTCCTCCGTTTCCGGCTGGAAACATAGTGAAAACTTCAAGGTTCCGACAGTCCCGGAACCAAGTATTACGATCTTTAAGGATCTCCGCAATCTGTAAATTTCAAAACATTTTCAAACGGACAGCTAATGTATGCCACATCAGAATTAGGCGCTTAAAGAAGTGTGTGCAAAGTCGACGTCAAATTACCTTTGGTGGTTCTAAACTTACAAGACCGCATACTCGAGCAGCCACTCCACTGCACCTATGTGAAATGACAAAGATCCCAACCGAATCCGGACCAGGCTGGAAAAAAATAAAAAATAAAATAATATATATATAAACATATATATATATATATTAAAATCATCGCATGACCCTTTCAGTCTAAAAGTTGCAATGATGTTATTATTGACTGCAAACTAGAGAAAGGATCATTAAACAGCTGAATAAATGGCCAAACCTTCATTCCAGGCATTTGGACCCAATCGACAGCAGTTCCAGTGGCCTTTGACAGGAACTCTGCCAAGGTCTCTTCCGCAATTGAGAGAAGCCTGATTAAACCATCTATTAAACATCAGGGAGAAACAGAAACAGTGCCTACAAATATGCGTGCATATCACAAGAATGCAAAGAGAGAAGAATTGGATTCGAGTAAGTTACCCAGCAGGGTTGTTAGCATCTCTGAGAGAATGCTGGGAAGTGGTGACAGCCAACTCGCAACTTGGATCAGTAGTTGCCACTGATGCCTGTAGAAATTCCCGTGTCAGCATAGAATTTGAGAGTAAACTCAAGGAGAAAGAAATACATATACCAAAGATCTTTGGATCCTAAATGACGAAGAAGTAAACCCAATTAGCGGGCTTAGGACTCATTTGACTGCACATATGCTGGGACTAACGAACATTATTAAAACAGCACTCATTTGACCGCGTATATGCAGGGACTAACGAAAATTATTAAAACAGCCATGGTATCAACAGTCAATTACGTGACTGAGCCTGCGCCATGCCATTGAATAAGTGGTATAACAATGCACATATTGCATTCAACCCATTATGCACGTGCTACTTTTTAATGCAGCTGAACATCATATATAGGTAGATCATAATAGATCAAACAAGGTGAAACAAAACAAAGAAATTGATAGCAAATATGTGTAAAGGAAAGTCGCATACAGTTTGCAATTGTTGGTGCATGTACCCATTCTCGCTTATCAGCTGTGACACCTGCTTCTGCAGGCGATCATTTTCCTCCATCAACAGCTTATTCATAGCAGTCAATTTTTTATTCACACTCTGAAGTCCAGTAGATTCTTTTCTCTGTTTCTCCCGACACCTACATTCATCGAAGAAAACATCATTTTTCCAGCCTCCATCAGAATTCAGAAACGAAACAATTCCTAAAATACAGCAATCAATGAAATTTAAACTTCAATCTAGGTTTTCAAGGTCCTGACAATCAAGTCATTTCAAAATCAAGATTTTCACTTGAAATGCCCATTTAATTTTGAAACTAACAAGTATGGAAATGCTCTCCCGAGCTAGAAATGAGTAAAATTCCATGTGCATTGAAACTGTTAAAGACACCGACTTTAAACCTAGCCCAAGAAAGATTGCTAAAAATCACTCCCACACATCAAAAAGTTTTGCCTTTACCTTCGATTTTGAAACCAAACTTTAATCTGTTTGGGGTCAATGTTGGAAAGAATGGGGCATTCCCGGATCAGCTGCTGCCGACGCAAAGAGCTCGGCTTTGGGCACTCCGCATAGAACCTTTCCAAGGCCTCCACCTGCTCCGCTGTGTACCGGACATACTTCCCACAATCAAGATGCTTGTTCATGCTCCCACTGCTACTCTCTCTGTGCCGCTGTGCCACCATAGCCATTCTCCCAAAACCTTAAAAATACCCAAATCCCGCAATCCAGAACCAAAACACCTCACGAATAATTAAAAAACCTGAATACTCTGAGCAGCCTTTTATAGTCCTGTAGTCAACTGAAGGTTCTTTGAAGCTGAGATTAATTTGCTTGATTTATAAGTTTTTATGCTCCAAAAAGATAAACTTGACGATCTTGATTGAGGCAGAATATTCTTGGGCCTCTAGATGGCTACCTTATAAAAATAGGAACAGCAAACAACAAAAGCTAAACAGCCTTGTAATGTAAATCATATGATACTGACAAAGTGTCGACTTTTCCCCTTTCTTCTTCACTCTAAATCACCGCAACGCTTTAATACTGCTATAATTGTTCACATTAAAAGTCCAAACCTTCACTGGAAGGAAGGTGAAATCTGTTACTTTTTGACACGCGAAACCCCTGATTTTCACCCAAGAGCGACAAAATTTATGCGTTTTTTCTGCAGTTTACTGCAGAACCTCTTACCTTTTTCTTGCAACCATACATGTTACACGTTTGTTAAATACTTACAAAAAAAACAACTAAATTTCACCAAAAATAGTCTTCAAAATGGGACACGTGGGAGAAGTGTTTGTTAACCTCGTATCAGATAAAGACCAACTTTCAATTGGGATTTCAAAATAATTTAAAGGAAAAATGATATTCAGAAAGCTCTCTGCCTCTCTCTCTCTAAAGAAGAAGGGAAGACTGGAAATAGAGAGAGAGCGAGAGAGAGGTGTGAACTGCTCGAAAATCTAAAATGGCAGATTTTTATTTTACGCTGCCGCTGCAGCCTGCAGCTGCTACTGTGCATACTGCTGCTAGCTCCACTGGAATTCCTTTTTAATATTTTCATTGTTAAATCATTAAAATTTATCAAATTTTAATAAAAATTAATAAAATATGTGATTAAAAAATTATGAACCTTATGAAATACGTGGTTAAAATTAATTTTGACTTTGGTTTAGACTAAAATTTGAATCTTGATCCTTGCAAACAGGCTATATATAATAAGTGGAACATGAATACTTGCCCCATGTTTTGTTCTTTAAATTTAATCTATCAAATTCATTTTCAATAAGATTTTTTTTTTCAAGAAATAAGTTTACACGATTCATAATTTTTTTTTTCTCACTCTTTAAACTCAAATTTTTCAAAAATATCACTTTTACATTGCACAAAATTTGTCAGCTCCCTTTAATTTTTTCTATCAAATCACATTGCACAAAATTTTCTGTTATTGGCCTTGCTTTCCCTAGTAAACTCGTCCAAAAATGCTTACTCCTTCTACCATTAGCTTGTATCCCCCATGTATCAAAACTCATCCAATACTATTTATCAAGAAATTGTTTGATAGAATTTTATCAATTTTCAACGGGTCAAATTTTAGCTTTGATCATATATTTGATGAAATTCATAAATTTTATCAATTTTTCAACAATATATTTCACCAATGTTTTCAAGATCTACTAATTTTTTTATAAAAAAAAAAAAAGTTGTCAAAAAACCCTAATTATGTTGTCATGATTTATTGACCAATTATATATATATATATATATATATATATGTGTGTGTGTATATATATATATATATATATATATATGTATATATATATATGTATATATATATATATATGTATATATATATGGCATCACGAACATTGACATACAATGGCTACTGAATAAAAGTAGAATAACTATACATTATTTTTACTGGATAGTGGACAATTTTATTTGTATTACTTGATTTGACAATAATTTGAACATAATAGTTGGTTTGGTTCGATTCTAGTTCTTAGAATTGGTACGGAATATATTGTGTTTCAAAAAATATTATTTTACAATCTCTTTAATAAAATAGTATCGGGTGTGCTATATGAAAATAATAATTTACATACATATGATGTGATGATATATGATTGAATCAATGATTTTTTCAACAAAAGATAAATAAATAATACTTCCCATCACTCTTCCTTTGATACATCATTTATATATAATTTATTATATGACTTCATCATGTATTGTTGGAATTGGTTTAAAGAAATCAAAATTTTGGTTTAAGTATAACTATGATGAGTCAACTTTGAACAAATATTCGGACTTGATCCGATGGTCAAATTACAAATGTAAATACACCAACTTGTTCTACTCGTCGAGTAGATCGTCATAATATATTTGGAATCTTAAAATCAATTCCGGATGAATGAGAATTTGTGGTCGAAAGTTGGAAGAAAAATAGAGAAAAAATTGGTTGGAAAAGTGACTATCACTCGAGTGTCGCTCGAGTGAGGAAGTTGTTGCTCAAGTGAGGACCTAGCGACGGTAGTTATGTTTTTATTGCTTGAACGAGAAGCCACGACGGGCTAACGACAACAAAAGTTGCTTCTGTTTGTAAGGTTGCGAGGCTTGGCTCACAACTCTTCGTCCACAATCCCTTGTACTCTATAAATGGAACCCTTAGGATGTCATTTTTGACACACTAATGATATGCAATCATAGCATAACTTTATCTTCTCTCTCAACCAAATTTTGCATATATATTGTATAAAATTCTAGTTTTCTTCATTTTTGCATTAAGGAGTACATAAACCAAATTTTAGTTCGTTGTTCTTGTGTGTTGAAATACTACTCACATAAGAAGAAGTCGTTGTATCTTGAGAGTTGATTGTCATAAATCGTAGGCACTGTTGCGGGATAAATTCGATTTAAGGACAAAGTGTTAACATTTGCCTCGACTTTGCATCCATTTGGCATTATTCATTCGAAATTTCATTACCGTTACTCTGCTAAAATTCCAGCAGAAGTTTGATAAAGATTTTATAAGCGTTTGTTTGTCACTCCATATACCATATCCATCCAACATGTATAAGTAGCATTATTCAACAAATATATATAAATTTGTGTTAACGAATAAGTATTTAAAATAATCAGCAATTTTATTGTTCAAAGCGGAAATTGTGAAAGTGAAATAAGGTAAATTAAGTGTGTGTTTGTTTACCATTATTGTAGAAGAAATGGTGATATGATCCAGGAGTCGAGCCCGAAGAGGACAAGCTTGGGACACGACCCGTTGATTATCGAAGGAGGCCCGAGACACGTTTGAAGGCAAAGCGGGTGAAAGAGGCGATGTGATTGCTTGTTCAAGTTATGGTGGACGAAATTTTAAAATTAACAAGTCAAGGAACAAATTTCATGTTGGGTTCGGAAGAAAAAACCAAATGGATCAACTCGATTCAAGCAACAAACGAGCAATGTAGATGAAAACGAGCATAACTTTCAGCTCGGGTGTCGAATTTTCACCCACGAGTACATTTCGAAAACAACACGAAATTCTGCACAAAAAAAAAAAAAAAGAGGAGTTGAAATTACTACCATGCGATCACATGGCTTAAAACACCATCCTTAAAAGAGGAGTTGTACCTAGCATCATCATTTTTAAATTCGTATCTCAATATACCCGACTTAACTACGCGATACCCACCTCTAATATTTATTGTTTCAATGAAATGATTTTCTGTTTACACCTGGATACTTGCTGTTAATTGCTTAATTGTCTTTTTCAATTTCTGTTTTCTGCATAAACTTGCTCGAGCAACCTATCTCTCCGGTTGGAATTATCATCAGAGGTTTTCGCAAAAATAGATAGCATTTGGTTGGTTGTATGTGTCCTTGATCCTTAAATCACTTTTTCCTTTATCAATGTCAAGTCGGCTTCAGCCTTCATGTATTTAAAAATGTCTATTGTTCGAATTATGATCGAGCATATGTGTCGGGATTCTAATGGAGCGATATAATTAGGCATGTTTGTCGCTACTAAGGATCTATTTAGTAGTGCTTTTAGTTTTATTTTTGTTTTTTGTATAAAAAATTCTTAAGAATGCTACTTTCAACTCCGTCTAAAAGTTCTTTCTAGTTGGACAAATGACGTTAACTCTTCAACACAACTTTGGATAATTGTGAGCGACCAAAACATATATTTTTTTGAAAATTATTTTATAGATAAAATGTAAATGTATTGGTTTGAAAATTGAAGAATTGCAGAAAGGTTTTAATCTATTGTAGTCAAAATAATCTATTTTATAGGACAACTTTTTTTTTTTAAAGATGTTGGATATATTTTCAATTCAAAGTAATTACTTATTTTAGCTGATAAAATATACTGTAAAAATAGGTAATTTATTTATGACTTTGGCCAATAAATATATTTATTTTCCCTTTAATAAATACTATTTTTGACCTTAACCAAATATTGATAAATATGCTCATCACTAATTATGCGATAAAAAATAAAATCCGTATCTTTGAAATTCACACATCCAAATGCGCGTGATAGTGAACTTTTTATAGTAGATTTTGATAAAAGTTAATGAAATGTGTGGTTAAAAAGTTGTGAGATCCATGAAATATGTAATTAAAATTATTGTTGTTTTTGACTTAAATTAAAAATTAAATTTTAATCATTACCAAACATGGGACAAATCCTTTCGTAAACTTCTTGCGGTGCATTTTAGTCCCTAGTAGGCGAGACCATGTTCACACACAAATCCCAAATTAATTATTGAGAAAAAGTTCAAATTTTGCTTTTTAATCTACTTTTTGGCATGCGCGAAAAGATGTCTACACCTATATAAAAATGAAATATCAAGAAATTTAATATTTATTATATTATATTCTTAGTACATGTTTAGCATATTGTTTTGAACAATATCAAATTAAAAAAATTAAAAAAAAAAATAGTATGAACAATATAGGTCGAGAAGGGTAGATAAATAATGTATCATCGAAATCAAACTACTAATATTAAGTAATTGAATAAATCAAAACTCAATAATTTCTTTTTGACGAAATTTAATATTTTTAAGGAATAACATTATCGACTATCTTATCGATCTTGCATCACATGCGATGAAGAAAAGTTAAAAACGAGAACAATAATTTAACAAGAACGAGTTAGAACGTGTCTTTAGGGTGCAATGATTGTTAATTTTCAGAACTAATTTTCTAATTATTTATTGCTCTAAATGTCACTTTACCTATTTTTTATATTTTTTAAAATTTGTTTATATAAAGGTGAACCAACTAAATCGGTCAATTAGTCGAATGCTTTGACCTCTGCGGATGCCCATTACATCCGGCTGATGATATTATGACGTCATATCAATGTGATTTGAGTTTTGCTATAAGTACATAACTGTTTTATAGAATTCTTGTACAGATACACGCATGACAACAAATCATTGAAAGATGAAAAAAAATAAAAAAAATCAAGGCGACACTGGTAAGGATTCGGTCATTATTTCTCTCTACTTGGGGATTAATTCATATGATTTCGATATTAAAAGTAATGACAGTTGACTCGTTGGAATATGTGATACGACTTAAATTTAGGGTATTTCAATAAATAAAATGAACGATTATATTGCGTGGTTAAATCATTTTTTTTCCCCACGTTTTGAACCTCTTTGATGTGATCGAATCCTTTCTCGTGAGAGTCAAGGAATAATGTTTTCTAGTATCACAGGTGATATAATACCAATTTAAATAACGTTATATAACATATTAAAAAGATAGAATTAAATGACTCATTTCGTTTCATATTTCATTAATGTCGCATTAATGTTACATAGGCCATGCTTTTTTTTTATTGGTGATGTTAGTTAATAGTACTCGAGAGCAAAGATGTATCCCTAACAAAGTTTTCCATGCATGCCGACAAGATTCATCCCTGGCAGTTGGTCAAATGGGTTGACTAATATTACACATGGTCATTTTAATTGAAATCGAACTAAAATTGGAGGTTTCGAAAAATATAAATAAATTAGGAACTGAGAATTGATTAGATCCGGATCGATTCTTGATTTTTGAACCAGAATAGTGGATATTTGAATGAAACTTATTTTTGATATAATTTTTTATTTATAATTTATACGTTGGACAAAAAAATAAAAATAAATACAAAACCTAAAAACCCTAATTTGGGTAGTAACTTGCTTAAACATTTTTTTTTTTTTTTTTTTTTTTTTTACCCAGGTTCCAGGCTTGCGCCTGACTAGTCCTGGACCTCCAACCTCCGACCCCTCATTGGTTGGTGGAAGGTAAAATGCGGGATATGTCCAAGTTGGATCACAGGTTCCTGCATTGCTTTAACTCCTGGCCCCAAGAAAGCCCTCCTCACTGCTGGAAGCAGGATTCGAACCCTCCACGCTGAGGTTGCAAGCCCACAGATGCAATTGGTCCACCAACTCATCTGTGCCCCGGGGGGCAACTTGCTTAAACTTTAAACCTATGAAATCAAGACTAGTTCTTACTTTTTTGCATCGTCTCACATCAACATTTCAGTTTTTTAACTAGATTTTCTCCATTGCACAAATATTATAGAGTAGTAGCGTATTATGTATATGTATTGAGATGATTTATATGCCCTTATTTGGTCCTCATTACTCCAAAATACATTTTTCTTTTTCTTATTTTCAATTAAGTATTCATCAATAAAATAATATTACATGCAAATTCAATTTTTTAAAATTTTTAACCACATACTCTCCATCAAAATACTATTCTAATATGCATTTTGGACAAAAAGGGGCTCGAACAGGCTTTAAATGCATTTAAAAAATATTATGAGTAGAATCGAATCAGAGTCGATAGTTCTTGTTTAGGTTTGGTTCCAATAAGTACAAGAACTCAATGATTTCATTTATAAAATACTCAAAGTATAATGAGTGGTTCTGGGTATTGAAGTACATGAATCAACCCACCCCCACGTTCAAGCCTAATTAATATCGAACACACGTGTACATAATAATTTACATACATATAATATGATAAGATATGATTAAGTAATACTTTTTTCAACCAAATAAAAAAATAAACTTTTGCACTCTATTTTTGATACCTCATATGTATGCAAATTATTGTGTAACTCTATTATGTACAAGTAGTATTATTCAATTGATATTGAAATGAATGAAATTGATCCACTTGTATGAATGTCGCTAACTTCTATAGGTTTGTTGTCAAAAAGAAATTTTTTGGTTGGTTTGCAAATGAAAAGGAAGTTGGGGGTGTTAATAAAAGAAACATAAGAGTTAAAACGAGACGCTTCCCAACTCGACCTTTAGAATGTGACTTCAAACGCTTCAATTTTTGAACAAGTATCCATTTGTTACTATTAAAAAATTACTTGCTAGATGTTTTTAAGTACTTATTTTGTTCAACAAATATTAATTTATTTTATAGAAAAGTAGTTTTTACGTAAGACGAAACATATTTATTTTCTACTTAGGCTAGACATGATTTTAATAAATTAAACCCAAAACAAACAATCCTTATACAACCTTATTTAGAAAAAATTAGAGGTGGGCTTCCCGACCTTTCAGGCATCGTGATTTTGACTTCTCAATCTTCAAAAGTGAAATTTTATGTTCTCAACTTATTTAAATTTGTGAATTGGGATCCCTAAGCGATAAAAATTTCAACGTCAAATTCCACTTGAAACTTTAGCGTCTGTCTGGCACAGATTTTCCTTGCCAAAACCATGAAAATTTGCCCGTTGCAGCACACAAATTTTGACCATTTCTCTCTGGCCTGGGACCCACTCAATGCCTCCAACGGTCAAAAAATGGCCATTTTCCTTGAATTTAATTGGAACCAGACAGGGCTTTAACATGACCCAAGATTGAAAATTAGTTGCAAGTAATTTCAACGTATATGTTGACAATTTTTGTTACATGGAAATCTAAATGCACAAATTTAAATATGTTGGGAGACTCGTAACCAAATTAATTGAAATGTGAAAGAGTACTACTCTAATTTTGTCATTTAGCCCCTATTTGAGAATCATTTTTGGAGAAAATATATTTTGAAATAATAACTTTTTGGAGAATATGTGGTTAAAAAATATGAATTTTTTTTAATTTTATAAATAAAATTATTTTATGAGAGAATGTGTGTCGGTAAATGAATTTTGAAAAAATAAATTTTGGGAAAAATAGGAGTCGGACGCCGGCTAATTTACGGCTCCAATAAAATTTCAAATTTGTGAAAGATCGTTATGGTATTAATTTGTCCATGAGATGTGATTTTGAGTAAATTTTCACGCAATCTAAGTTCTAGCCATCAATTGCTAATGATAATGTGACACTTCTGAACATGTCCAAGCAACAAAATGACAAAAAAAGTTGCTTCAATATAGTACAATGGTGCAAGATGAACAATTACATAGTCAAATGTTTATATGTTTTTTTGTATGTTTTCCTTTGAACTTTAGGTTGATGGGAATAACATTCCTTTACTTTGTCCCTTATCCCATTTTCCCAATTGTTTACTTCTTTTTTTCTTTGACGCGTTCCTAATGAGTGGAGGATTCCCATCTCCCCCTTTTGTCTTTGAGCCATTGCCTTTTTCTCCTAGGAAAGAATAAAAATTTCAATTGGGCCACGCAAACTGACCCTAGGTCCCTAACCATGCTGTGGGCCCCACGGAACTTGATAGCTGAATCAGCCCTTGGTTGGTTTAGATAAAAATCAAATTTTTAATAAATTTTGATAAAATTTGATGAATCGTGTGATTAAAAAGTTATAGATAACATGAAATGTGTAATTAAAATTAATTATTATGTTAATCTAATTTTTATGTTGAGTCAATCAGGGGATCGATATAATACTGAGATGTGCATTGCTTCAATGGGTTGATATCGTTTAGGTAGAGATTTGGGCCAACCACTTCTCGTCACATTTAGCCTCAATTGATTTGGATAAAAATATGATTTTTAATAAATTTTAATAAAAATTGATGAAATGATTTTAGTCAAATTTTTTTTAGGGAGAATTCATTATTAAGACATTAAGTATGTCATATTTTAAAATAAATTAATTGGTCACATATTATTTTTTGATCACAAATTACAAATTTTATGAATTACAATTGGTCACAAATTATCTTTAGGTTACACATTATCAAATTATTGGTCATAACTTGACACGCATTATTTATTAGTTACAATTTACCAAATTTAGTAATAATTACAAAGTTAGTCACAATCACGTATCATTCTAAATCACATATTAATAATTGGTTACAAATTAACAATTTATTAGTCACAACACCTAGATAATTGGTCACAAAACCTCCCACCACCACCATCGCCGTACGTTACCACCGCATGCACCATCACCTCAACTATCAACACAAACATGCAACAAAATCACTACAAAAACCACACCAATCTGGCAGAGAAAAGTTCAGAAGACTACAGTAAATTGTCGCTTTGATCCCGTCGTAGATGTCACGCAAATGCAACGTTGAATAACCCAAACCCAAAACCACCACATCGTGCCTCAACTCCGTCTGCAAAGGCTCTATTCGTGGGCGTTGCGCATCCGCGTGCAGAGGCGCATCGTGGCGCTGTCGCTATGCGATGTAGTGGCTATGCTTCTGATGCCACCAATCAATGCTGCATGTAGAGGCGTGGTGCATCGAGTGCAATATTGCTTCGCGCAGGTCCGAGTTGTGTTACCGGAGGTTCTATGTTGGTGGAGTTGATGTTTTGCTAGATAAGAGGTAGGATATATAAGCAAGAAGGGAAAGAAGGCGGTTGTGGTTATATATAGAGAGAAAGAAGAGATTGAGAAATAATTAGGGTTCGTTTGATTGTAAATGTGGAAATAAAATGAATTACAAGAAATTGAATTATCTAGAATTTGTTTTACTGGGAATTATAATTAATTATGCTTGATTGATATAACTTTTTACTCGAAAAATGTTGAAATTTTGGTGTCCGTTTGGATTTATTTTTCATGAAAATTGTTCATTAAAGAGATAATATTTTTTACCATTGGGTGTAGAATTTGTTCCAATTGCTAATTTTTTTTTAAAAAAATTACCATATCAAATACCATTTGTTTGACTTTGTTTTGCATGGAAATTGTCCATTAAAAGGAATTTTTTTTACCATTGTTGATATAAATTTTTTCAATTGCAAAAAAATAAAATAAATAAATAAATAAATATGAAAAACCAAAAGCCACAAAAACAACAAGAAAACAATTTCCTTATAGAGGAGGAATTCAGGCGCGTGATGCAATAAGTGGGAAGAGGAATTTCTGGCAAAAACTTGTCAATTAGATCTTAAAAACACTTCATTTATGCAATTTCCACGTTTTTTTAACTGAACCAAACTGGAGCTATTTACTAGGGTCAGGGCCGGCCCAAGACAAACTAGGCCACTGCCTGGTCCTCACGGAAAAGATGAGGCCCAAGAATTCCCCTAATCCAAAGCCTTCAAATGCCTTAAAAGAATGTGCTTAAAAGGGAGGAAAGGAAGAGACCGTCTATCTCTCTTCACCAAAAAAATCTATAAACTCCTAATTTTCCATACACAATTGATGGATCTTGATTCTCTCGAAGGTTTCCAAAAATCTCAAAAAACTTAAGGTAAGATTTATGCTATTTTCCGTCCTTTTTTTTCGAATTACAATAATTTTATCTGTTTAGATGCAACCGTACAAATAAATAACATTATTTGTTGAAATCTTACCATTTCGGTGCGTATTTTAGGTGGATTATTGTTTAATTTAGTTTATTTTTCAGATTCAACTCATTTTTAGTTTGTTGGTATTTACTTGCATGATTTTGTAGATTGATGTAATGATGTTGTATAGGAATAATAATCCCCTTTCCTTTAAAAGCGAGGATGCTAAGTTCACTATTCATCCCGTGTCCTTCATTTCACACTTGAACTGGTTATTATGTACTATTATCATTTTTTAATATGTGCCTTGCTTGCCTTTTTTGTTGACCATCTCGTGCCCTCTCTTTCACGCTTGAACCGGTTAGTATGTATTGTTATCCCACCGAAATTCTTCATTTTTTTAATACGTGCCTTGTTTGCCTTTTTTTTTTGTTGACTGGAATTCAACATCAACCAATAGATGCCCACTTCATTTAATGTTCATAGCAGTTTACGTTTCTTGCTTGCCTTTTTTTTTTTACTAGAATTCAACATCACCCAATATAGGCCCACTTCATTTAATGTTCATAGCAATTGGCATGTTCATTTTCTCATTTGTAATCCATTTGGTTTACTGTTTATCTGACATGTATTTGATTATACTTAACAACGACCACTAGAAGTTCACTTCATTTAATGTCCATTCAAATAGGCTGACATTCCCATATCTATCTTATCTCGATTTTTGTATCCATATATTCTCTTTATCTGTATGTGTATGCATATCTTTTCTCCATCTTCAATAATAATTAAAGATAAAGAGGTAAAAAAAAATCACCGGCTGTACCAACGTCTTCCATTCCTCTGCTCTATGCGGTTTGTTTTTGTGTTCTAGGTTAGTTTTGTGTTATCTTCCTTTTCGATTTAGTGTTAATTAAGAATTTCTTATGCTTGTTTGGTTTGTACTTTCAGTCCAACTATCCAAAATAAGGAGATATTGCGTGCTGGATAGGGTATCAATTATCTAAGGTGTATCATTCTCATAATTGTTGCATGTTAGGTTTATTTGTTTCTTCAGGTTTTTTTTTTCTTCTTGATTGTTCATTTGTTATAATTTAAGTTTTGACTTGCTGCCATATTTGTAGTATGTGATTTTGATAGTTACATTTCCCCCCATATCGTTTAGTATTATGTTCTTCTTAGTTTTTTTTTTTTTAATTTCAATCTTGATAAATAATTTGTTTGTGTGTTGAATCTGAGTTTTAAATTTTGTGTGTTTTTAGGTCGTTTTTATTATTACGTATCTGTTTCCCTTACTTCTGTATTTATATTTCATTTTCTCTAATATTATTCTTTCCGATTCTCTTTTGCATAATGTTATTTAATTATCACACATTATTAGAAATTAGAACAATTCCTTCTAACTAATTAATTATATTTCTACATTTTATTTTTCGTGTATGAATGGTTTAATACACTTACTAATATAATTTATTCTTGAATTCTTTCAGTTTATACTTCATTCATTGGAATTGAAATATTGAAGAATTCTTGTTGGTAGCGTGATGGATATTTTGGAAACCTATGTTCATGAAGACCATGTTATTGCTAACACTAATACTATGTTCGAAAGTATAGATGAGTCACACAGATCCTCCATTCGTCAACATCGAATTCAAAGAGAGAGAGAGAGAGAGATAGACGAAGTAGATCTAGAAATAGTTGTAGTAATTTTCATAAAATGAAATGACCCTATGTTATCTGAAAATAATTTCTCTCTTGTTGTCCAACAACGTGAATCCATAATGCATCAAAATTCTGACGACGTTTCGATTTCGAATCAAGAAACATCTGATATTTTCAATTCTGAATATGAGTTTGAAAACACTCTTAAGAAATTGAAAATTCTATCTGCTGCATATGTATTACCAGCGTTCATTTATTGTACACATTATCATGCATGTAAATTTTACAGAGAAAGTAAATGTTTCTGTTGTTCTGATGGAAAAGTTAAGCTCTTTATACGTGACTCACCATTTGAACTATATATTTTGTTTACTTCTAAAGAATTTCATTGTATGGAACTTTAAAAAAAATTGTAAGGGGATATAATAATCATCTTGCTTTTACTTCATTTGATGTAAAATACGATAACGAATTGTTCAAAACTTGTAAAGGTATTTACACATTTAGAGTTCAATGACAAATACATCACTATGTAAGCGAACTTATGCCAAATAATAATACTTCTTCTTATATGCAATTATATTTTTATGATACATAAAATGAAGTGTAAAATCGAATGAAAATTTCATCAAATTTTGTTGAATCTACTTTAATATTTTTGTTTGAAATCTTGAAAAGAAATCCTACAGTAAATTTTTTAGATCTTTAAGTGATATGCCTAATTTGCATGACCATCAAATACAAATAAGATGCGATCCATAACTTGATCAAAGCGTTTTTAATATTTCTACAACATCTCAAGTAGTTGCCGTATGGGTCGAAAATGATGAAAATGCTAATATTCGTGCTCGTGATATTATTATATACGGTTATTTTAATGATTCACATAAAGTTCATAATTATTGTGGATGCTATAATCTGTTACAATCTCCGTTACTCAACAGTTTAACTTCAAATGGTATTCCACCACATGAGTTGAATCTTAAAGTGAATTGCCATGTCAAGTTGTTACAAAATATTAATCCTTCCGAAAGATCATATAATGGAACACGACTTACTTGTTGAAAATTTGTGAAAAATGTAATTCTTGCTTAAATTACATCAGACGAATATTATGGAAAATATGTATTTTTACCAAGAATTCCTTCCATACCACTTCAAAGTGATCATGCTTCAATTCCATTTAAAAGAATTCAATTTCCAATTCGGATGTGTTTTGCAATGACGATAAATAAAGTATAAGGACAAACACTTGATTTTATTGGTTTATATCTTCCAGAACCCGTCTTTTGTCATGGTCAGTTTTATGTAGCCTTATCAAGAGTTAGAACAAGCAAATATTTAAAAGTTCTACTTAACCCATCAATCATTGAAACGTTGCACATGACATGTACCAAAAATATAGTATATAAGGAAGTTCTTTCACTATACATCAATAGAAAACATAATTGAAATGCTACAGGTTTACCAGGTAAAATTCAAATTATACTTTTATATTTTGACACTCCTGTTATTTCATAATGTTATGCTATTCATTTTTATCCATTATATTTTGTTCGGCTAACTTCGTATTTACTAATTTTTTATATACATATAATGAACGAATATAATGAGCTTCTAATTTTACGGCTTCAACACCAGACACATGCTAGTATTTTCTTTTCCCCTTTTTCTTTTCTTTTTGCATATAAGTGCTATTAAGATTTACTTTTCGAAACATAAATGATATAGTTCTAATATGTATTCTAACTACATTTTGTATTAACGTAATTCTTTTTCTGCTAAATTCGTTAGTGGCTAAATAAATTCTTATTTGTCACAATAAAATTGAAATTATTATTCCTCTCGAAACATATTCTTTAAAAGTAGAAATTTTCAGTTTATTCTCTTTGTGCATTGAAAAATGATTATTGAGCCGATAAATAATGGCATTTATTAGTACTCAATATTTATGTTTTGTATATTTTCACTTCTTTTTATTCAATTGCTTATATTAATTTACACTTTTATATCTTTAAGATAGGAAATAATTTTTTGTACTTTTATTTATACTAGTTAGGGCCGTGCAATGCACGGACTTTGTTATTTTGAAGGTAATATTAGTGTTGAATATGAAGGATTAAAGAGAGATATAAACTTAAATGAACAAAATAAATTTACATATGATTTCACCCATAGAATATAGTTCTAAAACATTCAAAGAGTGCAAATAAATAAATAAAAAAACTTAAACAAGATCCATAGGAAATTTATCTTTTGAAATTGTTACGTAAAAAATAAAACAAAGAACAAATATATATCCAGTGAAGTATGAAAAGAATAATTCTTCATATTTATCACATTTTTAATACTATACTTAAGTGCACCATCATCCACCACCTTGTTGTGCCTGCCCTAATCTGTCAAGATGTTGTATAATCATAAAATCATCTATCCAATCAATAAAAGCATATTAAAGACAACACAAACATGAATTTTCCTGATAAAAGATTACCTTAAAAGCTTTGGTAACTCATGGCGTTCAAAAAGAATAGAGCGAATTGGTTGCACAAATGTAAGACTACATGACAAAACTTCTTAGAACTAACATTGGAAAATATGCCTAAACTTCCATTCATCGTCACGAGGATCCCTCGCAATGAGTTTGTGTGTGCAGGTGTGTCTGTGAGAAATCCTGAGGCATGAAATGGAAAGATTAGATAAGAATCATTATTACATGATGTCAAATTAAAATATTATGGGACTACCATTACCAAGAATAGAGAAGCCTTCATGTATGCTAGTATCACTTGCGGTTAGTATCTCGAAGAGTGGCGCCTCAAGGGGCTTGAGGACATTGCCACCGATAGGGATCAACCTGATTGGTCAGGTCGCGGGGGTCAAGGGAGCAGCGCCCCTCGTGGGGGTTTGGGGGGGATCGACCTGCTTGGTCAGGTCGCGGGGTTCTTGGGGGCTCAAGGGTAACACACCTGAAAGAAGTTTTGATTTTGATGTATATATGGAATTGAATATTTTCTAATATATTTGAATTAAATTATTAATAAATGAAACTGTATTTATAGTTTGTGTGAAATATAAATAAGTAGAATTTTTGTCAAAAAAAATAAAAAAGGTGCGGGTGCGGAGGCACGAAATGAATTTTGAATTTACTATATGTAGGTATGGAATGGAGAAAAAAACTTTTTTTAAAAAAGGAAAAAAAACCATATACGGAGCAACTCCAAAGTTGCTCTGCATTTTGTGGAGCACAATTTTTTTTAATCTGCTTCGAAATCCCAAGAAATTAATCCAAGAAAATATTTTGATGATGGATCATGAAGATTATAAAAGTATGTTTTCTTATTCTCCTTCTTCTTCTGGGGAGTGTTGCGTATTTTTATATCGCAAGTGTACGATATCGTAACAAGTAATATAGTGGACCTAAGAGTCCGGATTATCGTTCCCACGAGGACTATACTTTAGTCTTAATCTACTTTTCTAACTCTTATTTGATGGAAGTAAATCAAATAAGGAATTGTGATAGTTGGAAAGATTGATTCTTTTAAATGAACTAAATGCCTAAAACTAATGAAAATTATGCTGAAATAACAAATACAAATAGATCAAAGATTCATGTATATAAGATGTATTAGAGCAAAACAACTTCATCTAATGATCACCTTAATTTCCAATTCAAAATTCTAGCCTAATGTAGTGTTCGGTCGAATTCTCCTACGGTATTCAATTTACCCCTCTCGAGTTCTCATTGAACCTATTTAACTAATTCAATTCCATATCTTTATGCGAATTACCATTAGTTAAACAAGTTATGGCACTAGGAATTCATATAATGACCGCAACACTTAGTATAGGTATCTCTACACGTTATACCTCGTTACCGGATTTTATTACACGTTCTAAGTCTCGAACTCACCTCTCGATTTGTAAGAAACTCAATAGATCATCAAATTATTGATCAGGTAATTCAATGCATTGCAATCATAATAAAATCAACACATGGAAGAATAAAACTCAGAATTCATGAATTAAAGAACTAAGGGTTTTAACAGATTACATTATTTGCCCTAATAATGAATTTAGCTACTCATAATCAAAACAATGAAATAAATAACTAAATTCGAATACATCACCGGATTTAAATGATAAAAAGATGGAAAAGAATCAGCTCTTGCACCAAGATCTTCTTCCACTTCCAATCCTTGATTTGAACTCGAATTCTTCCTCTTCGATCTTGTGTTTTTCTCTTTATTTTGCAAGGTGTGGAACCCTCTTTTCAATGTGTGGGAACCTCCTTTTAATGTGTTCCTAGGTCTATTTATACTTTCATATACGTTCTTGACCAAGTTGGAGTCTTTTTGTGGAGTTTTCGCGGCCCAAACAATAAAAACCTAAAATCTGTGGCGGCGCGCGGCGCTTGAGCGCTACGGGATAGCGCTTGAGTGCTGAAAATCTGTTCAAAATCCGTTTTCTGGCTAGTGCAGCGCTTGAGCGCTTGTGCGCCGAGTTTCTGTTCACTTTGCATCTGCTTCAGTATTTTTGTCATAACTTTTCCTTCCGAGGTCCGATTGAGGTGATTCAAGATGCGTTAGAAAGATAACTCGAAGGGCTACAACTTTAATAGTAATAATCCTTCTTCAATTCGAACGTTTACTAGGCCAAAAATGGGTCTCAATCTCCAACTAAAACTTTGGACATCCTTGTGCGGTTGAAAATTGATTTGTTTTCACTCCTTTTGATCTTTAGTTGCATCCATTTGACCTCTAGCATTCTCGAATCTTTATCGTGAGCTTCGACACAACTTTTGAGTATTTGTACTTTAGTTCCCAAGCTTTGGAACTTGCCTCTTTTTCGTCAATTTTGCATTCTTTTCTCCAATTCTTCATCTTCCATCGAGTTTCACCTCATAATATATTATATCATAAATTAGGCTATAATCTCATTAGAAGAACGATAAAATGTCATTGTTTTGGAGCCTAAATAAGTATATAAAATACACTTATCAGGGAGTCTGGTAACCTTGCACAGTGCGTAGTGTTCACTTCGTAATTTAATTTTTTTTCCCTTTTTCTCTATTTTAGTTAATAGTTGTGTGTAAGGAGGAAGTCTATGTTACCCTTTTGTTTGATATATGAGGATGAAAAATATTCCACAAATGAACAGTAAATAATGAGGAAAAAATGGAAAAACATTGGGGATAAAATGGGAAGGTAAAATGCTTCACAAATGAACAGTAATCTGTGGATTCACTCTTTTAATATAGTAGGGATTTATTCTAAATGCACAGATTCAGTGAGATTCTTTTACTCTTTATCTAAAAAGGCAAGAAAGAGAAATATCAAAATGTCATGCTTATTTGAGACGTAAATTTCTTTCTACAGTAAGCTTCTTCCTATGCATTCATGTGAATAAATGAAATATTATCATTAATATTATTTCAAACATTCAATTTTATTTATAATTGTAAATACTTTCATAATGTTAAAGATTTGATGATGTCTTGTATAAAAGATGTTATGCGTACCCGTATATAAAAAATGTTTGAACGAAAAGGATGCTCTGTATGTCTGGCAAGAGATATACGAAAGAATATGCGGGAAACATGCGAGAGGATAATCCCTGGCACACAAAGTCATCAGGCTAGGATGTTTCTGGCCCACATTAAGGCAAGATGCTTTGGACTTCGTCAGGAAATGTGATAAATGCCATGCCTAGCTCCAATGATCTTCGAGCTCCCCTATAAGATCTCACTTCCATTACATCCGGCCATGGACATTTTCCAAATGAGGAATAAACGTGAATTGGTCTAATGCCTACAAGGCAAAGGTGAAACTAAATTTTGCAATAGTAGTTGTTGACTGTTTCACTAAGTGGACATAGGATAAACTTTTGGCTAAAATAATAAAGAACAAAAAGACTACTAATTTCATTTGGAAATCTATCACTTGAAGGTTTGACATACCCTCATTCCATTGTCACTGACAATAGAAAACAGTTCCCAATGCACCCCCCCCCCCCCCCAGAAAACCCCCCCATCCCCCCACCCCCCCCCCCCCCCCCCCCCCCCCCACACCCCACACACACAAATTATCCACAGGCAAATGGGAAAGTAAAAGTCGTCAATAACATAATCAAGAACATCTTGAGAGCTCGATTTGATACCCTTAAGGGGGCATGGGCAAAAGAACTCTCTAGTGTGTTATGGTCCTAAAGTTGGTGACCCCTACCTGGACCCTCGTGTTAAGAAATTTTTTCTAGCCACTAGAGATCATACAGCGCGGGGTCCTTTGGACCAAACCGAGAATGACTTATCAAGTCTTCAAAATCCTACCAAAAGAGTCATACGAGCTTGAAAGATATGCAATGACCTCTCTTACACTCAGGGACCCCCCGCAGAATCTCAAAAATATTATTTAGTAGAGTTTATCGTGTGTGATAGGGCGGTGGACATGGGTCGGTTCGACCTAAAAATTTTTTGGTATTTAATAAATGGAAACGTCGGGTCCAAATATAATTTATGGGACCGTTCGGTTCGATTCCGTACCATAATTTAGTAGTTTTTTAATATTTACAGTAACACTACATAAATACAACTAATGACAATGTTCATTCGTAACTTTCAAAATTTAACGTAGTCCAATTTAAAAAAACATATAAATAACAAGCTGTCCAATAAGATTAATGCAATGTATACAAATATCAAAAAATAGATAATAATATTAAAGATAATAATATTAAAACATCGGTGATCCATATCAATAATTCATTTGCTTTAAGTAGACTGCATAAAGAAAATGAAATATAAATTTAAATCTATAAAAAATAAAATATTTTTAAAGTATTGATAATACTTACCAACTATTTGATTTAATCATCAAATTGTTTGACTTTGTTATAGTAAGAAACTCTACAAGCATACTTGACTGATTTGTTTAATTAATTTGCTAATTTGTTTAGAAAAAATAAAGTAATTTAAAATTAATTTAATATAAAAAATTTATTTGGATTCGGTTCTTCAGTTCTTGAGGTCTAGAACCGATAACTAACCCAAACCATCGGTTTTCCGATTTAGACAACCCGTTCGAGTATTTAACTTATGAAAAATCACTCAGGTTCAGTTTCAATTCGATTCGGGTTCGTTCAGTCCGGTTCAGTTCGGGAGTTTTGTCCAGCCCTAGTGTGTGACGCCCAAAAAATTTTTTTTTTTATAGAAATAAAATTTATTTGTTTATATGCTATTTTTTTTTTAGTTTAGGGACTTAAAGTAAAATAAGCAAAATTCAATTGTATTTTGACTAAAAAGAAATTTAGATTTTGATAGAACGAGTTTTAGTATATCAATATTGAGCTCGTTGGATAGTTATTATTAAATGAAGTATTATAGACTCGAGAAAAAGTCAATTTAGATTAGATGAAACAAATTTAAAGCGACCAAAGAGTTGTAGATAAATGAATCTAAAGTGATTGATTTAATTGTTAGTAATTATTTTATCATTATATCTAGAATTTTTTTCTATTGCAAAAATCCAAACCACGAGAAAACATATTCATCTAAAAGTTGGAAAACCTGGCGCGTGAACTCAAAATGGGAAAAGCAATTCCATAGAAAAGTTATGCTATCAAACATTGATAAAGTAGGAAAAGAGGGGGAATCAAACACACCCTAAAAGTATTTACTTATTGATGTGGCAAGAGAAGTTTAAGTGTGATTCTCTTCAAGTAGATAAGATAAGACTTTTCAATATGATGAGTTGAACTCGCCATTGACGTGGTAGAGCTGAACAAGTCGAGTAGATTTTCAAAAATAGGGTTCGTTAGATTTGTTTTTCATTCTTGCTACGCCCTTCTTCCATTAAGGAAAAAGTAAAGTTAGCGAGTACCAATTAGATACTAAGTTTGTGGGTTATCTTTATAGAAATTGGGATATAAATTCGTATATTCCATAAAACTTGTATTAAATTCGCATTATCCTTTTAACACTGTTGTTGCTTTTAATTATGCCAACTTGAAATAATTTTCCCTTATAAGGATATGCTTCTTGGAAAGAAAATATCTCGTGCCCAAAGAAACTTTGTTTTTAAAATAGTTGAAGCTGGAAAGTCTGATTCTTTGCATTAAAGTGTTAACATTAATTTTCTTATTTTATGCACAAAAAAATATACTACAGACAACATCCAGTGGCGACGAATTTTTTCATGGCTGCCCTAATCTGAAAGTGGGTAATCGTATAGGAATTATATATCGAAGAACCAAGAATATTCGCTAAATAATGTTACGTGTTTTATTTTTATGTAGTAAAGGTTCAACTACTAGCAGCATAAATTTTTTAATCTAAAAAAATCAGTTAGGTAAAATAAAGGAACTAGAATAATAAGAAAATATGAGAATCAACCATGAACACAAGATTTACATGAAAATATATATATATATATATATATATATATATATACTAGGTGCAAGCAACGTGTAATGCACGTTTGCTTAGTTTATATTTAATAATTTTGTTTAAAAATTAATTTGTTATTAATACAAATGTAATTTATTTGGTTAATTAAATAATTAATGATGTAATGTTTATGTAATTGATAAATAATTAAATAAAGTGTTTTTCTATGTCGTCTCCAACCCAAAATCACAAACATAAAACTCAAAGTTCATATTATGCACAATAATATTATACTATATTCTAAAAACAAATGACAAGAAAAAGATGCCCTCAAATGGAAATACATTTTGAACATCCAATGACATTAACATCTATCAGGCAAATTTCAGCTAGCTTCGTATTCTTATTTTTGTGTCTACATGTCAAAAGAGTCACAATCATTATTTATTTCACCTAACTTACATTGAGGAAGTACCTCTCTCTGAGTTTTTCACATCCAAATACACATATGAAGTCGGTATAGCTTGCCATAGAACTATAGTCTACAGAGGGTATGTGGGATCGCGATGTGTAATCTTCGTTCTCAGTAAGCTCACCTATTACATTGTGCTTGAGATGAAGGAATATGAGGTGGGCGGGAACTGCAAGTGAGAAATGGGAGAAATAGGCTATTTCCTTCCTCTTTGCCCTATTTTGAAACGACTTCAATCTCTTTTCTCCCTAACCGGCCGATTTTTTTATTTTCTGTAAGGCTTCTGTGAAACAGTAGCCTGTAAGTCCAGCATTTCTCATGAATTGATTGCTGGATTTGAATGGATTAAATTGGATGTCTCCATATATTGCTTGTGCGAGAGAAAAGGATGATTATTGCGCCCATGATTAATCCAACTAAGATGATGGGCAAGCACAACTGCCCCCAACCCCCGGCCATTACGGTTTCTTGGGGGCGTCGGCCATGAAAAGGGGGGAATAGCTTCTCCATTGAAGTTTTTCCAGTGTTTTGAAAACCGACCTGGTCATCAACCCGGAAAAGGTGAAGGGTCAAGGGTCAAAAGGTTCAACCGGAGTTGAATCGGATGCAATAAAATAATATATATTTTTTAAAATTTTCATATTAATAATCCAAAGTAAATATATTTTTACTAATTAGATTCATTATCCTACAATTAGTCTCAATACTAAAAATTAAAAATTAATATGTTAAAATAGTTTACTTTGTTAAATTAAAATAATTTAAACTTATAGAAAATGATATCTAACATTAATATATTAATAATCAAGTGTAATTTAAGTTAAATTTGAAAATTAAATAAATGAAAAAATGAAGGTGAATATTACAATTTAATTAGTTGTTATTAAAAATCAAATTAGCCAAACATACATTTGAAAATGATTTTGATGGATATTTTAACATTTTTTGGTTATATATCACTATCCCACATTGGAAGTTTATAAAACTATTAGAGTTAAGAGCATGTATAAAAGGCACAATCCCACATTGGAAGTTTATGAAACATTTGGAGAGAAGTGCATCTATAAAATGAGCATGACATTCATTACTTCTCCATGGGCCTTAGAATTCTAAATAAATTTTGAAGTCCATTTATGAAATTAAAAATTTTTAAACAAAAAAAACAAAAAAACAAAAACAAAAATCGGGACGGTTTGACGATTTTAAACGGTTTTGAAAATAATCAAAATCGGACATGATTTGGCCCGGTTCCCGATTTTTCCGGTCGAACCGGTCAAGCCGGGCCGGGTTGACAACATTGGGTTTTTCAGTCATGGAAGATTAAAGATTTTTTTTGGTTTTTGGGAGTTGAGGTGGCGGGGACTTCTTGTGTAAATTTGATATGTTAAGTTCCTTGGCTACAATTTAAGAATTATGGTTAAATTTTAAGTTTTAGCCCCTAAGGTTTTAAATAAATTCAAGTTGGACCCTAAAGTTATAAGTTTTCCGTTAAAACAAGAAATTCCGTTAGTTTTTCCGTTAAACCAAGAAATTCTGTTTCATAACCACTTTTTATATATAGAAAGATATATATATCTTTTTATTGGCTATTAAACGGAATATGTTGGTTTAACGGAAAAACTAACGGAATTTCTTGATTTAACGGAAAAACTAACGAAATTTCTTATTTTAACGAAAAATCTTTTTTCACCACCCCTTACTTTCAAAATTATAATTAGGGTAATTGGCGCAAAACGTCCCTACCTATGACGGGTTGTGTGGAAAACGTCCATACGTATGATTTTTTGGCGCAAAACATCCTTACCTTTGTATTTTCTTGCGCAAAACGTCATTTTCCCTAATTTTTAACATAAGATGACCATTATGCCCTCCTATATAAATAAAATAAAAAATAGAAAAATAAAGAACTAATTACAATCATAGTCCTAAACTTTTTTTAAAAATGCAAATGACTTCAAAATTTATAAAAATATTAAAAAAGCAAAAATACAAAAAAAAAAAAAAACCACTATCTTCTCCTCAACTCATCCTCCATCTCCTCCACCCCGCCGCCGCCCTCAATGTCCCCTGCCCACCTCACAAAGAATTACAAGATAAAAATAGACAATACCCATATGCAAATGCATCCCGCCACTGACCACTAGCGACAGCCACCGCGGAGCAGCTGCAATCCACCGAGAGCCTAGATCAGATAACCCAACTTCTTAGTCATCTATTGCAGTCTACTCTCTCCATTATTTCATTTACATCTAGGTGGCAGTCTGCTCAATTCTGTAACACAAATCCATAGCCCCTTGAAACACGAAATTGGGATCTTCTAATTGCCTTAAAACCCCTCTTGTTTGCTTCAAAAATTCTTTTTTCGATGCAGTATAAGCAGGGCCGAGCAAGAATGTGAACTGTGTACTAGAGTCGACCAACGTCTGATCGGCCTTGGTGTGATCGGGCTCAAACGTGGATTTTGGCAATGGAAGAAATTTACCAGATACTGATATTCCTTCC
This sequence comes from Fraxinus excelsior, assembly GCA_019097785.1. Lineage (NCBI taxonomy): Eukaryota > Viridiplantae > Streptophyta > Magnoliopsida > Lamiales > Oleaceae > Fraxinus > Fraxinus excelsior. Next base: position 6,617,594 of record CM032645.1, on the reverse strand, counting down.
AACTCAATTGTGTACGCAACTCTGTTGAAATATGGTAAAAGGGTTTGATATTTGAACCAGTGGTGTGTAGTTCAATGGTTTTAGCCAAGGAAAACGAGCTTCTTCCAAGAGCAAAATGCCCGATGAATCACGACCTGAAATACAGTAGGAAAATTTGGGGGAATCCCATTTGTGAAACAAACGATAAAGACCCCTGGTTCATGCCAATTAGTCCGGTAGTCTTCGAGTCTTCGGTGCGATGACGACAGTAAAGGGTTGAACGTTGATTGGGTAGTGGGAGTCTTCTTGATTTTGATGTGTTTACTGATAATTAAAGTATTGAGGGGAGGAGGTGAGAAATTGGGTTTTCATTTCCATTTACCTGTGTCCAGCGCCACCAATTAGGCCTTCGAGAGCCATTATTTTGGGTTGAGGTGGGCAGGGGACATTGAGGGCGGCGGCGGGGTGGAGGAGATGGAGGATGAGTTGAGGAGAAGATAGTGGTTTTTTTTTTTTTTTTGTATTTTTGCTTTTTTAATATTTTTATAAATTTTGAAGTCATTTGCATTTTTAAAAAAAGTTTAGGACTATGATTGTAATTAGTTCTTTATTTTTCTATTTTTCTATTTTTTATTTTATTTATATAGGAGGGCATAATGGTCATCTTATGTTAAAAATTAGGGAAAATGACGTTTTGCGCAAGAAAATACAAAGGTAAGGACGTTTTGCGCCAAAAAATTATACGTAGGGACGTTTTCCACACAACCCGTCATAGGTAGGGACGTTTTGCGCCAATTACCCTTATAATTAAATAATAATAAAAATAAATTAGCTTTTGATAATTCCTTCAAACTAAAATGTCTTGGAGCTAACTTATCCGAATTGATTTTTTCTCGAATCTGATTTATGTATCTAATTACGATTTATTCAACGAGACCAATATTCATATATTTACGATAACTCCATCAATATCTAAATATTTGACACAAATAAAATATAATTTGATAAATGTATCATTTAGTCCCTAACTTTCAAAATATTAAAATATAGTATATAAAAATGGAATTATATTTTATGAAAATTTTCGGGGTATTACATTCTCACCCCTTAAAATATTTTCGTCCTCGAAAATTTACCCGTCACTTACCAATACTAAGTATAACACATGATATACATATATTATCGTAATACATATCATACTTTAGCGATAAAATGAATTGCATTATTACTTAAAAAAGAGTAAAGACTTAAGTCATGCAAAAAGTTTAAGCATCTGTTTGTTTCTCATTAAAAATCTATAAAAATGAAAAATATGACCGTTATCCATCACATCAATCTATCAATTTTGAATTTCTATCTCTTGTGTGGGATCCAATAACGGCTATATTTTTTATTTTCATTCTACATTAATGAGAATCAAACGGAGCCTAAATAAACTCATCTTCTTACCCCTTAACATACCTTGAGTTTTCTGTTTGTGATTTTGGGTTGGAGATGACAGAGAGAAGCACTTTATTTAATTATTTATCAATTACATAAACATTACATCATTAATTATTTAATTAACCAAAAAAATTACATCTATATTAATAACAAATTAATTCTTAAACAAAACTATTAAATATAAACTAAGCAAATGTGCATTACACGTTGCTTGCACCTAGTGTATATATATAAAGTGCCTATGAAACGGAATTTGTTGTTTTAACGAAAAATCTAACAGAATTTATTGTTTTAACAACAAATCTAACGGAATTTATTGTTTCCGTTAAATAGCAGTTAAGCCATCATATGTAGCCATTAATGTTGTTTCTGCTTAAATTTCATTATAAATTTAAAACTTTTAAACTTTCAATAGCCCATTAATTGACAGGCCCAGAGAGCTAAGAATTAAAATCGCTGGCCCATTTATTTATAGGCATACTTTCTATTGCCAAAGTTACAAACTTCCGATGTGGGAATTGGGAATTGCATACATAGTACAAACATGTTTAGATCAAATAATTAACAATAAAACACGTGCAACTAAATTTAGCTAAATCTTCATAATATGAAATGTAGTCTAAATTATTTTTTTTCCTTTGAGTTTGTCTGGGCGAATATACAAAAGTATGAAATGTAGTCTAAATTATTTTCTTTTCCTTTGAGTTTGTCTAGACGAACATACGAAAGTATATTAATTTTTTAAATTCTTTAGACTTTTATATGGAAAAGAATAAGACCAAATAAAAAATGGACAATAAATAATTGACAGCCGATGTAAAAAATCGAGAGGAAGAAATTGAATGACAATTTATTTTATTAGATTGTATTAATTAGATGAAAGTATAAGCAATGATAATAAGACTCTGTTTGGTGCATATTTTTGTAGTCAAGAATGTATTATTTTTTTTTGATGTAATGAAGAATATGTTGTCACCGTGTAAGCCAAAGTGAGAAAATGGATTCCCTAGAAAAAGTGTATTAAACACATGAAAAGCAGGAAAATGGTTTCCATTTTCCATGAAATTGAGTAGCTATCAAACACACCCTTATATAATCTTATTTTGTGTTTGAAAGTTTTATTTTAATAAACATTAAGTATTTGGAGTTTATTCGGCTATAATGGCAATTGCCCTTGCAAATGGCGGAGTAAGAACATAGTTTTTAAACTCATTGCTGAAAAGTATGCATTTTTTCTGTAGGGTTTACTAATGTTTAAATTCAAGCTCTACAGGGAAAGCATTTGGATTGGGAAGACTTTGTGAGTATTATTACTTTGTGATAAATTCAACCATTAGTTTTATTGAGGAGAACAATGCTGGCAACGCAGCAGCAACTCTCATCGTCCGTCTTGCTCCAAAAGCTAAGGTTAAATTGATATTATCTTATGTTGGAGTTACCATGAATGGTTTGCATTGTTTATTTTTATCTGATAAATAATATGAATTATGAAGTAGGTTCTTAGAGATGGGAGGCGGCGTGAGGAAGATGTTGTGATTTTAGATCCAGGTGATATAATCAGTATTAAATTTGTCAATGCTTATTTTTTTTTTAATATATCACAACGTCTAATTATTTAACAATTACATAAACATTACATCATTAATTATTTAATTAATCAAAAAATTACATCTTTATTAATAACAAATTAATTCTTAAACGAAATTATTAAATATAAAGTAAGCAAACGTGCATTGCACGTTGCTTACACCTAGTGTGTATATATATATATATATATATATATATATAGAGGCCAAAGAAGAGCATAAGATATTAAGATATGATGGATTTCTTGTGTAAGGAGTCTATGGGATAGAATAGGATTTAAAAAACCTGCCAAAATCAAGAACTGTTCAAATTTGGATAAGACCATCCCAACTGTCAAGTGGTGGCCAACCGTTAGAGCAGCTTCTTCACGGACAGTGATAGCTGAAACTCCTGTTCTGATCGCTCGAGCGGGATCAAGGCACGTAGTAAGCGTCAGTTCGCTGTGATCTTCTCCTTGCATGATTTCTTTCTCTCCTATTGCAATTTGAACACCTTCAAATCTTCTTCTAGTTCAATATAAATCACCAATCCCTATTGAACTCCCGAAATGAATTCCAAGTTGAAGTCCCAAATAGACCTCATGTAGAATTTTCAACTTAACTTCAAATAGAATTCTCAAATAATCTTCCAAATATAATTTAGGTCACACCCTAATTTTAACAAAAACAACAAATGATTTATCTCAACAAGATACACAGAATAGATGCAAATAACATTCCTTCTGTTGTTCTATGAGTGGGAAGTGGATAAGCCATTCGTCGGCTCATGCCTCTACAAGTTGTGAGCACGAGTCGAATAGTAAATCACGCATGTTAATGGCTCACCAACTCGTGAGATAGACGAGCTCAGGGGTTGAGCTCATTCTTTGTTATGGAAACTGTTAAATGTATACTGTAGGTGTACATTATGGTTGACAACCCTTCATATGGCACAATCTAGGTAGTGATGTGAGAAGGTGTTAAAAAAATCAAAGGAGATGATGATGACTATGTGGAAAAATGTAAATAATGATGTAAACTTTAATGTACACATAGTGTGATTGCTTTATCATGGTCAGTTTTGATAAGTGTGTTTTGTATACTTATCTAGGTCATTAAATTAGAGTATTTATTAGTGATTTGGATGCGTTGTAGCTTAATTTTATGTCAATTATGTTTGTTAGGTTGAACTTAATGTAAATTGATGGATTTGGAACGAAAAACGCGTGAAAACGAAGGAAATCCAAAATTTAGGGACCAAACTGTTAATTTTCAACAGTGAAATATAATGAAAGTATTTTCACAAATAAATTTCTAGCCGAAGAAAATTATGCTCCAAATTTTTAGCTCCAACTTGAGATCCAACTTTCGGGAAGAAAACGATCAAATTGAAAAAATTGTATTTCTAGAAAAATTGTATCACTTTTGAATTACTTTTCTAATGCATCTTGAATCAGCTTAATCGGATACCTGTAGAGGGCACCTTATTTTTCACAACCTGAGTCATTTGGTTTTACGAAGCGCACGCGAGCCATTCTCGTAGACAAATTTTTAATTTCCTTTCGCGATTCAAATTCTTTTGGAAATCAAATTGGGCGCGTTTTTGACATATTTTCTGGCTCTTATAAATAGAGAACGAGGGATACACATTGAAAAAACCTTTCTTACCTATTCATACACAATAGTATCATCAAATTCATCAATAACAATGGGTCAATTACTATATTTTGAGAGATGAATCAAGTTTTAGTAAGGAATTGAAGGTAAATTACATCAAGATTTTCAAAAATTCAATATTGGGCTTGAAGATCAACATCTTTGAATAATTTCATGATCTGAGTGATATTTTTCCATTATTCTTTTTGTAATTTATATATTAACATGCTATGCTAGATTTGCTTTTGTATTGGATGAAAATGAACCATATTGTTTATTTGTTTTAATTCAAGACTAGTAATTTAGTTTATTTATTGTGTTTCTTGATTAATTTTGCATACCCATTGCATTATTTATTTGATTGAGTATCAATTAGATAATTAATTGCTTATTATAGTGTTGAGAGATTCACAATAAGTTTAGAACGCGATAAAATTAACAAATTGCAATAGATGTTAAGAATAACATTTATTATATGTGCAATTATATAGATAATCTAAACTTTAATGCATTCTAATCATTCAAATTCGAGCTAGGAATAGTAAATCTTTGTTTGGTCTCAAACAAAACTAAAATCTAACAAATGCACAAACATGCAATGTTAATTACCTAATTGGTGGTCAGTCAATCAAATAAAGCAACAAGATTTAACTAGTTAGCTTGACTTTTTAACTTAGGATTGAAATCATAATATCAACTTCAAAATCACAATAAAGAAATTAAAATTCATTTTTCCAATGTAAAATCGACGCGTGTTTGTGAAGAATTAAGCATGGCATTATGAATTTATAAGCTATTCCAATTCCCAACCCTCAATGGTCAAATATGTTCTTTCATCACTCGTAAGATTCACACACTCTCATACTTATTCTTTTCACTCTTTTCCAGTTTGAACTAATGTTGGATTTTTTTTATTATCCTTTCATCTCTAGTTTGGAAAAATCTCACTAATTGCAGTTCAACATTTCAATAAACAATGATTCTCCATTAAGTTTGATTACTTCAATATCTAGGACTTAACTATGCTAACAATTTCTTATCAAAAGTTAAATTTTCTTAAACAAGTGTTTGTGACTTAACCAAGACATTTGGTGCGTCTATGTTTCATGTACCTTCTTTTCTGATTTTTTTTATGAATAATTTTTTTCTTTATTTGAAGCAAAAAAAATATATATATATATTTATACCTTGACTAGCGCAATGTCTCTCATTTAACACCAATTCAAGTAAATTGACATCTAACTTGATATTTTCATCCAATTGCATTCTTTTGACCATAGACAATCCACACAAAATCTTTAATTTCACACATGAAATTTCTATTTATCTCAATATCTTCCTATAACAGTGAAATCCTCCCAAATTATTCTAAATTTGGTCCAAGAATTTAAAATCTAATGGTTTCGGATTTAACATTTATGGTCAACTATTTCAACCTATCCAATATAAAATCAATTCATTCATAAACAATACTTAACTTAATTCATGTGCTTAATATATACCAACTTTTACATGAAAAAGTAAAAAATAATTTAAGCATGCAACTTATTCACCATTCATAGATCAATTCATAATTCAATATAATCGTCATTACTAGCCGGCCAACTAACTTACACAGGCACATAAAAAGAAAATATTTTTACTTTTATTCTATTTTATTTTTTTACTTTTTTTTATTAAAGAAATAAAAGCACAAAAAAACACATAAAAAATAAAAATAAAAACTCACGTTTTCCACCCTCAAATTTAAAATAGTCATTGTTCTTAATATCTTTAATCCTAAATTCCCATATAAATGGGTGGGGGAAAAGTGAAGAAAAGACTCTCCTGTATGATCTGTAATTCAATAGCTCGCTTTCCTAATACTCCAGTTGACTCCTTGGTCAATATTAGTTTAAATGGTTCACGACGTCATGTTCCTGAAAAATCAAATAAAACATTAAGATCAAATAATTGGAACAAGTGTTACTTAACTCTAACATCTATAAACTAAAATATCCTAAAACTCAAAAAACAGAATAAATAAAAAGGAAAAAAAATTTGGGTTGCCTCACAAGAAGCGCTTCGTTAACGTCATTAGCTTGACTTTGTGCCATGTTTGATCATAGTGGCTCGAACCAAGTTATGCCATCATTACACTTTGTGCATTTCTTATTTATGCACCCTTTTATTGCTCTTTATATTTTGATATTTCCATTTTCATTTCTACCAAGAAGTCCATCAAAATTTGATTTTCTATTCTGACAGCTTCGTTGATCAGGTGGCTCTTCTTCATCAATCTAAAGCAATGATTTTTGTTGGAAGGTTTCTCAAATGGGGTATAAATATTAAATATCTCTTACTTTTCTCTACCTTCAATATTAGCCCACCCTTCTCCATTTAATTAGAGTTTGACCCATTGCTAAGAGTGGTCGCTCCAATATAATTGGAATGTCTCGATCATTTGGTATGTCCAGCACAATGAAGTCCACAAAAAACATTAAGTTTCCTATTTTTATGAGAACATCCTCAACTTTACTACGTGACTTTAAAAGTGTTGTATCAGCTAGTTGTAGCATTATTAATGTTAATTTGACTTCACCCAATCTCAATTTCCTGTAAATAGAATATGACATTAGATTTATACTAGCACATGTGTCACACAATGAATTAATAGCACAAAAAATTGCAATTGAAATAGACAAAGTAAAACTCACTGGATCTTTCAACTTGGGAGGCAATTTGTTTTTCACTCTTGCACTATTTTTCTTTGTTAATGTATATTTCAAACTCCAGAAGCTTTCTTTTCTTTGTCTACATCTCATTTAAAAAAATTTGTGTAACTTGAAACTTGTAATATCACATCAATCAACGAAATATTGATCTGGAGCTTTTTAAGAATATCAAGAAATTTTTCAAATTTTGTGTCTTGTTTGTTCTCCTTTAGCCTCTGAGGAAAAAGAATGGGAGACATGTAAGCCTTGACTGGACTTGGAACATCGACAGTAAACGCTTTTGTACTTTCTTTATTTTCAATTGAGATGGGTACATATTTTTTCTCTATTATAGTTTCATCAACATCTTCCCGATCATCTTTTCTTTCTAGCCATTTCACAGTAATATCTGATAATTGTGCCATACTTCTTGTAGTTATATCATGAGTATTTTCATCCATTGACTTCTTTCAAAGTATTTGAGGGAATTGACGTAGATGTACATATGCTTTAACTTTTACAAGAGCCCTGAGTGGATCGTTTTCTACTACTTTTATTGCCATCACCTACTCTTTAGGATTTGTTATTGTATTGCTTGACAATGATCCCTATGGACGTTCTACAAGTTGTTGAGCTATCTTACCAATCCATATCTCCAACTTCTTGATAGATGCTTGTTTATTTAGAAAATTAGTATCAATCTGCTAGAACACTTTGTCTATTTTTTGCACATATTGATGAAATATCTCTCCCCAAACTTGGTTTGTTCTCATGCTGGGCATTTAAACCATTCCCTTATTGATTATCTGACTATCTGAAATTTGGGTGCCGTCTCCATCCTGGGTTATACGTTTGCAAAGATAGGTTAAAATTGCGGGAGCTATTCTGAATGAAGTCGACTTGTTCTTCGGGAAAGCCCATAGACATACTTTTTTTTGTCAAATGGTTAGCTCCACAATTTTTGTATGATGAACCACCCATCACTGCATGTGTTCCTCTCTTTTGTGATTTCACCAATAGCTCTACCTTTTTGTCAAAGTTTCTATGTGCGTGTTGGTAGATGTTGTGCTATCTAATTCATACATCCCAAATGCTCTCGGTGGTACCACTCTTTCTGATGAAAACATTGAATATCTAGTGGCAATTAACTTAAATAAATCCATGGTTTGTTGTACTGATTTACCTATAATCGATCCACCAGCAACGGAATCCTTCTGAGATTTTGACAATGGTGAGAGTCCGGTGTAGAAGTACTGCACTTGATTACCTATTGTGATTCCATGATTTGGACATTTTTGTATCAGTTCTTTGAATATATTTCATACCTCATGATAACTCTCTCCATTTTTGTTAGAAATTTTGAATTTCCAATCTGATTTTAGGTACTTTCGTCGGTGGAAATAATTTTTTGCAGAATTTTCTGGTCAATTTTTTCCATGTAGTAATGCTCCCATGAGGTTCGGCGTCTAACCACTACAATGCAGCATCTCTTAGTGTATATGGAAATATTCGCAATTTAATAGTGTCTTCATTAACCCCCGGAGTATGGAAGTTCTGATAATTTCTAAGAAACCTGGAGATATGTATATTCGGATTTTCATGAGGTAGCCCGTAGAATTGGAGAGTGTTGCTCATCAAATTTATCCACTCTGTTCCTATCTGAAAGTATTTACCACAAAATCTACATACACAATATTGGAACGTGCATGCCCTGCTATCGGCATCAAGAACATTGAAATTGACAAGTCTCATTCGTTTATTTCATCTCATTCCTGCTGCTGATCCGGTAGCGATACTACTATTGCAACCACTTGTCCAATTGGATGAATATGAATATGAATATTTTGACTGTCAGCCATTTGATGTAGTTGTTTTTATTTGTGTTCCTTGTTTCTTCGTCTTAAATTACGTTCTATTTTTCAGTCAAACGGTTCAAGATCATCACATTGGGTACGGAACATACAACCAACACTTTTATTTTTGTAGTAAAATAAAATAATATTTAAAAATAAAATAAATTAATACTAAAAGTAAATAGTCCCCAAGAGCAGCGTAAAAAACTTGTTGCATTTTTTATATCACAAGTATATGATATCGTAATAAGTAGTATAGTGGACATTTGAGTCTGGATATCGTTCCCACGAAGACTCTATACTTTAGGACTTGATCTAATTTTTCTAACTCATATTTGACAAAAACAAGTAAATAATTATGATGATTGTAGTTATTTTTCCTAATTACTTTTAATTAATTGAAAATATAAAAAGATTGCACACAATAGATAATTGAAGACTCAAATATGTGATGAATATTAGGGTATAAAAATTTCATCTATTGATCACCTTAATTCAAGATTCATAACATAATGTAGTGTTCGATCAAATTTTTCTATTATATTCAATTTAACCCTCTCGAGTTCTTATTGAACTTATTTAATTAATTTAATTCCATATCTCTATGTGAATCAACCCTAGTTAAACGAAACAATAGTTCTAAGAATTCATATTCTGATTGTAATAATTAGTATATATATCTCTACACGTTATACTAATTTACTGAATTTTATTATATGGTCTAAAACTCAAACTCACATCTCATTTCGTAAGAAAGTTACATAATCATCAAATAATTGATCTGATAATTTAATGCATTAAACTTATAATAAAATCAACACATAAATAAATAAATTACAGAAATCTTAAATAGAAAAATAAAGGATCACATGTCAACTACATTGTTTTCCCTAGTGTAAAAAATAGTTATTCACATTGTAAAATAAAAAACACGCAAAAGTGGAATGATATTACAAAAAATTGACGAAACGTGAAATTGCTCGTGTATGCGGTCTTCTTTCTTTCTTTTTACTTTCTTTCTCATTTTTTTGCGCAGCTTTCTTCCTCATTTTTCCTTTTCTTTTCTTCTCTCTTTTCTCCCCTTTTCTTTTACTCCCAGAGCCGCAATTTTCTTCCTCTTGTTCTCGTTTTCCTTTGCGTTTTTTTTTTCTCTCAGCCATTTTAGTTTTTCTTCTTTGTTTCCCGTTTTCCCGTATGTCCGTGCATTTCAGCCACATCCACATAAAATTTTCAATACAAGTCCGTTGAGACTTATTTAATTCTAAATCATTTAATGTATTATTTTCACGTATTTAATGTATTATTTCTCTTCAAGGTTTTATTTTTGAATTTTGCCATTATTCGTCACTTTTGCATTCTTTTCTCCAATATTCATTAAACATAAAGTTTTACTTATAAAATACAATATAACATCATTACGTTTCAGATTTTTGCATTTTCACGTTTCATTGTGGAAATCATCATTTTAATCTATTTTTTTCAATTTAAAGCTGTGAAATGACTAAAATGTCCTCCTATTTAAATAAAACAAGAAGAAAAGAGAAGAGAGAATAAAGAACAAATTAGAATCATAATTCCAAAATTTCAAAAGATTACAAATGAGTTCCAATGTACAGGAGTGTCACTTGCTACTTCCTCAAAATTTAAGGTCGGACGGCTTTCGGCCAGACCACTCGCTGTAGGAGTAATTGATTCCAATCGTTCATCTTCAGTGAAAGGTTGAACTATAGTAGAAGTAGGAGATGGTATAATTGTTGGAGATATTACACCGATAAATATGCACGTTATATTCAAATCAATACGTACCGTGTTATACTCGTGAAATCGAAATAGAATTCGACTTACCGAAATCTGATTTGAGAAGATAAAATAGTGATTTACTGACTTCGAATATAATAATATGGATTCTTCACTTCCCAATATGAGTGAACGCACGTTGTTCTTCAATTCAAACCTTAGCATGAAATCAAAAGAATATTAGTTACTTTCCGAAATCAAAATACTAAATTAAAATGAAAACGGAAAAAGAAAGAGGAGATGCAAGTGATGCGATCGGTCGAGGCAAGTGTTTGACACTTTGTCCTTAAGATGAATTTGTCCCGCATCGGTGCTAACGGTTTCTTGACAATCATCTTCCAAGATACAACGACCACGTCTAGCCATAGGAGCACTCCAAATGACTTAGACCAACGAACTCGAACGAAATTCTCTCTCTACCATAACCATGATTTTGATGCAAGAAATAATCACTTCTACAAAGTGTTTTATGCAAAACTAAAGTAAAACATGAAATGGAATGATATGGAACTATCAATTGAGTTTGTTCCCCTTCTCATTATTCCATATCAAATTCAAACATGTGGGATCCCTTATATAATAGTTGGAACATCCATACCAAGAGACACATCTCTTAGAATTTATATCTCTCCATAAAGAGATACAATTACATCTCTACATAAAGAGACAATTATTGAAAAATAATGCCAAAAGTCATGATCTCCAAGAGTCATGATCTATATGAAAAGACACATCTTTTCATCTACATATTTTCTAGAATATTTCACAATATTCCATATAATTTTTCAATAATTCAAAATTTGGCTTAATTTCTCATTCACCAAATAACACATTTCCAACAATCCCCCACATGAATGAAAATTAATGCAAATGACTATGCAGACACTAGTAGAGAGAGGGCGGAAAAAACACTGCATCCGAGAAGGTAGCTTTTGGCCTTGAACCTCCCTTAGTGAAATACTATCGGACTTACTGGCTAATTGGTGAACGTGATGTTTTGAACCATTCAACCGTTGGTGTAAGCCAAGACAACAGTACTCACACAATGTCTTCCCTAAACCGTTCATGGTTCTCACTGTTGTGTTCATTTTGGCCCTGAACAACTCTTGGATTTCATAAGTGCTTTAGAGAATTTAAGCCTTTGAAAAATTCTCATAGAAGCGGCCCCACTTCACACTTATACAGGTGACCTCCTATTAAGAGTATTCTGCCATACTCCACTTGACTGAATCAAGCTATATGAATCATTAAAAGTGTATCTTATCCTTCAATCACTCTGCAGAAAGCACTTTAATTATCATAGGAATGAGTAGGAATAATTTCCTAAGTGCTTCATGGAATCTTCATAACTTAGTTTTCCCTTTGAACCAAGATCTTGGGATCTCCAGTCAACAAGGTAGGGTTACCATTACAAAGATTCTTACGTCGTAGGCTTTAAGCTCATTCCCTCGATATGCAGTATTCTTGATCTCTCGGTAAATCTCTAAAGGTACCACGAGTTTACACCATTGAGATCGACTGCTTAATGGTATTATGTCTACGATTTATACATCTAGACTTACCATTACATGTGACTTAGTATCTCATCAAATATAGCTAATCAATGATTGATTGATTTAATAGATACAACATGTCACCACCAAGAAATCCTCTCATGAAGCTACATGCTTCTAACTAGCTTTATCTAAAGCTTTATAAATTCCAAACAACAATGTTAGAGGATTTCTATCACACACTACACTAGCCAATCACTTTTACTAGTGGATTTCAGAAAGATGGGTATTCAATATCATTATTAAAATATCACAATGCATTTCAACTTTATGAATATTCTTCAAATATTCTAATTGATCTTGCATATCCAAACAAATACCATAATTGGCTTTTATCCCATTTCATCCACTTTAGACTTAGTGTATATCATCCTTATAATCAATATAAAGGTTTTCTATCCTTTCCACCTTTGTAGATACATTTCTATGATTATAAGGTATAGAAAATTGTAACTTTTAACATAAGTTACCCCCACAATTCCTCAATTAGGAATGCATGTGCAATCTAGTAAAGTTGCATCCACAAGTTTTGAACTTTACATATAAGTTCGCAACCATTAATGTTAACCCCCACATTTTTGGGTTATACTTTTGAACTTAGAGTTCATCAACTCTCTCATAGTTCAATTCATTTATCGAATAGATAATGTCCATATCGAATGCTTCATGAGAGTTTAAGTACTTTCAAAGTGGTCATCAATCCACAATTTATTTCAATTGAAATAGTATACACTGTACTTCAATCCAATTATCTTTTAATTTGATCATCCAAATTAAATTAAGGGCATCACATAGACCAACAATATTTTCAAACATATACCAATTTAATTGGTTCCACGATTGAAATCAAATTCAACAATGAAGAATACTAAGCATCTTGATTCACAAGAATCGCAACTTCTCCCAATATATATCACATTTGTGACATTTCACGATATAGTATTATTTCATGTTAAATAATACTTATTCACCATATTCAAATTTAATGAACGAATCATCCATCAGTTGTGTTTTCAAAAAAAAAAAACTCAACGAGAGGACGCACCTCTTCGAATTAATCTCTATGAAGAGATACACCAATTGAAAATTAATCATACCAAAGGTCATGATTTCTCATATGAAAAGACATATCTTTCCATCCAAATCGATTCTAGAATATTTCATAATATTCTACGAATTCCAAATAATTAAGTGGCTTAAATCTCATTATCAAATAATGATTTCTACTTAATATAATTATAACAAATCGCATTTTGTCATATTTGCATAAATCATCTCATTTAATTTCATCAAATTAATTGAGGCTATCATCATTAATATAATTTCTCATATTCCAATAAAAGGAATTTATTCCATCTTAGTCAACACATGTCGTGACTAGGAATATCAATATTATGGGAAATTCACACACTTCCACATTTAGAGATATCATCATTGATCCCAATCTCGATCAATTAAATAACCAAGACCAAATGATCAACCATTGATTTGGTACAAAAGACCAAAACGTATATTCATTATTTTATGTAATAAACATCAACAATAATATTTCCATTGCAGTTATAAAATGAACAGTCATCGAAACCATAAATTAGACAACTTTCCATACTCATTGAATACCAAGAGACTATCACCATCAACCAAAGTTAGTACAATTTCCAACATGAAAACATGCATCCAAAACACAACAATGTTCAATTTTGGCATGTAAACTATACTTGCAATCACGTGAACATATGCATTTAATTTATATATTCTTTTAATTAGCAGCCTCCGTTTGATCATTAAAGTATAATACACGCCACATATTTTAATGTCCATTAAGTGACTTTTGTCTTTTTCATATATCAAAATTAGATTTAATATGCATTCAAACTCACGTAAATTATGTAACCAAAATCAAACATGCACAACAAAATTCATCTTAAGATTGTTGGAGATATTACACCGATAAATGTGCACGTTATATTCAAATCAATACGTACCGTGTTATACTCGTGAAATCGAAATAGAATTCGACTTACCGAAATCTGATTTGAGAAAATAAAATAGTGATTTACTGACTTCGAATATAATAATATGGATTCTTCACTTCCCAATATGAGTGAACGCACGTTGTTCTTCAATTCAAACCTTAGCATGAAATCAAAAGAATATTAGTTACTTTCCGAAATCAAAATACTAAATTAAAATGAAAACGGAAAAAGAAAGAGGAGATGCAAGTGATGCGATCGGTCGAGGCAAGTGTTTGACACTTTGTCCTTAAGATGAATTTGTCCCGCATCGGTGCTAACGGTTTCTTGACAATCATCTTCCAAGATACAACGACCACGTCTAGCCATAGGAGCACTCCAAATGACTTAGACCAACGAACTCGAATGAAATTTTCTCTCTACCATAACCATGATTTTGATGCAAGAAATAATCACTTCTACAAAGTGTTTTATGCAAAACTAAAGTAAAACATGAAATGGAATGATATGAAACTATCAATTGAGTTTGTTCCCCTTCTCATTATTCCACATCAAATTCAAACATGTGAGATCTCTTATATAGTAGTTGGAACATCCATACCAAGAGACACATCTCTTAGAATTTATATCTCTCCATAAAGAGATACAATTACATCTCTACATAAAGAGACAATTATTGAAAAATAATGCCAAAAGTCATGATCTTCAAGAGTCATGATCTATATGAAAAGACACATCTTTTCATCTACATATTTTCTAGAATATTTCACAATATTCCATATAATTTTTCAATAATTCAAAATTTGGCTTAATTTCTCATTCACCAAATAACACATTTCCAACAATCCCCCACATGAATGAAAATTAATGCAAATGACTATGCAGACACTAGTAGAGAGAGGGCGGAAAAAACACTGCATCCGAGAAGGTAGCTTTTGGCCTTGAACCTCCCTTAGTGAAATACTATCGGACTTACTGGCTAATTGGTGAACGTGATGTTTTGAACCATTCAACCGTTGGTGTAAGCCAAGACAACAGTACTCACACAATGTCTTCCCTAAACCGTTCATGGTTCTCACTGTTGTGTTCATTTTGGCCCTGAACAACTCTTGGATTTCATAAGTGCTTTAGAGAATTTAAGCCTTTGAAAAATTCTCATAGAAGCGGCCCCACTTCACACTTATACAGGTGACCTCCTATTAAGAGTATTCTGCCATACTCCACTTGACTGAATCAAGCTATATGAATCATTAAAAGTGTATCTTATCCTTCAATCACTCTGCAGAAAGCACTTTAATTATCATAGGAATGAGTAGGAATAATTTCCTAAGTGCTTCATGGAATCTTCATAACTTAGTTTTCCCTTTGAACTAAGATCTTGGGATCTCCAGTCAACAAGGTAGGGTTACCATTACAAAGATTCTTACGTCGTAGGCTTTAAGCTCATTCCCTCGATATGCAGTATTCTTGATCTCTCGGTAAATCTCTAAAGGTACCACGAGTTTACACCATTGAGATCGACTGCTTAATGGTATTATGTCTACGACTTATACATCTAGACTTACCATTACATGTGACTTAGTATCTCATCAAATATAGCTAATCAATGATTGATTGATTTAATAGATACAACATGTCACCACCAAGAAATCCTCTCATGAAGCTACATGCTTCTAACTAGCTTTATCTAAAGCTTTATAAATTCCAAACAACAATGTTAGAGGATTTCTATCACACACTACACTAGCCAATCACTTTTACTAGTGGATTTCAGAAAGATGGGTATTCAATATCATTATTAAAATATCACAATGCATTTCAACTTTATGAATATTCTTCAAATATTCTAATTGATCTTGCATATCCAAACAAATACCATAATTGGCTTTTATCCCATTTCATCCACTTTAGACTTAGTGTATATCATCCTTATAATCAATATAAAGGTTTTCTATCCTTTCCACCTTTGTAGATACATTTCTATGATTATAAGGTATAGAAAATTGTAACTTTTAACATAAGTTACCCCCACAATTCCTCAATTAGGAATGCATGTGCAATCTAGTAAAGTTGCATCCACAAGTTTTGAACTTTACATATAAGTTCGCAACCATTAATGTTAACCCCCACATTTTTGGGTTATACTTTTGAACTTAGAGTTCATCAACTCTCTCATAGTTCAATTCATTTATCGAATAGATAATGTCCATATCGAATGCTTCATGAGAGTTTAAGTACTTTCAAAGTGGTCATCAATCCACAATTTATTTCAATTGAAATAGTATACACTGTACTTCAATCCAATTATCTTTTAATTTGATCATCCAAATTAAATTAAGGGCATCACATAGACCAACAATATTTTCAAACATATACCAATTTAATTGGTTCCACGATTGAAATCAAATTCAACAATGAAGAATACTAAGCATCTTGATTCACAAGAATCGCAACTTCTCCCAATATATATCACATTTGTGACATTTCACGATATAGTATTATTTCATGTTAAATAATACTTATTCGCCATATTCAAATTTAATGAACGAATCATCCATCAGTTGTGTTTTCAAAAAAAAAAAACTCAACGAGAGGACGCACCTCTTCGAATTAATCTCTATGAAGAGATACACCAATTGAAAATTAATCATACCAAATGTCATGATTTCTCATATGAAAAGACATATCTTTCCATCCAAATCGATTCTAGAATATTTCATAATATTCTACGAATTCCAAATAATTAAGTGGCTTAAATCTCATTATCAAATAATGATTTCTACTTAATATAATTATAACAAATCGCATTTTGTCATATTTGCATAAATCATCTCATTTAATTTCATCAAATTAATTGAGGCTATCATCATTAATATAATTTCTCATATTCCAATAAAAGGAATTTATTCCATCTTAGTCAACACATGTCGTGACTAGGAATATCAATATTATGGGAAATTCACACACTTCCACATTTAGAGATATCATCATTGATCCCAATCTCGATCAATTAAATAACCAAGACCAAATGATCAACCATTGATTTGGTACAAAAGACCAAAACGTATATTCATTATTTTATGTAATAAACATCAACAATAATATTTCCATTGCAGTTATAAAATGAACAGTCATCGAAACCATAAATTAGACAACTTTCCATACTCATTGAATACCAAGAGACTATCACCATCAACCAAAGTTAGTACAATTTCCAACATGAAAACATGCATCCAAAACACAACAATGTTCAATTTTGGCATGTAAACTATACTTGCAATCACGTGAACATATGCATTTAATTTATATATTCTTTTAATTAGCAGCCTCCGTTTGATCATTAAAGTATAATACACGCCACATATTTTAATGTCCATTAAGTGACTTTTGTCTTTTTCATATATCAAAATTAGATTTAATATGCATTCAAACTCACGTAAATTATGTAACCAAAATCAAACATGCACAACAAAATTCATCTTAAGATTGTTGGAGATATTACACCGATAAATGTGCACGTTATATTCAAATCAATACGTACCGTGTTATACTCGTGAAATCGAAATAGAATTCGACTTACCGAAATCTGATTTGAGAAGATAAAATAGTGATTTACCGACTTCGAATATAATAATATGGATTCTTCACTTCCCAATATGAGTGAACGCACGTTATTCTTCAATTCAAACATTAGCATGAAATCAAAAGAATATTAGTTACTTTCCGAAATCAAAATACTAAATTAAAATGAAAACGGAAAAAGAAAGAGGAGATGCAAGTGATGCGATCGGTCGAGGCAAGTGTTTGACACTTTGTCCTTAAGATGAATTTGTCCCGCATCGGTGCTAACGGTTTCTTGACAATCATCTTCCAAGATACAACGACCACGTCTAGCCATAGGAGCACTCCAAATGACTTAGACCAACGAACTCGAATGAAATTTTCTCTCTACCATAACCATGATTTTGATGCAAGAAATAATCACTTCTACAAAGTGTTTTATGCAAAACTAAAGTAAAACATGAAATGGAATGATATGAAACTATCAATTGAGTTTGTTCCCCTTCTCATTATTCCACATCAAATTCAAACATGTGAGATCTCTTATATAGTAGTTGGAACATCCATACCAAGAGACACATCTCTTAGAATTTATATCTCTCCATAAAGAGATACAATTACATCTCTACATAAAGAGACAATTATTGAAAAATAATGCCAAAAGTCATGATCTTCAAGAGTCATGATCTATATGAAAAGACACATCTTTTCATCTACATATTTTCTAGAATATTTCACAATATTCCATATAATTTTTCAATAATTCAAAATTTGGCTTAATTTCTCATTCACCAAATAACACATTTCCAACAATAATCTCTTCAACTTCATCAATGATTGAACTTTCAGTGTTCTCTTCCTGTTTGATATCAATCTTTTTAAAAAAGCGGCAGAGCACAAATGAACCCTGGAAAAGGCATACATCATCAATTACAGAAGAAGGAAAATAATACTTAACATAGACTTATAAATTAATTAAATACTGATATCCTATTGTTTTATTTTTCTGAGCAGAGGGGGATGCCTAACTTAAGTGAATAAAAGACAATAAACCTGCAAATAAACTCCTCATTCAATTAAGCAAAGGCAAGCTACCATTCCTCTACTATTTGATGCAATAAACCTGAGTTTTTGAGGACTTAGATTTTTAATTATACATTAGGGACTCATTTGTAATCTTTCGAAATTTTGGGATTATGATTCTAATTTGTTCTTTATTCTTCTTCTCTTCTCTTTTTGTTTTATTTAAATAGGTCATTTTCGTCATTTTACAACTTTTAATTGAAAAATAGATGAAAATGATGATTTTCGCAATGAAATGTGAAAATAGAGGTGAAAATGCAAAAAATTGAAATGTAATGATATTTTGCATACTAAAAGTCAAACGTAGGAACGTTTTGTACTAATAAGCATTGCTTTAAAATGGTCAATATATATAGAAAAAAAATAGAGTAAAGAAATGTATGCTGATTGGAGTGGACAAAAGCTCGAGCCGATTTGGCTCGTGATTCGGGCAAAGTCTCATTTTCGTGGTAAGGCCCGAGCAGTACTGGCCCGTGTAGTAGATCAAAATGGCTTGTGACAAGGCCATTGCGGCCATGTGAAGACAACTGTAGTTGCTTGCACCCGCAAGCCTACCTGCTTTGCCTTCTGCATTCTCTTGCAAGCAAACAACACAAAAGCAGGCGGAGACAATTGTACTTGCTTGCTTTCGGCTATAGTTGTTTGTTAAAAAAAAAAAAAAAAAAAAAAATTCAAATTTCATGAATTTAAAAAAGAAAAAAGAAAAAAATGAATTGGCTCGATAAGGCCCGAGCCAAGCCTTGATTTTTCGAATAAGCTTTGGCTTTCCTCGGACCAAAAAAGTTCGAGCCGTTTTTTACCTGAGTCGTGATCGAGCCATAATCTTCGACTCACGAGTCGACTCATTTATATTCCTATATTGCCAATTTGTCATTCATTAAATAGTAAAGACCTAAAAAGAATGACGTTTATTCCTTTTCGACAATTATTCTTTCAAAATTCTTTTTTTCTCATACTCATTTTTAACTATATATTCTTACAATAAAATATTTTTTTACATAAATCCAAATTTTTTTTTTTATACTTTTTAATCATACATTTTTTAAAAATTTACAATTCAAAAACCCATTCCACACACACACTAAAAAAAAAAAAAAAAAAAAGACTTGAAAACATGAAATTTGAATAGAGTATCATCTTTGCAAATGGTAGAACTACGTTTTTGGATAGGATAAAACTATTCATCACTACTAACATTTAACACCGGTCTACGCGACATCACTTGCATCATTAAATTATACGTTCAATTAAATACAATAATTTATGATTTATTTATTAGGACTTATCATGTTAACACCTAAATTGGTGCTCTAACACTACTAATACAAGATAAAGTAGTGTTATTTATCACAATTGATGTTTAAATACCAGTTTAGGTAGCAACACATGATATATCCAATTAAATGAATTTCATAACAACACATTTAAGGAGGTTTATCATTTAATGCCACATACATGTCACATAAATATTCGAGCATCATTGGTGCTAACATTATTCGTTTGGTTATTAGTTTTTTATAGCTATGTCAACGAGTTGAGCCTGAACAAAAAAAAAAAAACCCGAACTCGGCTTGAGCTTTTGGCTCGGGCCTTAGCAGGCCGAGCCGGCTCGGGTTTTTTCACTGTTTTAATTTTTTTTATAAAAATATATAATTGCTGCCTTTGCAAGCAGCTTAAAAAAATTTCATTTAATTTTTTTTTTAATGGTTGGCTCGCTCGAGCAACGGGCCATCCTGAACTCGAGTCGGCGTCCCAAGATGGGGCTCGGCCTGATCCTAGGCTTGGCCTAACCGAGCTCGAGTCGGGCTCGACTCGGGTTTTTTTCGAGCCGAGCCCGAGCCGTCCGAATCGTCGAATTTTTTTGTCATCCCTAGTATTTTATGAGTAAGGGGGTTGACAGATGGAGATTAGAAAGTGGAATTGTCGGTATTTAAATAATAAAGCGTGGTTGGTTTTTAAGGTTTTGAAAACAAATGGATGAAAGTGAGAGAAGTTAAAACTTTGATTTTTAGAAATTGAGATTCATAAAAAATAATTATAAAAATGTTGTATAATTAAGATGTACCAGGGTTTGTCCATAGTTGAGACAATATTAAAGGAAAAAAGTGCATAAACGAGGAATTTATTTGTTAACTCATACAATTTTATTTAATGTATTAAATATGTATTTATTTTACTTATCAATTATTATTATTAGCAATAATTAAGAACATGAACATATATCATCAAAATCCCAAAAAAATCAGCACCACATGTTAGATTAATGTAATAATTGAAAACGGCAAGCCGCCACCTGCCCACAACATGACAACTGAGTGACAATTAGAAACAAATTACGCACCCGTTTGCCCCATTAAAATAATGTTATAATGATAAGAATAGTAATATTTTTGAAAGAGTTGTGGTTAGGAAAGATTTTTTTAATTGACGTATAATATTATTTTATTGAAAAATATGTAAATGATAAGAAAAAAGAGAAAAATAAATTATAATTTAATGAGTAACAATGAACGTTAAACGGGGGCAAACATACCCCGTTAAATTTATAATATATTTTCCTTTCCTTTTTTTAACCAAATATTTTTCAATAAAATAATATTGAACATAAACAAAAAAATTTCTCTCTTTTAATCACATATTTTTAAAAATAAAAAAAATACTATTACAAAAATTATAACATGAGGGGTCAAACGACGACTTAACTTAAAAATCTGACATCACATTGTATTCATAGAAAATAATTATTGATTTAAGTTTTTAAGCCACAATGATAAGATTAACAAATAATGACACAACTATTTTATAATTAGCCCCTGTTTGATATTTATTAAAATTCAGATTTTAATTTAAATTAAAATCAACAATCAATTTTAATTACACATTTCATGAATCCCACAAAATTTCAATAATACATTTCATAAAATTTTATTAAAATTTACTAAAAACATGATTTTAACCCCTACTAAAATTAGATGGTGTAACAACTTCTCTTAATATTTATTACATTGATCTTAGCTTGTAGGACCAGGATCACACATATTACTTCCAAGATATGGAATAAACGAATTTGCAAAATATTAAAAGTGCAGAAAATTTAAGAATCAACATAAGAATTATCTCGATCTAATTCTCAGCGGTTCCACGACCACTTCTAACGCCTACATCCCCCGTTGAGCATCCAACAAGTTGGATTATGCTCGATTACATTATACAACCCAAATTGACAACAAATGTTATAAATTGTTTGATCAAAGTACAGAGATAAAAGCCAGAATACTTATCTCTCAAGAACACCAAACGATCTATGACGAATCACCGAGAAACTTCACTAACTCACAACTCATAGTAGAACCTTAGTTCCCACAGGTATACACACAAAATACAACAAACAGAGAGTAAACGCTCAAGATTACAAGTCTCAAATCAAAGATTTGAGTAAGAGAATCACGAAGAAGAAGAAACCCAAAGAGTTTCTCTCAACCCTAAAATTAGAGAAGTGAAAGTTGATCTGTCAAAAAGTGAAGAGTCCACTCAATTAAAGGGTGTTCCAGAACCTTCGGTCAACAGACAGGATTAAACCACGTGTCATCATCACAATGAATGCCAATAAGAAACACGTTTATACAAGTAACACGCTTTTCCTTCAAAAAACCAAGGGTTCGAATTCCACATAGGTGTCATCAAGTTAGAAAATATTTTCATTTTCATTCTTCTACTCATTTTCAACCACATATTTTTCAATAAAATAATATTTTCCATCACATCAATAATTTTTCATTGTTTTTCAACTACACATTCTTTCAAAATAATGTGGCTCAGATACTCAAATCTACAAAACTGAAAAGTCATGAATTTAAATTGACCAAACGAGGACATCTTAGCTACATCTCCTCGTATAGTAAAAAATGAAAAAAAAATTATATTTATTCGAGAAAATGAATGTACAAGTAAGTTCTATCGTACGTAAAAATAAAAAATAAAAAATAAAAAATTCATCGTATAGAAACAGGTAAAACGAATATGTGATGGAGAGAGTTCCATTAAGATTTTAAAAGTTTGAAAGCATATTTTTTTTTTAAACTAAAAGTAAGTTATGTCAAGATAATTTACTTATACAATTTTGCTTCAAAGCCAAACCGACCAAAAATTAAGAAAAATAAAAGTAGTAGAAGTGAGCCCGTTAATGACAAAAAGTGGGTCCATGCAAACGAAGATATCCTCATTAATTTTTTATTGGGCGGCTAATTATTCATTTATTAAATTCTCCCCCAATCATCATAAATACCAATCCTCTATCACCACATTTTACACAGTATTGACTATTGAGTATACCAGATACAGACCTACAACTTCTCCTCTGTTTTCTTCCCACACCCCGCCAATGACGAAGGAATTCGAATCTCACGTGGAGCCAGCGGAGGAATACTCCACCAAGGACTACCATGATCCACCACCGGCGCCTCTCATTGATTTTGATGAGCTGAGCAGCTGGTCATTTTACAGAGCAATTATTGCTGAGTTCGTTGCCACTTTGCTATTCCTTTACATCACAGTTTTGACCGTTATTGGCTACAAAAGCCAGATTGACCCAGCTCACAGTGGCGACGACTGCGACGGCGTTGGGATTCTTGGCATTGCATGGGCTTTTGGTGGCATGATTTTCATTCTTGTTTACTGCACCGCCGGTATCTCTGGTCAGTTTTATAAGTTTCAGCCAGCTTTTCCTATAGATTTTAATTGGTACCCGCACCATAATAAGTAAGTTACTCGTGAAAATAAGTAACTTTTTCATATTGTGACAGGAGGACATATTAACCCGGCAGTGACATTCGGCCTGTTCTTGGGACGAAAGGTGTCACTGATCAGAGCAGTGCTTTACATGGTAGCGCAATGTTTGGGTGCTATCTGTGGTGTGGGCTTGGTGAAAGCATTCCAAAAAGCTTACTTTAATCGGTATGGTGGTGGAGCAAATGAGCTTGCTCCAGGGTACAATAAAGGAGTTGGTTTGGGTGCTGAAATTATTGGTACCTTTGTTTTGGTCTACACCGTCTTCTCAGCCACTGATCCTAAGAGGAATGCCAGAGACTCCCATGTCCCTGTAAGCACTTTTTTTTCTCTGCTAACCCCACCCCACTCCACCCCAAGTCTCATCAATCCCCAAGAAAGGATTTTTCCTCAGCCTCAAATTTTTTGTCACTAATCTATCGTAAGATTACAACATATGGGGTTCATCAAGGTCCTAAATTGACTTGTACACAGTCAACGGGCTGTGATAAGTTCTTGACCCAAAGTCCATCCATGAACTTGAGTTTATGGAAAATTTTGGATTATATCCTTCCAAATATTGATTTAATCTTACATATATGAAGGTATTGGCCCCACTTCCCATTGGATTTGCTGTGTTCATGGTTCACCTTGCCACCATCCCCATCACTGGAACTGGCATCAACCCTGCTAGGAGCTTTGGAGCTGCTGTCATCTACAACAAAGACAAGGCCTGGGATGACCACGTATGCATCCCTTTTACCTCTTTTACTGATTATACACACACAATAAGTTGATCAATCCATTTTTTTATGCAATTATTTATGTAGAACGTTATGACACAATTTGTATAAGCAAGTCCCTAATTTATCTTTTTAAGTTTTTAGATGAGGTTATATCAATTTATATGAAAGCAAGTAGGAGGTCCCGAGTTCAAGTCTCACTTCCACTCATTTATAAAATTGTGCACGTCTCATGGCTGTGCATGAGGACACGTGTTCAAGACATAATTTAATAAATTTATCTCCCGTTAACACACTAATCTTTTAAACGGGGTGTTACAAAAAGAAGAAAGGACTAATATATATGTTAATATTTAGTGGATCTTCTGGGTTGGACCATTCGTTGGAGCTCTCATTGCTGCAATCTACCACCAATATATCCTAAGGGCAGGAGCCATCAAGGCTATGGGATCTTTCAGGAGCAATGCTTAAGACAATTGTGCATCTGTTTGATGATCTATTCTCACAAGTGCATGGAACTGGAGAGGACCTTGAAAACTGTACATAAATTCCCTGTGGATATAGGGTTTCTTTAATTTGTAATCATATCATTTCCCTTTTCCTCTTCTTTTGGAAGTATTTAAGTTGTGTTGTATCCCCCCCCCCCCCCCCCCCCCCCCCGCGGCAGTTTCTCTGGTGTAATTCTTCATAAATAAGTATAATGGTTTGTGCTTCCTCGTCTCTCTATAACGCAGGCACACACGTAAAATTTAGATAAGATAAAGAAAAATCAATCATGTATCATGCTATAAGTACATATTTTTTTAACTTAAAATTTTGATAGAAAAGACTGGACGTGACACCATTAGAAGATGGAAAAACCAAAAAAGAAAAATAGGCCACTCAAGTTTGATCACGTCAACGTCGATATCAATTCTATTAAAATTTCCTTGTACTCAGAGCTTTATTGAAGAAAGATGCCCTTTCAATTCGTAAAATATAGAGAGTGCAGTTGAAAAGTTTACCTTTCCAGCTCATTTGTTATGGTTTCATATCTAGAATATGCTTATCCTCAACTTATATATCATATCAACTTACATGTATGGGACATGGAACCACCGAGTTTAATTAAACGACTCTAATTAAAATTTAAAAATGATCAAGAGGAAGGTGGCTTCTTCAAAGTGTGATAATATGTATGTTTAATTCTTTATCTATGAAAATAATTATAAAGAATCGTTTGACAAAACTTTTGATAAAAGTTGATGAAATGCGTGATTGAAAAATTCATATAAATTATGAATCCTGTGAAATTTATGATTAAAATTAATGATTAACTTTGATCTCAATTTTTTTTAGCAATTTTAAGACTTTTTTGAACAATCATTAAACCTTCTTAGAATACGACATATTGTTAGGTAATTAGTGCTTCATTATATGCTTTTTTTAATCTAATTTCCCAATCATTTTTAGCGATTGATTAGCTAACCCACCTTATCTTGTCCATTACATAGGTTTGACTTTCTAGCATCTTCTCTAATCTCGAGATAAGGGCGTGTTTGAGTCACATTATTGTGAAAGAATGTATTATAGAATAGTAGATTGATTGAGAATGTGTAGTTGAAAAAGAAGGAAAAGTTATTGATGTGATGAAAAATATTATTTTATTGAAAAATACGTGGTTGAAAATGAATAGAAGAATAATAATAAAAAATTTAATGTGTACCAAACAAGGATTAAGTTATTTTAATGAAAATCGACCCCAGATGACATAAATGTACAAAGCAATGAGATGCCAATTATTGTCAACTTCTGGGCTCAGAAATTCCTATATAACTTAAACGACGTGATAAAAAAATTTCATTTCTTTTATTCACACATTTACGTATCGAATTCCATTCACTCCACGATTGAATTTTATGTAAATAAACCTAGGAAGAAGAATATTAATGCACAATTGCAAAAGTAACACGAAGGTTTTCACGATGGATGAAGAATAAGCCGACTTCTATAGTTTACAATAACAATTATTGTCATGGGGTTTAAAGGTTATTTATTTAGCCATCATGGTATATATAAAATGTTTTAGTGTGAGAAAAAAAGATGATAATTCAAGTTTAAAAATTATTGCAGTAAAATAAATATTTCTTTTGTCTTTGTACAACAAAGAAAACTAATTCAAAAATATATTCAAAAATATGTTTTTTTTTTCTCTCTTTTCTTTATTACTAGTTGGCGCCTCGTGCGATGCACGAGTTTTGTACTTATTATATGTTTATTAGCGTGTATATAATGATAATAACAACGTAAAATAAAAACCTTAAATATCATATTGATTGATCAAAATAGAATACAGGATTAGGAGATACAATAAAGAGTTTAAAATATCAGAACTACAGGAGAACTGAACAATTTGATTCGCATAAGAATTTCTGACAGTTCCACCATATCCAGTGACTAAATCACGCATGAAAAACATGAGATCTGAACTACAGGAGAATTGAACAATTTGATTCGCATAAGAATTTCTGACAGTTCCACCATATCCAGTGACTAAATCACGCATGAAAAACATGAGCCTACGAGTTATAGTCCCAGAAACATCAGCATGCTCGCTAAAAAAACATAAATACAGTGTATATCAGTTCAGCCCATCTTCATCATGGGACCAAAAGCTGAACATTAGGAGTAAAAGGCCTTATATATCGTATCCTAGACAACATTATACTCTCTTACTTCTAAACAAAATCTGAAAAAGGTAAGAGGTTATTGTGTTATTTATGAGTATCCAAATCATTTACTTAAAACGAAATTAATGTTTCACTTCCAATGAGCATTAATCGAATTTCTAAAGATGTAGTAAGTGAAAAGAAACAAAAGCAAACAGAACTTATTTAGGGTTCAGGTCCCTCCCCCGCCGTCAATCATCATCAGAAAGTCCGACCTTTAACCGTTTTACACAATTCTATATATTAACCCTTATTGATCGGACAACGCTTTTAATTTCCCTTCTTCGCAACGAAATAACTATATTTTAACCTTGAAAATACGCTAATCATTTGAAAGAGGCCTCAGAATACGAGAACATAACACGAGTATTATCAACACGAAAATCTATCAATTTTCTTCCAATGGAGATCTCTATCAAGACTTTTTTATGCTACATGATCCATGAAGAAATAAGTAACTAAATGCCCAACTTTTCATTAAACTACAGTTGACGATTTAAGGATGGAACACTAAATGTCAATGCTCAGTTAATTACAAATAAACATCAAAACTGAGTTAACGTGCTAAATAACAAGTTAGTTGAACCATATTAATTAAAATTCATACCACTTTGATGTTTAGAAACAAGATGCAGCAAAGGAACTTGCCTTTGTGGGGTCAATTATGCCAGCGGCCATTAGATCTTCGTATGTTCCAGTTGCGGCATTGTAACCATACTTAGGATTATCATTGGCCAACACCTAAACAAAGAATCTCATGTCAATTGAACACAATTCAGATACAAGCTCTAGAACGATTAATTTTGAACATGGCACGAAAGCAGTTGAGTCAAGCCTCACCTTCTCTATCACAACACTTCCATTTACCCCAGCATTTTTGGCTATTAACTTCAATGGATAACTCAATGCTCTCTTAACAATATCTGCTCCAATCTGCCGCCATTCCAATTAATCCTTGTTTATCAATCATACAAAACCCAGTATCACATCTCCCTTGAGTAAATTATGAGCACAAAATTAGAAAAAAGAAAAAAAAAATCAGAGAAACAAAGTAATTAGCCTCCGCGCGCGGAGTCCCAAACCTCCGCACGCGGAGGATCTGGGCCTCCGCGTGCGGATGCTTGGAACCTCCTCCAAGCCTCCGCACGCGGAGGCCCAGATCCTCCGCGTGAGGAGGTTTGGAGTGTGGAGGTTTGGAACCTCCGCACGCGGAGGCTTTAAAAAATTTATTTATTTATTTTTTTTTTTCCTCTTCAAACCTCCGCACGCGAAGGCTTTAAAAAATTTTTTTTTTTTTTTTTCCCAAACCTCCGCACGCGGAGGCTTTAAAATTTTTTTTTTTGTGCTGCTTTTTTTCTTCAAAGCGGCGAAAATCGACGACCGACTAAAGAAAGAAAATACAGTGAATTTCGACGCCTACATTTTAATTGGTAAAAGCAAATTCTCGGCGCCTATTTTTTTTCCTCCGAACAGTAACTCTTTTTAATATATAGATTGTCCTATATAGATAGAGGACAGAGAGGAGGAATTTGTTAAGAAACTGGGGATAAACAGGGAAAACCAAAATAGGCCATAAATGAACAGTAAACTGCGGATTCCCTCTTTTAATAGAGGAGGAGATTATTATTATTATTATTATTTTTTTCCGTTCTTTCCTAGAATTCCTTCATTTTTTTTTCTCCTCGTTTTCAATTCTTATTTTAATGTATAATTTTATTTAGGGTTGGACAAAACTTTTGATCCGATTCGGATCGAATCAAATAGTTTCTCTTAAGCTAAGTGCCTGAACGAGTATATCAGAATCAAGAATCGACGAATTTGGCTCAGTTTTAGATCAATAACCAAAAAGAGAATAAGAATTGAATCTTTCTAATTTTTTATTAAATAAGTCAAATTATTTTAATTTTTATAAATAAATTTGCCAACTAGTTAATAAATGCAAAAAATATCATTTTTAATTTCGTTTGCCAACTAATTAATTAAGCCAAAATATCATTTTTATTTCAGTCCAAGCCCAACTTTTTAATTCAAATTTTTAATAATCAAAATTAACTAATCTAATTTTTTTTTTCAATCATTCTGCAGTTTCTCAAATAATAGAAGCTGAACGACTACGCCTCTTTTCATTTTACCTTTCTTTTTACCATATTTATTGAATTTCTTCCACTTTGATCAGTAAACTTCATCTCATTTCTTTCTAATAATTTCGGACCGGATAATTTTATTTATCAAACAAAATAATTTCATTTTATTGCTCAACATTCATATATAGCTCTATTAACATCATCATAGCAAACTTTTTTTTTTTTCTGTCCTAATTTTCCATTTTTTTGTGTTGCAAGAACGTTAGTTTCATGCGTTGGTTTTTCGTTGTTCAAACTTTGAATTCTCAAAATAAAGGACTTTTGTTCATTTCAATTGACACCACCTAGTCCGGATGGCCATGCTTGGCGTAGAAATTCAACACATGTGGTGCTACATCAACCATCAAATAAATCTCACTAGCATAACTTTTTGCCTCTTGAAACTCTTGGCCACCACCAAGTAGTTCACCTTGCTATGGTGATCAGGGCCGGTCTTGTGATTTTCGGGGCCTGAGGCAAACTTCCAAAATTGGGCCCCCCAAAATCAACATAAATACAAAATCCAACAATGTATTATACAACGTATTGCTAACTTAACACTGAACAGTAGAACAATAAACAAATATAATAAAGAACAAAAGATTTATATTATAAAGTAACAAAATCGACAAGAGTTCAAACAGACAATTAAATATCAAGTTAGAGTAAGCCATTGCTTACTTGAGAAGTAGAAAATCAACTAAAATTATGGAATCACGCTCTGTTCCAATGTTGCATTCACAAGCCTGAAATTGAATCATTCACAAATCATTCATAGATAACCAACATATTCACAATTATTCACAGATAAGGAGGCAAACGGGAAATTTCAAAAATTGAAGTTCAAGTGTTAGGACCTAGAAGTGGAAAAAGAAACTAGTATATCAATGGCCAGTTTTAAGGCGAATTGTAGAGTAGCCGACACTATTACGAAAGAAAAAAAAAACTAAAACCTTGTTTAATGTAATGTATAATCCGATCCAATAATGGCTTTGCTCATCAATTTTGTGAGAAAGAGTAGAGACATGACTTCTCACAAGTCACCACTTATAGCAAAAACATGTCTTGTCAGTTTTGTAGAAAGTAAGAAGCTACCTAGTATGAGAAATTGCTACACAACTTCAAGCCTTCAAAGATCAAACCGATTTCAGTTGCAGCACATTTTAATGGAAGACACATTACATTGTACTGAGTACATCTCACCTGAAAATAAGAAAATGATGGTTGCAGCCTCGTTACTAAGCTTTGCACCAGAATCAATTGGAAATCATAATTATTAAGATACTGTACTAGCTAAGATGGAAATGAATGCACAGTATACAACAATTAATACAAGATATATTAAGATAGAGAACATAATTATTTCTAGCAGTAAGATATCATTTGACGCTCGCAACCATACTCACTTTCAAAAATAGATGACAATCGTTTCATATATCGCGATAACACAAAAACAAAGATTTTTTCTACTAAATTTAGGATTGGCTACATGAATTACTTTCCAGTTTAGTTCTAGATGTATACACTCCAAAAGGAAATTGGGCTGTGATAAAATGACGGCGTGTTTTCTTGAAAGGCCTCAACACACACACAAGGGGCACCCATTTTCAAGTCTTCCAAAATTGAACCAAAAGTTAAGACTATTTTCTACACTACTTGAACAAGAAATAATTTTTACAAAGTAGGAAATTCAAATTAATCTCTAATAGTAAATCATTACTGTTTATTTAAGAAATAATTAAAAATTCAACGATAGTCCACTGTCCACACAAGAAAAAAAGGGAAGAACTCATAAGCAAGAAGGGACTTTTAACTCTTTAAGAAGTGGTTTAATCTCAGATGCAACAAAGCTTTGGGCATTAAAATAATACGACTGAATTTTCTGTTCTGGAAGAGTAAATGTCCGCAAAAAACGAAAAGAAAAAATATAGGCTAGGTGGCACCACAGTCTGCAGGAAGCAAATACATTGATGGAAGTATAGGAAAAATAAACTAGAGTAAAAAACAAGAGAAAAGCTCAGTTTACTCGCCAGAAATAAGTTACGGACTCACGGCAAATATGGTGGACGGCAGTGAACTGGTGGTTAATACGAGAGAGGGATTGGGAGAGTTTGTCTCGAGACCAAGTTTGAAGGCCAGCCGTCAATGAAAATACCGGGGTCCGACGTCGGCGGCTTGAAGAACGGTTAGATTGGTGGATTCAATTTCTTGGAGAGTGAAACTGTGGAAATTGGAATGAATCGTTGAGAGGGGAAGAAGATGGAATGACGGGTTGTAGCCTGTATGTTTAGGTTAGTTTAAAAAAAGGGAAAAAATCATATTTGCCCTACTTAAAAATAATAATACCATATATACTATAAATTTGAAACATATACAAAAAATACTATATAACATACATAATAATACCATAAATACTCCTTCCCATAATTTACTCCCAAAACCAGCATGTAACGGAAATTGGCAGGCATCAATTACCATCACATAACACCAGCCAATTAAAAAAGCAAAAAAATAAATAAATAAATGAAGATTGCTTGTCGTCGTGATGAACCAGTTTTAAATTATAAAAATGTTCAATTTCATGAACCAGTTTCACTTTTGATGCTTGTCGTATTGACCAAGGTTAGACTGGCAACAATGCAATTTTTCCATACAATATATATACACACTGCACAAACTAAATAAGAAGCTTTGGTTGCAGTCATGGGACAGGAAAAGTCTCAACGGAAGGAGAATTCATGCAAGATTACTACTTTCAAGATTCATATCATTATTAATAATGAAAACTAGCGATGCCATTTCCAGATCGAAGTGGTGTATCTACCTCTGAGTTTTTTACAAAAAGGAGTACATAAGATCTTGAACAAGAAATTCAATCATTCAAAGTCGTATAATATCCAAGATGTTGCACGTTCTTCAGCTTTCATTTACTCGGTTTTCACATATGACAAAGTCAAGACATCTAGGAAACATAATCAGAACAAGGGAAAGTATCAGGTTGCATTATTCAACACAAGGTCCAGAAAGTTGGTTTTGAAAGGTGATCGAGATCACATATGCAAACAAACCAATACGGGACGATGACATCAAACATTGTAGAGTCGATCAATGAAGTGTCAAAGTCGGTGTCACATAGTGACCATGAGAATGTTTAAGGAACCCACTGTAACACAAAAAATATAATTTAAGGACATAATAATGTTAAAACTGATAAAGCATCGTTGAATAATCTACACAAAGCGGATTCATTGTGTCATCCAGAAGATGCAGAAATAGGAAAGATCACCCAAAACACAAATATGAAACACCCATACTAATATTTCTCGGGAAGCAAAAGACATGGAATTAAACTTCATTGTTGCTATGCAATAACGATTCCCTTCATCTTTCTATCCCGATACTCCGTGATAGAAAATTGAAGTCAGTTTCATAATCTTCTATAACCTTTTCACAAACATGCTTGTACAGTTGAGATGAGAGGTGCATTCTTGCATTTTTTGGATCGAACGTATCTGCCATGACATCGAACTTTTGGTGGATAATGTAGTTGGCAAACTTAATCATGTAGGAATCATTTGGCTATGATTGGTGAAGATTTTGGTAGATCCCATATTCCATCCGGGGTGTGGCCTTCTTTCAGTGGTTTTGGATCTGAAATTCTGCAGAATTCTAATGTTTTAAGCTCCAACGGTATGCCTAAACTCGGTTATCATGGGTTAGAATTCCCTAATTCAGTGGATATTAGTAACCATGTGCCAGGTCTAGAGCTTGGTCTTTCTCAGGAGGATCATATTGGAGGTCTGAATCTTCAAGCTTTGAACCAGCTTTACCAGCAAATTGGACAGAATGGAGATTCATCCAGCTAAGGATAATTCTCAAGGATCAAGGCAGTAGAGCTTCTTTATGATCAGGATTATATATAAGGTAGCATCTTTAAGGTTTGTTTTTGAAAGTATCAATGTTCTGAATTGTATCTTTCTTGTGAATCCAATTCACACCAAATGGATTAGAATTGGCTGCAAGAACTGTTCGTGGTTTTTGCTGGGTCACTAAATCGAATGTCCAAAAGGAGGTAAGATGATTTTGGTTGTTAACACCAATTTTTGAGCGAGTTTAGATGGACGATAAGGCATGTTTTGTGGAGTGACTATAGCATGAGATATTATTTGGAGGCATGATTACAGCATGCCAATGGTTAATTTAGAAGAGAAGCAATTTTTGGTATTCATATTTTACTGCATAAATTAAAGTATTTTTGGAATAAATTTTGATGAAAAGTAAAATTTGAATATGTTTATTAAAAGATGTATTGGGTGAAATTTCCTCTTAAAAAAATCCTAATTGGGCTAATATAGAGAGGCCCTCGAGTGTTGGTTTGGTGCCTGATGAAAAAAAAAAAATATGGGGGCCAAAAAATTGGGCCCCCTCCACCTTTGGGCCTGAGGCGATGGCCTCATTTGCCTCGCCTCAGAACCGGGCCTGATGGTGATGGCCACACCATCATCTACACTGTCGAGGATGGGTTTCGAAAATTTTCAGTTCATGCAAAATCTACTATATAAATTTACACAATTATGAGTTCGTATAGATTTAATTCAAGTGGTAATTACATAAAACAAGGTGTTTAAAGATTGATTTTTAAAAATCAGGTCCAAAGTTCATTTATTCAAAAATCAGGTA
The DNA here is from genome assembly GCA_019097785.1 of Fraxinus excelsior. Classification (NCBI taxonomy): domain Eukaryota; kingdom Viridiplantae; phylum Streptophyta; class Magnoliopsida; order Lamiales; family Oleaceae; genus Fraxinus; species Fraxinus excelsior. The sequence continues at coordinate 6,583,420 of CM032645.1, read as the reverse complement.
TTTTATTTTACATATCAAACCCTACATCTATCAAAACCCTAAACTAATTTATTTCTCTCCACTCTCTCACCATTTCTTGCCGCCGCCTCCTCCACCGCCACCATCAGTCTCTCCACCCAAAAATCGGCAGTGAACGTGCTCTTGTTTGTTTGGTACTCTTGAGCTTTGCACACAAAATCAGTACATGATTGAAATGCTGGTGGTATTTCTCATTGTTTATTAGTAACAATAGCATGTGGCATACCCCTTTTGAAGTATTAGCAGCAGGAGGATAGAGTTTTATTTGAGTCACAAAAAAAAAATGCTGTAATCATAGAAGTACATTGATTTGAGAGAACCCTATTCTTCATGTTGCACAAAAACATGTCTTGAAAAATGATGGGTGTATACATATATTTTCTTGGGGGTTTTGTTTTCTTTTAGCGATCAGATGGAAAAGTGGGAGAAGCAAGAAAAAGCACATTTTTTTTCCCTAAACTAATCGATTTGTGACCAAGTATTGATCGTGGATTGAGATCGGAGGATGAGTGTTTGAGTGTATGTAACCAACTATTTGGTTCATTGTGATTAACTAGTAAATTGTTACCTTAAAATTCAGTAATCTGTGATAAAAAATATAATCCGTGACCAACTATTTTGTTATCTGTGACATAAAAATTATATAATCTGTGACCGTGAAAAAAATTGTGACCAACGAATTAATTGTGACGTACAAATTTTTTGAACTGTGACCGTAAAATAATCCGTGACGTATAAAAATTATTATTTGTAACTGAAAAATAATATGTGACTAACTAAATTGTGAATCGTGATCATATTGTATAAATTGTCGAAATCGGAGAAGTCGCCGAAATAAAGCTGAGGCGGAACAGTCACGGAAACAGTCGCCGAAATAATTGCAGGAATCGGAATAGTCGTCAGAACGGTCGGCGGAACAGTCACGGGAATAGTCCCCGAAATGGTAGGGGTGGTGGAGTTGTGGACCTTGTGGTTAGTTAAGTATATTATATTAGAATTAAATATTTAATAATTAATTAATAAAAATATTTTTAATTAATAAATAAATACCCGAGTTTTGTATTTTGAAACTTGACACCCGAAAATTGAATGGTGGCAATTTGAATTTTTCCCTTAATTCAATGATACACAAGGCCTCAACTACGTTGACTAGAGGATCACAAATAGAATGTTAAGGTTTTCTGCGAATTTATTATATCGAGGGCAAGATTTTGACGATGGAAATATGTCGCTTACATTTTCCTAAATTTAGTAGTATGACAATAATAATCGATTCTATTTGAATGGGCGCACATTTATTAGAAGTTTGAGACGTAAAGAGTTGGACATCTGACATAAATTTTCCTTGTTTTAATTAATTAATGGTTAAAAGTCAATTTTTCATTTTTAAAATTTATCAATTATAGTAAAAAAGATCGTCTTTTGATAACTAATGAATTTTTGAACGGAAACTTTCTAGATGTCTTTCTACTGCACATTTTTGAAAGGTTTGTAACATATTTGTTACGATTTAAAGGTTAGGGACCTATCTGCACTGATCTGAAAGGTTTGGGACACCGCTGTAAATTTTTCCTTGTTAGTTTATTATAAATTCGTTTATAATCAAGTTTAAATTCAAATTATCCCGTAATTTTTATTACATACAAGAATATATTACAATTTTCTATGATTGCTAATTAGCTATTATCATTACTTTGATTATTTAATTAAAGTCATCATTTCTTTTACCATTTATAATTGAAATCATCATCAGTTTTAAATATTACTTTTCTTATTTAATTGATTCACGCAGTCTTTAGTCTCGAACTGCCTCTTCTTTTTTTTTTTTAATTAAAAATAAACTAAAATTATAAGCAATTAACTGATTCATGCGTATATACCGTAGATGATTTTCGCCAAAACAATGATGAAGTAATAGGGAGAAGTTGACATTATTCAAATAAGTATCGATTTGAACAAACATATGGAGAGAAAATATACTCTATATTAGCACAAATAAGTGATAACCTAATTAATGGGTTAGCGACCTTGGGGAGCCGATATGGTAAACGCACTTCAGAAGGAGGGAACGAAGGCTAGCTAGCTCACTGTCCTCTTAAGTTAAGTACACATCTATTAGCAATTATCAATAATAATGTTGTTGGCGCTGGCTCTAACAATTATTGATGCGTTGTTTTTCTATGTGTTTTTAAATTACATCCCTCTTAAAATGACCCATTCTAAGTGACAAAGAAAGTTCAACATGATTAGACATGTTCTATTTTTTTCTTTTCAATACTCAGGTGTCCACCTTCGGTGACTAATCCCGAGATCTACGCCTTGGCCTCTTAAGACGCAAACCTGGTAAACCGCGGGATATGTCCCAAACTGGCCAGGGTCCAGAGCCTCCCTCCCCACTGATTTGCCAAAGTGTTGAGTGAGTTAACACATGTTGCACCTTGCCTTCCTGGAGAACTCATGCCTTCCAGGATAAATGATGCCTTCCAGGAGAGAGCCTACTTTCCAAGAGCCTTACGAGTCGAATCTGCGACCTCTAAACTACTAGTAACTAAGAATCTCGTCCTTTGCCAGTTAGGATGTGCCCGGGGGGCTGGACATGTTCTATTCTTGTGACTTGGGATGGGAGATTCACTATCATCTCCTCTCTCTCTCTCTCAAATTTCTTGTCACTTCTGTAACTGTGAAATATTTATGAGCCATTTGCAAAATTAATAAACTCACACTCAAAACACATCCACAGAGTTGAATCCCCACAAAAAAGAAAATATTTAATAATATCATATTTTTCTGGGTTGGAAATGAAAATGCATTGATTTATTTTACGCATTTGCAATAATGTAGAAAACAGGTGACAGGGACAAGGCATTCACTGGCCCATCAAATTAATTGTGACTTAATTATGCTCATCAAAAGTACGTGTCTTTGCTGCACCGTTAAGCTAAGCAAACACAACACTTAGGGGCCGTTCTCTTCGTGTTTCTGTTTTATGTTTTGAGTTTTGAATTCATTTTGCGTTTTGTGTTTTGAGTGTTCATTTTCAGATTGTTGAAAATGTGTTCTTTTTGGTATTTTGAAAAATTGTTTTCGAAAATAATCAAACCCAAAACGTGTTCTCTCTCTCTCTCTCTTCATTTTCATTTCATTTTGGTATCTCTCTCTTCCTTTCCAGTCGTCTCTCTCTCTCTCTCCGCTCCCTGCGACAACGCTACCCCTGCGAGCGGCGCGATGGTGGTTTGGGCACTCCCTGATTGGGTGCGTACGGGGATGGTTGGGTCGTGAAAATTGTTTGGTTGGGTCGCGACTTGGCGGCGACGGTTCTGCTGCAGACTATGAAAACAACTGGAAATGAGCGGTGGTTTTGTTGCAGGCAAGCGTCGCGACTTGGAGGAGGTTGGTGCAGGCGATGGCTGTGGCTGTCGTTGGGTCGCAATTTTGGTAGCGATATTGCTATTTATGGTGGAGATTTTGGCAGAGCGGTTGTTTCTGGTAGCATTTTGACAGGCCGATTGTGGTCTTTCTGGTGGCAGTGGGGGATATTTCTGGGATGCCGATTTTGGCTATGGTGGTGGTGGTTTCTGGTGGTGCTTTTGGTGGTGGACTGGTGGTAGTGCGGTGGTAGAGATTTTGGCTGCTCCATTGCTCCCGACTGAAGAATGAACAGTGTGCAAAACTGTTTCCCGTGTTTTGGGTTTTTTGGTGGGTTTGGCTTGAAAACGGCCAAAACGATGTTTTTATCGTTTTGTGTTTTGTGCACAAAATTTTTTTCGTTTTCAAAAACGTGTTTTCAAAAACAGGAAAGAGAACACGTTTTTACCGTTTTGGAAAATCGAAAACCGAAAACGATCCAAAAACGCCAAAGAGAACGGCACCTTAATTTTTGTTGCTTTCCCTGTGTAAAGGATAATTAGTGCCCGATTGATATGATTTTTGCTTTTGTTTTTGCTTCCTGTAAAATAGTTTTTGGTGGAAGTTACATTAATTTTTGTTTGGATTGGACCAACTTTCTCTAAAACCTCTTCTAACTATCATAAGCACTTTCATAAAATTAGTCAAACGAGTCTAAAAACAACTTTTGGATCTCAAAAACTCCTTTTAACTTTTCAAAAGTCATGCCAAACGATCTCTTGTAGAGAATCGATAACGATGATGGTGCACGAACATGTTTGATATTGATTTTATTTAGCCTCTGCTTGGTTTAGCTGTCAAAGTAAATTAAAATCTAAGTCAAAGTCAACATTTAAATTTAATCACATTTCATAGGATCCACAAATTTTCAACCATCACTTTTTATAAAAATCTAATAAAAATCTGATTTTTTATCTAAACCAAACTTACCAATCATGACATTTTTGAAAACGTCGACTTGACCCTTTACTATTCTCTACTCGATCGAATCAATTTGCCACAAACCATGGTACATGTATATTTTATTCTTGTTCTCTGTTCTTCTCTATTATTCTTTTACTCGAGGATTTATTTGATCTCATATTTTGTGAATTATTTGATATTCATTAACTCCCTTCCTTTGAAGCCACCCTATAGACAGAGATTCAAATCCAAGCAAACAAACTACATTACACCCTATAAAAGCAAGCCCATATCTCCACAACCGTATTCACGCTCAATACGTTAAGAGTTTGCGATCCCAGAAACCTTAACTCCCCCAAAATGACTACTAACTTGGTACTCTTTGTCATTCTTTCATTGCTCTCCATTACTATAGCTGAGGATCGAGCTCACGGGCTCAAGAATGAGAGTCCAATGGCCCTCTCGCCACAAGCATACGCATTTTTCCAACCTCAAAACACGCAACAGCCGAGCCTGACCCCCCCGTGTCATTCATCAGATTGCTCGTCATTGGTTGTTTCTGCAACGGTGAGATCTACTCCGGCGCACGAAAGCGTAGTATCAGGGGGGAATCGTTTAGAAACCAGTTGTCTTGCTGGGATTCCATTCAGTTTTTGGTTCACAAGTCTCGTAATGATGGGGATTTTACTATGTTGTGGTCCCAACTTGCACCGAGCTAATCCGGAGCAGCCAGAGGCATGGAATGTCTATAGCAGCTAATCAACTTCTTGCTCACTTTATTTGGTTTGAATTATTAGATTGTATTTATGGAGTTAGTCATCTATCTACCCTTGGTCCATTCAGTTATGACCCTACAGCAGTGAGAAAACTGTTATAATGTATGGATGTTTTGTTATAAAAAGAAACACTTTCTTGTAATACTAATTCCTACATTTCAGACAAGCCTGTTGGAAACGAAGATGATATCAGATTACTCTGATACCAATTTGTGGAAGAAAATACGAGATTATAGGCACAATATAAAGTAATTGATCACAAGAGAGTATCAACATAAAAAGGCCAACTTGTTCCATCTTATAAAATTTCCTCAAATATAAAAATAGCTTGAAGATAGTGAATAGTAAGAAGCTGAACTCTATGTTTGAATGCGGAAGAGGAATTATCTAGAAATTAAAAATTCCTTTAATTTAATAAACAAAATCGTCTAGAAGTTCACGTGTACATTATATCAAGAATTAAGAATTTGTTTTAATTAAATTCGATGATTAATTCTTTAATTAATTCTGAATCACGAATTTCCAACTTTTTGAATCACGAGCTTCCAGCTTTTTTAATTCCAAAAACTTGATGCTCCAAACCTCCAAGTCTTTTATGGTATTTTCTAAAGGCTTTCCATCTACTTTGGGCCTTAGTTTCTCTTATGCTTCTTGTTATGTTTCTTCCTCTTCTTTCCAAATCTGTCTTTCGGCTTGGACTAGAGGAGCCACCAAATGATACATGAGTATCGCAATTGTACCCTTAAGACAACTTTCCACATTACAACTCTATCATCAACTCAGTTAATGATATTTTCATCTTATGTAAGAGATAGTCCACAGTGAATTGTGAAAGCATATCAAATGAAGAATTCAATACCATATCAAACTGAGTCTCCTTGATAGATGGTTGTACCTAGACTTTCAACAACGTTTGAGGTGTGCAATCATAATCAAATTATGAAACTTCACAAGCATTCTGGATTTTATGTGGATGTTCTATAAAGTATAAATGGCTTCAAAAGAGCTTTCCTACTTCGATGACCAACCATGTCATAAAGGATCTGTAGTATGTCATGGGGGTACTTTGACTTTCAAACCTTTTGTTGTAACACGTTTGGCATTAAAGTCAAAATGTAATAGCAAGTCATCTTGTCTGCAGTCTTCCACTATATTTAGCCTTTTGGACTTGTCATATGGTCTTAGTAGGTCCATCATGACATCCCTTAATCATAAAATTAAGTTTTTCCAAATTGAGCATAAACATCGCTTCCAATCCACATTATTTTTCCTGATTAGTTGGTTTTATCTTAGAATAAGAAAAAAAAATTGGCCAAGTGATATTTCGCATAGAAAAATAACCATCCATTGCATATTAAAAATGAGTAGCGAAAAATAATTTAGCATATGATGCATGAATGCACATGTAGATCCATCTAACTAAAATAATGCAACGACTTCTTGACAAACATCTATGTAAGACTAGTATTGTTTTATTTGGTCACCAAAATCATAAACGAGAGCCTCTATAGGATGTTCATAGATGATTTCGATTTGAGTGTATAACCTTTGTTATTCTCTAAATATTTGAAAATAATTTATCCATCTATAGGATGATCACAAATCACATTATATCCAAATGATCTTATCATAAAGAAATCTAATCAAACAATTATAACTACGCGACGCTCCTATAGGAAGTTCGTTGCATTATCATCACGAGGCAAATGTGTTACTTTGCTTATGGATTAACCAAATGAGACCACGGGTTTTTATTTAAATAAACACCCTCTCTCACTCAATATTTTTAAAGTAATGGATTTTAATTTTAAATAATTACCAATTGTTCACATTAATTAAATTAACATACAATTCAATTATTATAATTTTTCCATCCAGAAAAATTTAATATAAAATAAATTAATCAAGGAAAAATCGATGTTCAATAATATGCATCCTATTCATAGTATCACAATCGTTGTCATAAACAAATCTCTATGCCATGATATCTAGAATGATAATATTTCAAACAATAATCTAAAACATTCATAAAAAAAAAAAAAATTTAACAATTATTTGTGGCCCAAAAAAACTGGAGAATTAAATTTAAAACTAATTGGACCCAAGCCCAATATTGAATCTAAATCTTCAGCCCAAAAACTCTTCAAGAATCCAACGGTAGCAACCCAAACAGCAATAGGACTCTGCCACTGTATCTAAAGAAAATTAATTAATTTCGAACTCGACTTATCCAGATCTGACCCAGTCCATACAAAAACAGATCCAAATCAAAGTCGAAAAATATGCGACACCAAATGCAGTAAGCTGTTGCCCGAGCAACAACAGCTTCTATATATATATATATATATATATATATATATATATATATATATATATATATATATATATTGTGTGTGTGTGTGTGTGTGTCATCGAATCTTTGTCTTCAATCTTCAATCAATTTACAAGATACAATAATTACAAGAATTACATAATCCCCATGTCTCGTAGGCTCACAATTTTGAATCTAATTGAAATGAAAATTAAATCAACATGATGAAATCGTAATCCACCTATCTTGTTACAAGTTGGAAGCCTCGAAATAACAAATTACAATAAAAACTGGCTACAAATAATTAGTTCACTGTTTAAAATAAGCTAATCAATCAATCAACATATAGTAAATTATTCGTAGACATCGGTTGACTATAACATGTAATCAAGATTCAGAAATGATAAACACGTGATTGTTGGACGCGGAAGCAAAATTATCTAGAAATTAAAAATATCTTTAATTCATTAAAAAAAGATCATCTAAATGTTCACAAGCATGTGATATCAAGAATTGTGGATTCAAATATTTACCTAAATTCGATGGTTAATTTTTGAATTAATTCTGAATCACGAACTTCCAACTTTTTGGATCACGAGTTCAACATTTTTAATTCAAAGAACTTGATGCTCCAAATCTTCTATGGTATTCTCCAAAGTCAAGATTACACCGATAAGTGTACACTTTTTTTCCCTCCAAATTTCAACATTATGAAATTATATATTATGATTTTTCTAGGATTTCTAGGTTCTTCTAGTCTCTATTTATAGAGATAAAGCTGTTACAATCCATGTACATAAGAATTTCACATTCAAAAAGGAATTTTAATTAAAATCCAAATAGGAGTTTTAATTAAAGTCAACCTCCAATTATTTTACATTTAATTACATGGGTAGTTCTAGAACTTCAATTACAATTATAATTAAGTTTATGACTTTTATAGCAATTACAAATAAGTACAGAATTTTATTGTAATTACAATTAAGTCCTAAACTATTATAATTACCATAATTTAGTCTTCATACTTTGTAGAGTTACCATATATTATCCAAACTCTACTAATTAGATCTGTCTAGTCGACCATACACTATTCAATCTATGTATTAGTCTTTTCCTTTTCCACTAAAGGCAAAAGACCGCACTTTTGGAATATATATAATATAGCAGAAGATAATAAATTTGTAATTCTTTTTTCTGACCTGTCGTATATGTATTTTATACCTGTCCGAGATTTGATAATTAGGTACGAGCACAAATAATTGTTTTGCCTCCCTAATTATACTCGCTAACTTATGTACTATTTTCTTCAACAGTCTTGTGAACAAATTACAAATGTCGAAATTTAGTCGTCGCTAAACACTGAAATCAGATTTTAACTATACAACATAAAATACTTAAGCAGTCACTCTACCCATCTTTCAAGGTGACGGTTCCCAATACGAATTCATGTTCTACATACTCAAGTTTCTAATTCACCGAGATATTTGACCAATCAAATTGATCTCACCCATTGGTGAATCAAAGAACCATTAAAATCATAATATATATATAACCATGTCAAGGGATTCAGATGAAATATACGATGATCAAGTAGAATTTAATTTTTCACACAGTAATGCTATAGAATTAAACTCGACATGTGCTCCGTTCAATACACTCCAGGTGTAATAGTGTTACATTTAATTATTTCTGTGATAAGGACAAATCACAAACTCGAATAGTGAATTGGTCAACACTACAACCTTTCAATACAGGGTGTCAACCCTTATACATTCGTTGTGAACCAATGATTTATGATCAGAATATAAATTGTGTCACGCTGTACTTTTCAACGCAAGTACCAAACTTATATTATTACAAGTGATCATGAACACTTTAATTTGCATGCTCAGTAATAGATAAATAAAACCAATATTTATTCATTATAAATTATTATTTTACTATAGCAAAGTATACTATATGGGCACAAAACCCAACACTCTACACATAGATGTTATCATTCTTAAGTTGTGGATCCTAATTATTGTCGATATGCAGTACCATTACACAAATCGATTTTTTGTTAGGTTTGTCTTACAAATAAGTGAGTCGTTATTAGGGTTTTGTATCACCATAAAGAAAGAGAGAGAAGTTAGAGAAAAATGCTATGGTGAATTATTGCAGCGACGAACAAGGATTATTCTCACATTGAGGCGAACCTCTTTAAATCTTGCATATTCTTTTGTGTCTTTATTTTATTTTTATTTTTTTATTGCTGGTTATATAGAATTAGAGCTTTTAATTCTCAACACATCAGTGTATTAAAGTCATTAGTCGCAAAACCTATACCACCATCTATTCTATTTTAGCATGAATTGTTGGTGGGCCTTTTGATATGGAGATGATGAACTTTTCATTTTTCTTTGAAGCTATGTCCACTGGAAAACTTCAACAACACTATTAGTGTTGAACAACACTCACGATTTCAAGAGCATAATTAGTAATTTTTCACAATTCAAAATCTTTTCCCATATTTACATTTGAAGACCACAATATACCCTATTTATGTAGCTTGGGTGACCAAGTATTTTTTTTCCCTAAAATTTACCTTCTAATAACATGGTTTAGGAAAAATTAGTAGTGAGGATAAATTAGATATGTAATAGTAATACCGGACGTTTCACTACCATGTACAACCTGTACTAAAATGAGATCTTTACTGAGAGTTATAGCACAAATCAAAATTTTTTAAGTGTTAAACTTAGGATGGTGATGATAAATCCAGTTGAATTAATTCATAGGCCTTGAGTTCATTGTTGAATATTTCATATCGATTGACCCAAGGTTACACTTGTGGCACACTGAACCGAGACGAATTGAGAATCTCACATGTGGTAATTGGGCGTGATTAGTGCTCGACCCATTTATATTTACTTGGCCCATATATTAACCCACCCTAATTTCCACTTATATGAGTGGACTTTATCCACTATGAGAGGCATTACAACATTTTCAAGAGACTTTCTATTTTTAATGAGTATATTCTATCATTTGGAGAGTATCTATAAATTTAGAGAGTTAAAATTTTGAAATACTCTAACAATCTTTTTATATTTAACACTTAATTTTATTGCTTCCAAAAAATATTTATTATTTTTCTTTATCTTTTATTTTAACTAGATTTTTTTATTGTTTTCCTACATTAAAAATTGAAATTTTTTGAATACATTTAACTATAGAGAGTGAGTTTGACTCTCTAAATTTGGGGAGTCAAACCCACTCTCTAAATTAAAATGTTAATTTAAAGAGTTTGTTGGAGTATGATTTTAAACGTTGACTCTTTAAAATAGAGAATATCTCATGTTTAAAGAGTCTATTGGAAATGCTCTTACATACGTTACACACGACCACCTCTTTTTCTTCTTGGCTGCGCGATTGCTCCTCTGTGATTCTTTGTGCTTTCTACTTGTGCTTCCTCTGTTGCTACTGACGTTTGTTGCTGACCTGAGCGACCCCAACAGCCCCTGGTTGTGCCTTGGTTTCTCCTTTGTTTTGGCCCCCTTTGTGTGGTAGCTTCCTGCCTGATTTCTTGGTTGGTTCTGTGGCTGATTTCTTCATGATTCTAGTAAGATTCTAGGCGAGCTTCATGCCCAGCTTTTAAGGAGGCCTAATTTTTTCATTTTAAAAAAAATAAAACTCACAGTCCAGACTCAGTAGCCCACCATTCCTTCAAACTTCAAAAACTCTAGACTCCAGAGAACTGAAAAGACGGAAGAACGAAAAAAAAGATAATACTTTAATATGAATTGGAGTCCGATAAAGACTTATATTAGATAAAATTTAAATTACAAGTTATCTACGTTATGTAATTATGATTTTTAAACTTATCTTTATGTATGGATTATTATGTAAATACATTATTTTATAATTTTAGATGTTTGGTATGTATTATTGAATTATTGAATTTTTTTACAATGATTAAAAATTAAAATTTTTTAAAAAAAAGCTTGAATCTTGGCCTCCACGCCTAGCCACGATTTACGCTTTTTAGAACAATGATTAAATCTGAGCCCCGTTGATGCATTATTGATTTTGAACATGACTTTTCGATTGGAAAGTGTTATTCTTGCAATTTTCAATAGTTTAATTCGATTTCTTTGATTTGACTAGAGTTTAACTAACTTTGTCTTTGATTATATCTAATTGTTAGGAATCATTTTACCACACTAAGAATTCTCTTAACCCTGCCATTGAGAAGTAGTTGGAGAATGCATGAACTAACAAACCTTGTTGACAAAGGAATTGATATATTGGTATCGAGTTTCAATCATTTCATCTGAAGATTAATTAATATTTCAGTGATGATAGACATTTGATCAATATCATTTGAATGACCTAACCTATGAGCATAAGAGTAGCATTGTTGCTCCCCAACAGTTCCCTAACTCGGATACCACTTGTTAAGATCGAGTTTCAACTATTTCATTTGAAAATCAACTTGTGTCGAATGCGATCATACTAAACCTTTTATGACATTTAACTACCATTTTCCGATACGAACAATTCGTGTTTGTATCACCATTACCTTGCAATATTTGTAGGAACATGATCATATCAATTACCAAGCAGTCAAAGGGATGACAGGTTGGCTAATGGCGTGAAGATCTCAGAATGGAAATTTTTTATTTGTTTACTGCCTTTAGTTTTATTTTATTTTACCAAGCACCATTATAAAACCTCATCAGCTTGATTTCAAAAATTATCAATGCTAACAAAAATTCTGAGTATAGAAGGGTGGCCAATTATTCTTTTTTTTTTTTTTTTTTAAGTGATTGAATGGATAGATTTAGCGATTGTTTAGTGTAAATTAAAATTAGAGTTCTAGTAGATTTTATAAAAGTTAATGAATATGTGTGGTTCAAAAGCTGTTGTTTCCACGAAAAATGTGATCAAAATTAATTATTAACTTTAATTTAAGATTTTTATCAAATTTTAATCTTCACCAAACTGATACTTAATGATCACGTTCTTTTCTCAATTTCAAAGCTTAATTCTAATGAGGAAAAAAAACTCGCATATATCATTTTCGTACAATCTAAGAGTCCGTTTGATTGTAGTTGTGGAAAATATATGAAAAGAAAATATTTTACAGGGAATTGAATTGCGTAAAAATTATTTTACTGGGAATTGTAATTAATTGTGTTTGATTGATATAATTTTCCACCTGAAAAATGTTGAAGTCTGGTTCCGTTTAGCCTCGTTTTTTTATGGAAATTGTCCATTAAACTGATAATTTTTTCTACAATTAAACTTAGAATTTGTTCCAATTGAAAAAAAAAATGTCAATAAAAATGATATTTTTTTTACCATTGTGATCAAAATTTTTTCCAATTGCAAAAAAAAAAAAAAAACCCTTAAAAATCAAAACCAACCAAAACAACAAGAATCTTTTTCCTCAAAAAGCTGAAAAATGTGGGAAGGTGGAAAAAAAATTTCGAGAAATTTTTTGCTATCAAATGTGTAAAAGTATGAGAATGAAAATTCTTTTTCCATTTTTCATGGAAAATCATGTTTATCAAACGGGCTTTAAGTATTACTCCCTCCGTCCCAAATATATATGCTTGTTTCATTTTTCACATAGATTAAGAAAACTTCTTTAATGTCATTGGAAAATTATTTTTTATCAAGATCTTTCTTAATTTACCCCTATTTAATTTTCAATATGTAAAACTAAATTATTGTTGGAATTAATAAAGAATTTGAAGAGAATAAAAAATAAGAGTTGTTCCATATTTTCAAGAAGTGGGAAATGCGTATATTTGGATGATTTCAAAAGGTTGGCATATTAAGTGAGAAAAATTTAATAAGGATATATTGGTAAATGAACACAACAAAATATTCTACATTAGAAAACATGCATATATATTTGGGATAAGAAAAAATGGAAACTCAGTCTATATAATTGGGACAGAGGAAGTAGTAAACTACACAAATTAGAAATTTTGCAATTTTCAATTTTATTGCTTGCACCGAATTTTCATTGGATTACGTTATTATTTAGAGTAATGCTATATTAGATGGAAGAAAAATCTTGCTACGACGATCTTATACGATCATGCTAACTTATTTTAGATGACCGATGTGTATCATTTGAGTCCTATCTCTTATTTTTTCTTAAATTCACCACTCAAATAATACCAAATTTGTCGTCATTTAAGTAAATCATAATGTTAATTCACGGTGAAAATTACCGTTAGTCATCATATGTATCATACATATGATAGTAGTTTGTTATTTAATGCATTAACATGATAATTTTTTATTACCTCGTGCATTAAATAACAAAATGTCGTATGTATGTCACACGTAAGACGATTATCGATAATTTTCACTATTAATAGCATTAGGTTTTCGAACCAATAGAAATATAAAGTTTTATGGACTCTTTCTTCATATTCATAATTGTATCACACAATAAAAAAATTTGAATGAAGTATTTAACCCAATTCAAATTCCTTGAGAAATGGCTTACTAGGCCCCGTTTGAGCCATATTTTTTCCTCACTAAAATGAAAAATATGACCGTTATCCATCACATCAACATTTAAATTCAAATTTTCTATCTCTTGTGTGGGCCCCAATAACGGCTATATTTTTCATTCTCATTTTCAAAAAAGGTGGCTCAAACAGGGGCTAGAAAACAAAACCCCCTCCGTTTCATACGCCTCTATCTCTACTTCATAGAATTCCCCTATATCCTCTCCATTATTTTTCAACCGCCGTTGTAATCTCTTCACATTTTCTCAATTTTTGGGAATAACTCCATTTCATTCTCTTCGATTTGGTTTTGGATATTCAAAAATCATTTTAAAATTCGTTCTAATGGCCGCTTCATTCGGAAATTACATTCGAATTCTCTCTCAAACTCTCCTTTTCACCGTGATTTTCACTGTAAATCATCCAAATAGAAGATTCTCCTTCCCCCCAACTGCCCGGTGACGACCTCTCCCAGTCTCCCGCTACTCCCTTGATATCCCCTTCCGTAGAAGATTCTTCTCCACCAGCACCTCCGCCGCCAGATTTCTCCACTGCACCATATCCGGCTACAGGCGAGAACTCCCCATCTCCTTCACCTGCGCCGGCATCGGAGTTTTCGAGCGATGTGAATCACGCGAACCAAGCCGATTTCGGTAACTTGGAGTCGCACGAGTCGTCTGGCGGGATGAAAAGCCGGCATAAGGCAGGGATTGCACTCGGAGTAATTGTGTTTGCATGCGTTTTTGGCATCGGCACTATTATATACAAGAAACGTCAGCAGAATATCCGCCGCTCGCAGCATGGGTACGCCGCTAGAAGAGAATTTCTGTAGACGCGCGTTTACAGATTTCTACTTTTATATGTGTGCAATGTTTACTACTACAGCACAGTCTCAGACTCTCACAGTCCTTCCTTTTTTTTTTTTTTTTTTTTTAATTATTTGTTATTAATTTTCGTAGATTCATTATATTTGTTGAGAACTTGTGAGGTGAATGATTTGTTTGATTAATAATTCTTTTTCTAATGAAATACGCAATCGTACATTTATCTTTTTCCAGATATTATTCAAACAATTAAATAAGGTCAATTTTTTTTAATGCTTATTGTTTTTTCAACTGCATTGAGAAATTATAGAAAGAAAATCACATGGATTGAACCAGTGGCGGATCCACGGATATCAGTGAGTTAGGGCGGCTGTTGATCGTCGACCATTAACCGTCGACAGTCAATTACCACAATAACGAGGTTATTTATTAATATTTAATTAAATAATAATATTTTCTCAATATATACATATATATACATACTAGGTTTAAGCAACGTGCAATGCACGTTTGCTTAATTTATGTATAATTTTTTTGGTTAAGTATTAAATTTTTATTAATAAAGATGTAATTTTTTTGGTTAATTAAATAACTAACGATGTAATGTTTATATAATTGATAAATAATTACACATTGTGATATATTAAAAAAAGAGCGTTAATACAATCTATAACATGGTCCTATAACCTTACCAAATAAATTATTAGCATTTCTAAATTGATAATCTCCACATCCATTTTGTTTTTTTAGTTTCATTTTTTCCTAGTGATTAAAATGTAGTAGTACAAATCCTTTTGCATTTCTCATTCATTTATTATTAGATAATGGAATTCCAACAGACAAGACATTAATGGCCACAAACGGTGGCTTAATTGCTATTTAATGGAAATAATAAAACTAACGGTGAAAAAAGATTTTCCGTTAAAACAACAAATTCCGTTAAATTTTCCGTTAAAATAAGAATTTCCGTTTCATAGGCACTTTATATATATACTAGGTTTAAGCAACGTGCAATGCACGTTTGCTTAGTTATATATAATTTTTTTGGTTCATTAAATAATTAATAATGTAATGTTTATGTAATTGATAAATAATTACACATTGTGATATATTAATTTTAACTTGAATAGTGTTAAATTCTAAATTAAAATGTATAAGTTTGTGTTTCATACTATTATATTATATTAAATTTTGTATTTAATCATGAACTTTTTATACATAATAAAATAATAGATAACATTATAATACAAAATTAAATAAATAAATATTTTTTCTTCATTGAGTTCAATGTGCCTTACCAAATAAACTATTAACATTTTTAAATTGATAATAACCACATCCATTTTTTTTAGTTTCATTTTTTCCTAGTGACTAAAATGTAGTAGTACAAAGTTTTTTGCATTTTCCATTCATTTATTAATAATGTTCTAAAAAGCGTAATGTGTTGCGAGATGTCAATATTGAGAATCAAGAATCACAAGTTTAGGCGTGTCAATACGAAGGATAAGCGTCATAATACGTTTTGTATTTTTAATATTATTTTAATTATTTTTAAGACATTAAATATATTATTATTTTAAAAAATAGTTTTTTTCTATATTATAAAAAAAAATAGATTTTTTACTATATCATAAAATCATTTAATATTTAAAAATAATACTTACTAAACATTTAATATAATACTATAATATTGCCAAATAGTGTTTAGGAGAATTTTAATTTTTTATTAATTAAGGAACTAAACACGAGCATTAATCATAGGATTTATACGAAAAGTTTGCGGATTTGATAATTCCGATATCTGAAAATGGAGATGAAGGATTTTGATTCACAATCGAGAATGATTCCGACATGAAGTTTGTGGAAATTCAACTGCGGTCGAACCGAATGCAATAAATATATAAAAATAATTTAAAGTAAATCTATCTTTACTAATTAGATTCATTATATATCCTACAATTAGTCCCAACACTAAAAATTAAAAATAAATATGTTAAAATAGTTTACTTTGTTAAATTAAAATATTTTAAACTTATAGAAAATAATATCTAACATTAATATATTAATAATCAAGTGCAATTTAAATTAAATTTGAAAATTAAATAAATGAAAGAATGAAAGTGAATATTACAATTTAATTAGTTGTAATTCAAAATCAAATTAGTCAATTAGACATACATTTTAAAATGATTTTGATGAGTATTTTAACATTTTTTTTTTGTCACTATCCCACATTGAAAATTTATAAAACTATTGGAGTTAAGAGCATATATAAAATGAACAATCCCACATTGGAAGTTTATGAAACCTTTGGAGAGAAGTGTATCTATAAAATGAGCATGACATCCAATACTTCTACATGGGCTTTAGAATTGTAAATTTTGAAACCCAATTATGGAGTTAAATGATTTTTAAATTAAAAATTCCGTTAGTTTTTCCGTTAAATCAAGAAATTCCGTTAGTTTTTCCGTTAAACCAACAAATTCCGTTAAATACACACTTTTTATATATAGAATATAGAATATATAGACACACACACTAATTTATCATTCATCACAAATCACGAAATCCCTCATTTATGAAAAAGTAAAACAATGAAATTTGTAAATCATTTCTAATCTGAAATAAAAAAGATTCAATGCCAAACAAAAACTAGTGCATATGCTCATGCAGACCTATAATGGATTATACTATCAAAGTAAAATGATGGCAAATCAAGAAACTTCACTTCTTGAAACATATCAAATGGGGTGTTGGATTTATACTTTCATGAAGACTCAAATCTACGAGTATATAATGATATCTAGCAAAATGAACTATTCATTTCCAAGTAAGCTACGATTCAGAGAATTGTTTTAAGTTACTTGAGCGGAATAAGTTGGAGGACAACCTAAAGAACCAAAAACAAAAGAACATAGTTTTGCATTGGCAAGTCAGACTAATGATAAGAATACATCCATTCATAATGTATGAAATCAGTCTATCGACCAATAGACATAGTATATAATAAAACTAGAGAAAGCAAAACCCATAACATACTTGAATTGTATCCAAAAACAATGGCTTCAGATGTAATCCAATTGTAATGCCAATAATATCCTTTCTATACAAAGTGAGTACTAGTCACCAAAAAGATCAATAGCAATAGGAACAAAAAGAAATTTAATAATAAAGAAATAAAATCAATTAAAACACTCTATAAAGAGGGAAAAAATAGGTCGTTACTACACAACACACACACACACACAACAACAACAACAACAACTAGCCTTCATAAACCTCAATAGCAGGCTCATAGACAATTGTCATAAAACATAAAACATAAACAATAGGTTCATAAATCATAAAACATTCTTAACGAAAATGGTATAAAAAACTGAACTAAAAAAAAAAAAAAAAGAGGCTCACATAGTGGCAGCCCCAGTAGGCAGTGGCGGAGGCTTGGCGTCGATAGAGACTCACAAGGCTGAAGGCTCAGCGTCGATTGCAATTGGAGGAAGATAGGGTTTTTTTACTTTGTTTGATTTTTGCAAAATTCGTATGAATACAGAGTAGCAGCTTAATTGGAATCATATCAAGAGCCTGACCTGGATAATGGGCCTAATTTTTTTAAAAAAAAAAAAAATGAACAAAGAAAATGACATAAATTCAGGTGTTTAAACTTCAAAGTGCAAAAATCAGATGTGAAGATTTTTTAATCAAAATTCAGGTATTGAATTAATAATTAAATATTATACCCATCCAAATCCTAATTTTATTTCACTTCTCTCCCTTTTCTCCCTTCATTTCTCTTCATCTTCCCCCTCTTTATTTCTCTCCCTTCTCTGTCTCTGGCAATCGACGACCTATTCATACTCCAACAATCGGCGATGAAGGAGATGTGTCGACCGACGCTGTTGGCGTCAGATGCTGCTAAGAATGACTTTTTATTTTTCGATCTGCCCTCTCTCTTTTCTTTTCTCTCCCCTATCTCTCTTTGACATCGTCAGTGCTTCGCTATGAACGCCACTTCATCTCCTTCGCACATGGGCGCCATAGAGGGCTGCTAACCGTCGTCGAACGACGTTGCTGTGCACAAACTACAAAGGCGAATGGGTCGTACGCGCGAAATAGCGGTGACACGGAGGTATGGTGTTGATGGTTGTAGCATTTGGTTTTGTGTTGAATGGGGCGTCTCTTCACAATGCTCATGTGCGTCGGCGACAGGCGGAGCATCGGACACCATGCGCGACGCATAACATCTCCCTCATCGTAAGTAGCGACGCTCGCGCCATCATCGCTTCTCTTTTTTTTCCCCTCTTCTACATCTGTTTCGGTTGGTATGGTGGTGGCAGTGGTGCGGTGGTTTGGGGATTTTCTGCACGGTGGTTGGGTTGTTTATGTGGGTGTGGTAATGTCGGAAGAAATCCCTGATTTTAGCAGGTGGTGGTTGATTGGAGTTGCAGGTGGAGGTAGAGGTGGTGTGTGGTGTTGGAGCAGATGTTTGTGGGGGATGGCCGTGACGACGATGTGTATGATAGTCATGGCGTGTTTCAGGTAGTTATGGTGGTGCGTTTCTGTTGTTGGCGGTTGCAGTGCGTTTATGTGGTGGTGGTGTTGTAGTGTTGGTGGTGGTGGTGGTGGGATAGCGTTTGTGACCAATTATTTGGTTAATTGTGAATTTATTATATTTAAATAATAATTATGTTTAATTAATTAACTAAATACTTGAATTTTGTATTTTTGTAAACATAATACCTGATTGTTGCAATTGTGGAATTTAATGCCTGATTTGTAAACTCTTCACAAAAGAAAAGCCTAAACAAAACGCCCACAAGTTTTAAAAAAAAAAAAAAAAAAAAATTGTGGCTTCATCCCTTTCCTTCAACCTCCTAGCCAACTGCAACAACGGCGGGACTACATACAAAAACTTTAACCTGTAAATTCTGCTAGTTTTAGATCGGATGGTCGCGTCACCTAGTCGGATGTTGGATCTACCATTGGATTGAACAATAGTAGCAAGAAATGCATACTATTTTGCAATTTTTTTTAGAAAAATGCAATATCACTAGCATGTGTTAGTCGACTCAAAATATACCAAATCCTTAACATAATTCACTTTCAATTCCAAATAAATGCCTACCATTTTGCAATTTTACGATTTTTCTATAAAAGGTTGTACGCTTTGATTGAGAAGTATAACAATCTCAGATTACAATGACAATATTATCATCACCTCTCTTCAAAATTATAATCCAGTAAAGCAATGGTCCTCGCGCTCTAACATTGGCACTTCTAGCAGCAACAGAAGGATTCTTCATTGAAATGGGTTGTTGGTGCCGGCGGAGGAGGCAATACCAGTAACAACTCGAGCATCCTTTTTTGGCTTCTTCTCCGAGATAGTGCCGATGGAGGAGGCAGTACCAGTATTTGTCACAAAAGTAGCGGCTCAAACCTTCTTTGGCTTCTTCACTAAAATGGCGGAGGAGGCCGGATTGGCTGTGTTTTGAGTGTGGAGAGAGGTGATATGGCACTCGTTCCAGTCGATATCTTTGAGGTCCTTTATCACTTCCTTCAAAGAGAGGCAGCCACACGGGAATATGTTGTCGTCTTGTAAGGTAGAGACGGGATGGCAACGGGGCGAGTATGGGACGGTCTTCGTCCCTTCGGGTACTTTTGTTACCTTACCCCATTTTAATACCCGATTAAAGTGGGATGGGACAAGATCGGGATCGAGATTGGGAGGGACGAGTCCCTTGCCCCATTTATTTTTTTCTTTTTCTTTTTATTTATTTTAATTTTTATTTTAATTTTCTTATGTCTTTAGTTAGTAAATATTATTACTTTTTTACTAAGTTGATGTTGTCTTTAAAATGATGATAAATTTATTATTTTTGTTCGATAAAAAATTTAAATTTGAAATTAATTTTAAACGCGACGGACAGCGGGACGGGGACTATATTTCCCGTACACGTCCCGTACCCATTTTGAGTTAATGACCCTCGCCCCTTCCCCGTCCTGTTTACCCGATTAGACTGGTAATTCCCGTTACATTCGGGGGCAGGGCCCTACGTATATCGGGTTGAACCGGTTATTTTTGCCATCCATAAATAGAGCGGCTGAGGATCATCAGCTGTATTATACTCACCACTTCCATCAAATTCTTCTGAATTAACAAATCACTCAATCAATAAGTATTAATAGAAATGATTTTTAAGATATAAAGTAAAAGGAAATTCGGAAAATAAGTAATATCGGAATTGAAATTGGATTTTAATCTTTGAATTATTGAATCAGGCCTTTTGACACCGCATCTTGTTGAAGCCACAGGGCCGTACCTGTGTTTCACGGGGCCTGAGGCGAACTTCAAAATTTGGGCCTCTAAATCATAGCAGACAATCATTTTTTTCTTTTAAAAGAGTCTTACGGAACTAAATTTGTTAACTTAAATTCAACAATAAAGCAACAAATAAAACTAAAATATTCAAAATATTTATTTTGCAATCAAATAACAATACAAAGATGTTCTAACCGATCACTTAAATATAACTTGTCATACAGTTTTCGAGACAAAAATATCAATCAATTTTGTATAGTCGAATCTTTCTCTCTTCTTCTTTTTTTGAGCTCCAGATGTATATTTATAAGCCATGATATTTGACTCAAATCACTCAAGTGCTAACAATTACTGAAATTGAATATAACAATTAACATAAGCGAATGTAGATTTACAAAACCCCAATTCAAATTCAAGCTTAATTACATCAAATCCAGATAAGTAATAATACATATTCAATGCTACTATTAAATCGCAGAGATAATTTTATATACGTTAAATAATAAGAAACGTGGAAGAGAACTTATTAATCTTCACTAATTCACTTCTGCTCGAGATCCAATTTGTAATTTGCCCACTGAGAAAGTTATTAGTCAGATACCTAATCACAAACACAAAACTCAAATGCAATCAAAATTATACATTTATATTACGGAGTACAAACTAAAAATACTGAATATAAATGACGCTTGAATACTAAGGTGAATATGAATTGGACATCCTTAAATTTGGTTGAAGTGGTCCTTACTACTTGTTTTGGAAAAGAAAAAAAGCAGAATTTAGGATTTGACCATGAACAATACAAAGTCTTCCATTGTCATGCTTCAATAATCAATATATGACAGGTGAATGACAGAACAAAGCTTTCGTTCAAAATTCAAGCACATATTTTCTCAACTTAAGATAAGAACAATATGGTATGGTAGTGCATACTTATAATCAAAACAACAAATTTTGGTAAAAAAAAAATACTGCAAAATAAGAATATTAGAAAAGCTTTTTTACTTTTTTGAATTCTGAAATAATACCTGATGGAGAGGACGCTGGTTGCTGACTCGCTGGACTCTGGACGTCGGAGAACACTGGAGATTCAGGCGCAGGGAAGGAAGGGCTGAAGGTGGACTAGTGGAGGAAACGGCGTAGGGAAGGGAAGTGAATGATTGGAGTTGAAGTGTTTAGGTTATTAAAAAAAAAAAAAACCAAACCAAAAAAATGAGCCCTCAAAAATTCTGGGCCTGAGGCGGAGGCCTCTTGGGCCTCCCCTTAGGTCCGGCTCTGAAGTCATGCATGCCTAGGATCTGTAAAATTAAATCAACAAACCAAAATTAACTGAAAACTTGGAAGCAATTTTCATACACGCAATAACAGCACAAAAATTTAACCAAAAATGACAAAAGTTCAGAATGAATTGCTTAAATTTAGAACAATAGTTTCGAGTGGGGGGTCAGAGGACCTGGTTGAGATGGCAGACGGTGAGATCGACGAGATTCTTGTGACCGTCAATGAGATCGAGGTATTCTTCCATTGCTAGCATTTGTTTTTGCTTCTTTGTCTATGTGTTTTCCACCATTTCCATGTCTTCTCTCGAGTTCGCTTTCTTTCTCATGTGAATTCTGTTTTCAATGATATGAGAAAATATTGTTTTTTCACCCAAATTCTTATTTTTGGCTGTTTGATTCTCAATTTGTTTTAGGGAAAAATTCATAAATCCTATTTTAAGTTACCATATTTTAAAAATAACAGAACATCTTTCACATTTCAAAAATCAGATTTTTGACACACACACACACACACACACATATATATATAATATAATTAACTCACCCACCTCCACCACCCCGCCGTTTCGACGACCGTCCGGCGACCGATTCCGACTACCACTCTAATTCTCGCGACCGTTCCGGTTATTGTTTCGACGATTGCTCCGATTCTAGTGAATATTCCGGTGATTTTTCCGTCGTCAATTTATTCCGACGACTGTTCCGATTCTGGCAATTGTTCCAACTCCAGCGAATATTTCGACGACAAACTCAGGTCACAAGTCACAGTCCAAGTCACAAGTCACAGCTTAGGTCACAAGTCACAACGCATTATTGTTTGTTTATAATGATTGATAACACGATAAAGTTTATATCTCACATTTTTTTTAATAGTCACGGGTTATTTTCAAATGATCACAGCACAGGTCACAGAATATATTGCACATGGCTCACGATTTTGTTCATAGTTCCATGTTATTTTCAATTGGCCACAACACAAGTCACACAATATTTTTGCACATGACTCATGTTTTTGTTGATAGTCATATATTTATTTCAAATGATAACATCACATGTCACATCACATGGTTGTTTGTTTATAATGATTGATAACATGATAAGGCTCATGTCTTACATTTTTGTTGACAGTCACAAATTTATTTCAACTGGCCACAGCACAGGTCACATAATATTTTACACACGGCTTATGTTTTTTTATATTCACAGTTTAATTTCAAATGATCACAATGCAGGTCACATGGTTTTTTTGCACATGGCTCAATCAACCAAATAATTGGTCGCAGCTCACAATAGATCTTGAAAAAATTACAGGTCACAATCAACCAATTATTGGTCACAGACACCAAGCCCATCTCATCCCACCCACAACCATCGCTACGACCATCGCCGCCACCAAGACATCGCCGTCAAACACACAGCACCGCCAACACCAACATCACATCCAACCACCGAAGCTGCCTTCGCCATAGCACCATGACCGACACCACTAACACCATCATCACCTAACCACAACCACCGCCATCTCCATCGCCTCTATCTCTATCTCTATCTCCATCTACACCGCACTACAACCACCACTCCCACAAAAATAATCCACAAACCCGCCGCTACCATCTACACCGTACAACCACCATCCCTATAAAACAAATCCACAAACCCGTCGCCGCCACCACCGCCACCATTGGAAAAACAACCACATTCACCATTTTCAACCCCACTAATTTACAGACCAACCACATCACTTCGCACTGCACACATCCACTACTTCATAGACCACCACATCGTACCCACCGCATCACACACAGAAAAATGAAGAATAATGGATTTGCACTCCTGACTGTAGCAGCCCCGCCATCAACACCAAGCAACCACCATAACCACGACCCCGTCGCCCCTTCCACATCGCCGAAGATAAGGAAGAGAAATAGACTGGAACGAGAGAGAAATTAGGGATTTACTGCAGGAGATAATGAAGAGATAGAGAAATTAGAGCTTTACCATTTGGGATTAGAGATTCGGACTGCACCATTAGAGATCTGCAAACATCACCGCACCGCACCGTGTATACTGGCAACTGGCCCTCCGGCGCTGTTCCGATCTATGCAGTCGCCGTTGACTGGGAGAGGAGAGGAGTGAGACAGAGAGACTAGAGAGAGAGACGTGATTCAGAATTTTAGGGTTTGAAAATTAATTTAGGGATGGGGTGTATATATATTAATTTTTATAATATTATTATTAATATTTAATTTCTTCTGATGAACTCTTTCTTTAAACAACATGGCTGCAAAATACTTGTAAAGATGAACCTTGGTCACATGAGCCTTGTCCTTGACTCACGAATTGGATCTATGGGTGGTGTGAATATGCAGTTGTGTCGATCTACATTTGGTGGTGGTGGTGGTGGTTATGGTGCGATGATGTTGGTGGTGCGATGGTTGGTGTTTGTTGAAGGTGTTGGTAAAAGTGATGATTATTGTTATGGATTTGAGGTGAATGTAATATCTATGCTCGTGGATTTTAGTTGAATGTGGTAATGCTGGTGCAGAGAAGAGTTTTAGGTAAACATCAGTTCGGAATTCATTGTCATGAATTTAAGTTGAAGGAGGTAGTGGTGATGCATTTGAGGTGGTGGTGGTGTTGGTGCATTGTAATGCTGGTCTACGACGCGTAGAGATTTGTTTGTGGTGACCTTTTGTGACCAATTATGTGTTTATTATGACTCGTTGTGAACAATTCTGTGTTAATTGTGACCGGTTGTGACTTGATTATATACGGTCACAATTAAGATTCAATTGGTTACAGACACTCACGCTGAACACAAATTTGGTCACATTGAATACAAACTTGGTTACAATTAGTCACAAACATTCACACTGAACACAAATTTTTCTAGTAATTTTTTTTCGGTAATTTTTCCAGTGACTCGAAATTTTTCTGGTAACTTTTTAGGAGGTGGAGGCAGGGATGGGGTGGTGGTAGGTGGATCTATGGGGGGTGGGGTGTGATTTTCAATTTTTAATTTTCTGAAAATCTTTAAGTCATCGGAGCGGTCGTCGGCAAGTGATCATCGGAACAGTTGCCGAAGAGGCCGCTGAAGTGATCGTCGGAGCTAATAGCCGCCTCCGGTGAAGAGGTGGAGGGAAGGTGGTGTAGTGAGGTGATAAGATGTGGTAGGTGAGGTGGCATGGGTAAAAATAATTAATGCGAATTATATTATATTTTAATATTTAATAAATTTATTTACCACTTGATTTTTGAAATATTTTAATGAGTTTGTTATTTATGAAATATAATTTTTTTTTAATACCCAGGTCCACCTTCGGCGACTAATCCTGTGGTCTACGCCTTGGCCCCTCAAGACGTAGACTAAGTAAACTGAGGGATGTGCCTACAAACTGACTAGGGTTCAAGAACCCCCCCACCGATTTGCCAAAGTGTCAGCGAGTCAATATATGACTTTCTAGGAGAACTTCTGTCTTTCAGGATAAATCCTGCATTCTAAGAGAGAATCTGCCTTCCAAGAGCCCCACAAATCGAACCCACGACCTCTGATCTGCTAACAACTAAGAACTTTGTCCTTTGCTAGTTGTGATGTGCCCCGGAGGGCAAAAATATGATTTTTAAAACTAGGAGTTATATATTGTTCCCATCTATGAATTGACTTTGTGGGTCAAAATGAATAGTCAGTTATGGGCCTTACTACATTGAGGGCCAGGGCCTATAAATCCAATTGAGGAAAATATCAATCTTCAAGTTTTGATTTAAACATATTTTAAAGTGAAATCCAAAGTTCTTTAGACACGTAGGAGAATGTTTGGCAAAGCTTAAAAAGTTTCAACTTATAAGTAAATAAGCTTTGAAGATTAAGATATGATAAAAATTCACATTAGTCATTTTTATTAAAAAGCTAAATGAATGTGAAATACTTGGAGAAAAATAACAGTTCAACCATGTACAATAAAAAAACATTTGATATTTGTTAAACTGAAAACGACTTAAACACGATTAAAGAAAGGGAAGTGCTTCATCAACATACGGGACACCATAATGGACACATTGTGCTCTCCTATTGAAAGGTCCGCGCCCCCTCCAATAGGGGGCACCATGTGTCCATTATGGACGTCATTATGGTGCCCCCTATGTACACCCATCATAATCTTTAAAGAAAGCATGTCCGTTTAGTGTTTAGTTCATTTAGTTCTATGCACCCCAATATGTCCATCAATGTACACTAGCAACGGAGCATTCTTTGTTAATAAAGAAGAAATTGATTGAGGTGGAATCCAAGCAAAATTTCATTTTTCTTACAAATTGGAAACTTGCCAAATAAAGAAATTCACTCAAGAATTGATATAAATATCATATCATTATGATATATATTTCTCTTGTTGCTCTTGAAGGAGCCTAGCAGAAGATTTGGCATCCAGATAGAGTACCGACTTCTTCCAGACCCGCCTGCAAAAAACGATACAAGCTGAGTAAATATTCTCCTCACAAATACCTATTAGAATCCTCCACACACTTGTGTATCTATATAGCTACCTTGCAAATTTCACCGCGACCATTCATTTTAGCAACTATGCTGGCTGGTGATAACAGCTGGACCGCATGCCTGATGTAAAATGCGAAATGGATACATATAAGAAAGCCACAAGAGGGGCAGTAATTAAAAATTATTTGTAGGGAATTAAAAAACCTCAAGGATGCTTGCTGTCCAATCTCTCCAAGATAAGCCAGACTTTCCTCGTCCATATGCAGTTCCTCGACTTGTGCTCTGATAGCTAATATCTGCCATTGCATCAACAAAAACATTTACTGAATAGCAGTTGTGGATAAGAGGCTTTGAGGTTGCTATTGAAATAGCTTGCAATGAATATGCAACAGAATGAATTTCTCTATACCTGTATCATTTCAGCTGGACCATAGATTTCTGTTCTTATTATAACCAACCGATCTAGTAAGTCGACTGGTATGCCATGAGGACTACTCATGTCTGTTCCTCTGCAAGGTAATGTTTTGTCTTTTAGCTTCTTAAGAGATAATGCCCCAGGAGTTATATGTATACATGCAACTAAAGATGAGCAACTATAGTAGAATAATTAAATTTATCAGAGAAAAAAACAGCTGCACACCATTCACTGGCTCATTCTGACAGGCAATAACGATATTTGAGTGAACAAACGGGGTTAGATGATACTAAGCCCCTATTTGTTTTAGCTAAAAATTGATAAAAGTTGATGATGTGTGGTTGAAAATGAGTTCGAGTAAAAATGAGTATTGGAAAGTAGGGATAACAGGCCGTAAGTTCAAGTATTTCAGTTTTGTTAAAGCTATGATTCCAATTTACTAGATTTTAGAATGTATTTTCATATACATGTTTTCACCCCTTATTTTGTATGTTGAAAACTGTAAATCATAGAAAAGGAAAAGTAGAAAAGAGTAGGGCAATACTGGAGCAAGTTCTCAACTAATTAAGCTATCAACCACTAGGCAAGGTTAATGGTTTCATGTTTTCACCCCTTATTTTGTATGTTGAAAACTGTAAATCATAGAAAAGGAAAAGTAGAAAAGAGTAGGGCAATACTGGAGCAAGTTCTCAACTAATTAAGCTATCAACCACTAGGCAAGGTTAATGGTTTCTGTACAAGTGGACTCATATTTTTGGTAGAAAACTTGAGCAGAAAATTGAAGCTTCATGCTGATTTAGAGTTTTATGTTCATATAAACCTATATACCAATGAAGGTCATGTAATTTCAACATGCTAGGACCAAATATCAAGTAATTCCACCATCGACAAACACATATAAAATGTATTTAGTTTCTAGGTCATAAAACAAAAAAAGTGCAAGTTTCAACATTCCCCAGAGGAAAACCAGTGAATAGTACTGAACAAAACAATATTCATTTGATTGTTCTAGGTTTTCGAACAGAGAGTAATTATAATATTGTACAAAGCACAAAAACAGGAGTTCTGTTTTTACGGTGTGTGGACTCACGCGATAGAACTGCTAAAATATTTTCTTTAAAAACTTGTGAAACATGCTAGGAGTCATTTCTGTGGAAACACTTCCAAATGGATTGTTACTGTTTCCAGTACAGTATCAGAAGACCCTTTTCCAAGGGCAGGGATAAGAGATGCAGAAGCCATCAGCGCGATTGGTCAATGTTTGAATGCAGAAAGTTGGACTTTTTGGTCTTTTATTTAAGTTCAGGAGTAGAGGAACTCTTGGTAATTTGTAATGTGCAGTAATTTTAGTCCATAAGCTTTCACTGTTACTCGAGTCTTAGGCAAACTACGATTTGGTTTTAAAAATAATTTGTTAGCAGATTCCAAGTCCATCGTCTAAAAAAGCCTTTTGAGGATTACGCCTCGCATAAGGCTATTATAAAACGCCTCAAAGCCCGCCCCTTGAGTGCCATTAGTGAGGCTTCCAACTCGACCCACTGAGGCTTATGCCTCAGAGTGGATGAGGTTACTCACTTGTGTTGCCTTTTTTGGGCATTTTATTACTGGCTTCAAGTTTTTGAGTTATTTCCTTTATAGCTTAGAGCATTAATGGGAAATTTTATTTTGTTTTTTATGCTTTCAGACATAGGAGAGGGGGAAGGGGAAGGGGAAGGAGAACGCAGCATTGCAAGTGGAGGATAATCAAATAAATAATTCTCTTAAGGGTTATATTATAGTAACAATATAGGAGATTACTACATTGCCTCTACTTCTAGACCTAGTCAAAAACCTATTTCTTATACTGTTAGAACCAGGGACGTAGGCAGCTTTTTAATCTTGGGGGGCGAAAATACGGGGGGAGGAGGGGGGCGGGCCCCCCCTCCCGGGTTCTGCCCCCGAATTTTTTTTTTTAACTAAGAAAATTGAAAACGACGATTTTGAGTACCAAAATAGTACTGAAATTCAATGTTCGATTCAATAACTACTGACTATTCTACTACTTAATTCTTAAATTCAAATATTCAATAACTAACACAATTATACAAACTAACATCAACTACTCTACTTAATTCTTAAATTCAAATATTCAAGAACAAGTAAACATGCATTATGTATAAACCAGGTTGAGAATTGAGTTTTAATTAGTTGGGCTTGGGAATTGGGAACTTAGGTTTTGAATTGGATTTGGGCTATTGATTTATTTAAATAACTATTAGATTTTTTTGTTTAGATCTAATATTTTTGTATAGTTGAATTTTAAAATGTAAGTTATTTACTCAATATTTATTAACGGAAAAAAAATAAAAAATTTCAAAATTTTGGGGCGAGTCAAAATCTTGAGAGGGGGGGGGGGGCGGTCGCCCCCTCCCACCCCCCCCTAGCTCCATCTCTGGTTAGAACAATCATTCAGAGTCTATAACTACTCAGTCAGTCCTTGATTTTCAATACACCCAACAAAGCCCTTCCCAGAAGTTACTGTTCAGCCACCAAAATCTTCTTTTCTTAACCTGATTCATGCCTATTACTTTTTACAGATCCATACTTCATTTGCAAATGATAGGATATAAACATATAATTCCCTTACAAGTGTTGCAACAAATAAATAAGAAATAAAATCCAAAGATACGATGGTTTTATACTGCAATCTTCAACATTTTATACCAGTAGTTCACTGATTTCACTAAGATATGGTTAATTTAATTCTCTTCTTCGTTTTTTTTTTTTTTTTTTGATTGTTGTGGGAATTGGGGGGTGGGGGTAATAAAAGGTGCAACGTCTGGGACCTCCTCTTGGCTTTAAACTTTTAAGATAACCAAAGAAAGTATTTAAGCAAATGGCAAAAGTACATCACTGTACCTGACATTACAAATTCCCTGGTCTGTCGCAAAAATTACTATAGGAGATAATGAACTCTCTAAAGCACGATTCAAGTATGAAAAGCACTCCATGTCCAGCATATGTACCTAAGTTAAGCTTAGCGTGTTAAGGAAAGATATCTGCATACAATTCAAGGATCTAAATGTATGGGTTTATAAGTAAAAAAATACCTCATCGATAAATAATACACCAGGAACAAGTTCTGCTACACCTTCATCTATATAACGGTTAACAACCTGCGATGAATTAATTGTATAAGTGCACAATGATTTAAAAAATCTACAATAATATAGTTTCTGATAATTCAGAAGTTGTTCCTTGACATAATCTATAGCTGTTTCATGATTCTTCTATGAGACATGACATCACAACCGTAGAAAGTATATGATACGAGTTCCATTGAAACATGATATATGTACCTTATTTATTTCTTGCCGTAGCTTGTCAGTAATCTCTGTTTTCCTGGGCTTCATCATCTGACCCATCAGGGACAATATATCTTGTCCACCTTGAGGTCTTGCATTTGCAGCATCAAGATCATGTAATGTAACATCCTGATAAGGTAGCAATATTTACATAAGCTAACTGGATGTTCAATAAAATTTTGAAGCCTTGCCTCCTCCCTCTATGCATTTATTCTCATGATGAAACAACACCCACGTAGTAAAGCCTATTACGAGAATCACCACATACTATCCCGAAAATATGTTATGACATATAACTTCAGCCCTCTAATATCTTATGCACCAAACGCCATAATTTAACTTGTAAGAATTCCGTTGAAGATAATATTTAAATACACACATTTGACTCTATCTACCAACTTAAGTTTTTAGAGATCCAGTGATTCAACGTGGTATCAGAGCACACAAAGGTCATAAGTTCAAGTCTCACCTACACCTAGACTTTGATGGAAAACAGGAAAAGTGTGTTGAAGATAATATTTTAATGATATACATTTGACCCTATCTAACAGCTTAAACCTTTAGATCAAGCGGTTCAACATTCTCCACATGATAAAAGGAATAAACAAGACAAAGCAGGAACTACAGAAATTAAACTAATGCAGCAAATCATATGTTCATATAAAATCTAGACGGGAGCAAGCCTAGCACATGCAAGATAGGACAAAATTTGATCTATTAAGAATAAAAAATGTTTAAAAAATCAAATTATGTGCAGGCTGCAATCCAGAATCCCAACTAATATCACACATATGATGAAATTAACGATTTAATGAAAATGTCTATACAATACTCAAAACACCTGAAGTAGAAGTAAACCTAACTGAGGAATTGGGATATTAACAAAATTCTTTTTGGGTTTGGACTTCCAACTTATTTAAAAGTAATAATTAGCACTACAAAAAATTAAATAAAACCATATTGCAGAAGACAGTCACACCTGGACTATCTCCTTCTTTTTGTGAACCTCTCCTTTAGGAAGTGGTACATATTCTTCTGCCTCGAGATCAAATTCTGTTGCAAAAGCATCACTCATTCCTACCCTTTTAACTGCTCCACTATTTGCTTCAATGTATATAACGTCACCAACCGCTAACATGGCCTATACTTTTACCATATCCACCTGCCACACTCTCAGTTTCTTCTGGAGATAATTCAGTCACCTACAGTAGAAGCAGCTGACAAGACTTAAAAAGCTGGATGAAGCAAATAATTAAAAGCACGTCCAGCCATTTTCTTTTGACGTATCATATCGACCACAAGGCCAGCAGCCTCCCTGGCAGCTGCCTGACCCACGAATCCAGCAGCCAGAGGTATTGCATTTCCATTAGGCTACAAGAATCAGCAGGAAACAAGAAGAAATCACTAGATGCTCTGTATATATCTTCACTCAATCGTTTGAAGACCAGTAACAGACCCTAAAATACCATTTCAACAATGACTAAAGAAATAATCGATCTTCTTTCTAATAGTACATATAATCCAGACAATAAATATTGAATCTTTAAACTTCAGAAGCATTCTTCTTCTGTTCTATTTATTTTCCTAATTTAGCAATGCTTACATAAAAACAAAAAATAAATTTTATTCTGGCCAATAGTTTTTTTATTTCTAAGTTTTGGCTTAAAATTTTTAAAGTGTCGAAGGAAACACAAGGCCCATTAACAAATAACGTTTTTTTTTTTTTTTTCCAGAAGCCATGAAACCAAAAACTATAAGCACTGCTATTACACACACACACACACACACACACACACACACACACAAAAAACTAAACCTACAAAAAAATTAAATTCTCAATGGAGGCAAAAACGAAACATGGAAGAGGTGTAAGAAGAGAAAATTGAGTACTCCAAAAATATGCAGTATAATAGTCATAAAAACGGAGTACAAAAATTGAAGAAGGTACCTCGAGTCCGAGGCCTTTGATACGAGTATGAGTAGCAATTCTCTGCTTCTTAGTGGTGGATTGTACTTCTTCTATCTTCATTCTCCTTTCCTTATTTCTTTCTTCTACGTTTTCAATTCTTCTTTTTTTTCTGTGATTTCTCTGCGAAAGCTTCTCTCATTCTGGTGCTGAGCGAAGGCGGAATAATGAAGAGAGTTCCGTTCAAAGAGCGCTAGTATATATTTTCACGAATTTGTTGAAACTAGTGAAACGCACGTCTGTCTTTTGCACTCCCAATAAAGTGAACCATGTCGCAAACTGCTTATTTATTGGTAACTCCATCTAGTCTCTAGAGAATTCAAAAGTTCAAATCAATGAAACTTGATTGCTTGCTCAATTTCAAAGCTAATCAATGCACATCTTATATAT
This sequence comes from Fraxinus excelsior, assembly GCA_019097785.1. Classification (NCBI taxonomy): domain Eukaryota; kingdom Viridiplantae; phylum Streptophyta; class Magnoliopsida; order Lamiales; family Oleaceae; genus Fraxinus; species Fraxinus excelsior. Next base: position 6,550,465 of record CM032645.1, on the reverse strand, counting down.
TAACTACATGATAGTCGAGGCTCCAAGTTGAACCGCAAATCATCGTAGTCAACATTTATCCCAAGGATTCAAGACAACGTCCCCAACTGTAATCGACCCGACCGGTTAAGTTGCGGGGTCAAGGGGGCAGCGCCCCTTCGTGGGGTCCGGGAGCAACGCCCTGACGGTGATTGGCTTAGGGTACAAAGTGTTTTGCCCATAGTGATAAAATATAGAAAAAAGAATTTTACATAAATATAGTTATCAATTATAACCTTATCCGATTAAAAAAAGCAAAAAAAAAAAAAAGTGTAGACACCCCTCTTAAATTTACTCATCTTATTTCTTCTCTCCAGAATCGGGACAATTTTAGGCTAAAAAATATGTATTATGTATCTCAATGTAAAAATGATAATAATAATAATATTGCGTGCGCGCATAGAGATACGGCCCGCACGGAGACAACCTTCTTTTTTAGTCAAAACCAATCCAAACCCACAATTTCCATAAAATTAATTTCCATTCAAATTCACAGACAACTTCTTGAAAATTTATCATTAATTTCATTATTCATTCATAAAAATTCACAAATCACAATTAATTTGTAAAAATACACTAAAAGCTCAAAAGTCTGAAATTTCGAATACCATCTCCAGTGGCTTATATTTTTGATGTCTTATTGTTCTTCTACTTCTAGCGTCTTCATTGCTGCTATTTTTCATACGATTTCTCGGCGGCTGATTCGGTTTTACGATTTGATTGCCGGATTTTGAGAAGGAAAATTGAGGGTTTGGAGAATGAAATGAAAACGGGCTAATGAAAAGAAATGAGGAATTCTGAAACGATGGCGTAATGATTAACAATAGAATATTGTGGCGCGTGTCCGGAAAAATGTGCTCTTTTATATTGTTATAAGGAGAACCCTTTCATTGTGTAAATAGTGTGAAGAAGGCCTTTCATTTAAATTTTTTTAAAAGATTTTTTTCTTTTTAAAAATGACTTGTGTTCAATCAATTAATGGTTTAATATATTCACACAATATTTTTATAATCATATAAAAGGTTTATAAACTTTACTCATTATCACAATTACGTTCTCAACTTTTTTTTTTTTTCATTTCATTTTCATCCCAATCTTTTCATTAATTAACATATATTATCCCAGGTGTTCGTCCAACAATTCCCTTTAAAAGAAAGTAAAAAGACTTATTTGAAATTCGTATTTTTAGTTAAGCAAAAAATAAAAAATAAAAATTACAATTGCGATTAAATATTTGTTGCTCGTTTTAAAGCATATTAACAAATTTTTGAACGAAAATCATGATTAAAGAAAAATGTTTAATCAAGCTCGAGTTAAGTCAAATAAACCCTTGTTTTGGTTTAAGTTTAATCAAGCTCGAGTTAAGTCGAATCAGCTAAGCTTGTTTCAAAAATTTCATGTTTTCTTCTGTGGCAGTAAATTATGAATTAAGCTTGAAGTTTTGAAATATACTGTAAATTGCACAAGGTAAATAATGTAGAGGAGCTTGGATTAGTAAATACAGATAGACCAATCTTCCTGTTTCCCTTCCAAAATCTTTAGCATGTATGAAAATTCGAAACTTATGCATGATTTTTTGCCTATGGTCTCTCTATTTTCCATTTCAACCTAGTAGGAGATCAAACAATATGTTAATATATATGCTTAACATCTACAGTGAAGCCCAATGATGAAGCCCAACACTTACAGCCCATTACTTGTATTGAGTGTGACCCGGTCCTTTTGGCCCCCAATGTGCAATCTCGTGTTTCTGTTATGCGACTTTGGTTCTGATAAGTAAGATGGCTGAGATTGTGACACGTGGCCGTGGCTAGACCGCTGGATGCATGGTGACTATACATATTCGAGACTCTTCCATTGTCTTCCAGAGTGATCGACTTTTGGTCTAGGGTTTGCTCTCTTTGATATTTTGACTCTCTGTATATCCTCTCTTGAAGAAAACCGTTGGTTTTCGTCTGTAATCTTTAGGTTAGATAATCTTGGTGATATCTTTGTATAGATTACTGTTCTGGTGTGATTCTTGTGTTCTTGGTGAGCATAGATATGGGTTACTGTGTGTAATCTGAAAAGAGAGAAATAGAGAGATTTGGGCTGAGGGTTTTGTGTCGAGTGATTCTTTTGGGTCTCTGATCTGTACTTGATAAACTTCGTTTGGATTCTAGTGGATTAGAGCGATAATCACTCCGGTGAATGCTCAACGGGTGACTAGCCCAAATTAGGGTGAACATTCGGGCCTTAGGGCGAAAAATCTTCTGTGTTCATCTTGTTCTGTGAATGTTTTGGGACTATATTTTACCAACACAATATGCAAACATACTGAAAATTCTACCGCGTCTTTTTCTAAATACAAGAACTCCTCAGTTTGCAGATTGTTGATTTGATTCTGATCATCTGCCGCTAAACGTTTCAGGATTTTCTGCTTCTGTTTGATAAGATGGCATTACAGTTTGATTTATTTGAGGCCACCTAGTCTGATTTAACACGACTTGGCCACTCATTTGATTCTGATTTGTAACAGCATGTCGGCGCCCTTTCCATCTCAGGAACTCCACGAGAATAGAACTTCCACTCATCGCAACACCAAATCCCGCTATTGTTGAGAGGAGAATTGATAAAACTGGTTGCACATGAACCTACCAGTTGCAAAAGTAACAAATAAGACAGTAAAATAACGATCAAAATCACTTTTTTCTTTCCTTTTTTGTACAGTTTTGGATCGTCCACCTCGATGGCGAAATATGATCTTTAATTCTAAAAAGTTAAATTTAACCGAGAAAGACTCTGAGGTATAAGAAGTATTGATCCTTACCAAGGAGTAAAAGATATGAGCAAAGAGAACAACGAGGGCAAACTGAACCGATGCATATACCCAGACAAATCTTCTCTTTACTATAAATATAAAAATTAGTTAGAAATAATCATGAATAAGAAACTAGGAAGATATTGCACCAGATTTTTAATTTCAAATCTACAAACCATTTGGAACTAAAAGTTTAACATACCCATGGTTGAAGAGGTCATAGATGAGAGAAGACCAAGCACACAAGAAAACGGAAGCGATATGGCAATTGCACTTGCACCCATTTTGTTAACCTGCAAGTAAACTAAAACATAAATGAAGAAACAACTGGAAGATCTCAATCTGATCGAAAGTTGTCAACTTACCAGGAGCTGCTCAAGAAAACAGAAGTAGGCCAGCATACCAATAATGACAAGAATCGGCACTTCTTGCCAAACTCTGTTCCAGGAAAAAAAAAAAAAAAAAAAGCTTCAGGCAACAGTCTATTTATATACTGTCAATATTTGAGTGTTAAGGGGCTTTAACATGTTGAGTTCTTGACGTTTTCAAGGGAAAAATTTCAAAGAGCAAAGTGAGATTGGTTTAGTGGACGATCAACATGACAAACAAAAATAAGAAGCTGAAAGATAGTATTGTTTGAAGCCAGAATAATGATGTTTATTTGTTTGGTAGCCATAGAAAAGCTCTCTAAGTTCTGTTGAATTCACACAGAATTTAATACTAGCACTTGCCTGTATCCGTTGATTTCTATATGTCGAAAGCTAGTTGCTTCAGTATTGCGATTTATATTACTTTGGATGCGCAGAAGTGTGACAGGTAGATTTCGAACTTCTTGCTTGCAAACATCACACATCTTGTTACCTTTTATGCTAAACCATTTTACAAGACATTCTTGATGAGCCAAAGCTAGTTCACCTTTGCAGCTACATTCCATCTTAAGCATTTCTCCACCTTCACATAGTTCAACAAAGCATATTCGACAAACAGCCTCTTCTTCAGGTATATCTTCACCATCATCTTCATTATTATCTGGTTTGATGAGGTTATCAAAAGATAGAACAGCAACGTCATAGATGGGCAATAAAAAAACATTTGGACATGCAGCCAACAAAAATTTTCATAAACTTTTTCTATCCAACTGCAAAAAATTGCAAGTACTAAAGGCTTATTTGCAACTTCAGCAGTTGAAATAAGCACAAGATATTAAAATCTGATACTGAAATTAGGTCAAAATGAAACAAGTAAGGCTAGGGGAGCATATACATACAGGGCATGTGCTACGGTAAACAAATTTGATATGTCAACGTTCTTCATAGAAAAAAATGTTCTACTGCGTTATGTATAAATAGCTTCCAATGTCTAATGATCATGACACTTGTAGACAAAATTACCAGATGCTCCAGGTGTTGTCACCGTTGACACTTCTGAAATGCCAACCTTCACTCGAGGAGTTGAGGGAATCACACGAAAGAAGGAATCAATTTTCCGGGTGCTTTTGTCTTTGGTGAGGTCTGGGACAGAAAGTGACCTGGACATATGCCGCTGAGCAACTTTTGTCTACAAGGAACATTCACCGATATGAACATTTCAATCTATGAACCAGACGACTAGACTAATAAGCTGTATGAAACTAAAAAACGGAAAAATAACGGTTATCGAGTTTCTCAAGATTCTACTGTTGAATGTTTGGCTCCCGTTATTTTAGTGGCCGTTTTATTTTTCTCTCTGAAATTAGAAGCTAGAGGCCTTGTACATGGTCATAGCCATTCCACTTGCTATGCAAGTAAGCCAAGATCAAGTGCCACATAGGGATTGGTGTTTGATTCAAATCCTTATAAAGCCTTTTTCCCAAATAACAACATCAAGCGTTAAAGAACTTACATCAAGGGGTACAGAACTGTTTATATTTCCATCACGGACAGAATCTGGATTTGAATGTGCAATTGGAGTTACAGGTAAGGATGTTGTCTTCTTCGCGCGAGGTGTAAAAATTTTTGTTAGTGACCATGAACTCAATATGGATGGATTATCTTGCATCCTGGTAGTCGACAAACCTGAATCAAGATTACCAGTCTTTTCTATATCGGGACTAGAACTCCGGTACTTGAAGCTTAGTTTTGGCAGCAAATTCTTGATGGATGGTCTGGCTTTGGATGAGGGATAAGGAGATCCAGTTAATTTTGCATCAGAAGGGCTAGGCGTTAGAAGGAAATTCACTCTTTTGGGAGTGGGAGTTGGAGACGGCGTAGGAGGCATCTTTATTTGAACAAACTCTTGACGGGATAACTCCAATGTTCTGCTAGGTATCTCCAAGAAAAGGTTTGGTTTCTTCCAATGTTTAACTTTCGATGATTCTATTGTTATCCCTGAGGATTTCTCTTCCTGAAAATGGAAAGAACTTGGCTAGTTATTCAAGTTGTCGTTCAGTAAATATTGTAAGCATGAAAAAGGAAATTTACTGATAAGGCAGACGAACTATAAGCATTTAATTTGGTTATAGAGATATGCATGCTAGGACCTAGAAATCATGAGTTACTATAATGAGTAAAGTAATTAGATTGCAAAAAACTAGCTGTTGTATCATTCGATTGAGAGGTAATTGACGCTGCAACACAGCACTTAAAATTTACATATATATTTATTAATCTACTAGAAAATCGTCCATTAAAATCGTAGCTTTCTCCTCTTTTCCCTTATAATCTTGAGCTATGACTTCTTAATTATTAAGTTTAATCGACTCAATTCTATCGTTAACGGCCATTTGGCTTTTTCCATCCTTAACTGCACCAAGTTTTGAAGCTATCACTAGTGAATATCATACTAGTAATGTGTAGTAATCAGCATTACAGATTTTTCAATCGTTCTTGTAAGACGTTTTCTCTACTCGACTCTTACTAGAAAACTATCACATGTGCGTATCTTTCTCAATCCAGTTAGTCTAGATTATAAGGAGTATTTCCACATTCAAGACACAGTTTGAATGAATATGAATTACGCCCCTTGAAGGACGGAGAGATTGGAATATATTACAGGATATTTGCCAATAAAAAGATGAGACCTAAAGTAATTTACAATCTGCTCCTGTAAAAAATAAATGTACAAGTTAATTCTTTACTGCAGATGTTTCCCGTTAAAAGAAAAAAACCAGAGAATTTTGTGAAGCTCAGAAATTAAACAACAGAAGATGCCTTTTTCAAGTCTCTGATCTTTCCCGTGTGAAGCAGGATTAGAATGTAATGTTAAAGTGTGTCAAACAAGACCCTACATTCCACCCAAAATTCTTGAAAATGACAAAGAACAAAGCCCATTAGTCATCTGAAAGTTTTTAGACGTGGTGGTTCGACTTTGGCCTGGGCTTTGATATTGCGTTCAACCTCCCAGGCAGTTCAAATCTTGCCTCAAAATTTAGTGGAAAGAAGAAATGAAGTAGTGATAAGCTAAAATTTTAAAACATGTTTACACACCAAATAACCATAGACGATGCATTCAAGAAACTGCAAAACCGAGTAAATAGACAAATTATAATTTATTAAAGACAGATTGCTTCTAATCATGATAAATAATACTATTAACTAACTCTCTCTCTCTCTCTTTTTTTTTTTTAGATTCTCCACAACAATCAATGATTAAAGAGCATCTTGCAGAAACAAAATGAAGAAAGAACAAATATTTACCTCAGGAATTGAAATTGCAACTTCCCTTTCATCCATCTCAATTATGGACTGGTTCTTGTCTTCACTTTTAATCATAATCACCACTTAAACAGTTAAGCACACTCTACTGTCACACAAATTCTTAAAGGAAAAAAAGGCGTATATTTTGAGAGAGAGAGGAGGGGGGGGGGGGGGGGGGTGGAGAGATGTGGGAAGATGATAGTTAAGTATTGTGAAATAAGTTAGATCACTATAATCTAATGCCTTGTAGGTCACATTTTGGACAAGCATAGTCAAGTTTGGCCATTTGATCCATGTTGAGCATTAGTTTTGAATGAAGCCTAAAATGCGTAAAGCGTAGCAAGGCGTGAAGGCCAAATTTCGGGCTAAGCGAACCTTATCATAAAATAGCTTAAGAAAAATGGTTTTCTTATTTTAATATTATTTTAAATATTTAAATCAATCTAAAAAGCATATAATAATTAAAGAAAAAACCTTAAAAGCATAAAAAAGCGCGCTTAGATGAGCAAAAAATTAATAATAATAGAAAAAAAGTTCGAGGCAGGGTGTTCTGTCATTTGTGCCCGCCTCACGCCTAGGGTCTGCTTTTTAAAACACTGATTTTGAAAAATTCTTAGTGGTCTATGATCCGTCGTAAAACAACATCGATGAAGACACGTATGTGCACTATTTCGTGGTGGGATTGTTTCATAAATTTTTCATTTGTCACTCAATGATGGAACTTTTGTACTTTCTTAAATGCTTGTTTCGAAATTAAACTCCCATTTTCAAAAGAAGATGTTGTTCGTTTATGAGAAATAAAAAGGAATATCGAAAATTTGAATGGCTGAAGTTGAACAACTACCTTCAAAGTAACAAAAATAAAAGCAACAACTCTCAAGTTGAGAAATCATAGTTCAAAAGAGAATTCATTACTTCTTTCACTCATTCAAAACCGTTCATGAGACTTTTATCTCACATGACTCTTATGTGATTAAAAAAAAAAAGGAACAACCCAAGTTATAATAATATTTTTCATAGACAACATTCTCGATCCGATTCGATCAGTCCCTTGAAAGGCTTTTTGTGCACTCAAAAAGATGGCATTGCCATTGATTTGAATGGTTAGAGCAGTCTATTTCATGGGAAAACATAGGTAGAGATGTGGTCATATGTGTCAACCACGTTTATTGGATTTAAGTTGACAATTGTCAACTTTTGGGCCATTGAAGACGTGTACTGCATTATGCCAGCATGCATTTGTTTACATTTTGCTCTGTTCATTATCATGCTTTGCTATTTCAGTGGGTAGGCAGTGTAATACCGTTTTCTTTCGATTTCAGGCCTTACATAATGAGGTAACAACAAAATCTCACGAATACTCAAATTTGTTGATTTGAAATATCATGTGCTAAGAAATTTCTCAAAAATCTTTATTACGCACCTGTCTGGTAGCAATTAATAGTCAAAAAAAGGATTTTTCCTACTGTTAACTATCACTTCAATCGCACATCTTGACCAGCCATCTCACATGCGGGTCCCACTAACGGTCAGAATTTTGATTAGAATTTGACCAAAATCTGCACCAGACATGACCTAAAATCAAGACTTACAACTCGTGTTTAAAATAGTAAATAAAGTCTAGATAATAACTAAACTCCTAAATAACGAACGATTCTTGATAATAATAAAATTTAAAGATATTGACTAACTCTAAATGGAATTTAATCAAATTTAATTATAATTAAGAAAACTTATTCAGAAAAACGAAAAGCACGTTTTTCAGAGCCTAAACGATGGAATTGGGCATAAACCGACACTCCAAAAAATTACTTCTTTCGATCCCACTTTTTTATCTTTTGGTATTGTTGGTAATGGCATTGGTGGTTCGATCATTTCATAGGTATGTCTTATAGTTTCCTCTATTCTCAAGTCTACATAAGATATCAACTTTGACATATTCATTCGACGGCATGAACTCGTCCAAGAATTTGGTCAAATTTCTATTACCAAACATCAATAATTACCCTAACACCATTATCAAATATAAGTACATATAACAGACACCAAACTCGAAACCCTCTCATCTCCCATTTTCAAACAATCATAACCAAAAAGCTCCACAATAATAGCGATTTTATTCTCTCAAGTCAATAGTGACAAAACACCATTGGTTTTATTGCAAGTTTTTCTTCAATTTTGTTGGTATCTAGATTTTGGTTAAAATTACAATCTAAACGCATATTTCTATTAGTTAAACACAAGTCTTAAGACACTATTTATAAGTAGAAAAATGATTGCCATCGAAAATAAAATAAAAAACCCCCACGGGGCCACATAAATTCGTTCATACCTGTAATAATGGAGTAGGTAAAAGGTCTATTGTCGAAGTTTTACATTTCACATTCTCATGCAAAATCTCATTTGTCAAACTTTTGACGAGAAATTAAATTTGCATTAAATAATATTGAATTAAATAGTGAATCTTACGTAAAGAACCATTATCTCTTACTTATTTTAATATTTAATTTTCTAAAACTTTTTAAATGTATCAACTATCGTCTCGATCACTCCAAAAAGAAGAAATTAAGCATTCCTATTGATTTGGCTGATGATAAATGTGGTCATATGTGTTAACCACTTTTCTTACTTCCCCAAATTTATGTTGACATTTGTCAACTATTGAACCATTATCTTTTAGTTATTTTAATAATCAATTTTTAAGTTTAATTTGATCAAGTGGTGACCAAACTTGCTATGACCCGTCCGACGTAAGATGAATTTTGAGCACTCGATCATTTTGTACAATGATTTTGTTCTACTATCCGAACAATAGGACATCTCTAACCAACTTGATCAAATTAAATTGACTTGTCAGCGAAAATGAATTTTGAGATCTGTATGTGCTCTTAGCTTTAATAATTTGTTGAACATCCTCGTCTAAAAACTTAAATGACTAAAAGTGGAGTGCGTTTAACTATTTAAATTCTATCTTTATAACAAATTTCATCGTCTTGACATTGGATTGAGGCCATGAAACTCGTTGAACAAAATCGTAAAATTATTTGACAAGAAAGTTATTCTTTATTAATTCGCAATAACGATGTGACAAGATTCTTTTTAGGGTTTAGATGGTCGAGGATTTTCCAAGCTTTGTTTATAAAAGAATGTGTTTAGAATTCTATCTTGGATTGAAACCATAATATTCCATATAGGAGCATTGTTTTAAAAAATTGATTTGAACTCTACTTTTGCTTTCTTGGTAAGATGCTTACTTCTATCTCGTTCGTTAAAAAAAAATAAAAAAATGTACAACTCAACTTTCCAGCTGTTGGGAATGGGAAGCATATATGAACTAGGCAAATCCCCATTCAAATTTGCACTAATTCAATGTCAGGTTACAAAATACTGATTACTTGTTGTATACATTGGATTTTGATAAGTTAATATATTGTTGATTGTATTTTATAATACTGCATAACAAATATAACACCGCGAGCACAAAAAAAAAAAAAAAAAAAATTAAAATAGAATAACGGTCAAATTGAACAATACAATGAATAATTTTTTTGTTTTTTTGTCGAGACAATAAAAAAAGTTGTCTAGTCGTTTTTTTTGTTTTCCGTTTCTAAGCATCACATCCATCTAACGTATTTTTTTGCTAATCTAGAACTTTAAGGATGATCTTATATTCAATTTGTGTTGCAACTTGCAAGGGTTTAGTTTGTGACACTTCTCTTATAAGATTGTCTTAACGAAGTAAGGTATAGGATGAAATAGCAACTCATATTTTATGATAGGTTTTAGAAAAGGAAATAACGAAATAAATAAATGATATTAAAACATTTGTATTTGTTCAGAGTTAGGGTTGTACGAGGTTGCTTTTCCCCGACCTTCAATTATTCGCAGATTAAGGAGTTAGCTAAGATGATGACATAATAAGGATTAATGGCACTAATTATTGCTAATAAAGATTGCAGAATAAAATAACCCAGTAACCAACTCCTAACTCCAGTTTTATTTTATGATTGGTTTAGAAAATGTGGTTCGATGGAACTACATGTGGAGCAATTCGATATAAATTGATACGTACCAACTCCTCAGAATTTAAGTAATTATTTCTTAAGTAAAAGTTTCTTATTTCAATTCCAACGCAGTTTTGGTGTTCAATGTTTGAAATACAAAATTTCTTAACTACCATAATTTGAACTTGTTTGGGATAGATTTTTCTAATGAAAGAATGATTTTGGTTGGAGAATGTATATGGTTAATTAAAAACTAGAATTTCGTATAATATTTGGTTGAAATGATTTGGAAGAAAATGATTTTTGTTGTTGATTTTATATGTCATAAGTGTACAGATCATAGTAAGTAATAAAGTAGACCTAAAAATTTGAATTATCATTTTCTCGAGAACTACTATCTAATCGTTGGTTAAATTTTTATAACTTCAATTTGATTGAAATATATTAAAACGATAAAAAAAAATAATAAAAAAATAAAATATATATATATATATATATATTTCAAGATTCACGAGCTCACTATAATTATCCTCTTAATCTCAATCACCAATTTTTGTAATATTGATTATGTGTATCCGATCAAATTCTCCTAAGGTATTCAAATTGATGTTATTTAACTAAATCAATTTCATACACCTTAGTTAAACATCTAAAATCTCTAAAAATTCATATAACGTCTGTAACAACTAGAAAATATATTTCTACACTTTTATATAAATTATCGAATTTTACCACGTTGTCTAAACAAATAACATGCCTCTCAACATAATTATCGTTCACAAATCAATGAGTTAGTGACCAATTAATCCAATCATTAACAACAGAAGAACCACAATCATAACGTCAATTGAAGATTTAAAACTTTTTAATTAAAATTAAGGTTCAAAAATAGTTTACAATCATTCATCCTACTAAATTATTTAATTACACATCATGGGAGATTAATAAATAAAAAATGAATTAAAACACATCACTGGATGTTAAGGAAAAATGAGAAAAATATAAAGATCTTATACCAAGATTTCGCCTTCTCTTATAAAATCTTGAAACCCTAATTTCTTGATTCTTTCCTTCTTTTGGACTTGTATATCCCCTATTTGGTGGTGTGGGGGGGGGTTGGAAAAACATTATTTTGAATAGTGAATTTTTTGAGAATATGTAATTAAAAAGTAGGAAAGACTTTTGAGTTTACAATTAGAATATTTTATTTTGTAAATGTATTGTTGAAAATGAGTGTGTGGAAAAAAGAATTTTGATAGAATGTGAGATAAACAAATGCACAGTATGTTTACACAATACAATGAATCTCCCAAGCCTCTGTTTAAATATAGGAAAATGCTAATGTACCCATAGCACAACCCTTAAATATATGTGCATAATAAAATTCTACAAGCCTTTTTCAATTGTTGCACTAAGACATGTATAATAATAGAACAAGATTTAGACAAAATCATTGTTCAACTTAATTTTCACTGAGAGTTTGAGAAGAAAAATGAAATAATTCTTTTTCTCAAGTAACTTTAGCCTTTCATCTTTTAATATTTGCATCCAATTAAGTCATCTTCATCCCAAGATCATTAATAATTGATTCGATGTAAGTTTTGGATCTTACAGTTTAATATTTAAACTTTCTAAATGCCGAATTTAATTTCTGAAACTTATGAATTTTTACCGAATTAATACTTCCAATTTATCACCTACAATTTTGTTAAACTTCAATTGCTTCAAATATACTTCAATGAAGCTCTAAATACCATTTTCTAAACCATTTATATCCAAGTTGATTTTTTTTCCAACAATTAACATAAATTAAATAGACATTTGCTAAATTTTTATGTAATAAATAAGAATAGAAGTCTGAATAAGCGCATAAAATGCACTTATCAATTTTCGAAAAATCATTCCCAAATAAGCTCTTAATCCTCGAAATAATGAAATATCATCATGTACATTTCAACAAAAAAAATACCACACGAAAAATATACAAATACGAATGTTTAAGAATACAATTTTAAAATTAACAAATTTATAAAAGAAAAATTCAAAAATCAGACGGTCACATTTATGACATCTGATAAATGTTGTGACCTACATGTTGCAATTACATATCACACAATTTATTAGTCACAATCACATGCAACAGAATTTATGAATTACAATTACTTTTTAAGTCACAAAAAACACAATTAATAGGTCACACATCATGTAATCGATTCGAGTGTGACCAATTACTGGATTTTTCCCCACCCCACCCCACCCCACCCCTCCCCTCCACTCCAATCCAGCCTCGCTCATCTTGTCACATTAAGTGGCCGTTTGACATCCATTACTTTATTTTGCATGTGTTTGGCCCTCTTTTTCTAGGAAGAATTAGTTGTTGAATAGTGATTGATGAGAGAATATGTGGTAGAAAAGTAATGAAAATTTTTAGATTCGTGTGTAATATTATTTTATTTGGAGAATGTGGTTGCAAATGAGTACCATAGAAAAATGAATGTGAAAAAATGAAAAAGAATGTGGCTCAAATATGGACAAATTATGATTTATTAAAAGATCATTTTCAATCACATATTCACTAAATAAGATATTCACATATATATCAATTTTTTTTTATATTTTTTAATCACATATTCTCAAAAAAAAAATACTATTCAAATTATTTTTTCTCAATGAGAATCAAATATGGTCTAAGGTTCAGATCTACATCCACCGTACGGTCGCCGGGGGGAGATTCTGGCATTGTTAAGACTTCGAGGGTAATGGTGACGGCCGAATCACAGAGGATTGGGCAGGGTTCACAAGAATTACAAGTGGGAAATAAGGACAGACCACTGATCTACTCGGATGATCTAGATCTGGGAATCATGTGGCTATTAATATTTGCCAGCTAATTGACTTTGAAAGTTGGACCAACTTACGCGTTTCTTCTGAACGATTGGATGCACAGCACTAAAAATAGCAGCAAGGTCCCAATCGTTTATCAGAGTTGCACTTTCATCCTTACTCTTTAAAAAGAAGTATTTATACTCCCTAACAGAGAAAAGAATTGCCAAAAACTCGTGTATTGTCATCTATATTCATGGACACCTCTATGGGTACAATTATGTACCCATAGCATTTTTCTTAATTTTAATATCGAGATTAGCATATAACATTAGTTAAATTTACGCGACAATTCGTAGAACGATCAAATTTACAAGTAAATCGAAGTTGAATGACTTGGTTGCACCAATTTGAAGATGAGGTACTAAATCCATAAACAAATTCGGGTTGTGTTTAAGCCAAATTATTTTAGAATAATGTATTCTGGAATAGATGATGGTGTGGAGAATGTGTGGTTAAAAAAAAGGAAAAATTATTGATGTGATGAAAAATATTATTTTATTAAAAAATATGTGGTTGAAAATAGTAGAAGAATGATCATGAAAATTTTTTTGGGTACGAATCTCAATTATTTTTGCCTATAACTAGTATGTGTGACACGTGGCATATAACCGACACCCCCAGAACCTTCGTACAACACCCTTGCTTTTTATCTCCTCAACCTCCTCTTATCACTTCAGTATTCAAACCTTAGAGACTTGCATCTCCTGTTCCATCATTCAAACCCTGACCCTAATTTATACACATACATACATACAATTCATTTGAGTGAAGATAGAGCAAATTTACGGACAATGTAAGTTGGGTTCAAATTTAATTGAAGTATGAAGTAATTCAAGATGGGATACAAGTGGTTTGAGCCGATGGCGAGGAGGACTCCGAAAAGGGTGTGGCTTGGGTACCAAATGTCAATGGGTTTACTCGTGGGTGGAAATCACACATCCTCCAGGTTTTGCACACGCTAAATTGTTCGTTTTCTTCGTTGTTTGGCTTTATTCTGATTTGATATAATCTACTTGTGTTTTGCTTTGAATGAATCACTGTGAAATTATAGATCTGGTACTTTGAATTGCTTAAAGATCTGGATTTGGGTTTAAAAGAGAGAATTTAAGTGTTAAAAATGGATTTGAACTTATTGAAATGGCGAATTATTCGTGGGTCATTCGTCATGCGTGTGGTACTGAGAGCTTTTATGTTTGTACTGGCTACGACTATTCTGTCGTTTATGCAAATGACCCGTGAGGCGGGCATAATTGGGCGAATGGTATTGAATATTGATGTGTGCCCATTGAGTTTTGGCTCGAACCAGGATTTAAATTTCTCCGGGCATCTGAAGCCCACATCGGCACCTAGTCTTATGTCTTCCCTTTTTGGGACAACTCCTATGCCGTGCGTAGAGAGCCAAAACTTCACTAAGAATGTGTTCAAAGAGCTAATGGAGAAGAATCTGTTGGATTCTAATGCTAAAGCTTTATGTGTTGGGGAGGGATCTGCCTCTACAGTATTGGCATTGCGGGAGTTAGGATTCTCCAATGCCTTGGGTGTAGATAGACATCCATTCTTCTCCCTTATGCAGAGAAGATTCGTTTATGAGCTCAACTTTGAGAATAATCATTTTGATTTTGTGTTCTCGAGAGATCTTGACAAGGTTTCTGTACCGTCTCTTCTTGTTCTGGAGATTGAACGTGTTTTACATTCTGGTGGGATTGGTGCTATTCTTGTGGGAGGACGTAATTTCCACTCGGGTAGCTTGGTAAGGTTGGCCACACCGGTCGTATCATTCCTGAAGAGTTCTGATGTTATTTATGTATGTGGTGTTGGATCCTCATCACTGGTGGTGTTTAAGAAGAGATACGAAAATTTTTCTGCCTTTGAGCATTTCCAGCTTCCAGATAAGTGCCCTTCAGTTACGAAAAACAAAGCGTTTATGAAGTTTATGGAGCCTCTTGCGGATGGAAAGTCAGGGCAATTTGAGCTGGAGCCTGCATATCTGGCTAAATTCATGAACATATCCTCAAGGAACAAATTAGTGTACATTAACATTGGTGTAGGGGAGTTTGCAAAAGAAAGTGTCGCAAAAATGTCCAAAAACTATTGTTCCAATCACCATGCATGCTTCGATGTTTTTGTTATTGATCATAGAACATCTGTCCTCTCCTCATGTGTGACAGGTCCTGGTATCAACTTTATATATCTTCCCAGCCTTTCCGGAGAGAATGCTGCTCGTGAAATCAACTCTGATGAATCTTTTAGTGCACCACCAGATGAAGGCGAGTTTGACTTTATTCGCTGGTTCAATGAAACAGTTGCTGATGGAGATTTCGTAGTCCTCGTGATGAATGCAAAGCCGGTAGAGCTCAATATTCTTGTTGAATTATTTAAAAGTGGAGCAATATGCCGTGTTGATGAACTCTTCCTTAGGTGTTCAAATGAAGAAGATTGTAAAACAACTACATGTGGAGATTGCACGAGTCTTTTCAAAAACCTAAGGAAGAGTGGAGTGTATGTGCACCAGTGGTTGGGTGATTAAGCCTCGACCAAAACGTGGTGAATTTCGTTTCTTGTTTTAGCCTTTGCTTTAATTTCGTGTGGAGTTGTTGGGAAATTAATCCGTGTGAATTTCCTAACTCGTTTCAGTCTGTCGTTTGATTTCGTGTGAAGAATAAAACTAGGAGCCATGGTGGATTGAGGTTATAATCTACCACTCTCCTCTGTTGAACTGAGTTTGATCTCCTTTACCAGTTGAATGGAATGATTTCCTCTTTGTTGTTCTGATTCTAAATACATGTTAATGCTTTATATTTGGAAAACTGACAGGAAGACTCAAGTTGTCAATAGGAGTTTGTAAAACCTTTTACGATGTCTGGTTGGAGTAAATCCAAAACAATGAGATAAGTCATTGCACAACCAGAATTTTCTTAGAACTACTCCAAAAATCGAACTGCTAGACAGAGCCGTTTGAGATGGTCTAAGGTAAAAAAAAAAAAAAATGGGTCCACTTTTATGATAATAACCAATACCAAAATGTGAAAAGATTAGTGTAAAAGAAGAATATGGCTGCAAAAATGAAGCTGCATGACCACATTAATCGAACTCCAATACAAAGAACACGTAGATGAAACGATGGATAGCTCAAAGCTTCAAAGAGGGTAACATGGTGATTGACTTATCTAAGTAAAGAACAGTTTCCAACATATTCTATAATTCTAAGCTCTGAAAAGAAAATCGGTGATGATGCTGATGAAATTGATTGGTTGCAAAACTTGGGCATACATCCTACATTGAATGTTTCTTACATCTCTTGCTTCTACTTTCAGAGTTTCCTTATAGAATCTTGTTTACAACATAATTCTCTTATTTAGGAAAATTCTAGTCCATGGTTTCCTAACATTACCACTTGTCTCACTTGGGTCCCCATTCATTTTTCTGTCGCATTTAGGTCTTCAAACTATTTCTTTTGGTGCACGTAAGGACAAATGAATGGAATTAGTTCAAATTTCTATTATATAATCACTCGAAAGGCATGTATGTTGGAATTTGGAATGAATTGGAAACAAAGAACTGATTGCATGTGTAAATATATAATATTTCGGAGCATCATGTGATTGAATTTTAGGTGCTTTACAAATACGTTGTTTGGTTGTTGGTACTATGCAAGGCCAAATTCAAGACTATCCTGTCGAAGTTTGGACTTACTATAGTGTCAAACTCTCTAATAAGTTTGGGGGAAAAATTGGATGAAAAATCAAAAGATTTTTAATAGTGGCTACATGCTCTATGAAATTTTCCAGAATTAGTGTTTCGGTTATAGGGACTGAGAAGTTGTCACCATTCACCACAAAACACGAAAGTAAATTTCGCGTCCGCTCAGCCCCCATTTTTTTTTTTGGCATCTTGCAAACTCGGGCTACTCGAGATCTTTTCTAATGAAAGACATGAAGCATCATATGCCATAGGAATTAAAATTTCTTGATACAGAGATTTAAAGATGCCTAGGAATAGTTCTGTTCCTCAGATATTTTCTTGTTTCAAAATAACTTGCAATCTTCATGTCACCTCATGATGAGTTAAGCCATTTGTACATCACTTTTGACGGCATTGAAGTTGGCATAATTTGATTGGTGAAAAAACTGTTTATTTTTATAAACTGTTCAATAACGTATTTTCACGTGGTACAATGTAAAAAGTGATGTACATGTAACATGATTCTAAACGAATTTAAATTTGTCTCGGAAAACCTACTAGCAATAAAGTTGACTGCCAATGGTTTTCTTAAAATGGGATATCAGAACATTTATCTTGGTGGTAGTTACTTTTTGGTTTTGTATGTTTTGGAAGTCTCACATAATTAGTTCATGCCATGCTATCAAATATTATCTAAAATACATCTTTTGTTACAGAAATAGCATGAATAATATTGGCCAAGTGTGTAAGGTGAGGTGAGATTCGACTCCGCCTTGTTTTAGCTCATCCAATAAGTAATAAAGCCTTTCTAACGAGTCTTTCCCCATGGCGGTATGAGGGTTATCGAGAGCGCGATCTCCCCTTCGCATCCAATCTCTCGTTGGGTCGAGTCCCACCATGAGTTTGATAATCTCAACTTTGACCCAGAGGACCATAATTAAGGTTTTCTTGCCATATCACACCTTAATTATAGTTCTCTTGTCACGTCGGTAGTAGAAAATTTTTATTCCATCCATCGGAGTTGAATGTGTTACTCTATCCTTTGTGCAATGTCAATAGTGGCGCGAAAACAAATTATTGCATCTAAATTACAGGCTTGTGTGCTAACAAGTTATTATTTGCATCTAAATTAAATTTTTTACATGATATTCCTAAATAAGGGTCATCCATCTGTTGCAACCGAGTTTTCATAAGTAGGTTCTCAATTATATTTAACTCAACCGGTCCAGATTATATCAATGCCATAATCTACTCTCTGCTTGTGCAAATGGATGTCCTAAAACTGGAAAAAAAAGATCTGAGTATCTATTTCAGATTTTGGTCCTTTCAGCATCGGTCATTTACAAGCGCAATAGATTTGACTTTCTTGGACGGGGACGGACGCAAAACTTTAAAGTTGAGGGCACGACCGAACTTGCAAAGAAGTTGAAAAAAATTTTACAATAAAAAATTTACGTCCAAAAAAATTATATCCCATATAATTTCGCATTCGAAAATTTACATGGGATATGACTTTTTCGGATATAAAATTTCGAAAATTCTTGATATCATATTCCATATAAAATTTCCTAATAAAATGATGAAAATTATATTGAAAAATTTGTATCGCAAAAATAATAAGTGTTAATGAAATAATTGATTTTTTTTTTTAGAAAAATGCGAGTTAGACGTCTTTCTTTAAGATTCACGTTTAACGTATTTTTAACTATTTTCAATATCTGTTTGCACTATTCGATATGCCTATAATATAGTTCTCGAAATAAGTTTTGAGATGACATAAGCAATTTGTAGATTCGATTAGTGTACAATCATCGGAGAATTTTTAAAATTAGCATGTTATAGAAATTCAAATTTATTGTAATTTTACCCCTGTTTGGTGGAGATTAAAATCAAATTTTTAGTAAATTTTGATAAAAATTAAACAGTTATGGATTCCATTAAATATGTTATTAAAATTAATTGTTAATTTTGATTTAGATTAAAATTTAGATTACAATCGGATACCAAACATGACTTTATATAAAAAAAAATCAAAAAAATCAAAAGTTGTGGGGCACGTGCCCCCCGGGTCGGCCAGTGCTCTCAGGTACTTCTCATTGTGCTCTCTTAATAAAACTCTAACGTGCATCTTGGTATCTAACTTCTGAGTCTTATTGCATTATTACTCTTAGCTTTTACGCATGTAGATTTTGTTCCGGAAAACGTAAAGGCCGAGGATGCTTTGAAACAAATGTCAATGGCTGAGCAATGATCTGGATGGAACTTTGAGAGGTTAATTCTTGCAAATTTCTATGGTGTAGCAGCTATAGTTACTCATTATCCAGGAAGCATAGCCGGGGGTTTGAGTGGTTATTAATGTACTAGATTTCGGCCCTGTTTCCTTTACAACAGAAAATTATCATTAGCGTTGCAATGAATATAATTAAGGACGGCATGCACTGTAAAGGATTTGTGTATCTTTCTACAGTAGATTTGTTTTACAGTTCCGATATTGATGGGCTTTCATTTCATCTGGTGTAACCTTCACTTAAATTTTGTTTGCTTCTACAGGGAAAATTGATGATAAGTTTGCCACAAATTCCTTGCACATTTTTTTTGGTGGAACTCGAACTATGCATTGTTAAGAAATTGTGAGTGTGTGTGGAATGATAAAAATGAGAAACAGGCAAATTGGGAAAATTCGTGGGTCATTGTCAGGGATTTCAAGTCCCTATTCTGGCTCCTCTATGAGGCCGCATATGTTTTTGACCGTTGGAGGCTGGTTTGACCGTTTAATTTTGAATTTTGTGGCTTTTCACTTGTTATTTGGAATTATTTCGTGTTTTTGATCAATGCCTACATATAGGAGATTCATGTTCAAGATTAAATACATGAAAAAACACTTGAGATCCATATATCATTTCAACATCAAAGATCAAAATCTGTTTCTTTATCATATTCATAAATTTCTTTAGTGTTCTCAAGTTTTGGTGAATTACACTTAGCCCCTGTTTGTCTACCATTTTATCAAACATTGTTTTTTACATTAAACAATCTACACCCCACATTCACCTAATAAAATATTCTACACACAAACCAATAAAGTTACTTTAAACTTCAACAACATATTCTTCAAAAAATACTATTCATTACATCATTCTTCTCCCAATAATGGGAGACAAACACACCCTTAGTACTTGAGTGTTAATTCATTACAAGACTTGTTCAATCCTTCAAACCATTTGTTGAAATTCCTTCAAGCACCTTTACAATCCGTAGAAGGGGCAAATATAATTTGAGGACAGCGATCACGCGTTCAAGCCTTTCATTTTGTTCTGGTGTTTTGTTCGTGGTTCGTTGCAAATTATTACTGATTTTGGTGTGTTTTTTCTCTAACTCTGGTAGGAACTTTAATAATCTCAAACTATATTTTTTGCGATGGAGAATGAAACAACTACGACAACAATAAAATTGATGAACCAAGATTTGGTTCGCTTTGATCGTTTTGATGGTACAAACTTCACACAAAGGCAAGATAAGTTGAAATTCATACTAACAGCGCTCAAAATATTTTACATTCTTGATCCGGATTTGACGCCATTACCGGAACCATCAAGTGAAGAAACTGAAGCTATAAAAATGGAAAGACAAAAGCGTCGTGAAGATGAATTGATACGTCGGGGTCATATTCTTAATGCATTGTCGGACCGTTTATATGACTTGTACACCAACACAACTTCGGCTAAGGAGATTTGGAACACCCTAGAGAGTAAGTACAAAGCGGAAGAAGAAAGTACCGAGAAATTTTTAATTTCAAAATATTCTGATTTTAAATTTCTAGAAAATATTCCATTGCTTCCCCAAATTCTTGAATTGCAAGTATTAGTCAACAAATTGAAGGCGGTGAGAATAGAAATCTCGGAGACCTTTTAAGTGGGGGCAATAATTGCTAAACTTTTCAGAACTTGGAAAGGATACCGAAAAAATAATAATGCATAGTTCCAAAGATACTTTGGAACAATTGCATAAACATTTGAGCATTGAAGAAGAGTCGGGATTGAGAGATAATAATTAAAATTCTTATGAAGGCACTTCCAAGGCGAATGCAGTGGAGAAAATTGAACCATCTACGAAATCCAACAAACGGAAGCCTTCTAAGAACTTCAACAAGTTCAAGAAGAAGACCAAATGAGGGTGTTTTGTGTGTGAAAAACATGGGCACTATGCAAAGAATTGTAGACATCGGAAACAAAACAATTTCGAGGGTAAAGTGAATCCCATCAAAGAAGAGAACATTGTGGCCACCATTAGCGAAATCAATGCTATCAAGGAAGAGGTTCCCGGTTGGTGGTATGTGCAACTTACATGTATCATATGATAAGTCATTATTCAAAACTTATCATGAGATTGATGGAGAACAAGAGATTCAAATGTGTAATGAAGTTCGATCCAAAGTATTTGGAAAAGGAAATGTGGATATCATCTTTACTTCCGACAAAACTGTTACCTTGACAAATGTACTACATGTTTCTGATATGAATAGAAACTTAGTTACTGGAAATCTCTTAGGAAAATCGAGAATAAAATGTGTTTATGAATATGATAAACTTGTATTATTCCTTAACGAGAAATTTGTTGAAAAATGCTATTCTAGTGAAGGAATTGTCAAACTATACACCCTTGACAACTCTTTGATTAATAAAGTTGATTTTGCTTATGTTATTGATTTATTTTCATTACGACATGCTAGATTAGGTCACAATGGCAAAAGTACAATGCATAAAATGATGAAATGTGATTTAATTTCATATAATGTAAATAATGAATTTAAATGTAAAACTATTGTAGAAGCTAAAATGACTAAAAAGTCTTATCAAAGTGTAAAACGAACCTCTAGTATCTTAGAGTTAATTCGTTCAGATATATGTGAATTCTAACTAGAGGTGGAAATAGGTATTTTATTAGCTTCATTGATGATTGCACTAGATACACGTATATCTATCTTATGAAACATAAATATGAGACCATTGATATATTTAAAATTTATAAACGTGAAGTTGAAAATCACTTAGGAAAGAAAATTAAAAATTTAAGAAGTAATAGAGGTGGAGAATACTTCTCCAGTGATTTTAATTTGTTTTGTGAACAATGTGGCATTATTCATCAATGGCCTGCACCTAAGACACCTGAACAAGATTGTTTGGCTGAGAGGAAAAATAGGACCTTAGTTGAAATGAATAATGCTATGCTTAAATATGCTAAGTTGTCATTTAACTTGTGGGGTGAAGCTTTATGAAGTACATGTGGAATATTAAATAGGATTCCATCAAAACATACCAAAGTTTCTCCTTATGAATTATGGAAATGGAGAAAATCAAACATTGGATACTTCAAAGTGTGGGGGTGTCTTACGTATTGCAAGAACATGAATCATAATCGGATCAAGTTGGGTCCAAAAGGCATTAAATGTGCTTTTGTAGGATATGCCAACAATAGCAAATCTTACAGGTTATTGAACTTGGAAACAAACGTGATTATCGAATCAAGTGATATGGAGTTCTTTGTGATTATCAAATCAAGTGATATGTGATTATCTACGAATAATGAATTGATGGAAATTTATAAAAATATCCCTAGCTCAAGTGGAACATAAAATGAAACATTTTCTAAAGATGTTAATGAGTTTAGTGAACTAGGAAGAAGCAAAAGAACTTGGATTGTGAAGTCATTGGGATCGGATGAAATTGATTCTCAACTTATTTCCTTTTACTTGGTAGAAGGAAATGAGGTGAATGTTGTAAGAACAATTCCCTTTGTTCTACAAGTTGAAAGCAACCCTAAAACATATAAAGAAGTTATGGCTTCACATGATAGCATCTTTTGGAAAGATGCCATTAAGGACAAAATTGATTCGATAATGTTAAATAATACTTGGGAGTTTGTCGATTTGCCACCCGGGTCCAAACCTATTGGATGTAAATGAGTGTTTAGGAGAAAGTATAACGCTGATGATTCTCTTCATACCTTTATAACTAGATTGGTAGCAAAATGTTATTGACAAAATGAAGGAATCGATTATTTTGATATTTATGCACCGGTAGCTAGAATAACATCAATTAGGATATTATTTGCTCTCACTTCTATATATGACTTGCATATTCATCAAATGGATGTCAAGACGACATTCTTGAATGAAGATCTTAATGAGGAGGTCTATACGGAACAACCCGAAGGGTTTGTTCTACTAGAAAATGAACATAAGATGTGCAAGTTAGTGAAACCATTATATGATTTGAAGTAGACACCTAAAAAATGGCATAAAAAATTTAACTTAACTGTTATATCTTTTGGTTTTAAACATAATAGTGTAAATAAATGTCTATATTCTAAACTATGTGATTTTTATCTGTTTATATGTTGACGACATGTTAATTATGAGTAATCACATGAACGATATAAAAGACAGTCTTAAACATAATAGTGTAAATAAATGTCTATATTCTAAATTATGTGATTTTTATTTGTTTATATATTGACGACATATTGATTATGAGTAATCACATGAACGGTATAAAAGAAAGGAAGAGATTTCTATATTTCACATTCAAGATTAAGGATCTTGGACAAGTGGATACCAATTTGGGTATCAAAGTCTCTAAGACTAGTGGGAGTTATTATCTAAGTCAATCACATTATATTGAGAATGTGATTAACAACTTCAAGCATTTGAACATAAAAGAATATAGTGCCCCAATTGATCCAAGTTTGAAACTAATAAAGAATGATGGAAGGGTTATTGCTCAATTGGAGTATGCAAGTGTTATTGGTAGTCTTATGTATGCAGTTCAATGTACAAGACCGGACATAGCCTATGCAATAAGTAAACTTAGTAGGTTTACTAGCAATCCGAGCAATGATAATTGGAAGGCCATTGAAAGAGTTCTTGGATACTTAAAGAGAACCAAGAACTTGGGTCTTCAATATACAAAATTCCTGGCTGTGTTAAGAGGATTTACTGATGTAAGTTGGATATCTAGTATGAGTGAAAGTAAATCTACTTCAGGTTTGGCGTTTACACTTGGAAGAGGGGCTATTTCTTGGAAATCAAAGAAATAGACATGTATAACACACTCAACTATGGAATCCGAATTTGTTGTACTATCGAAAATCGAGAAGGAGGCTGAGTGACTTAAGGATCTCCTATATGAGATACCTTTGAGACCGAAGATAACATCTTCTATATTTATCATGTGCCACAGTCAAACCACGTTAGCAAAAGCATATAATGAAGTATATAGTGGAAAGTCTAGACATATGAGTCTAAGACACGACCACATAAGGAAATTAATCAAAAGTGGAATAATTTCCCTAAGTTATGTAAAGTCAATTGAGAACTTGGCAGATCCTCTAACTAAACCTCTAAATAGAGATTTAGTAAATTCTACTTCGAGTAGGATGGGATTGAAACTCTTAAACTAAAAATTTCCACCAATGATGACAATCCTACATGTCATTACTCAAAAGGTAATCCACGAGTTTAAAGAGTAATAACAAGTCATTCGATATGTGGATAGTTTTAGCATTATTGATATCCGATAACCCTATCCTAGTTATAATAATGCTGGTTGTTACTGAAGTGAGGGATGAGTATTAAACTCTTAATGAAGTTCAGTACTCAATACAAGTATCTTTAAAAGTAACAAAAATACCGAAAGAACTTCACCTAAATAAATTTCGAGGTGGTGCCGCCTCAATAGAGAGTTGGAGTTTCTCTCTTAAAAGTTTATTGAAAAGGATGAACGCAATGCCATAATAGCGCTAAGTGTGTTTGAGAAACTTGAGGACATGTGATACTTGTGTGTGTGTTCTTACTAGTATTGTCATATGGAATCATTGGTTCAAAGCTACCATGCTACCTGTAATTTCAACTTCGCCTTGTTTGAATTACATTATGGTTAGATTCAAATCGAAAGATATTTAGTCCTTATGCATAAGTATCGTATATTTTGAATAAGAGATTTTATTGAATTTTGAACAAATGGGGAATTGTTAAGAAATTGTGTTCAAAATCAATAAATGTGTATGGAATGATAAAAATGAGAAACAGGCAAATTGGGAAAATTTGTGGCCCATGCGACTGTATCACATGGTCATCGTCAAGGATTTCAAGTCCTTGTTTTGGCTCCTCTATGCGGCCGCATAGAGCAATATTTTTGGCCGTTGGAGGTCGATTTTGACCGTTTAATTTTTGAATTTAGTGGCTTTTCACTTGTTATTTGACACTATTTCATTTCTTTCATTTTTTTTTTTAATCAAGGCCTATATATAGGATATCCATGTTCAAGATTAAGTACATGAAAAAATACTTGAGATCCATATATCATTTCAACATCAAAGATCAAAATCTGTTTTTTTTTATCATATTCATAAATTTCTTTAGTGTTCTCAAGTTTTGATGAATTACACTTAGTGCTTGAGTGTTAATTCATTACAAGACTTGTTCAATCCTTCAAACCATTTGCTGGAATTCCTTCAAGCATCTTTGCAATCCGTAGAACGGGCAAATATAGTTTGAGGATAGCGATCACGCATTCAAACCTTTCATTTTGTTCGGGTGTTTTGTTCGTGGTTCGTTGTAGATTGTTGCTGATTTTGGTGTGTTTCTTTTCCAACTATGGTAGGAACTTTAACATGCATAGCAGACAACTTTATGTACTTGGCACATATCGTTTTGGGACAAGTCGACGAAGTAAAATTCTCTTCTAGATTTATAGGATTACTTAGCTAACACAAAAGGCAAAAGCATAATTTGAGCATAAGCAAGAATATGGGGCCTATGCGTGTCATTGATTTACAAATTTAAGCTTACTTCTCAAGTTTGTGCAATGCACATTACAGTCCAGAAATTAAAACAAGTGAAAGCAAAGCAATCAGAGAAATCTGCATTTTTCAAACCGACATAGCCTGTTTTTCCTGCATTTCCAAGCAAACTTTCAGCTGAAATAGGAACTCTCTCTCTTTTTCTCACATAAAACAAATACTAACAAGATTGATTCATTGTTCTAACTAAAATTGTGACTTCTTACCAGTATTGAACCATCATATTTTTTTTAGCTAAAAGATCAACTAAAATGGCACCTCACCTAACATTTTCTTCCCGTCCTAGCCATAAAATCCCCCTCAGTGTTCCAATACATCATTCTTTGTACATCGTTGTTGTGACTCACGTCTCCATAATTCAAGTCAATCTCCTTCCCGGAATGGACCACTTCGCTTTCTCTATGTTACTTCTTGTACTTCTCTTTTACTGCACCAAAACCTTAGCTCAATCACCAGCTCAGGCCCCGGCCCCGGCCCCGGCCGGTCCAACCAACATAACCAAAATCCTCGAAAAGGCCGGCCAGTTCACCATGTTCATCCGGCTTCTATCAATTACTCAAGTAGGAGACCAGATAAATACACAACTCAACAATTCAAACCAGGGCTTAACAGTATTTGTGCCGACTGATAATGCCTTTTCTAGCCTCAAATCCGGCACTCTAAATTCCCTAAGTGATCAGCAGAAGGTTGCATTGGTGCAATTTCATGTACTGCCCACTTTTCTCTCCATGTCACAGTTCCAAACTGCGAGCAATCCATTGAGGACTCAGGCCGGAAACAATGATAATGGGCAGTTTCCTCTAAATGTGACCACCTCGGGCAACCAGGTGAATGTTTCGACCGGCGTGGACGATGCCACGGTGGCTAACACAATATACACAGACAACCAGCTAGCAGTATATCAAGTGGACAAGGTTCTTCTTCCTTTGAGCATTTTTGGTTCACCTGCACCAGTCCCCGCCCCATCGGCACTAGCCAAGAAGAAGTCACCGGCTGCTGATGCCCCGGTATCTGGAAGTGATAATGTTCCGGCAGATGACTCGGGGACTATTGGCCTTGCCATGCATGGCATGCTGATGGTGATGCCCCTTGGAATTGGTGTCCTAGCAGCACGTTGGTTGTGATAATGGAGATGGATATCTGCGCAACATGGATTCCGAGATATATCCCTAGAGATCATGTAGTATAATTTGCCCATTTCATTTACATTTTTATTCAATATTTTTTATCCTTGGGCCTCTATTTTCTCCCATTTGAGTAACTTGAGATTTTGTAATCTATATATATATATATTAATTTGTGTGACATAGGTAATGTTTCGTTTGTTTTTGTACATTTTATATTCTCCCAGTCATTAATTAATATTTTTCCTCTTATGAATAATAAATTGGTGAGAACCTATTCAAAACTCCTATAATTTCACTAATCTTTCAGTAAAAAAAAAAAAAAAAAAAAAAAAGCTACCCAAGAAAATCACACAATTTTCCTTTAATCAACATTACTTGTACGCGTTGAGATGTGACATCCAAGTTTGATTGAATAAACAAGACATTACTCTATGCAAATAACATAGACGTGCTTCCCGAAGATTGGAACAAGACATTACTTGATGCAAACAACATAGACGTTCTTCCTGAAGATTTGATCGTATATGTCAATCAACATCTCCTATGTCTTCAGTATTCAACAATTTGTTAATAAGTTGTACGCCCTCGCTTTTGAGTCATTACTCAACAAGCCCGTTAAGGAACTATAGCTTAGGCATTTGTGCTAAACACTTGATGGTTACGACCGGTGTAGAAGCCACATTGTGGAGAAACAAGTGACATGTGGGGCCACTGAACAGCATACAATTTTTTATTTTTCTTAAAATTTAGATTTTTTATTCTCCCCCTCTCTTGAGTGTTGTGCACGACTTTTTCTTAAATGTTCAAATTTGATATCATCACTCAATTTATCATTCCTCTGCAATGCCTAAAGTTTGTCAATTCTACCAAAATATAACTTCCCCGCTGCTTAGCTCGTCAGTGTCGATGTTGGAACTAATTTTTAGCCACCACACCATCTCTAATTTTTTTTTTTTTTGGTACGGAACCGTCAACAAGAACAAGATGCGATAATTATAATAGAAAGTCAGGAATAAGAATAAAATAGTAAAAAATTGAGAATATAAGTATGATAATGAACAAATGTTAGGAAATATAATGGTGCAAAAACTATTGGAGAGATGATGAATATGAAGTGTTCCACGAACAGGCCTAGAGTTAAGTAATCCGTTAGAAATTGAGTCAGTTGTTAAGAACTATCTATAGCTCTGATACCATTTATTAGGAATTAAAAACGAGAAATAATAAAGCAATATATAAAAGCGATGATTACAAAAACACAAGATTTACGTAAATCCCAAAAAGAGAAAAATCACGAATAGAAACGAAGAATTTAATATATCAAAAATAAGGACTACAATGTATTTGATCTCAACTAACGGTTGGATAATCAAAATATATATTGTACACCATATATATATATATATATAATACTAAAAATTACTACCACATTAAGGGAATATAATACAAATAAGAGTCTAACATAAGGTGAACTCCTATTATACCAATAACGAAGTATTTGAGTAGAAATAGGAATTCAAAACACTGTTTGACTCCTTGTAGTCTTCTATTTCTTTAAAACTTCTTCAAATCAAACAACTAACTCCAAATATACATCCAAAATAGAATTCGGGTCATTCTCTAATTCTAATTAATTTAACATTGACACGAATTCCATTGCAACGAACAAAACTTCAAAAAATTCTCCAACTGAAAACAAATTCCACTGCAAAGAATAAAACTTAACTTTTTAACTCCAACAAAATTCTCCAAACAAATTACTCTACCTCTTCCACAAAATCCCTAGCGAATGGCAAACTCAACAAATATGAACTAAATTTGAACATTACTCACGAGTAGAATTAATTACCTTTGGCACCAAACTTGCTCGGATCACCACAAACAATAAAACCATCAAGTTCCCAGCTAACCCCATCTAAGTAAGAATCCAAACACTGCTCATTTGTAGTATTACCTTAGGTGCCAAATTTGCTCGAATCATGAGCAACAAAAAATTACAAATGATTTAATAATCACCAAACGGGGTAGAAACAAGCCCTTTATCAGAATCATCACAAATAATTCTTTAATAGCCTTGGCTAAGATTTTCAACTACATTCAAAGCATAAATAGCTAAATCGGCATCCCTGTACCTACGTGGATCCTAATAATGCAAACGAGTTTATCTTTAGCAATTGAATACAATGATACCGCTGATAATGATAATAGCAAAGCGAAATTATCCATAACTTCTGAACTCAACTGAGATGTATTCATTAATATGAACCCTTAACCAAACTCCAATGATACTGAACCAAACTCAAAATCCACCTGAATTTCTAATTTTTGCTGATTGATCTTAAAAGATTATGTAGAACCTTACAAGACATATAATTTGAACATTCTATGTCTTTTTCAATTCGTACGTTGCTTCTCCTCTAATGTTCAAAAAAAAAAAAAAATGCTATAACAAAAAATTTGTTGCGATCCAAAAACGAAATGTCAAACTTCAACAATTTATTATAAAAAAAGGTGAAGAATTTTAAAACTTGAGTAACATGAAAAACATGTCAAAAGCTCTCCAGTGCTTAAACATTCAACACAAAATTGGAATATAGTTGACCATTGGTATAATCAATCTTGAAATCTCAATTAATCCAAATTTTTCCAATTTGGTTTTGATCCACCACAAGTATAATTATTTACCAAAAGCAGTTAAAACAAAAGGATATGTAAAGGTGAAAAAATATTCATTCTATAATTAATCCCCTTGAAAAATGTAAAATGTTTCTGTCTACCAAATAGCAAGCGTGAAGCTGGATGGTGTCTGTGTGCCTCGTGACGGCGTGAGTCGGGCGGCAACAGTGTTGCTACAGGAGAAAAGGAAGCCAGGAGGTAGAACATAAAATATAGAGTTTGGCTTTCTCGTGTTTTTGAAAATGTGAGCATATAGGATTTGTCTTCTATGAGCTATTGAATTTTATTTCCTTTGCAATTCTTAATGGGACAATTGTTTTTTTAAATAAAAAAAGGAAAAAAAAAAATGGCCCAAAAACACTATTTCTTCTTCCATGTAGTGTCTGTAATTGAGTAGGGGTGGTGGCAACCGAGCGGAGCAGCTCGTTGGCTCGACAAAAACGAGTCTGAGCACGAGTCCAAGTAGGCCGGCTTGCTAGACAAGCCGAACATGTTTTTTTGCGAGCC
The DNA here is from genome assembly GCA_019097785.1 of Fraxinus excelsior. Classification (NCBI taxonomy): domain Eukaryota; kingdom Viridiplantae; phylum Streptophyta; class Magnoliopsida; order Lamiales; family Oleaceae; genus Fraxinus; species Fraxinus excelsior. Next base: position 6,520,233 of record CM032645.1, on the reverse strand, counting down.
ACGAGCCGCTTGACTCATATAAATTTAAAAAATAAATTAAAATCAGTGAGTAGAACGGTCACTGAATTTTCAGTGACCGTTTCAGTTATTTTTTTTTCATTTCATATTTCTTTACCTATAAATACTTATCCATTACAACATTTTTTTTCAACCAAATTTACTATCAATATCTCATTTTCTACTATATTCTCTACAATTTATTTACAAATCATTATCGCCATTCTATATAATCTATATTATATACTTTTCTACATTTTATTTTTACATTGTCAAGTTATAATCTTGATTTTACAATTTATTTTCTACACTACTACATAAACTTCATTCACTTCTAAATTCTACTTCAAATTTTCAACATTTAATTTCAATTATTCACAAATGGATCCACGATCGTTTGTTGAAAATTTGTTCGGTGTTGGAGGCGAAACACCTGCCCAAAGCTAATTTGGGAATGAATTCGTCGGTTTAAATGAATTACCCATTCCAAAGAATATTCAAGATTTCGACATTCATGAAGTTAGTCATCCATTGATTTGGATGACGTTGATGCTAGTCACCCAATTGATTTGGAAGCAGATGAAGAACTTACAGTAGATATTCCTAATGCAAGAGGGAAGAGAAAGGCGAAGAAACAGACAAAATATTGAGACCATTTTAAATTGATTCAAACTGGTCGTGTTATCGATGGAGTTCCAGAAATCAAGGCAGTATGTAAATATTGTTAACAATGATTGGCATGACAAAAAGACAATGGAACCGCCCACCTCAACCGTCACTACAAAACATGTGTGGCCAAACATGAACTTCTTCCAGCTAGTCAAACACAACTACAGTTTGGTAGTCCAGACGTCAGAGCTACTACTACGTCACTTTCTACGTGGATATATTAAGAAGAGAAAGTTTGAAAGGGAATGGTGAAGTTCGTTGTTGCGACGGAGTTGCCACTAACAATAGCGGACAACCAATATTTCGTTTCTTACGTCAAATAATATCTTCAACCAATGTACGTTGGGGTAAGTCGAAATACTCTTCGTTCTGATACAATTGAGTACTACAACCCGATTTTGGTGGTTATTTATTTCGTATTCGATGTGTATGTGTTTGTCATATTTTTAATTTTATAGTACAAAACGGTTTAAAACATGTTAAAGATGAAATTCAAAAAATTAGGAATGCACTAGTCTATATCATGATTGCACCTGGTAGAAACAAACATTTGAGGAATTTTGTGACGAATCTGGGATGCCGCATACAAAAACTTTTATTAGTGACGTATGATATTGATGGAACTCCACATACTTCTTATTAAAATCATGTGAATGTTTCGAACATTTAATTACTGAATTTTATAACAATGGGCGTATGAGAGACGACGACTATACTATTGTAACTGAGCACGATTGGCAATTAGTTTTCAAAATTAAAAGATTTTTGACAAGTTTTTATGATTCTACAAATATTTTGTCTAGTGTTTATTATCCTACTAATTACTTGGTCCTTGAACGTCTGTATATAATTGTTAGGGCATTTCATATATTTAAAGATGACCCCGATTTTAGTTCAATTATATTTTCGATGGAATCAAAATTTAGAAAATGTTAGGAAGACTTGTCCATGTTATTTCTGTTAGCATGTGTTATGGACTATTCATATAATTTATCGAGTACTAAATTTGCTATTGATCAAATTTCAAATGTTTTAACTTTTGGCGTACCTATTACTTATAGGAATTTGGAACAAACTTTATGTGAAATGTATGAAGTATATGCTACACGAATATGTACATATATTACTCGTGTACTCTTCGACCCTACAACTTCTCCTCCCACTAATATATGAGATAACGACGCTGAAATTTTAAATTTATTCCAAGACATGAACTTATATAGATATGATCCAACTTCAACTACATATGCATTTAGTTCATCTAGTAATAGTAATTTGTCTTCCACTGCATGTACTAGTAGTAGTCAAAATGTGTTGCTTGCTGGATTAATTGATTACTTTAATTTGAAAATGCCTAGTAACAATGCAATTAGGAAAAATTAAGAAGAAATAATTGATTTCTGGTGAAGGTATGAACTTCAATGACCAGTAATTTCTACAATGACAAAAGATCTACTAACACCTCTGGTTAGCATTATAGTTTCGGAGTCTGCTTTTAGTGCAGGGAAGAGTGTTCTCTTCGAGGTCATGAGTCGATTAAAAGAATATATTTTGGAAGCATTAATATATGTGAATGACTGTGAAGACGCTCATTATTGATTGCAAGATAAATATGCTGAAATTGCATATAGTATATTAAGTGATATTTAATTTAACCATATTTTGATTCATCACAAAATTTTATTTTATATCTTTATAATTTTTAAAAAATATTGTACACGTAACAAGTTGTTCGTGTACAATTTTTAACTCCACTTACTCGAAAATCGATATTGAAGTAACAAGTTCCAAGCCTGAATAAAAGAGAAGGGTTTATCTTTTTTTTTTTTTTTTTTTAAATTTTAAAAAATAAAAATATTTTGGACAATGTATATTTAAAAAAAAATGTATAGGAAATGTGTGTGTGTATATATATATAGTGAGCTGAGCCGAGCCCATTTTGGGCGAGCTCACCCAAAATGGGACGAGCCTTGTCCATGACGAGGCACGAGCTCGGCTCGGCCCATTACAACCCCTAGAAGGGGACTACGCTTGTAAATTCCAGCGGATCCAACACACACGGCAGCGCTCCCTCATCAGGTGCTAGATCTGTCATTGCATGGAGGTAGAATGGCATGGAATTATGTGAAGTAACAAGTATTTATATATCACATAGATAAGGATTGTTAAAAAATTAGATTTTTAGAAGATTTTAATAAAAAATGATGAAATATGTGGTTAAAAAATTAATAAAGATGAATTCTATAAAATGTATAATTTAAATTAATTGTTAATTTTATCTATTTAAGTTTTTATTTTTTATTTATTTTTTCAACTAAACCAATCAGATGACATAGAGAAATTAGAGGGTGAGGGAGAGAATTTTTAGAGAAACGTGCGTGTCTCGTGGGCTACTCGACATGTCAAGTGGTACCAGTCATTTCTTGTCTTTTTTTATGAACTTTTGCATATGTAATAATGCAGCATTGATAACTACAAGTATACAGGCACAAGCTATTTGTATAACTTGTAAAGTACATATTTATAGTAACACAAATAGTCAATATTTGAACTATACAAATTTTAATTGTTTGTAAATACTAACTACTGATGGCAATATTTAATATTGATTCTAGAATTTATGTTATGTATAGCGATCATTGAGTATTATTTTACTTCTTTTCATGATCCATAACGAACCCATTTGCAGAGTAATCAAGAATTATATATTTAAATCGTGGATGAACTATTTTACGCAAGTGTGTTCATAAATAATTTTTCAATCTTTAAATATACAAGGCCTCTTTTTGTATTTGGCGAAGACCCTAACAGACCTTTCGATGCATGAACATGAATGACATATATTCTTTTTTTTTTTTTTAATAAAAAATAAAATAAAATAAATATGACAGTATAATGGACCCACACATGACACAACATTCACCTAATCTCCCTCTGAATCTAACCTCCTCTCAACCCTTCACGAGACGGCATCGTATAGATATACAAAAATTCACTACTCTCTTTCTCTCTCTTGTTTCTCTCTCATCACGGTCCAAAAATAATAATGGTATAATCATTCTCACCGGATCTACTGCTGTAAAGACAATTCACTTTTTATTTCACAACTTTTTGTGACCTAAGTTGATTCTGCCTTTTACTTTCACATTTTATTGTCCTCTCGATTCTTGAGCTCTTTTGCTGCTAGCTGCAGTAAAAATGGCTTTTGGGAACTACGGAATCAAGAGAATTGTGCCAGATTGTTTGCCACAAGAATGTGTGGCATTTTGTGATTCGATGAAAATTGTGATGTTCAATGATAGAACGTCCTATAATATTGTGTCAACTATTATGCTACTATAACATTATCGAATAGCCTTTGAGAAATATGAGAAAAAAAACTTTGTTGGCTAGAAATTATTAATAAATAAGTTTGATTATTTATAAATAATTTATGAAATCTTGTCAAAATAATGTTAAAAATTTGATATTCTAAAATTGTAACGACAACCATGTGTCAATCTAACATGGTCAATAAATCTAAACTTATTTAGTTGTTTGTAGAAGAGTCACAATAATAGCTGAGATAACAACTAAATTGTATCACCTAAGCAATAGTTTGAAATTATACGAACGGTCGGTTTTTTTTCTTTGCAAATAGTTTTCGTATGACTTGTAATTATTTGATATTGTGAAGAGTAATACTATGTAGTACGAGTGATGCTTAATTCTAGTCTAAATGACATTAGAGCCACTAGCATATTGTTAAATGAATAAAAATACATCACAATTTTATTGGACAATGTGGTAGTGATCCATAAATTGATGTTAAGCATTAGTTGTACTACATAACATTATTTCATTATGAATTCCATTTTAAATATAAGTTAGCAATTGTATGTTAAGGGATATATATCGCACATCGATAAATGATGTTGACACAGACCAATTAATAAAAATATTGAGTTACTTTTCTTAATAAAGTTGATCTTTTATGATGGGCACCAAAATCTTAACATGATATCAGAGTCCATTATGCTTCAACGAGCGATTCGATCCCGTTAAAACTCTAAAATGAGCATGTGAATTTCAAAATTGGTCTGCTCAAATGAGCCACTATTTTGCGGGGACGTGTTAAAAGATATATATCCCACATTGATAAATGATGTCGACACATACCAATTAATAAAGATTTTGGGCTACTCCTTTTCATAAGGTTGACCTTTTAAGATGGACCCCCAAATCTTAACAGTGTACACGCTAATAATAGGGCTGGATTTAGTTATACTGTTATGAAAACGATTTGGTTATAACCTAAAAATTATATATATTAAAGACGGATGAAAGTTGCGCCACAAATTTTTTTAATGTTTAGAACTTTTGTCTCGAAAGTCTCTCAATGTCCATTTTTCAACGAAACAAAATAATTTAACTTTTTTACAACAAACTTTTATCATTAAATGTGGTTTTTTTTAATTGCGATTTTCATCTCTTAGTTTAATGAATTTATTACTTTTTTTCTTCAATCTGTAATTCATTCCCATTCTAATAATTTAAAATTTCACCCTTTATCTTTTTCGACTCAAATGTTATGAGGTCATTTCAAAAAAAAATGGTTAATTATGCTGGCTAGTGATAAGATGTGCAAATGTTAGAAAGAGAGAGGGGTCCAACTAAAGTCTATGGCTGACCGACTTTGGAGAAGATAAGGAGAGAGAGAGAGAGAGAAGAAATATTCTCTCTTGAGCTAGGTCTCACAGTAGATGTGCATTTTCTGCTAAGATTCAACATGCAACAAAGCAAATCTTCACCTGTACTGATGTAATCAAGTTTGGTGTTCCATTTTTATTTTGTTTCCAGTGAAGTTACAAGAGTTTTTTAAGGATTTAACTATTTTCAGTAAATTCTTGTTTCTATCTTCTTGTTGTACATATACACCAGCTGCATCAACTCTTAAATTTTGCTGAGATTTAGTTCAGGTTTCTATAGTCTCACAAAATGATGTCTGATGATGGGATTTCTTCTTCCATTAGAGGTTTCATTCAAGATCCTAACCCAAATCCCAATCCTAACAGTTCTAATTCAAACCAGGCCAAGAGGAAAAGAAATCTTCCAGGAACCCCAGGCAAGAATAGTTAATGATATGACAGTTTTCTGTTTCATTTTTGTGATTTTTTTTTTGGTTGATGTAATTAAGATTTGGTTAATTTACATGTAGATCCAGATGCAGAAGTGATAGCACTGTCCCCAAAGTCTCTGATGGCAACGAACAGATTCTTATGTGAAATTTGCAACAAGGGTTTCCAAAGGGACCAGAATTTGCAGTTACACAGAAGAGGTCATAATCTGCCATGGAAGCTTAAACAAAGAAACAACAAAGAAGTAATCAGAAAGAAGGTTTACATATGCCCTGAAAAAACCTGTGTCCATCATGACCCTTCAAGGGCACTTGGAGATCTTACAGGAATCAAGAAACATTACAGCAGAAAGCATGGAGAAAAAAAATGGAAGTGCGAAAAATGCTCGAAGAAATACGCAGTTCAGTCTGATTGGAAAGCTCATAGTAAGATTTGTGGGACTAGAGAATATAAATGTGACTGTGGAACCCTTTTCTCCAGGTACTTCAATTGAACTTCTTCACCATATATATAAAGTTCTATTTATTACAAAATCATATGTAGTATTCTAAGATTAGTTTGTTGTGACATAAATGCTCGAGATTCATGTGGATTTAATGCAATTCATAAATGTCTGGTAAATTAAACTGAGTTTGCTTTGTATATATCAAACAGAAAGGATAGCTTTATCACACACAGAGCCTTTTGTGATGCATTAGCAGAAGAAAGTGCAAGATTTACTTCAGTTCCTTCTGCAAATTTGAGTTTCAGAAACGAATTGCTTAGTAATATTCAAAATGCTGGTAGCTCGCAGTTTTCTGGTGTGTTTAGGCCAGATCTTACAGGATTGGAACAAGGAAACCAGCTGAATCTGGATTTGCAAAAACCGAGGCTGCCAATTTGGCTAGAAAATGCCAATTCTCATCTGAATTCCATTGGAAATCCAAATGGTTCTAATGCTTTCTTGGGTTCAAGTTCAACAAGCTTGCCTGAATTGGTGCAAATGGCTTCACAGAATCAGTGGTTCAGTAGGGGCCAAGTGTTATCATTTACAGGTGGAAATTCTTCATCTTCTGCATTGAATAGGGTACTGAAAGAGGAAGAAGAAAACAAAGGAAATTTGACTGAAACCATAAATTCATTGTATTACACCAATACCCATAATCAGCCAGAAACAAATCTACCAGCTCCTATGTCTGCTACTGCACTATTGCAGAAAGCAGCCCAAATGGGGTCAACCAGAAGTAGCTCTGCCATTTTTGGTACTGATTTTGGGCTAATGAGCTCATCTTTTTCTAGTCTTTGCAACTTCAATTCTTTGAACCAAAGCAGAAATGAAGTTCAGAATCTTGAAAAAGCTGAGAATTTGAATGGATTAATGGTTTCCACGTGTGCTTCAACAATGTCTACTAATCACGGAGGTGGTTTGTTCCTTGGTGATATACCCGCTAGCCCAATAATGGGCAGTTCAAGAAATTCAGACCCTGCAATGATGATGTCAAAGATTACTGGGAATCAAAACCAATCAACTGGAAGTGAAGCTACAAACAGTCTCACTAGAGATTTTCTTGGAGTCGAAGAAAGTGAACATCGACAATTCTTGCAACAGAATGAGTTATCAAAGTTTGCTTTAATGGGTTCTGCAATGGACTTGAGCCATTACAGCAAAAATCACTGAGGTCTCCTAAAATGGTAACTACGCAAATTTTACAGAGAAGATGAGGTAAACCTCCATCTGCGGGACTGCACCTACAAGAGCGAGAAGGAGAAAAGATCTTGTGAACTGTCAGAGGGGGGTGGGGTGGGGTCCATTGCATGTTTAAACTAGACATGAAAAAAATTGACTTGGCAATCACAAGCTAGGCATTCGTATCACTGCATGTAGAAAGTTGCCTGCCTTTTTTTTCTAGGGTTTGATGGTCCACTTCACTGTTAAGCCTGTGATTATTATGCAGTACATTTTTGCTCGTGGAATCTTGAATGAAAGTGAAAAATTCTCCTATTAATTTCAGCCATAAGGAGAAAAGTATAAGCAATAATGATGATGTAGCTAGATTTTTTGTTGTATTCTCTTTTAAGTTAAAAAAGCAAGTCTTTTTTTGCACTCTTAGCATATATTTGCTTCAATTTCTTGGCAGTATTAGGGGGACGCCAGTGATTCCCAACAAAGGATCTTCGTTTACACTTATATGTCACAAATATAAGTAAAAACTTACCTCTCCATCACTTATAGCTCTCGTTTGGTGGGGATTAAAATCAAAAGTTTAATCTAAATCAAAATCAAACAATACATTTCATCAACTTTAAATATACCAAAAATCTGATATTAGTTCCCATTGAACAAGAGCATAAATTAGAATTGCAAGCGCTTGCACCCAAGAAGTGCTATAGATCAATTATGAGACAAAAAAATCTTTTGAAAAATATCTAATGGGTCCGTCCTTTTGTGATGCTCATGAATTCTGCCTTTTTTACTAAATCCCATGTTTTTATTTCATTGACTTATAGTTCGAAAAGGACGATATATTGAGTTGTTAAGTTACAACTTTCTTACAAAATATCGATTTAACATCTCGATTTACATGTAAATGACACCTCTACCATATCTATTCGAAAGTTTGAGATGCTTTTCTTCTCTTCTTGAATAACATATGATAAGTCATAACATCTCCTCGTTGTCTAGAATTCTATACAAATCTCTTGGCTTACAACAATCTCTAGACTTGTAATCCATACGATCCTTGCTGCATAGAATTCAATTCAAATCTCTTGGCTTCCAAATCATCCAATCTCTCGACTTGTAGTCCACAATTCATATTTCATGTTAAAATCATATCTGGTATTGTTAATTGACATATCCAACAACAATTAAAAATAAAACAATAAAGAAAGCATATAAGAGTTTGGACTATTTTTCTTAAGAAGATTTATATTTTAAGATGAAATTCCAACTCTGCATAAGGTTCAATTGGCTCAAATGAAAAAAAAATGATCTATTTAAAAAGCTTAAATGAACAATCAAATTCCATCAAACGAGTAAATATCTTATAGTCATGTTAAGGATAATATGAATATCCCACATTGATTAATCAAGGTAACTTTCTTGAACATTTGAAGTTTCTAGTTGATCACAATGAAGGGATTAAGGCTGCCACTTTGAAAAATGCTCCAAAAAATCACAAACTAACATCACCAAAAATTCAAAAGATTATTGTAAGTGCTGCAACTGTTAGACGATTGATGTTATCATCAAAGTCCAAAGATATTGATGATACATTCTTTTCAATTTTAGTTGATGAATTTCAAGATATTTCAGTGAAAGAGCAAATGTCTATTGTTTTACGTTATGTGGATAAGGTGGGACATGTGGTTGAACGTATTATTGGGATTGAACATGTTTCTAGTACTACAACTCTATCACTCAAAGCGGTTATAGATAAATTATTTTCAAGATATCGGTTGAGTATATCTAGATTGAGAAATCAATGTTATAATGAGGCGAGTAATATGTAAGGTGAGTTCAATGGTCTTAAAACACTTATTTTGAAAGAGAATTCAAGTGTCTTTTATATTCATTGTTTTGCTCATCAACTTCAATTAGCTATTGTAGTCATAACAAATAAGCACAAGAAAGTCTAGTTACTCTTTAATTTGGTTTCTAGCTAGGTGAATATTGTTGGAGCTTCTTCTAAGTGTTGTGATATTTTTCAAAAGAAACAAGAAGTCATAATTTCTGAAGCACACATTAACGGTGAAATTTCAAGTGGACGGGGTCTTAATCAACAAAGTACTCTTGTGCGTTTTGGTGAGACACGTTGGGGATCACATTATCGTACTTTGATTAATTTGATTTTGATGTTCTCACCTATAATTGATGTCACTGAAATGATTTCAATTGATAAATCAACACATGAATAAAGATGCGAGGCTGATAATTTATTGGACTCAATGCAGTCCTTTGAGTTTGTGTTTAATCTACATCTCATGAGAACCATCTTAGGTATTTCAAATGAATTGTCCAAGGCATTATAATGAAAAGATAGGGATATTATAAATGACATGAGTTTAGTGACAATATGCAAATAGAGACTCCAAGAGATGACGGACAATGAGTGAGATTCTTTTTTGGATGAAGTCATCTCTTTTTGTCAAAAGCATAATATTGATGTTCTTGATATGGATAGTGTGTTTGTACGCCTAGGTCGCTCACGTCGTAATACTGAAGAAATGACAAATTTTCATCACTTCCGTGTGGATTTATATTGTTTTGTCATTGATATGTAACTTCAAGAATTGAATGATCATTTTTCTGAGGTAAGTATATAGTTACTCCTTTGTTTATCATGTTTGTGCTCTGATGATTCATTCTCTGCTTTTGACAATGATAAATTAATTTGTCTTACTAAGTATTATTCTAAAGATTTTTCAAAAGTACAACTCATGGAACTTGATGATCAATCTCGAAACTACATTGTTGATATGTGCTCTAACAATGAGTTTGGAGAATTGAAGGGACTTAGTGAACTTGCACTGAAGCTGGTTGTGACAAAAAAAATAAAGTGTATCTGTTAGTTTACATGCTTGTGACTTTAGGATTAACTCTTCTGGTTGCTACTGCTACAGTTGAAATAGTATTTTTTGCTATGAATATTGTAAACAATCGATTGCAAAATCAAATTGGAGACCAATGGATGAATGATAGTTTAGTTGTGTACGTTGGAAAAGATATATTTAATGAAATTACTAACAAAACTATTATATGGCGTTTTCAAAATATGAGAAGCCGTAAGGAACCATTGTAAACATTTTGAATATTATCTTTATTGTTTAAAATTATTTTTTATGTAATTCTGTCTCGTCCTCCCGAACAATAATCATGGGTCCACCCCTTATAATATCCCACGTTGATTAAAGATAAAATAAATAAATAACATATAATCTTTCAAGCTATTGCTCTGCTTTTAACCATGTTGAATTTTTAAAATAGAACATCAACCCTTAATAAATAAAGTGAAGCATATTTTAGTCAACTACTTTTGGATTTAAGCATTCAGATCTTACCATTTGAAAGACATAGATTCTTTGTTTTAGTCACCTCGATCCTTGAAGAATGTTGACACACCTTAATTAAAAGATTCTCTCCTAAATTTTCTAAACCCTACTCTAGGGAAAGTCAATATGTACGTATTCTTATAAAAATTATTTTTAATTTCAAGGTTGCTATGTGATTCTCGTCTATGTAAAAAGTTATGTTGGACTTTTGTTCCTAACAAATTGAAATGAAATGAATTAGTAATCATGCTACACTAAATTAGCTTTCCTACCACCAAAAAAGGAAAGAAAGTCAAAATAATATTTTATTGAAAGAACGTGATTAAAAATAAATTTGATTAAATTGGGCGACATGCGACTTAACCTCAATTAGGCAAAGTCTATAAATCTATAACATATGTAAAAGTGAATGCGTAATTATATTACCACCACAAAAATTATTAGGCGCATTACTACAAATTTTAATTTTTTTCTTATTTACTCAAATAACCTGAAGTAAAATTACATAATTAAGGTTAATATACTTTTAATTATTCACGACACATTATTATTACACCACTTCCTTGGTTATTCATTTCAATTTCATACCAGTAGTAGTACTGTATATTTTGGCTTTACTTTTCTTGGCAGGGCTTGGGGTCTCCATTTAACGTGGTTTAAAATTTATTATTTCTAATTTGCATGAATATTAATTACAGTTTTCATCATATGAAAAAGAACATTTAAATTAAGATTTGCTTTAAAATGTATTATTGGAGTGTGAATCACTATTCTGCTGCATCAATTTGGTATTAGAGTGCAATCATATTACTAATAAAAACATGTGGCATGTGGGTGTTCTTGAAATAGTGAAAATCATGTGACGCATGAGTTATAACAACTACACCGAAAATCATGTTGGCAGTTTGCACAGCAGATAGAGATAGAACAACTACATCGACAAACAGAAGTGTTGAAACATCTAATGGACAATTTTCTATCACGATGGTTTGAAAATCGCATCCGGTTAGCTTTTCACGAGTCTACCTCCTTTGTTGATTATGTCCATCCCAATCTAATATATTTTAGTTTGGGTGAGGATTCGAACGAGGATTATGTTGGTCCACCTATATTTGATTTGAGACAAGAGGGTAGTGACAGTAACGACAACATCCCTATTTATTATGAGGGGTTCGATCAATAATTTTCGGATATGGGTCATAAGTCATAACCATTATGCTAACGCGCAATTTTCAACTGAGGAGAGGTCCAGAGAATTTCAAGTAAATCTCGGATTTATCAATAATGACCATAATTATCTTAGATATGTGTCAAGTATTAATCACATCAATGACAGTAGAAATAAAGAGATTTGGCCAGAAAATAGATCCGGAAAATTAAAAATTGGAGCTAACTCGTTGAGCATTCTGCTCGTCAACAACTACCTTCAAGGCAATTTTCACTCCATGTAGACTTGTCATTTCTATTAGACAAGTGTTCCAGTACTAGATACCGTATTTATACATTGGATACTAGATTTATAGTTTTTACTGTATTTACAACATATCAGATTGACACATATTGTATATGCAGTGAATTTAAACATTGGATTTCCACGTACCCCTTTTGCATATAACTTTGAATATAACAAATTCAATTATATAGAACATATTCAATGATTTGTTAATTACATTAATACGTAACAAGTAATTTAAAGAGAACTGCAAAATATCAATATGGAAAAAACAAGTAACAAACAAGTAATTGAAAAACGAATTAAACGGTAAAATTTTTTAATTCGAGGCCCGTGTTACACACAGTTTCCTTAAAACAGATTCGTCATCTCACCGTCAGTGCTTGATGTTTAAATCGAGCGTTCGTTTATCAAGATACAACAGTAAACTAGTAGAATTTGAGCACTACAGATAATATTTCGACAAACTGATTTAGTGTCTGAACAATACCATCACCAAGATTCAAACATAAATTAAAATGTATGCATATAGAATTTGAACTGTATTTTCAGATGAATTCATGTGTGCAGAACAGTGGAAAAACGAGACATATAAAGACGAGTAACAAACAAGTAATTGAAAAACGAATTAAACGGTAAAAATTTTTAATCTGAGGCCCGTGTTACACATAGTTTCCTTAAAACAGATTCGCCATCTCACCGTCAGCGCTTGATGTTTAAATCGAGCGTCCGTTTATCAAGATACAACAGTAAACTAGTAGATTTTGAGCACTGTAGATAATATTTAGACAAACTGATTTAGTGTCTGAACAATACCACCACCAAGATTCAAACATAAATTAAAATGTATGCAGACAGAATTTGAATTGTATTTTCAGATGAATTCATGTGTGCAGAAAAGTGGAAAAACGAGACATATAAAGACTTAGCTCTTGAGAGTGTAATTTGTCCATTCATTTAATGATAATTACCACATGAGTTTCAATAGTTTCAAAAAATGAAAAGTCAGTTGAGTAAAACAAAAATATAGCAAAACGTGGACACTCCTAAGGGGCCAATTTTGCTCCTTTCGGTCGGACATTCGTGTACACAGGTCGTGCCCTCCGAAGCCTATTTCGGTCTGTGATTTGCACCCCCCTGCGTGCATACGTGGAGAAAGCATCTATTCTACACATGATTACACCCTTCTAAAGTGCAACCATATTTAAAATGATTTTTGTTTTCATTAACTTCCTATGTGGGACAAATATATTTCTAGTTTTCCCACCAACATAAACTCATTTTAATTGAAACACTTTGAACTTCACTTTCTCATTCACTTGAGCTTCAATTTTGGCAAGTAAATACATGATTTCGATGTAATCATGGAAGATAATACAAATCAATCTTGTTCTTCCAAAATAGCCAAACAAGTCCCACTCAAATCTCATGCCAAATTCAGCCGCATACTCATTTTTCCAACAATTTCTTCTATCCAAGGTGATCAGCAGGAATCCTACCCTAAGCCACATTGGATGGGCCACTGGAGTCCAAGGCGATTAGAGCACGAAGCCTGATGTCATGCCAGTTGTATTAAACTTTGAGCTATCTGCGATAGATTGCTCCAACTCAATGGACAAGCCCGTGGAGTTTGCTGCTAACTTGAAGGAAAAGTACAAAGCCACGTACTCGATGTCTATTCATCATTGTGATAAGAGTTAGTTAATTTTGATTCTAATTTTCTCTTCACTCTAGTTGGTTCCTTGATCATTTTATGGTAATTGACTACGAATTTTATCAAATAAAGGACCTAAAGACACAAATCCAAAAAGATCAGAAGTACATTCCCCATGCTATGCACTATTATCTCTACTTAAAAGTCACAATTTCCATAATCAATTATGATATAGAGTTCATACTTAATCTTTGCCACATCTTATTACTCTCTAAATTCCTTTATCTTATCATAGTATGCTGACATACAACGCTATGGTGCCACTTAAAAACTGGTAAAGAAAATTCTATTTTTAAATTGTCTCCATGATATTTCTAAATTATATATCCTGTGGTTCTTATCAGCATATGGTTTAAAGATTCACTCATAGTTACTATTTTAATTATTCTTCAGAGACTGAGTTTGTTAAGCTATCATTAGCAGATAGTTGAGCAATTAAATAAACACAATAAATCATTTCTTCCCTAGGATTCACAATCTTTTTTTGTCAAACAAAACGGCATTTATTTCGATTTTAACTAGGTTTAAGGCATTTCTCTCTCTCTCTAAATCTAAATCTGCAGTCTTCTGCTAAGAGACAACATCGGACATGGGAATTATCAATTGTCCTGCTTAAAAGGCTCTAGATACAACTGTCTACGGGGGCCCAGGGTGGGTGGTGCGGGGTGGGAGAGGCATCTTTTTGCACCAACATACACAACTTTGACATGCAAGTTAATCACAACCGTACAAGAGCAAGATTCACTTATAATAGAATCATATAACTATATAATGTACATGTAATGTGTTCATAATATGCACATGAGCTTAAGAACAGGAATGCAAAGAAAAGTTCAAAGAAAAAGCCAAAAACTACATGCAATATAATAAAAGTAATTTGGTCCAGCAATTTGTGAGGCTGTTACACTCGTTCTATCACGTTAATACACAAAACAACACATATTACTCTCCACGAACCTTGACTCGAAGAATAATGTGAGCATGCAGGATCAGATAGAGTAAAAACCAGAATCTACACAAAACACAGCAGAATCAGATAAACTAGTGTTTAATCAATCTGGTTAATAGAAGTGAATTAGACACAGCATAAATGAGCATCTAATATATTCACTTCTTTTGCCCCTAATATGCCTATACAAGCTACGAGATTAAGATTCAAGATGACAAATTTTGTGAATTATCCAGAAATTACCATTTTATGGCTCATCAGAGAAGGATTTTCATTAGTTGAAGTTTTCACCCTTAATACTTTAATTTCCCAAACTGCACATTTTCAAAATAACAGATAACAACAAACTTAATACAAAAACCATACGAATTATGTGTATCAATGCAGATACCACAACAACATGACAAATTGAAGAGTAGAGACAAAAAAATATACACATAAAATAATATCAAGCATTAAAAAATTTGAAAGCTTCTTTTCTAAGGGAAAGACATAGGAAAATTCACGACATCCCATTCCAACCCATAAGGAAAAACGTTGCTTTCCCGATCTATTTCTTTAAACATAATGTAAGTTATCTTATCTCCGTATCTTCAATATTTTAAGGAATGTCAGCATCTGCATGAAGCCATAAACACCCACCTTATATACTGTAGCACTGTGCTTGCAAGAGATACTATTGGTCAGAGTGCCCTCAGAAGACAAAAAATAAAGAAAGAAAGAAAATTTCCATGTATGAAAAATCCATCTCCGATTCCCATTTTCCTCCAGGAATCAGGTTTCATCCATCAGATGAAGAACTGATTGTTTATTACTTGCAGAAGAAAGTAAAGTCTCTTCCACTTCCAGCAAACCTGATGGCTGATATAGAGCTTTATAAATATAACCCTTGGGAGCTACCCAGTTTGTTCTCTACCTACTTCTCTTGGTTCTTTATTATTATTATTATTTTTTTATCAGATAGAGTATTCAATTTTCAGGATATTATAATTCTTTTAGTTTTGGTTTTTGAAATATACAGGGAAGGCTGTGTTTGGAGAAGATGAATGGTACTTCTTCACCCCAAGGGTTAGGAAGTACCCAAATGGGAGAAGACCCAATAGAACAGCGGCTTCAGGTTACTGGAAGGCTACCGGCACTGATAAACCAATTGTTGGTTCTTCTGGATCAGCCAGGATAGGGGTTAAGAAAGATCTCGTCTTCTATGAAGGTAAGCCACCAAAGGGGGTCAAGACAGATTGGGTCATGATTGAGTACAGACTGCCCGGCATGACATGTAGACCGTTAAGGTCTAAAGGGTCCATGAAGGTAAGCAGATCCACATTTATCGTTGATTGCCAATTACCTATTCTTTCATATAAACTACCATTATTTGCTGAAACTGATATCTGTAAAAGCTTTTTTTGTGAGCACAAAATAGTTTTCCATCTAAACTCAAGCACCTAAAGTCACACCAGAAGCTTATTAATATAACAATGATTATTGAGTGTGAAATGCATAGGACATTTGGTTATATTTCCCATTTTCAACGGTCCAGCCAATCAATGTCTACTTGTTTTATGAAACAAATTACTGTGACCTATCTTAGCTCTGAACAAAAACAGCTTAGAGCAGTAAACTCTTCAGCTACCAAAAATGTTCTATGCCATGTGGTCCATAATTTTCAATATCCACATTGGATAATTAAATGTCTAAGCATATGATTACAAATCATAGATTGTGCAAATATGTATTTAAGGGTAAGGAATCATGCATAATGGAAAGATTGTCATTTGTATGCAGCTGGATGACTGGGTATTATGTCGCATTCGACAAAAAGGCAACAAGTCAAAGAACGAATGGGAGGTTCAACAGAATCCTAGTGAACTTCTGGAGTACCTTCCTAGGATTGAGGAGTTCCCTTCAGTTTATATAGATGATGGCAGTGACATGATTCAAGATTATTTTTTATCAAATGGCTGTCACCTAATAGCTTCCTTACTCAATGGACATGACCCGGAGATTGAAAGTATTCCTAGTGCAACCTTTCAAAGCAACGGCAGTGAAACAATTAACAGTCACAGGCTGGGAACAGCAAATACTCCGGAAACAAATTCTGTGTTTCAGAGTTTCTTCAACTCACCACCAGGCCAACCTAACAAGGAAGATTGGTGTATGAATTTTCAGCTATTTACAAATATGATCTATAATGAACACAAAGATGAGGACCTTCTATCAGGGAACATGGTAGCTGCAGGAGATACAAACTTATATATTCAACATATGTCTGAAGGAGACAAGATCAACTCTAATATGTCAAATATCGTCATGAACTTGCAGCATCTTGATAGGCCAACATTTTCTGAAAATTTCTTCACTGACAGAGAAAACTTAACCCCAAAAGGAAATTGTTCTTGACACTGGTGTGCAGTAACAAAGCTACATCCTTGAACGTCATAGATTTACACCTTCAATAAGATGCCACAAAGCATATGGTTCTATATACCCCCAGCATCATCAACTATTAATACCTATCAGATTATGTAATTCATGCTTATAAGTCTTGTGTTATGGGTATATACTTAATAAATAATCAAACGTTCTATGTTCTAAAATTTTTATTGCTATAGTTTAGTTTCTTTTAGTTCTAATGTTAATACATGAATAATTTCATGAATGCTAGCAATCTCAAAACAAAAAATATTTATTTCTTCTTTTATTATAGTTTTTATTTCTCATCTTAAGGTTTCATGAAACAGCTGTGCTTGGTGCAGCCTCAATCCTTTTATTGAATTTGACTAGCTCAGTCATAGAAAACATGTAACGGCCAAAGAAAAAAGACATGATTTTTATTTAGGATTTTGTCTACCAGAAGCATCAGAAGTTTGTATTTTAAGAGCAAGTTGTAGAAGACTTTTGTTAGGATATTTGACATATGAAAGACCAAAGATCCATTTGTCCCAAATCACCATTTTTGAAAGCATATTGGAGAAGTCCTGGTAGTTAAATGATCCATGACTTTTAAGTAAAAAGGTTCTCTTAATTCATCTAAAGCATAGATTTGGCTCAATCAAGCATATAATTCACTGGATAGGGTAATATTTATGCAGTGTTGAGAATAAAAGGGAGAAGGAAATTGCGTTTGGTGCAACACATTAGACCTTACAAAAAGCTAAGAATAGAATTAGAATGGATGGTAGTAAGTGGATTGTATGACGGTGGATTAAGGTGGATAATATTATTTGATCTTTAAGTCAAAAAAATGTGATTTACATTATCAACCATATAACTCATTGCGGAGTGTAGAGAACTGGAGATGGTCTTAGACCTGATAAAATAAATAGTATTGATATTACATTTTTTTAACTAAAAGATCAAGAATATTATGCGACTTAATCCACCATAATACCATCCACCCACTGGTATCCATTCTAATTTACTAAATTCTTTTTACAATCTATATTGGTGCACCAAACACAATCTTAGTTTTGGCTCTATCACATCTAAGATATATGAGGTGGAAGGTATAGAAATACACGATTAAACCAAAGTAGATTCATCGTACTCAATGATAATAACAGGTAAAACATAAACAGGCTGAGCAATGTGCAGGTTATGAAGCTGGCAACAATATACATATGGATTAGCACCTGTGGATCGCTTTGCAATCTAAGATATTACTCCAGTAGTGATTATAAATCGAAACCATTGAATGCAGGGGGATAGAAGAGGCTTAGCAGAGACTAGACAGATGTAGTTTATAGGGTGACTACTGACTATTGTTGACTTGTTTCAGGCATATATGTTTTTCATAATGCTTGTAAAGTCATTTAATCTTTCTTTTAGCAAACAGCTGAAGCACATTAATACATTCTAGCAACAAAATCATACAAGATATAGAAGAAACTAGCGCTGAAAAAAGACGATTACACATCAATAGAAGGAAATGACAAAATTATGGTACGCAATGGAAAAACTTGAAAACTTCTTGATCGGAAATGAACTCAACAAACTAAGAATATGTACTTTCCATTTAGAAAAGAAAGCTGTTCATTCACAGAAAAAAATGACTTTTACTATGACAATTTACCAGTAACAAATTATAGTGAAGAGAACTAGTTCAAACAGAATTACTAGTCTTCATTCTTCAAGTTTAATTTATTATAATTCCAAAGATAAGGATTGATGCATCAAACATACAGGTGCTCAAGAAAACTGGAGGTCACAATCCACCAATGAGGTATGAACATCTTCTAAATCATTCATTTCAGTATACTGCATAAGATTGAAGAAGCACACTATTAGAATACCAATTTGGTAAAATGGTTCTGCTAGGCCAACAATTTCATAATTTCACAAGATATCAGTCTCAGACTGAGAATCGCTGTAATTTAATTGCTCAGTGCTCACTCTTGTTTACATAAGCAAGCATTGATCAAATGCAAAGCATATAAAATCTGTAATGCAGCCACACATACACACAATAAAGGCTGAGCAAGACATACTCCAAAAATCATCACTTCCTTTTCAAATCAAACTACATGTTGATATTTGCAATGTTGAAACTGCAATGATATAATTCATTAAACATCACAGGTGTTATGGAAGACAGTAAGTTCAAGACCATCCATGAAGTACCACAAAATCTTAAGTAGTGAGACATGATATTTAACGTGAATCTTAAATCATGCTTACAATTGAAAAGGACAGAAGCTCAATTGTACAAATATGAAGCAATTCCCAGAATAATACACAGAAGAATGATATCCATGCAGAAGTTTCGACTGGACCTTATCTGTAACAAATGATTTCAAAATAGAAATTCAATACAATGAGAATTTCGATCTGAAGTAATACAGTTTTACATTTAAGTTTAAGAAAAACCACTTGAACATACCTTGAAAATTATTTCTTTTATTCTAACATTAGTATATTTTAGGTCAGTTGTCGCCCTGTCCACCTGCAAGAAACGATGGAAATGGTGAAATAACCTTTTCAGGACTGTTAAGCAAGTAGTCTTCTACAGTGAGCAAAATGTTTCAGACCTTCATATCAATTTCGTCAATCAATGGAACCTGCCTGTCCAATTCCTAAACTCAACAGAGAAAAGGGGAAAAATGGAAGAAAATCAGTTTCAGAATTCTTCATTCAGTAACAAATAAGAAACATAATGCAACCAACAAACCTCATTCATATCAGCAGCCAAATTCTCAGGTGTATCCAGACCTTCTGATATTATGTCTAAACCCTGATCCTGCAGGAAATCAAATTCAAATACTAGAAATATTGAACTGTACTTGGGTAGGAAATTGTGTATAGAGATAAAGCAAATGAATCAGGTAAGTTACAAGCCTGCTTTATCTTTCGCATTTCATAGTCTTGCCTGAATTGATTCGACTCTTCACTTTTTTGAAAGAAATCAACATCAAACTGTTCATCTGATATTTCATTTGTAAAGGTTATGAGAAATCCAATAATAAAATAATCAATATTTCAATACAAATCCAGTTTATACTAATCATCCAACCAACAGTAATCTAATCACCAGAGTCAAATTTTATATTTTTTTGAGATGTTGAAGCCCCCAGCTTCCAGTTTGTTTCACCGCGGTTCCATCAGGTATTGCTTAATTCTCTCTGGAAGTGCTAGAACCAGGTCCTTACGAACATCTAGTTCTTCTATTGTGAGCCCTTTGACCTGTTAACAAAGTAATCATCATCAGAACTTGAACTTTGTGGCACAAATTAAGCTGCAATACCTGTCGATTGACCAGAGACGTCTGACACTTGCTGAGTTCAAAAGCTCTTAACAGAACTTCCCATGAGGTGAATATATATCTGTGTAGATAATTTCTTGTAACTTTCAATGAGAGAGAAAAAAAAAAAGAGGGGAGATAGAAGACTAAAGTATTCCTTTCCGAATTCATCTTTCCTGCTCAATTACATTTATTTTCATCTCAGAGAAAAGAAACAAACTTGACAAATTCCAGAATTAAGTAATTGATCTCCACTGAATAAAAAAGGAGAACAGTAAAATAATGGAATGAAAGCAATTCATAAAACGGTTAATCCATCATGTAACGCCCCAATTTTCATACATCTTGAGGTGTTACCAAAATTTTCATTTACTTTTATTTACCTAAAAGGCGGAACAATAAAATATAGAATTCTTCAATAAACAAAATATTGGAACATTCATAAACTTAAATTTAAATCATGAAATCGTATCTTTAAAAAAAAATTACATTCTCAACTAACTAATTCGACAAAATATTTGAACAAATCAAACTAGTAACTCTAAAGGCAGTAAAACTTAGCATTTTTCGCATGTCGAAATTCTTTGGCAATCCGCTGCACCATTTCGTCATAGTTCCCATCGATCTGAACTAACTTGAAAAATTATAGTAAGAGTGAGTATTTAAAAAATACACAGTAAGATATATGCAGTTTTTATACATAATTATATAACAATAACATAGGCAATTCATACCATATTTCTTTTTATGGAGTATATTGGTGACCAAGCGAGATATCCATCATTTTTCATTTTGAATTCCCGAATGATTTCACATTTTGTTATGTCGAACCCGAAAGTCCACTGGCAATTAATGCATAAATTACTGAACATAAAAGTATAAGGAAACGAACCACTTGCACAAAAAGTATCTTACCTTGATTGATCAAATGAGCTTTTGAAAAAAGTATACTAGAAATTTACAGCTGCTACTGTCGTGTAAAATTTTTTTGGTGGTGAATAGGACAATTGCACACTATTTATAGTTGAAAAATTTAGTGGTTGAGTCATGGTGCAATTGTGATGAAAAATCGTATTTATCACATTTGATAAAACTTGAATTTCTAGTAAACAAATCACAATGTGACGTGTACAAAATACTTGTCACAACAAAAAGTGGTTCTAACCTTAATACGTGGTGACAATGATGACAACTTGACTTTAAATAGAATTCTAAAAAAACAAAATAATAATAATAATAATAATCTCACATCCATTCACGTGGCTATCCTCGTCCTAGTTTACTTTGATTTAAAAATAAATAAATTACAATTTCTTTAAACTTTAATATCTTGACATTAACTTATCCGAATTAAGTTTTTCTCTGTCCTAATTTACATGATTAATTACGAGCTATCCAACGAGACCCATATTGATATGCTTTTCGTCGCTTAAACAATATCTAAATATTTAGCCTAAAATTTGAAGTTAATACATATATTACTTTAGTTCCTTAACTTTTCAAAAATAAAAATATGGCATGTAAACTAATTAAATTCTATTCTAAAAATTTCCGAGTGTTACACATCAGTTCCAAGTGAACTCTTCTCCTCCATCGTGTATCGACATATATGAACTATTATTAAATTTCAACCAAATTAAGCCTAATTAATTATCAGCAACACCTCCTATATATATGAAGAATAACTGGAAGATGTCATTGACCTTTGATGCTTGAAAGCACAATTAATAAACATATACACAATGCAATAAACATATAAAAATGTGAATCATCTAAAAACACAAAAGGAGAAAGTAAAAGGGAAAAAACTAACTCCTCTCTGAGCAAGTTTCTGCAACTTAGGAGCTTCATCCATAAGCCTGGCCTTAGTTCGCCGCACCTCAGCATTCATCGCCACCACAGCCGCCTTGGTTGTCTCCATAGCTGCCATCTCAGATTTCTGTTCGTTAAAGAGGAAATCGATGATCAAATTATGGATCAAATAACGAAAAATACGAATCACGATTGTGGAAAAAAAAAAAAAAAACTACATGCAGGACGGCCACAATTTGGGACTCAAAAGAGCCTTAGAGGCGTGCAAACGCATCGTCGGAGGAGGCATTCTGCGAACGTTGCTTTCCGATATCATACTTTTCGTATTTCTTGCTGATGGAATCGACCCTGAAAAGAATGTCAATCACACTCATTTTGCCCCCTTTTTCCAAGTTTCTCGTTATTTTTTTGGGGATTGACAAATTCGCAGTAAGAGAAGAGAGAATCAGAGAATAGTTGTGGACAAGGAGAAGAACAAGGGGTTTTTTCATCTGATTCTGCCATTGTTTGCTTCTCTTTGACGAAGGTTCACCGTTATTAGCGGTTTCTGTATGGCGTTCGCGGGAGAAAGTACAGCTTCCCACATTTGGGTTTTAACGGCAATTTGGAATTTTGTTAATTGCCTTTTTAAGAACATTGCATTATTGGTCCTCAGCGTATTACTTAGCTAGCGTGTTAGCCTTTAATTTTTAAAATATAGCCAAGTTAGTCCTCATAATTTTCCAGCCACGGACATTAGAAATTTTCGTGAAATTGTTAAGTAGCCCTCATAAAATATGCATATCTTTAAAAAAAAATTTGACACCAACCCAAGTCAAAAATCAAAACCTAACTTCATTCCGTTACATAAATAGAAGGGTTAGAAATTTTAGTAGAGATTTAGACAATTTTTATTGTTGATGATTAAATATATAATGATAGATTGAAGGCCAAACTTTTCAATTTCAATAAAAGTAGACAAGAAAAGCATGTTGGGAAGTGTTTATAAACACTTTGTTTATTAATAAATAAAAATGAACGGTGAATCGATGTTTAGTACTTGTGGGTTCGACTATGTGTGAGCCAAACATGGAGTGTCAAAATGTCAAGAAGTCTACTGTCTACACCTACACGAGTTGGCTACAATACAGTGCCACAGCACGTCAAATAATGAAATATAAACTCAATTCAAATAATTGAAGCATTGGCTACATTTGCCAGCAAGTTCACAGCAAGAAAGATCATTCATGCCGGCATGTTCATAGCTAGTATATAATAAACATTAGTTGAGCAGCTGTTATACCAATGTGCAAAAATTCTTCGCAAGGTGAGAAAAAAAATGACGAATTCAATTAACAAAAGATCAGAGGATTATTTTAGGATTCAACCAGTATTATACAGCAGATATATTGACAAGAACTTATTATAATAAATCGTCAAAACATTCTGGTACTAAAAATCAAGTAAGAAAAAAAAAAGCTGGAAAAACTCCATCTGCATCTGTTTTTTGATGATAGAACAAAGGATTCTGTCCAACCTCAACTTTTCCAAAGTATAGTTGTTCCATCACGAAGGAACTTCTTTTACCATGAAATATTGGTCTTCAGTTTTGGAATGAGGACATGCAGATTAGCTTTCAAATGCTTCTCCACTCATGTAATGTTTGCGTACCATTTTTCTGTACTCTGCAACTCAAACAATTCTTTAACGTTTCAGATTGAAACTTCTCACTTTGTTTCAAGAAACCTTCTCAACAATGTATTGCAAGTACCTACTCGCGTTTGAATAACAAGCACAGAATCTTACCAGCATTTTAGATATCAAGATTTGAGCAAAACTTGTGTCGATATTATGTCAAAACTGATTTGGATATCTTATATTCATACATGCAGCATCAAGAATTATAGAAGTACTAGACCTCGCATTATAAAAAAAAATAAAATTAATGAGATATTAGCCTACCTTCCTGGTTCTTCCAAAGTGAAGCAGCGAAATTGTTCAGAGGGCTCTCGATATTGGGTTCTGCATGCAAGAACTAAAAGGTGAGACGAAAGAAGAATGCACCACAAAAAAGGGACAATTAACAGCAACAATTATCTTGACCTCCTAATAGACTCTGGATGGATAAAAGTATGGTTCTGCAATCATATGCCGAAGACCATTTATCCTGTAAGCATATGATGACTTTGTTATTGACTTCAAAAGAAGCAAAACGTAGTAAAAATTCCTTAACAGACTCAAAAAAGACTACTTCTAAACAGTATGAGCATGGATAATGGATAAATGAACTATACAGCGAAGTGTTTATGAGATATATTCAGGTTGAGAACGTAATCCATATCAAACCCAGATCAATGTATTCAAGTCGGCAAGAACATACAAAAATTCTTTAAACTTAATTGTTACCTGAAGAATGTCTAAACAAATATTCCCATAGTTGTCAACATTTGGATGGAAGCACATTGTCTCGAACTTAACTTTAGGAGGCTTGAAAGGATAATCAAGGGGGAAGCGCAATGACAGTTTGTAAGATAGGCCCTCATACATAGTTCCTTTGCCACCCTCTATAGTGCCAATCCAAGTAAATATGCTCTCCCCTTCAGGAAATGCGGATACACCAAGATCACCTCCACTCATCTGTACAAATTAATTACATGTCAGACGATCACCAGATAAAATTTCAT
The DNA here is from genome assembly GCA_019097785.1 of Fraxinus excelsior. Lineage (NCBI taxonomy): Eukaryota > Viridiplantae > Streptophyta > Magnoliopsida > Lamiales > Oleaceae > Fraxinus > Fraxinus excelsior. The sequence continues at coordinate 6,495,094 of CM032645.1, read as the reverse complement.
AACTATATTATTCAACAATCACAGAGATCTGCCTCAGATAATGCAATTTCAGCGAACTGTAAGTGACAGTAGTAATTTTATCACTTAAAATAAGATCACTGAAATGTATCTGCTGAACAATTCAACTGTCACTCCTGGAAATATTGCAATGAATAAAAGCTGGTCACTGTTTTCCCTGAAGTAGTGCTAGAAGCCACAAGGACGTCACATTTTCCCCATCCAAACTAAAAGCTTGGTTTGTAAGCATACAGATACGCTCCTTGTCAAAATTTTCCATAAAGAAAACACCATGCCAATTCTACAGCTTATAGCCAACGATCTTCATATAACATTACATTTTCGAACAGTTCCAAACACGAGGGGAGAAAAAAAATCAACAATAGAACCCCCAATGAGTCTCTCAACAGAAGCAAACAGAAAAATAGAGACAATTCAAGTTCACAGTGTTGTAAGATCTGAGGGAAAGAATTTAAAACAAATAATTAAACAAAAGAGATGGTCCATGACCAAGTATTGGAATTCAGCTTGAAAGTTGAAACTATAACATCATAATCTAAATTTGTCATTGCTTTTCTCCCCATTTATCTAAATCGTTTCTATAGGAGTATTGACTGAAAAACAAAGTCCTTAAAATGGATTTAAATCATAGCTCTTCCTTCTCATTTCGTTTCTATTTCTTTATTTATCAACTTATTTGTTCATTACTTCTGTATATCGTCCAATTGAAACCAAACTTAGAGCAACAAATTTATCCAAAAAACTGAGCTGCACAAATAAATAAAGCACCACATACAATCAATCAAATCGCCAAGCCAAGTGCAGAAAACAAAGCTAAATCTGATTAACGCAGACATACCATGAGAGCCATCAGCTCCTTCTGCAACCTGAATATACATTAAAAAGGCATAAATCCCGATTGAATTTCTCGGAAATTAAAGAACAAACTGGACGTAAAAAACAGAAACCAATAAATTCGATTAAAAAAACACAGATTAGAACCAAGAATTGGACCTTTGTGTAACAGAATTTGTATCAACAGAATTAGGAGACTCCTTGACTTGCTTGGATGGTGTGGGAGATGACTGCTGCTCATCGTTTCGGACCTCCATCTCTCTATCTTTCCAAATAATCCAATCCTTTATTAATTTTCTCCGACTCTAATTAAAGAATATAATAACAGTTCGTAAAATTGGATAGATCGATCAGTTTTTGGAGTGAATTCTGGGCTGATTTTCTTATTCTATATGGCGATCAAAATCAATTGGAGTATTTTATAGTGCAATTATTAGCAGAAAACAGAAGAGAGAGAAGAAAGAACCAGAAAGTGGATAGTGCTTTGCGTCGAAGAAGAATACGTATTTGGCTAAGATTAAAAGAAATTTGTTTATGTTTATAAATAAGGATCTTGTGTTATATCTACTTCAAGAGTCACGTAATGTCACGTGTCATTTTATCATTTATCAATTTAAAACACAGTCAATTTTTAACCCCCACGTCATATTATGTAACCTTTTATGTACAAGTAGAAAAATTCTATAAATAATATCAAAGAAAACAATTCTCGTTGGGCTTTAGATTATCAATAATTCAAGAAAATGTCACAAATTTAGACATTTATTGTTTAGTTCAATTAAAAAATTAGACTAAAGTATAAGTTAAAGTTAATAATTAATTTTAATCACACTTTTTATAGCATCCACAACTTTTCAATCATACATTCGATCAACTTTTTATTAAAATTTGTAAAAAAATTTGATTTTATCTAAACCAATCGAAGGCTTAGAGGAGGATGGTCGATATTCTAATCATTTTTTAGAAGACTTACAATATTGTAGACAATTTTCATGGCGCTTTATTTGTTACAATTATGTTCAAAAATTCGTTAATTGAAGGCACAAAATCTTTTTCACTTGAGGACCATATGACTTGTATATACTAAGCGTCCATTTGGTTTAGATTAAAATTAATATTTTAGTAGATTTTGATAAAAGTTGATGAAATGTATGGTTACAAAATTGTGATATCATAAAATGTGTGGTTAAAATTAATTATTAATTTGCATCCATGTGCGAGTGCTATGTTGAACCTGGGGTCTTGTGTAACTCAATCACTAGCTAATAGCATTGTTATTACATTGATCGTTGACTGAAAATAAATTGTTCAAATTGTTCAATACTATCCTAGTTTAATTACTATAGCTCGTAATCGATGAGTTGTTTTCCCTTTAACTAAACTATCATCTGTAGGAAGGCTCATAAATTTCCAATGTTTTCACCACTAAATAATCGCTCATTAGTATACTAGACGTCACTGGCGTCCTACCGTCCTAGCATTGAAGTTCAGTCCGGGCGGACGTTGACTGGTCAACGTCGACAATCAACAATCGTAAGAACGATGTCGTTTATTAATATTTAATTAAATAATATTAAAAATTATTCAATATATATGTAAACGTACTAATTCCCCCAATTCCAAATCCAATTTTATTTTCCCTCAATTCCAAATCCAATTCCAAATTTTCAATTCCCCCAATTCCAATTCATAAATCATACACGAAACAATACTGAAAACTATCTTAAATTATGATTTCTAACTCATAAATAGAAAATAACACACAAAAAAAAAATAGAAAACTCACTACGTTAGTCGATTGCTACTGCCGTTCACAGGACAGGAGCTTCTAGTGTGGCTGACTGGCTAGCTAGACTGGTGGACGGTGGTGGGACTATTCACCGACAAGTTGACCGCGGACGGGAGAAGATGGCCGGACAATGGCGGAAGAAATCGGAATCGCCAATCAATTGAAGCCGGAAAGAATTGGGGGAATTAAACGGGTTGGACCTATATATAATTAAGGATTGAGCCGCCAAACAAATGCCCTTACCGAATTACCAAAAAAAAAAAAAACAAAAATGCTGCCATCTTTAGATGGCCCAATGACAAAAACATAATAATAAAAAAAAGACGAGGAACGGAGGAAGAAGATGAACCAAAACCAGTACCGGGTGCTGAGTCTGCTGCTTCTAGACGTCATTCTTAAATGGATTGATTTCTATAGCTACAACATTGAACAATATCTCCATGGTCCCATTTGATAAGCTATTTTTTCCATCGAAGTTGGAAAAAAAATTCCATTTTCTTACTTTTAGGTTGTTTGATAGACAATATTTTCTAGGTAAATTATTTTTCCACCCCCACCCCCACACGCTCAAAAGCCTTGATTTGAGGGAAAGCATTTTGGTGGGAAAATGCAATTCTAGGTTTCTGAATTTTTTTGTTTTTTTGTTTTTTTTTGTTTTGCAAAGGAAACAAATTTTATAAACAATTGTTAAAAAAAAGAAAAAAAAATCACTTTAATGGACAATTTCTATGTAAAACAAAGCCAAACGAACACAAAATTTAAAAATTTTCCGGGTAAAAAATTATATCAATCAAACACACTTAATTAATAATTCCCTGCAAATCAATTTCTAGGCAATTATTTTCTCTGAAATTTATTTTATTTCCACCTATTTTCCACCATTGCAATCAAACTGACCCTAAATACATGGAAAAGTCTAGCAATTTTTATCAGAAACAGCTTTCATTGCATTTTGAAAAGCATTTATGGACAATTGATGATGTCCAGACCATAAAAACTTAGGAATGTTATCAATGTGCGAAATATAAGAGAACAAAACTTACATTAAACCCAAATTTAAGCATGACTAATACACAATCACGGTTCCAATAAACATAGTGAAAATTGGTGCATTCACAGTAACCATTTACACGAACCTGCTGCCTACTGGCTCAAGTTAGTGCCCAGAGTTTAGAGGTCATAATCCAATACATAATTCAACCTAATTTATCTATTTAAACGGATTAAAATGCCAAATGCACAACATCAAAAGGCAATATACTCAAATTAGTATAACCATAAATTGGTACTACGAAATTAACAAACTTTTAAGGGTTTAAGGAATGAAACTGATAGAAATTACAGTTGTGGCGCAAGAAATTATTTTCTGTAGCCTAGAAGGAGATGTTAGTTAAGGCAGTTTCGCAAGCAATTCCTACCAATACCATTAGTGCGTTCCAATCACCAAGCAGGGTGTGCAATGTTATTCAGCGTTTAGTCTCTTCTTTCTAGCGGTGGAACTTGACAGAAAGATGGTCAGGATGAATTGCATTCAATTTCTTGGGATGCAATGTGCAAACTGTAAACTGTGGCGAGATTGGATTCCGTAACTTGGAGATGTTTAACCAGGTGTTGATCGCCAAACTGTGTTGGCAAATCATAACTGATCATGGTCCTAATAGCCATATTACTATCTGAATAATCATAAATGCTTTATGCATTGGTGTTTTCATGAACTCGATTTGCGAAGGAGGATGCTTGAATCTTCAGCATAGTATTCTATGGGGACAAGAACAATTTAAACATGAGCTGCAATGGCAGGTTGGCGATAGCAGGAATATAAGAGTTTTTAGTAGTCCGTGGCTACCAAGGCCATATCCTCTGCCGATTTCTCCAACATACAGTAACAAATTACAGAATGTTGCGGATTCGACTTTGGTGTACCAGGCTCGATGTGGTACATGCAATTAGTCTATTAAGCAGGTTCATGGCCAATACAAGCCAAAACAATAAAAAGCTCTTAAGTGACTTCTTAGATATCTTAAGGGTACTTCTCTGTATCGCTATAGTGTTTAAAACTTGTAATGAAAGGATAAGACTTCACGAATTTGTAGATGCTGACATTGCTGAGGGTAGAGATAAAAGAAATCAATCACTGCATATGTATTTACTTTATGTGATACTTGTAGAAGTTGAAAATCCCATCTACTACTAAATCAGGCTGTGCTGCAGCAACTGAAGCTATAAAAGAAAGATTGTGGTTAAAAGGTCCGCTAACTATTGTGGAAGCTTGCACAAATTCTGCATAGCATCAATGCTGCCCAGTCAACAGATAGAAGATTGCACAAATTCTGCCCAACATCAATTCTGCCCAGTCACCATAAACTAAATTAATTCAAAATTACAGCTAACGTACATATGTATTAGTTACCTAAAATAGGTTTTGTTCTTGTATATATTTCATGTTGGGAACCTACTTAATCATGCGCAGCGGAAGTAAAGCAATTTCGATTCCCAAACAAGGATCCGCTTTATGTTTAGATAGAAACTGTGATATAAATAATACCTTTGATTAATTCTGCAAACTCTTTTGCTGATTCACGAACTCCAATTATCACGATCTACAATCCAAGCTGTCCAATTGTCCAACTTCCAATGGTGATCCACACAGAGAACAAGAATGACGGCCAGAGTTTTCTTTTCTCGTGCTAGCAAGAATAATGAATAATTCTCTACAGTTTTTCAAACCCTAACAGCCTATTAATACAAGTCCAAACGGGCTGGCTCATCTCTTAACTTAACCCGGTCCAACATTTAATTAATCAAATTAATTAAATTCGGTCCATGAATTAATTAATCTAATTAATTAATTCGGGTCTATTAATAAGCAACCTAATTAATTAATTATCCAACACTTGTCAATTAATTAATTGGTAAATCTCATTCTTCTGGTTCTCTTTTGTGTGTGACCCATTAGGTTCCCGATCACGATGCCTAACGACGTGAATTATTATTTTGATCTAATCAAAATTGATAAATTAAAATACCCCTTTTAATTTATCATCAATTCACATTCGTCGTCTCAGATTGACATCTAGCAATGTGTCATGGCAATACATGTAACGGGAAACGTCACGTGGCATGACAAAACCAAACTTGTTCGTTTACCGTGAAACTATAATCCATTCGTCAGTATGATCCGATCAATTACGAGATATGGACGTGTGTCAATCTCAATTATCGATCATATCTTTTATCCTACTGTTAAGTCAATGTAAGTCGAAAACTCTTTTTCGACTTATGAGTTCACTTGGCCAAGGATTTCATTATCAATTTAACTGGATGAAATGTAGATCATAATCTCTTACTATCTAAGAGTGACGAATCCTCTATTGATCATTCACAACCTTCATATGATTCTTGACATACCCGAACGATGTCGTATTAGCGACCCTTGACAGAGCAACATTCGACATCACCAAAGTATGACTATCCTCATATAAGGCACTATGATGACCTCAAGTCAAAGGACCAATTCCACTATCGAACGTTAGAGATTAACCACTGACACTCAGATAGTCTTCCATGTGGAATCTCTCAGAAGTTTTGTTCTATAACAAAACATTCACGTGTTCATTCAAGTGTCACCACACTTTAGCTTGTGAGATCAACTACTTACTTCATAAATAAGAAATGCCACACGTGATGGTCTATTCGTAATAACGATATCTGTATCTCGTTATTACATACGACCACAGACGATTTAAGATTCAGTTATATGTGATTTGTATCTCACAATCACAACTCTTTGTGATTAACAATCACCAAAACTTGAATCTACGGATTCTATTATTTAATTAATTAGAATATTAATTCAATAATAGATATTGCCATAAATATGCATCGGTTATATATATATTAAAAGTGCTTATATCCAAAGTTGATTGGACCTAGGGCATAACACTTACAAACTCTCACTTGCACTAGATCCAATCTCTTATGTATCTTATACCATAAGAGCCCACATGACAATCATGTTTATGTTACGACAACTCTTTGTCAATGGATCTACAATTTAATAACTTGTGGGAATTCGTTCTTTCTTTACGTCATTTCATTGTATTATCTTTCCAATGAGATAATATTGCCTTAACACATGCTTGGATCAATGATGAGATCTTAGTTCCCTCGTTTGCTCGATGGCTCCACTATTATCATAATACAGAAGCATATGACCAACAATGTTAGGAACTACTCCAAGTTCATTAATGAACACTTTGACCCAGACAACAACTTTTGTTGCTTTCTAAAGCAGTGATGTATACGGCTTCTATTATTGAATCAACAATGATTTTCGATTTGAAACATTTTCAACACATCGCTTGAGAGTAAACCAATTTCCTAATTGAAATATGCTATCATTCTAGTTCGACTAGAAGTTAGCATCAATGTATCCATGAACTCCCAGTTCATTTTCTCCACATAAAATCTTCTTAAGATTTTATCTATATAGATCTGGATGAGTTAAGCAATCTTATAGATCTATCTCTATAGATCAAGCTATTTCTCACTATCTATTATGAAGAAATTATTTAACAACCATAATTTCAACAATTGAAATATAAAGACGTCGTTTCCTGTTAGTATGTCTCATACATATAATATTAGGAATGCGACAATACTCCTACTATCTTCTTTTAAACACACAATTCATTTTTGATAAAATCAAACATTTTGACTTTTATATCAAATCGAATATTTCAGCTCCAAAAGGCTTATTTTAATTCATATTGAACTTTTCTTGTAAACTCATTTACAACCTATGGGTTCTAATCCATCAGGCGGGTTGACCAAGGTCCAAACTTTGGTAACATTAAGTTCATATCGGATATTATAGCCATCTCAGCGAGTCAATACTTGACTTTGCTTATGCATAATTAGTAGGCTCATCATCCTTGATTAGTAATGTCTGATTAGTAATCATGGATTCTTACCTTCCAGAAGGTCGAATGATCCTACAAGATTTACATGGAGCTGTCGTGTCCTCAGGAGTCTCCACTTCCTGATCAAGAGTATGTCCATCAACACTTTGGGATCAGACTCAGGTTATCTACTTGGTTAACTATATCTGTGAATCCTTGAACTCTTTCAAGATTTACTCTACTCCCACTGTCCTCTCCTAGAACAAACATTTTCTCTAAGAGTATGACATGTCTTGAGATGAACTCCTTCTTCTCAATGAGATTATAAAATTGATATCCAATTGTCTCTTGAATATCCCACAAATATATATTTATCGAATTTAGTTTCAAACTTATCCGATTCAGTGCGCTTTACATAAGCGTCACAGCCTCAATCTTTCATATGAGAAAAGTGGGGCATTCTGTCTTTCCATAACTCGTATGGAGTTTTGTTAACTGATTTAGATGGGACACGATTAGTGCATGGCACGTGGCAATCAGTGCATGATCTCAAAACGATTGTGAAGCATTTGCATGGCTTGTCCTTATTGCACTATATCTAATAGTACATGATTCCTCATTGCAAATACACCATTATGTTGCAATGCATGTAGAGGAATCCACTGCGAGAGAATCACATTCTCTTTTAGATAATCTAAAATTCTACATTTTAGATATTCTCCACATCGATCAAATCTTAGTGTGAGAATTTATTTACCTATTTGTTTCTCAATTTCTAGTTTGAATCCCTTGAACATTTCAAAAGTTTCATACTTGAATTTCATCAAATATACATGACCATTTCTGAAATAGCCGTCTAGTAAATGTGATGAGATAAGAGAAACTTTATCTAGCATTAATTGATATGTGTCCACATACATCACTATGTATTAGACTCAGTAATTATGCAGATCTTTCTCCTTTTCAAGTAAAATGAGATATGGTCATTATGCCTAACATACATATTTTGCATTTGTCAAATGATTCAAAATCATTTGACCCAAGTGTACATCTCCATGTAAGTTTGGAATTGCATTTTCATTTATATGACCAAATCTGTAATGTCAGATATATGTGTTATTCAGATTATCATTTTTATGTCTTTCTTTATCTATACTCATTATAGAATACTCAATATTTAGAATATAAATGTCATTTTGTAATTTACCATAACCATTAAGATCTTATCAAGATAAAAGGAACAACAATTGTCCTTGAAATTAAAATAATTCATGTACAATCATGAAATTTATTTAATGCTCTTGGTAATGGCAAGAACAAAACAATATTTCTCTAATTCTAATATTAAGCCTAAAGGCAAAGGTAAAAAGTAGCTCCTATAGGCAATGCAGCAACATTTGCTCATATTCAACGTATAGGTCAACGTCTTCCCTTTTTGCAGTGATTTGCTTATGTTTAGTTTCTGCATATTTATTTAAATATGAGATCCATATCTGGTATCCAATACCCATGAAACTAATGAAGTAGATATAAGCCTTGCAATTTCCTTTCCAATGACATATCATTCCAAAATGATAATAATGGTCATTAGATTTAGTATTGTCCTTATTTGCTTTAACTGTCTTAGCCATCTTGGTTGTTTTCCCAAAACATCCTTTAGACTTCCCTACAGGAATCTATGACTAAGATTTGCCCACTACAAACATAAATATTGGGCTTAACAGTCTTAAGCATGTTCAGCAACTCAATAAGTGTGCATTCGAATTTATCCATGTTAAATTCATAATTAGTCATGAATAACCTACTGGCAAAGATTGTAGAACCAAGTCATACTTAGTTCATTGTTCATGATTGAACTCAATTGAGACAACTTCTCAAAATAGTCAACGTCTTCAGCACACCGAACTAGCCGGAGACTCTTCTGCTATTATACACTGGTATAGTTGTTAGGAAATCTCATATCTTTCCACACGTGATTATTTATCATTCAACACTTTGAGATGAAAATCATGTGTTAGAATCTATACTCTTATGTTGCTTTTGTAACTCAGGTGACATAGTCGCAAACATCACACATGTTGTAGTACTATCGTCATCACTGTGTTTATTATAGCAGCCACATCTTCCTTTATCGAGTCATCAACGAGTGTCTCTGGAAAGGGCTACTCAAGGACATAATCAATTGTCATGCATGAGAACAATTCTTAGATTGCGATGTCAATCAAGAAAATTTGGTTTGGTTGTTGGCATACAGTATGCCGCTCAAATACATATGGTTACTCAAGATTCAATAAATGTAAAAGACGAAAAGTAAAAGAATAATATATAAAATGTATCAATTAATTTAATATGGTATTTTATTAAATTAATTTCGCTCCCACTGTTTAATTCAAATTTATGACCCTCTCACATAAATTTATGGAATCATACTTGATTCCCAGTAGGCTGGGATCTCATTTGTTATATTAAAACCTTGAGTGTACTCAACAAACCTTAATAAAACATTTGGGTAGATACTATTATCAATTGTATCTCCATACAACTCCCAGATCATTAAGCTGACAACTCTTTGTCTTCACACATCTTATGTGTTAGCTTAACATGCCTCCAAAATTAATCTCCTTGAGTGTACTCAACAAAAGATAAAATTTAGTTAAGTCAAACCCATCATTCAGAAATATCTAATATTTCATAGTGCCAAACATATCCATAATAGACCAGCCTTGAGTGTACTCAACAAGCTGAGATCGATTTAGGATTCTAGTTTTTCACTATAATGATGGAAGGCGAATAAGAAAATGACTTAATATTTTCAGCGAGGGGTTTTGCATGCAAAGGTCTCATCGTAAAAATTATATATATCTTATTATACATCTAGCATGCAAATGAGCATACATATAATAGTGTGGACGATTATGGACTTATACTATCTAGTCCTCCCGAGCCATAAGGAAGACTAGTTGGTCAGTTCCTAGGGGGTATAGTATTGATTCATACAATGCTCCATCTCTATGGTCTCCTCCTCTTCTTGTATCTTCAATTAGTCCATCTGTAACTTGTATCCTATACTAGTTGGCACGCAGGCCTAAATAATATTGGACGCGCTTGCCCATAATAATAACGGACTCGCAGGTCCAAAATAAATTAGAGCTCGCATGCCTATAAAACAACAAGAATAAAACTAACAATTTAACACATCCACATGGTCGAGTCCATAATCATCCACTAGTAAAACATTCATCATATAAATACATTCTTATATAATATCTAATATTATATGCAAACATATTTCAAGTTTCTAGCAATTAAAGTCGTCTACACTAATTTAGACAAATGAATCGGAACAATGAAATAATTAATCAATCTAATTAATTAATTTAATTAGCGGGTATATTTAATTAAAATCAAATTTTAATTTTATATACCAAATTAGAATCTCATTCTAATTCCACTATTATAGGGCGGAACTATTTAATTAAAATCAAATTTTAATTAAATATCAAATTAGAGTCCAACTCTAATTACAAAGTTTTAAAATAGGATAATTTAATTAAAATCGAATTCTAATTAAATATCAAATAAGAGTCCAACTCTAATTTCAAAACTTAAGGCGATTAAATTTAATTTAAAATCAAATTTTAATTAAATATAAAATTAGAGTCAAACTCCAATTTCAAGATATTATGGCGAACTTATTTAATTAAAATCAAATTTTAACTAAATACAAAATTAGAGTCTAACTCTAATTCTAATAAAAATTTTAGGGTGAGACAATTTAATTAAAATCAAATTTCAATTAAAAATGTCAAATTAGAGTCCAACTCTAATTTCAAGAAAGTATTAGGGTGAATAATTTAATTAAAATCAAATTTTAATCAAACACTAAATTAAAGTCCAACTCTAATTCAAATTGAATTAACGGGTCAAAATTGATAATATGAGTCAAAACCCATTTCAAAATCAAATTTAAAAATCAGTTTATTATTTAAATTCAAAACCTTTTTTGGAAATTGCAAATCTGACCCAAGTTTAAAATTAAAAGGCAGCCCTTCAATTTCGAAAATTGCATGACAGACCCTCCATTTAAAAATTGCAAAAGGACCCCATTATCATAATTTCATGCGGGGGCCTGCAATTTCGAAAATTGCATGAGAAGCCCCCGCCTCCAACACAAAACAACCGTCTGTGAAACCCTAGAAAATCACCCAACGGAAAACTAACGGCGCCGCCCATGGCAAGTGCGGCGGATTGTCGCCGCGTCACATAGCAGCGACGATCCGCTGCTGTAGCAGTACCTCCCGCTGCGTAACAGCAGCGGGAGGCGCTACCAATTTTCACAGCGGCGACAATCGCCGCTGCAAATCGCAGCAGCGACTGTCACCGCTGCTTTCTTCCATGGCAGCGCACAATAGCGTGCTGCCTTGTGGTGGTGGCACGCTTCGCTGCGTGCGCTGTCGCCAGGTCCGGCGACTGTGTTGTCGTCGGCAACACCGCCACCTACCGCCTCCATTTTTTTTTTTAGATCCATAATTTATTTTCTTTTCAAAACTAAATTTTGATGATAAAAACAATTTTTTTCAACATTGCTAGAAACGAGAAAACATATAACCAATCAACTTTTGATTGTTCAATGATTCAAAACAATTTCTAACAAACACAAAGTAGGCTCTGATACCACTGTTGTGAACCTACTTAATCATGCGCAGCGGAAGTAAAGCAATTTTGATTCCCAAACAAGGATCCGCTTTATGTTTAGATAGAAACTGTGATATAAATAATACCTTTGATTAATTCTGCAAACTCTTTTGCTGATTCACGAACTCCAATTATCACGATCTACAATCCAAGCTGTCCAATTGTCCAACTTCCAATGGTGATCCACACAGAGAACAAGAATGACGGCCAGAGTTTTCTTTTCTCGTGCTAGCAAGAATAATGAATAATTCTCTACAGTTTTTCAAACCCTAACAGCCTATTAATACAAGTCCAAACGGGCTGGCTCATCTCTTAACTTAACCCGGTCCAACATTTAATTAATCAAATTAATTAAATTCGGTCCATGAATTAATTAATCTAATTAATTAATTCGGGTCTATTAATAAGCAACCTAATTAATTAATTATCCAACACTTGTCAATTAATTAATTGGTAAATCTCATTCTTCTGGTTCTCTTTTGTGTGTGACCCATTAGGTTCCCGATCACGATGCCTAACGACGTGAATTATTATTTTGATCTAATCAAAATTGATAAATTAAAATACCCCTTTTAATTTATCATCAATTCACATTCGTCGTCCCATATTGACATCTAGCAATGTGTCAGGGCAATACATGTGACGGGAAATGTCACGTGGCATGACAAAACCAAACTTGTTCGTTTACCGTGAAACTATAATCCCTTCGTCATATGATCCGATCAATTACGAGATATGGACGTGTGTCAATCTCAATTATCGATCATATCTTTTATCCTACTGTTAAGTCAATGTAAGTCGAAAACTCTTTTTCGACTTATGAGTTCACCTTGGCCAAGGATTTCATTATCAACTTAACTGGATGAAATGTAGATCATAATCTCTTACTATCTAAGAGTGACGAATCCTCTATTGATCATTTACAACCTTCATATGATTCTTGACATACCCGAACGATGCCGTATTAGCGACCCTTGACAGAGCAACATCCGACACCACCAAAGTATGACTATCCTCATATAAGGCACTATAATGACTTCAAGTCAAAGGACCAATTCCACTACCGAACGTTAGAGATTAACCACTGACACTCAGATAGTCTTCCATGTGGAATCTCTCAGCGGGTCTTCAATGTTTTGTTCTATAACAAAACATTCACGTGTTCATTCAAGTGTCACCACACTTTAGCTTGTGAGATCAACTACTTACTTCATAAGAAATGCCACACGTGATGGTTTATCCGTAATAACGATATCTGTATCTCGTTATTATATACGACCACAGACGATTTAAGATTCAGTCATATGTGATTTGTATCTCACAATCACAACTCTTTGTGATTAACAAATCACCAAAACTTGAATCTACGGATTCTATTATTTAATTAATTAGAATATTAATTCAATAATAGATATTGCCGTAAATATGCATCGGTTATGTATACATTAAAAGTGCTTATGTCCAAAGTTAATTGGACCTATGGCATAACACTTACATTTCATTCAATAGTTAATGAAAAAGTGTGGTGGTTTTCTTTATTGAAACTGTGTGTATTCTAAAATTCTTTATGGTATCAAAGCCCGTTAAACTCCAACAAGCAATTCAATTTGACTAAGACTAAAAAAAAATTGAGCACGGGAATTTCAAGATTAGTCTGCTCAAACGAGCCACCATCTTGCTGGGACATGTTAAGAAATATATTCTCACATCGAATAAAAATGAAAACATAAACCAACTTATTATAAATGATTGGATTACTCCTCTTAAAAAGGTTGACATTTTAAGATGGAATTCAATTCTTAACACTAACTAAGATTAATGCTTTATCTGAACGTGTAGTACTTTATTCTGATAGCCGAAGTGCTATGCATTTATTCAAAAATCCTAGTTTTAATGAAAGAGCTAAGCATATAGATGTTAAGTTGCATTTTGTTCGAAATATTGTGTCAAAACATTCAATGTCTTGAAAAATTACCGTTTTTAGTTTAATCCGGCATACATGGGGTACTAAGGTACAGCCTCTACACAAGCTTAAATTTTGTCTGAGATTGTCGAACATTTATACTTAGTAGTTTATACTGAAAGGTTGACATTTGTCGGACAGTGATGCCAAGCATGTATTTGGGCAATAATGATCACTTATGAACTTCCCATTTGAAGACAAACCAAGTGGCCTAACATTCATAGCACCAGCCCAAAACCGTAACCAGTTGGAAGAGCTGCTTTAAGAATGCGATTGATGCGGTTTCTGATGCATGTGAAACTTATAGGAAAGATAAAAGTTTCACACAAACAGAATTTCAATCAAGAGAAATTCAAGAAAATATTTTATTTCATCAAAAAAATGTCATGCCTTAAAGGGCTTATAACGTTTAAATAGTGAAACCCTAAAAAAATTCGGAAAGAAATTACATAATAATGAAAAAATAATATTTTTTTCAAAAATAAAAAAATTGAGATAATGATAAATCTTGATTTTCCTAATCAGCAGGGTCGTCCCCCAACAAATGGAATCGCAATCCGAATTTTATTGAATGAGATATTGTCAAATCAAATATTACCATAAACGGCAAAAACGCTTAATTGAGGGTCTAAACGACGGAATTTGCCCAACATTTGACGTGCATCAGGGCCAAACGCCATGAGTTGTGATCATTGACCCATTTCCAATCGAATTGGACTATCAATTCGCCAAACACAGATAAAACCCAAGTTAAATGAAATTATTATTTTGCCTTCATCATTCTCCCCGGATTGAGAAAAATTTACCCTTGAATTTGACGGGGAAGAAACCTCATCATTATCAGAATTATCACTGCGAAATGGAAGCTCTGACAGCAATCCATCTGGAGGCTTTTCTGGGAAGTCCTCATGAAACGCCTCTAGCAATGGCTGAACCCTACAAGCGACCTCATGCTCATGTCAGCTAACTTTTCCACCAGCACATACACTACCCCATATCCTTCCATATTTGTCTCGAACTTCACTATGGTCAGTAAATTGGCAACATCCCCAACTGTTTTTACTGAGCCTTTATCTGGAAGCAATACACTTTTCTTTCCCCCAACAATACACGTCGACTGGAAGATATCATTACGGAACCAGTCAGTGTTATTTTCTAGGGGAGTCAGAAAACTCTGCCTCGCAATCAACGCTTGACCCACATCACCAACCACAAACTCCTCATCCTCTATTGCTTCTTCTACACCTTCAATATCAAATACAGGCGGACCGTCATAATCAAACACTCCCTCTTCTGTTGCTTCTTCTACACCTTCACTGTCAAATACAGGCGAACCGTCATAATCAAACCCTTCCTCCTCTGTTACTTTTTCGGTGTCTTCATTGTCAAATACAGACGGACCTTCATGATCAAACTTTTCCTCCTTTGTTGCTTCTTCAATGTCTTCAATCGTCACATCCTGAATATTACGACCACGGTGTTGGACTTCCTCAATCGGAACCTGCCCACAACGACCACGACCTTCAGGCGTATGTTGCTGCGGCATAAGTGCAGCGACTTGCTGTGTCAACAAGTCCACTTGTTGACGCATCTGTGCGATTTTATCACGTCTATGTACCTTCTCTACTAAAGTTTCACGAGTTTCTTGACGTTTCCTTGACGACATAGTGAATGAACGACTTCGGCTCTGATACCAACTGATGTATGGGAAGCTTATAGGAAAGATAAAAGTCTCACACAAATAGAATTTCAATCAAGAGCAATTCAAGAAAATATTTTATTTCATTAAAAATTGTCATGCCTCAAAGGGCTTACAATGTGTAAATAGTGAAACCCTAAGAAAATTCGGAAAGAAATTAAATAATAATGAAAAAATAATATATTTTTTTTCCAAAAATGGAAAAAAATTGAGATAATGATGGATCTTGATTCTCCTAATCACCAGAGTCGTCCCCCAATAAACAGAATCGCAATCCGAATTTTATTGAATGAGATATTGTCAAATCAAATATTACCATAAACGACAAGAATGTTTAATTGAGGGCATAAATAACGGAATTTGCCCAACATTTGACGCATCAGGGCCAAATGCCTTGAGTTGTGAGCATCGACCCCTTTTCAATCGAATTGGACAATCAATTCGCCAAAAACGGACAAACCCGAAGTTAAATGAAATTATTATTTTGCCACTCAGTAGAAACTTCAGCATGAGGGATTCATCGTGGACCATTGGATTGGAGAGATGGTCAATGGCTTGAAGAAATTGCTGTATAATTATCAATCTGTTTCCCTATTGTTCATTCCGTTTCGGGCACCTCTTCTTTCTTCTTCTTCTATACTTTCTCCCTCTAGTTGCTTGCTTGAGACCTCCTTACTCTTTGTGAAAATCTCACTCTTTTGTTAGTGATTAAAATGTGTTTCAGATGAGACTTTGTTTATGCTGTTGGTTCGATTTACTGTAGCACTTTGTGTGCTGAAGTTTGGTTCTAGAATAAGGCCAATTATTCATTTAGGGTTTTGCTACATATATATTAGAGTTTAAACCCCGGTGTCATAATGCCCAAGTGGCATATCATCTCTGATGTACAAGTAGAATTATTCATTCATGAATATCACTAACCAGTTCACTCAAGATTCTCATCATCAAGATGTACGAGCGTTAATCCCTCATTTACAGTAATATAAGTAAAAGTAACTATATGATACATAAAAAAAATCAACAAACGGTTTCTTGTATATATCTCAATTTGCCTTCAGATTTTCTCTAGGCCTAAGCCTAAGAAAAATTCTTTTGCTTCCATTTTGTCAACTTTTGCTATCATTTTTTCTAATTACAATTGGCACCTTGGATATAATTTACAAGAAAGATTTTCCTCGTCTCCTTTGCAAAATTTATGCGCTTGTCCTTTTATCAAATGAAAAATCCTTATTAGGCATGCCAATACTGATCTCATGCTGCTCCTCAGGTGGCTGTGGCTGTGGCAGTGGAGCCACCCTAGACGAGCTCGTCTCATGGCGGAAGTCAGCCTCATGTTGAATATAACCTAGCTCAAACTGGTGGTGGGAAGTCGACGATCCATCGCCTTGGTGGAAGTGAGTAGGAGAGGGCGATGGTGAACCGTCGTTGTCCCAATTATCCATGTCAAAGTTTGATTTTCTTGGAGATGTTTGGAGACTGTCGATTTCGCCCCTGTAGTATCGCAAGAGATGCATAGGGGACGTGCCACGGGAGGGTGTGGCGGGCCTGCTTGACATTGGTGTAGCCATGCTCGAATGTTTGCTTTCCTTGATGTGTTTTTTGGCTGTGTGGTGCCAGTTTTTAAGGGCTGTGGCCACTCTTTCGTTGAATATGGTTGGTTTCATCGTTGATCCCATCTATTCAACCATGCTTACATGAGTTATTATTTAAAGAATCATGAAAATATTGAAAAATAAATAAATTTAACTACTAAAATATCATATAATCGAAGTGAATTCTAGGTCAAAGGTCCCCATCCTAAGTTTGTTTTTCTTTAAAAAAAAAAAAAAATACATACTCTTGTCTTTCTAATTAAAACTGAGATAGAGAAGAACAGCAAAACATGTTGGCCTGATTTTTTAGGAGTGGAGTTGGTTGAGTAGAAGGTTAAGTTATTAGTTGAATTTGTCCCATAAATATTGTGAAAAATCAAATCAAACTTTAATTTTAATCACACATTTATCGTCCATATATTTTTTGAGTACTCACTATTTTTGCATTACAAAAAAGTTATAAGTAACTTATTAGAAATCCAAGCACACACAATATGTTTCATTAAGAAATAAACATTGTTACAATTTTTTATTTTTATTTTTTCCAAAATATGTCTTTCTCCATTACAACCTAAAAAAGGCTTTCTTTAAAATAAGAATTAAAAAAAAAAAATCCTCAACTAGGTCCCTATTTGATGTAGATTAAAATCAAATTTTGTAATACATTTTGATGAAACATATGATCGAAAAACCGTAGATCTCATAAAATGTGTAATTAAAATTAAATATACACATGCTTATACATACAGATATAGATAGTTCCTAAAATTCTATGGTTTTTGTCAAACCTACGTGTGAAAATGAAATATTACTCTAAAAAAAATTGTTCATTGAATGGAAATTCAAGTGTGAAAACCTAATTAATCAATCTTGAGACATTGTCGATTCTTTCTTAATAATTCATATATGTCCTTCATAGATAGTATATAGAAAATGTGAAGCAGCATTCTGATTTTAATTCATCAAATAATAAATTCTTTTTTGAAGAAATATTAATTTAGATATCAAATTTTATTCTATTATATAATTACCTGAGTAACAAGGGCGTACAGAGGGAGAGTCACGTAGCTGCACAGAATCTGTATGAGAACCCTGTTGAAGAAATTAATTATGAAATAATTATTAAACTGCAAGTGAGTAATATTAATAGAAAAATAAAATTAAATATCAATGAATCGATCGAGTAATATAAATGAGGCTCACCCCATTGTAATTCTGATGATGATATCCTCCACATGTTCATGGAAACAAGACCTGAATCCGAATTCATACCAAGTCCAGGCAAAGAATGCCAATTGAAATGCATTCTAAAACGGTGAAAGAAAAGATCATTAGGACTATTGAGTTTACTTATAAGTAAATAAGTAAGTTTTAAGATTAATTGTTTTTTTTTTCTTTTGCCAAAGTTGATTATAAAGTAATTTACCTATTTTCAAAGTAGCTTCTAGAAAAGAAAAAAGTAGCATACTTAAAAAGGTATATTTTACTTATAAGCTTAGTCAAACATGCTATTAGTCTACAATCGGGCTATACGTACAGAACGGAAGCTCACAGAATTTCAACACACACATTTGTGGATCCCACATATTTTATGTTATTTTAAAAACATGGTGGGTCCGGCACATTTGTGTCTTTTCTGGCCAAATTCTAGTGGGCTGCTTCTGTACATGGGGGGGAAAACCATTAGTCTATCCGCATGACAGTATTTATAAGTTGAGTCATGCTACTCGTACACAGTTAGGTTATAAAATTGGTTTACAAAATACGTGTTGGCAATATCTTGACCAATGATTTAAAAAACAATTTTTTGAAGTCAATGACTTAAATCTTATCACATCATTTTGTCAACACACTTTTATAAACCACATTTGTACAAGTAGCATAATTGTTATAAGTCGGGTTAATCCATTTGTACATAATGGATTACCCCCTCTCACATAATGCGCGGGGTCCGCATGCATTTAAAAATTTCGACAATATAATCAACATTTCTATTGTGAGTAGTAGGTAAAAGATTATGTAAAAAAATTCGGTAATATAACATGATCCTAATAAATTTAAGAACAAAGAGTTTATTAAATAGTAGGTCAACTTTATGGAAAAAAAAAAAAAAAAATGAGGTCGATGAGAAAAGGAGAGAACGTACTTGAAATAAAACGAAATTAATGAGAAAGAGAATGAGTCGTGGACGATTGAACCAGAAGAGATCATCCCCGGGTTGAACAACAGGGACGCCTTTCACAACTTCACCTCTCTCTTGAATTCTCAGCCCCATTTTTGTTATTATCACTTGTAGTTTGGTCCCTACCAGCAAAATTGTCTGCCGTTTCATTCAAGTTATTTTCAGATCAATTGACTTATAAAGAAAATGTCAAAAGTCAACTTAAGGATGCGTATATGGAAATTGATTACTCACAATCAATGGGATAAAGGGTAGCCATAGATAGGAATACCAGCCTGTCCATAGAGAAAAGTTCAGATAAATAATTAAACCAAGAAATAATATTTAAAATCTTGTTTATTGTCTATGCTTTGTCAAATGCAGCTAGTCGTATATTTATAAGATACGTTAATGGTCGATATGTCAACGAGTCCAGCTAAGTCGGAAAAATAAGCTCGGGCCGTCGAGTTTTTTTTGGCCCTAGCTGAGCCGAGCCCGTAAAAAAAAATAAGGCTCGGTCCGAGCTTTCGGTCCGAGCCTTAGCGAGCCAAGCATGGGCTAGCTTTGTTTTTTTATTTTTTTTTAATGTCAAATCTACATTTTTTACTAAAAAATTTAAAATTTGTGCTGTTTATACGTACTATAAATTAAAGAAAAAAGTTCGGGCTCGACTCGAGCTTTTTTATGCCAAACTTTTTTGGGTCCGAGCCGAACCGAGCAAAGCCCGGCCAAAAAAATAAGGCTCGGCCTGAGCCTTTGCTCGTTGTAACTCAGCCCGAGCAGGGCCCGGCTCGAACTTTTTCCCAGCCAACGAGCTTTTTTGCTTCCCTACGTTAATGGTCGATATAAATAAATAATTTACACACTCACCGTGTGTATTGAAGAGCAAGAAGATCACAGCCAAGAACCAGATTGGAGGACTGGAGAAAACAAGAAGAATATGAGTATTTATTTATCTCAGAAAACTAGAATAGAGAAACATAGAAAAAGCGAAGGAGAAAATGATTACCAACCTAATTCCGACTACAACTTTGAAGTCCTCTTCCAACGATCTATTTATATACTTCTGAAAATTAAATTGGTTGTGACTTTGAGGCGCCAAGTGAGCCTGAAACGATACGCGAGTTAAAAAAATGATTAATATAACTATTTAATCAAGACTGACATATTACATGAACGGCCAGTTCGATTCATTTTACATTTCTAAATTTATTTATACATACTAGTAAATTTACTTTTGTTAAGACGCGAAGAATTAAAAAAATTTCTTACCATGATAAATCCATGTCGTAGGGTCAAATAATCAACTTTTGGAACAGACCTAACAAATTGCCTGAAGAAGCAAACCTGCAAAAAGTAAACGACAAATGGAGCGTCACAGCAGCATTTAAGTTATGAAATCTACATTCTACCGAACGTTAAAGGTGGCCAGTAATCTAGAGTTGGTCTTGGTGTACAGAGTGGGGGTTCACAGAGACCTCACAAATCATCTGTACATTTGGTTTTTTCCATCTAATAAATTTCTAGACAAGACACAAGATTCTTGCAGATATTTTCTTCATCCTTTTTTTCTAAATTTTCTACTAGTTATATTGCCATCATATATTTATCATTTTACACCACTCGGATTAAGAGGGTGTTTGGTGGGAATTAAAATTAAATTTTTAGTAGACTGGTAAAAGTTTTTGAAATGTATGGTTGAAAAGTTATGGAACCTATAAAAAATGTTGTTAATATTGATAGTTTGACTTTGATCCCATATAGGGAATAAAACTTTGGATGTGAGGTTAATTTTAAATGACAAGACAAATTTAAATATACAGAAGGCTTGATAGAGACAATCTCACAGTATTATAACTTTATTAATCCAAACACGAATGGTAGTTAGTTAAATGTACAGTAAATTTGTAATCAATTAAGAAAGTACTTACAATCCAAAGTAGAACTGGGGTTTTGCTCCAGAAGCTCATATGCCTTCTTCCAAATGATGTTTCTCTAGCGAACCTGAATCTCTCGGGATCTGTCAAACGTAATCGTGACATTTTGGTTAGAAACATTCTCATTTCAATGCGCAAATAATTAAGAAATGCAATGCCTTGTGTGGAAGATTACTCGAGTTTTAGTTAGGTTACCGTGTGAAAACTGGTACTCAACGGTTCTCGTTTCCTTTTCCCATGCTTTCCATTTTCTCATCTGAAATCGACAAGTCATCAAGAATTAGTGTAAACTTGTTTGCTTGTATGTGTATGTATACATATTTATACTGATAAATACACACACACAGTGTGTGTGTGTGTGTGAGAGAGAGAGAGAGAGAAGGGGGGGTGGGGGTGGGGGTGGGTTTAAATGTTGATACCTTGAGTCTTCCCAAAGCCATAGTGAGTATACAATAGAGGACATGAAAAACAGCCAAAACAAAGATGAAAATATGTAGCTGATGAATGCCGTCCGTCGACATAAACGAAACTTTTCCCTGCAAAATTACAGTCAATTTTTTCATCTCAGTTCATACGTATATTCTTAGCAAATTTTCAAGTGTTTATTAGTATTATTCAAAGTGGGAAAATATCGAATTCTCAAAGTAAACAAAGGCGTGCCTTCTCTGCACATTTGTCACTTCCGCCACCCGCCAGCACCCGTCTAACGCTGCCGCCTCCAATCATCAGAAGTTTCCGGCGAGATTCATCTTCAGTATCATCAGTGTTTTCATGTCTATCAGCCTCACGTTTTTTGTTGCATGGGTGCCACGTGTCGCCTGCTTTCTTTGATATACATATATCAGCAATTGGACCTTGTCCTACTGTTAGCAGCAAGGATATAAATCCCAGCAGCATCAACTCTAAATCCACCAAACAAAAAAATAAATATATATATTATCACCGTATTTTTCAATTATCAAAAAAAAAAAAAGTGCCCAAAAGTTTATTCATGTACCAGATTTGATCTTTTCAAGTGATTCATATAGAGCCCTTTTATGTTTCTTCTTCAACCACTGCAAGGATTTAAAAAAAAATAAAAATTTAATTATCTTATTAGCTTAAAATAAAAAGCTTATACTTTCAAGCTGATGAAGTTAAGCAGTGCATGCATACCTTTCCAATAAGATGAATTATATATTCGATGACAATAGAAATTGCAACCAGAACAAAACAGACTACGGCTACAGCCCAAGTCGGTGTTTCCTCCAACGATCTTCCTCCGCTTGCTCCGGCCATCTCTTATGTTTCTCTGTATCTAAACCGCCAAAAAAATAGTCTCCAATCTTGAAAAATGAACAGTATTTCGAAGGTATATTTAATCGAATAAAAGCCAAGAAACTTGCTTTCAGATTTATCTAGTATAATATTTTACAAAATAATACAGACTGAATAGTCGTAAACTCTAGAGAGAAGAAGAAAGAATAATAGTTAATTTATGAACAGAATGGTTATGCGCATATATAACATCAAGGAAGGAAGGTTACAAGGGAGAAGTGGATTCATGACTTTGACTGTATGAACGCGTAAAGGCGGTTGAATTTGTTGACTTGCTCAAATTATTCAAAAACTAAAAACAGTTTTTTTTTTTTCCTTAAAATTTTATATTATTTTCTAATGTTAGGATAATATACCGTTAGTCACTTCCCTAGTCATACCCATACACTTGTATAACTAATTTTTGTAGAAAAATTCCTGGCCGTAGGATTTTTCAATTTGCTAAATGAGGTGATTAATGATTTGACCACGTGAATATGATTGACCGGCTTAGGATTAATGTATTGAATTAATATATGTCACCTTAAATATTAAGTTATTCGATTGCGTTTTTCCTTCTTTTGACACTTTCGTTAAGAACTATTTTGCTTACGTTTGAACTCCCATCAATCGGAAAATGTCCGGTGAGATGTGACATTTACGACATTGTGTTCATGTTTGATATGGATTAAAATTTAAGTTTTAATATAATTCAAAATTAACAATTAATTGTAATCATATGTTTTATGGGATTCACAATTTTTCAACCAATATTTCATTAACTTTTATCAAAAGTTATTAAAAATTTAATTTTAATCCCCAGGAAATAAAGGCTCAGTAAAAGGTCTATTAGTTGATAAGAAAAAGATGTGAACCTAGAAAATACTTGCTAATAGATTTGGGTTGATCTTCAGTGCCAGAGAATCTACTCCAAAGTCCAACCCTCTAAAAATTTATTAATAAAATACATGTAAAGGACGAGATCGACTATTTAATGGTAGAAATACATGTATTTGATGAGATCGACTCTTAACACATTCATCGCACAAGTTCGAATCGTGCTTACGAAAGTTTTATTTATTATTAATAAAAAAAAATATGAACTCTTTGTTTTTTTCTTTTTTGATGGTTATAGATTGACTATTTTAAAAGTAGATTTTCAACACATTGAATATTCATAGTTTCATTGGGATGATTAATGTATGACGCATTCAAAATCACACGTTCGCAAAAGAAAATAATTCAGAGCTCCTTTATCCCGCCCCCGCCCGCCTTTGTCATTGATAATATTTCCCTTTTAGGTTAGCAAATTGACATTGTGGATCATATATCTTGAACTGATGTTTACAGTATTTGATGCTCAGCCAAATTTTCTCTTTGTGTTTTTGTTAGTGCAATTTCTCATAGACTTGATGGCGTATTTTGTACGGTTTATGGAATATATTCAACAAAGAAAAGAATTCAAAATCTTTGTTGATTTGACATATTTATTTCAATTAAATTTAGGGCTTCTTTAGGTTTCATTAAAAAGTTGTTTATTGTGATAGAAATGAATGATGGATGAGTGGGTAGTAGTTGTTAATGCAATGAAATGTGCGATTAAAATTAAAATTAATTATTTAGACCTTTAAATTATAAAGATTAAACTACTTAGAGGTGTAAAGGTTGATTGAGCTAATTTAATCTGGACACGTCCTTGTTTAGCCTTGTAAAATAGGGTGTCGTGAAAGGACCTTCATGCAGTTTTTGTCAAAACATTAATTGAAAAAATAAAAAATCAAGTTGTATGGTGTGGTCCACCCGCCTCGATAAGGGCAATGGTGGACTTTTGTTTACGAACTATATCGAAACTCGACATATTCCGTGATCTGACACGTTATACTTCTAATCATAAAACACCCTTCAAAAGACGTAACAATTTCAAATTTCAAAGAAAAAATAAATGAAAATGTCCCACCACAATTTAGGGCTTCTTTAAGTTTCATTAAAAAGTTGTTTAATGTGATAGAAATGAATGATAGATAAGTGGGTAGTAGTTGTTAATGCAATGAAATGTGTGATTAATATTAAAATTAATTTAGACATTTAAATTATAAGGATTAAACTACTTAGAGGTGTAAATGTTGATTGGGCTAATTTAATCTGGATGGTGTCCTTATTTAGCCTTGCAAAATAGAGTGTCGTGAAAGGACCTTCATGTAGTTTTTGTCAAAACATTAATTGAAAAAATAAAAAATCAAGTTGTATGGTGTGGTCCACCCGCCTCGATAAGGGCAATGGTGGACTTTTGTTTACGAACTATATCGAAACTCTACATATTCCGTGTATCTGACACGTTATACTTCTAATCATAAAACACCCTTCAAAAGACGTAACAATTTCAAATTTCAAAGAAAAGAGAAAATGTCCCACCACAATATAACTCTTCCAACACCCATTTCCACAATGAACAAAAAATGGAAAGGCTTGAGGTGGAGGTGGAATTTGTTTTAGGGAAGTGGCAATGGTTGAGGAGGGTGGGCATTGACTGGTCTGCAAAATCCACTAGCCAAGAAAAATCTCAACGGCTGAGATGTTTGAAATGAAAAATAACCTTGCTCTATGAAAATTAAGTTGGTGATGGCGATGTCGTAAATAGGCATATTCGGTTTGAGTTATAATGAATAAAGTTTCAAGTTACTTTTATTCTTTAATACTCTCTATATTGTATAGGTTATCTTGTACAAATCACAAGAGTGTAGCTAGTTATTAATTTATAATATCGAGGGTATTGAAAATCTAACTGCGAACATATGAAATTGGATATAAATCCAGCTAAATATTAATTCTAATCTTCCTTGTCCAGCTAAACTATAATATTAATTCTAATATTAGATTGTTAGCTAATCTTCCTCTTCTTTCATTTTTCCTGTACTCACTCTAAGAAAATGGGGCTTTTGCCACGGCAAAAAACTGTAACAAATATTATTACCAACAATATTTATTGTCGACACAGTATTCAACTAAGAAATGTTCATTTAAAAAAAAAAACAAAACACGTCATTTATCTAAAAACAAAGGGTTTTATATATTCACGTGTTAG
Source organism: Fraxinus excelsior (assembly GCA_019097785.1). Taxonomy (NCBI): domain Eukaryota; kingdom Viridiplantae; phylum Streptophyta; class Magnoliopsida; order Lamiales; family Oleaceae; genus Fraxinus; species Fraxinus excelsior. The sequence goes on along the minus strand of CM032645.1, from coordinate 6,469,127 downwards.
AAAATAAAGGGATGAGATGCAACCCTTGCAAAGGAGGAAGCATAATGCTTGAAGAATTATTTCACTGAGATTTTTTATTTTATTTTTATGATTACAATCGTTCAGCCTCACACGTATATATATAATGCAAAAGAAGAATCTAGAAGACTATGTCTATTGCACAAATTGAACTAATTGGCTGAAAGAAAAATGTTATACAACAGAAATGTAATCATCAGCTCGTTGCTGTTGGTTATGCGTCATCTGTGTCCTATAGTTTAATATCCCCTGCAAAATGGAGAGTGGATGTCAACAACTCCTATCTTATCCATGTGTTGATAAAATTGAGTGGAGTTTAAGGACTTCGTCAAAATGTCAGCAACCTGAGAATTGCTACTAAGGTGTTTATCCATCTCAGTGTGTTTAGTCATTTCATGAAAAACTAGTTTGGCTACATAGGTTTGCTGTCATTAAACAGGATAGCAGCCTATGGATGGTTGATTCTCAAGTCTTGAAACAAGTAACTAAACCAATTGAGCTCACAACATGCATTTGCCACGGCCCTATATTCTATTTCTGCTGAAAACTTGAATCCTGTGCTTTACTTCTTTGATTTCCAAGATATCAACGATCTTTCAAGAATCACACAATATCATGTGATGCTCCTTCATGAATCTGGGCAAGCTCCCCAGTCTGAATCGCTATAAATATTAAGCAGCAAATCTGAATTAACATGGAACAACAATCCGTGTCCTGGGGCTCCATTTATGTACCTCAACACTTTATTAGCAGCATTAAGATGGGACGTAGGAAGAGCATTCATGAATTGACTTAATAATTGTGCCGAGTATGAAAGGTCTGGTCTGGTAATGGTTAAGTACAACAATCTCCCAACAAGTCTTCTATACATACTAGGATCAGGAAGAGGCTCTCCATCTGTCTTAGAAATCTTCACATTCTGATCTAAAGGTATCCTTACTGCCACACACACTATGTTCATGAGTTTGATAGTATGTCGAAAGCATACTTTCATTGGAAAATATGAATACCTTTATCAGACATTGCTACCTCTATTCCTAAAAAAATATTTCAATATGTCTAAATATTTGATCTTGAATCTCCTATCAAGTAAGGCTTTGAGAGAGTCAATGATGTCTATACCACTGCTGGCTACAATTATGTCATCTACAGAGATGAGAATAGCAGCGAAAGAACTCTCAATAGACATTGTAAACATGCTATAGTCAGCCTTCGATTGAGTGAATCATTGTTCAACAACAAAGGTTGAAAGTTAAGAGTGTCATTGATGGGATGTTTGTTTGAGCCCATACGAGCTCTTCAACAACCTGCATACTTTTGAATGCATTACATCAGGATGGACATGAGGCATCTCCATGTACACTTTTTCATCTAGATCCCCATGTAGAAATGCATTATTTATATCAAATTGATGTAAATGTCATCCCTTTACAGTTGAAGAGCAAGTAAAGTCCTTACAGTTACCATCTTTGCTACATGTGAAAACCTCTCATAGTAGTCCAATCCCTCTTGTTGTGTATATCCTTGTACCACAAGTCTAGCTTTGTACCTCTCATCACTACCATCAACCTGATACTTTACCTTATACACCCATTGACACCCAATAGATTTCTTATTAGGAGGGAGATCCGTCATAATCCAAGTGTTATTCATCTCAACAGCAGCAATTTCATCATTCATGGTTTTACACCAGTCAGGTGAGGCTAGTGATTCTTGATACGTGTTAGGCTCGATATGTGTGGTTATGGAAATTATCAATACATGTTAGGCTTAATATGTGTGGTTATGGCTCAATTTGATAGTCTATGATTTTATATGGTAGCATTGATACGAAAATGATTACCTAGAATATGAAGTACTTTGTTCTTGTCTAACTTCTGTGATGGACGAAATGAGGCTTGCTAACATATGTAGTCCTCTAGGTAAGTAGGAGTTTTCTTGGTTCTTGAGGATCTACATGTTGGTTGATGGTTGTTTATGGTGTTGTCAGATAGTTCTTGTTCTAGTTCTTGAAAGTTTGGTGAAAGGGATGACCTTATAGGATAATTGTCTGGCTCATAAAGTGATGGAGAGTTTTTACGATCAATTTTAGTCATATCTGTTATTACTTTATCAGTAGTGTTAGTAAGAGAAAAGGGGATATGGTATTCTGTGTCAATGTTAGTGAGGATAGGTTGTGATGATTTTGTGTTAGCATTTTCAGATGTACTGTCGTTTTTGTAAGGAAATTGGTCTTCATGAAATACTACATTTCTTGAGATAAAAACCCTTTCATATTCAAGATCCTGAATCTTATATCTTTTTGTTCCAAAAGGATATCCTAAAAATATGCATTTATTGGCCCTTAGCTCAAACTTAGTTCTATTGTTAGCCAAGGTTGAAGCAAAGGCTAGGCGACCAAAGACTTTATGATGTGAGTAGTTTGGCTTGTGTTTGAATAGGATTTCAAAAGGAGTTTTGTTTTCAAGCGAAAATGAGGGTGTTCTATTCATCAGATATAGTGCAGTAAAAATGCAGCCATTCTAGTACCTCATGAGGATAGCACTTTGGATTTTTAGGGTTCTTACAACATTAAGAATATGCCGATGTTTTCTTTTTACTATTGCATTTGTGGTGTTTCAACACATGTTTTCTGGTGTATGATTCCCCTTTTATGGCAGTATTCTTTCATTTAAAATTTTCCACATTGTCTGTTCTAATCACATTTACTTGTGACTGAAATTGAGTGTTTACTAAGGCACAAAAATCTTGCAAAGCTACAATAGCATCTGATTTATCTTTTAACATTTAGACCCATGTACACCTACTAAAATCATCAACTATGAATAGGAAATATCTAGATCCATCGTAACTAGTCTCGATGCAAGGTCCCTTGAGGTCACAATGTATGAGATCAAAGACTCTCTTAGATTTGTGATAACTGACAAAGAATGGTAACCTATGCATTTTAGCCATAGGGTAGACATGACAATATTCATTGGCAAGCTAAGGAATGTAATTGATATTCAACAAATCTAATCTAGAGTGAGATGGATGTCCCAGCCTATAGTGCCAGATATCAAAATCTGTATTGTTGCTAAAGATGGTTGTTGACATAGAAGTTCCGTTGGAAATAAGAGAAAAAGCTTCCGTTAAAGCTAAATAAGAGTCTTGAGATTGTAGCAAATGATATAATCATTACCTCATTTCATCCATTCCAGTCATTTTCCAAGTCAAAAGGTCGCGCACAAAACATTTTTTAGGGATGAATATTAGACAACATATGGAGGTTTGTGTCAACTTTCTAACATATATCAAATTAAATGCAAATGATGGAACGCAAAGTACATTATTCAGCTCCATGATTTTTACAGTTCCTCTGTGTGTGAAATTAACTAGATCACTATTTGGAAGAGAGACTAAATAAAATACTTTGGCTTGAATGGTGCTATAAAATGAAGTGCAACAGACAATGTAGTCTGCTACTCCTATGTCTATTATCCATGGTATGTTAGGGTCCTTACTAGGTTTAGTGCCATATACAGATAAGCAAGATGAGATACCAGAGAGTTTGGAAACTTGTGTGTATGCAAGGGTAGTATTAATGAGGCATTTTCTATTTTGTGACTGCAATATAGCCAGAATTTGTGCATGTTACTCCTGAGTGAATATCACACGATTGTCGTTGTTAGCATCTCCTTGTCTGTGCAAATAAACCAAGTAGCATAGGCCTTTCCCTTTCCATATAACTTGTTTCAAAGAGGGTATCTATGAATCTTATAGCATTTGTCCACATAGTGTCCTGTCATATGGCAGTGGCTGCAAGTTGATTTGTTAGGATTGCCTTAGTGCATCTTTCTAGTGAATGTCCAGGTACCTTATAGAAAGTACAATTGTATTTTCTCTGTCCCATTTCATTCTGCCTTGTTGTATTATAGGAAAAGGCTTGACCGGCAGGATTTGAGCCTTAATTGGCTTATATGAGTCATTCAGCCTCATCAAAAACCTCATTACCCAGTCATTTTGTTTCTCAATGATAGATTTGAAACCTCCACAAGTATAGTTGGGAATGGAGTCATAATTCATCAATTCATCAAGAAGTGTCTTATATTTTGAGAAGTATATGCTTACAATATCTTCATTATGCATTAAGGTGGCAATGGACTGTTTTACTTCATAAATCTGTGATGTTCCAAGTCCAACCAGAGCTCACGAGTTGTGTCAGCATAAAGTGTGCAAGACTTAATATCAATGAACATGGTATTTTGTAGCCAAGCAATTACTATATCATTACAACGTAGCCAGTGTTTCATTAGAAAATTGTTGAGATCTGCAGGCACATAAAGGCTTCCATCGATGAAGTGATCTTTTTATGGACCTTGCCCAAGCATAATAGTTAGTATTTTCAAGCACATGAGTGACTAATATTGCACTTGAATTGTTGTTTCCCCCAATATAGTAATAGTAAGGACTACAGGGATGTGTCAACATTTTGCTCAGTGCTTGCATTTGGATTTTTTGTATCCACAGTAGTGCCTGCATCCTAAAACCATGTAAGAAAATAAAGGGATAAGATTAGGGATGGACATAATCCGGTTCTGAAGATAAACAAACCGAACCAAAATTTTTGAGTATTTAATAAATGGAACTATCAGGTCTTAATATAATTATGGAACCTTTCAGGTTCGGTTTGGTTCAATTCGGTTTAGTTCGATTCCGTACTATAATTAATTTTTTTAACATTTACAGCAACACTACATAAATACAACTAAGACATGTCTATTACTCGGCAGTCGATGGCTTCGATTTGGGCATGTAGATGTATGTTTTCAATTTATCAAATGATTTGAGGTTAGTGGATATGTACTTACCGAATGAAAGTATAAAATCGAAAAGAGAATGATAAAAATTTAAAAATGCCTAGATCTTGGACTAACAATAAAATTAATAATTGAATCAAAAAATTGAATTTAGGAATTAGGTTGGGCTGAGCTAGCTAGGCATAGACTTGGTTTGGGAGTTGGAGCATAATCACTAAATTAGTTAATTTGTTTAGAAAAAATAAATAAATTTAATTAATTCAATATGAAAATTTTAAAAATTATTTAGATTCGATTTTTCGATTCTTGGTCTAGAACCGATAATCGAACCAAACTCATCGGTTCTCGATTCAAATATTCGTTCAGGTATTTAATTTATGAAGAACCGCTCAATTCGATTCAGTTTGGTTCGGGTTTGGTTCGGTTCGAGAGTTTTGTTCAACCTTAGATGAGATGCAACCCTTGCAAAGGAGGAAACAACACAAAACCCGATGGATGTTTAAAGAGTTATTTCACTAAGATTTTTTTTTATGGTTACAATTGTTCAACCTCACACGTATATATAGTATATATAATGAATAAAAAGAATCTAGAACACTATGTCTATTACACAAATTGAACTAATTGGCTGAAAGAAAAATGCTATACAACAAATTTAAACAAAGAGAAAATGGTCCCCAATTTGCTTCATTTGCAGTGACATTTCTACCCTCCATTATCATCCTTCATCTGATGGCTTTCCTCTTGTTGATCGTTAGCTCGTTGTTGTTGGTTATGCATCTTCTATGTCCTATATTTTAACATCATGACATCAAAACGTGTTATAAAAGTAAGAAACAATGAGTATTTATCAACCCTCCAAAGTATAGAGAAAAAACAAAAGTTTTAAATTTGACATTGTTAGTACACTTTTGTGTGTGTGTGTGTATGCGCGCGCGCATGCTTTCAATAATAATTTGAGTTATACTCGAGTGTAATTATGTTCTCATTATTTTGCACCACTTTTATTAGTAAGAACCAAAACTTCCAACAAACATAATCCATAGGTTGAAAATAATGAGAAATCAAGTTGAGTCAAGTAAATGCACAAAAAATTCTTGATCCAAAGTCATTGGAAGCAATTGTTTTAGATCAACAATGTGATGTATATGAAGTTTATGCGCAATATTGATTTGGGGATGGATTATGCTTTAAAAAAACAAGGGTAGATTTGTTACACTTCGTAAAGGTTGAAAATAAAAATGCAATTTTTTCTTAGAATAATTTATGCAAATTGACGTTTATAGAGTTTTTATGGTCTAACTTAAAGACTATTTTGTTCCAATAGATGGGAGGCAAGACATTCAACCCATCTTGTCTTGCGTTAGACTTTTATTGTCTCATAAAACACGGTTCAAAACACATTACAATTTAAATTTTTTTTTTTTTTTAAATGAAAATGTCCCACCAAATTACATTTTCCAACGCCCATTCCCATAGTGAAGAAAAACGTAGGTGGTCTTGAGGAGGACGTGATGCAGGTGGAAGGTGGAGTTCGAATTTTTCCATGAGAGATGGCTACGGGAGTGGCAATGGATAGGGTGATGGGCTTTGATTAGTCTCCAAATCCCAATTCCCCCAAGCAAGAAAAATGTCGACAAAATATTGTTGGTTTACTGTACATTCTTTTCTAATGAAAGAAAGTGTGTTTGATTGCGAGTATAGAATTTATATGAAAAGTAAATAAATTATAGGCAATTTGCATCAAAATTGCCAATTAAATATGTTTGATTGACCTAATTTTCAATCTAAAAAATGTTATAATTTTTTATCTTCTATTGATAGGTTAATGAGAGAGAGAGAGAGAGAGAAGTGTGAATTGCATGGAAAATATTTTACCTCTCTCCCTAAAGAAAATGTTTTCTTGTTTTAGAGAAAAACTTGGTCGCGTGATCAACTTTTAGAAAATTAATTTCATGGGGAAAAATAACAATCAAACACCCCAACAATAAGAATTTGGATGAAAATGACATTTTTCATGAAAAATAAAGTCAATCAAACACGTTCTTAGTGAAATTATTATAGATAAAATTTTAAGTGACTATACAAACCATAAGAGATGTTAGTAAATTTATAGAGCAAAAGGTACTATCGAAAATCCAACTATTTTTAAGTCAATTTTTTCAAAAAGTTCTTCTAATCATATACAGCTCTTCCATAAAATTATTTAAACATCACCAAATGCAACTTCTTAATTTTATAAGTAGTTTTTCGCCCTACCAAATTATCCATTGGTTAACATACCTAACTGAAAGCTTTTTAAAATAGTGCCAGTAATATCATTTGTCTTGATTGATATGTTATCTTAGATATGACTCATATCCTTATATTTAAAATAACATATCAATTAATATCATTTAATTGTCGTATAGATTAACGATCAACAATCAAAAATTACATTTAATTAGAATCTAGACCAATTTTAGAACAATGCAGACAAATAAAAATCATTTTGTTAAAATATTGTCTAGCCTTTTTTTTTTATATAGAGGAATGGTTCCCTCGTCTAGAACCGCCATTCTTGTACTATTGACTGGTGAGTTTTTTACTACATGATTTTTTATTCATTAACTCTTCATTTATATAATTAATTTATATAACCTTAAAAAGAAAGAAAAAGAAATTGGACGGCAATAGCACCGGAGAATGCTTGAATAGAACTACAGTGGCAATAGCACTGAATAATTCTTGATGAGCGCTTGGCGGGGGCTGTTGCTAGCCGAGATGGAAACATTAACTGTGGTAATGGTGAAAGGTTGGCGAAATGGAAATTCACAATAATTTGCAGTGTTCTAAACAGTGCATTTAGGAGTCATGAAATTTAATATTGCTGTGGTCATGCTTTAAGCTTATTTACGTCGTTGTATGAATTCATTTATGCTCGTAAAAGTTTGAAAATTAACCATGTCATCTAGTGATGGAATTTTTTTTTTTTTTTTTTTTTTTTTGGCTTATTTGAGGATACTGACCGCAACCTAGACAATACACTCAGTGTTTTAAAAAGTTCGTTTAGGTGACACATAATCAACTCGGGCAAAACGCCTCTAGACATTTTTTGTTTCCAATTCTTTCCTTCCTTTCTTTTGTCTTCCCTAGGTGCGTTTTATTAAAATTTCTGTAAAAAAATAAAATTCATTTGACTTTAATTTCAAGTTTTTTAAAAAAATTATTTTTGTAAAGTTAAAAATGGCTTTATCTAAATGTTTAAATAAGATTTTAAGTTACACTGTTAACTACATTATGCATTTGTTTGATCCTCATTTTTTTTTTTCAAAATATATTTTTCTTTCTTCTTTTCAAACCATAAATTTTTCAATAAAATAATATTACACGCAACCCCAAAATCCTTCCTTCATTTTAACCACGGGTTAATTTCACAAACAGTCGCTGAACTTACCTAAAAATTACAAAACGGTCATTGAAGTTTAAAACTTGCAGAAATAATGACTGAAATTTCATGCGCTTTCACAAATAGTCACTGAAATTTTAATTTGTTTCACAAACGATTATTGAAGGATCGTTATAATTTTAATTCAAACTTAAAGGACCAAAACAAGTTGACATAGAAGTTTGACCACCTCAAGTGCAAATTTTTTAGTAAGTCAATTACTTTTAAACAAAAATACACTATTTTTTATGTGAACTAAAATAAATAAAAGTGCATTAAAAGTTAGGAAATCTATGCACGATCACACAAAAACATAAAAAAATATTTATATCTCATATCTAAATTTATAGTCTTGTACGTATATAGGCGGAACGAGAATTAAAATATTACTTTTACAATTTCCATCTAATTTACTCCAAAAGTGGCACTTAGTAGCAAGAAATTTGCACTTGAGGTGGTCAAGATTTTATATCCACGTATTTTGGTCATTTAAGTTTGAATTAAAATCATAACGATCCTTCAGTGACCGTTTGTGAAACAAATTAAAACTTAAGTGACCGTTTGTGAAACAAATTAAAACTTCAGTGATCATTTGTGAAACAAATTAAAACTTCAGTAACCGTTTGTGAAAGCACATGAAATTTCAATGACCGTTTCTGTAAGTTTTAAATTTTAGTGACCGTTTTGTAATTTTTTAGATAAGTTTAGTGATTGTTAGTGAAATTAACCCTTTTAACCACATATTTTTCATCAATCTGTTATTTCAAAATGCATTTTCACCCAAAATGGGGCTCAAACATATAATTATAATATTGAGACTCGTTATTTTGTTACAAACTCCAAAAACATGTATGAAATTCCTATAAATCTATTAAGTGTCATTTGTTTAGTTGAGAATTGAAACTATGAAAAATATTCTAATTTATACATTTTAAAAACTTGAAAACTATATTAAATAATTGACTAATTGTGAGAAATATTAAATAAATATAATATTTTATAATTTTAGATGTTTGATATGTATTATTTTAATTATTAAATGATTTTTAAAATGATTAAAAAGTTAAAATAATATTTAAAATAAGAAAACATTTTGTTTACATCTAAACCTTGCATAGGCTTAATTACGTCTCCACGTTAGTCACGTTTTACGCTTTTTAGGACACTAAAAATAGTACAACTAAATGGATATGAATTTATATCAAGTTAACGTGTTTAATTGGGGTTGATTGAATAGTGCTGAGTGGGAAGTGGAATGCATCATCAAGTCGCCAAATGGAAATAAATGTTGAAGCCGCAATTTAAGAGAGACATTGACTCGTATGGCATTCGAGTTATTTGTCAGTTCCCGATAATAAGGATGGCAACGGTGCAGGTCCATTGACCTGTTTACCACTTCGTTTAATTTTATTTTTTTTAATTTTTGATAATTTATTTTTATTGTCTCCATTCATTAAATTTAGACAAATAATTTTAGTTATCATTTTCTATTAAAACTAATGAAAATTTTCATATAAAGTGTTGAATTAAAAAAAAAAAAAAAAATTTAAACGAAGCGGAGCGCCTGTTACCCATCCCTGCTCGGGGCAAAATTTCCCACCCTATTCCCGCCCCGCATATCCGATTAAACGGGTTTTTTTTGTCATCCCTACCCAAGAAATGGTAGCAACTCTATTCAAGTCCATTTTTGAGAATTTACCCTGCCATTGCAATTGTATATATGGCAATTCACTTTTTTCCTTTCAAAGATATTTTTAGAAATAAATTTTAGACTATAAAAGATGTAATTATATGAAAAACTTATCGTCCAAGCATTAAGAATATCCATTGTGATCTTTCCGTTCCTTTGGGAGGTAGAAGTTTTTCCAAATCATGCCAACAAGGATTTTTTATATCTCCTGAAATTTGTGCTTGATCTTCGTCTCAAGTATTATTCTGGCTCTCGACACACCTAGATCGAGTGCCATATTGGAATGCTTGATTGGACTCGACATGAGACATACATTTATAATAACTATTTCTCACATGTAAACCCAACTTAAATGATTTAGGAATCGCTATAAAGAAGCCAACATTAATCAGAAGTGATCGACTATTGTTAAATTTCTTTTCTATTGTCCTTTCGTTCCTTCCCTCATAATTTTCTCGCTTTATTCTTGAATATACACATAAACAGAAAATAGATTTTTGGTAGCTTCCTGTCTTTTTCTTTTCCTCTTTTTATCTCTTTTTTTATTTTAAAATAAAGCCAAGTCCCTTCTATGCTAACAAAATAATAACAAAACAATGATTTTTCACAATAATACATATATTATACAATTCTATCAACATAATTCTTACGGCTTACAATCTATACCAGTACCACAATACCCAAAAAATTATTACAACTTGTGATTCTTCATTGTTGGGTTTTTGATACCCAATAAATATCAGACGATGATATTAAACCGTTGTTGAATAATTTATATCGATATATTAGTGATAGCTCGACCCGAAAATAACTTGAGGCTACATGAAGTAATTTAATTGAGTTAATGTTGCTCATGACCCAACACTCGTGGATGGTCCAAGTTATTTTGTTGGATGGTGATATTGGAGACCTAATACCTTGGTTATATGGGGCCATTTGACTTGGCCCATATAAGTGACCTAATGTGACTTTCGTTCTATATATCATAAGAGAAATGGTGAGGTAGTCGTTCTTGGTGGTTCGTTTGAGTGTTTAACCACTCCACCTCTTCCTTTCTGTGTGTGTGTGTGTGTGTGGGCGGGAGGTTGAAAACTAGTAGCAACCGGAGTGTTAAAATTGTGGGTCGGAGCCTTCTCGGTTGGTGTTCGTTTGGTTGACTAAATGGAGCTCGGATCAAGATTTCTCAAAAAAAATCGCGACATTCATAAAAATAAATATTTAACTTAAAAAGACCAGGTCATTACAATATCATTTGATTTTTTTTGTTTATGAATATTATAGAGTAATTTATGAAACATATTTGAGCGTAAAAAATGAATTTAAATTCATATAATCTTTCAATAATGATAAATACAAAGATTTTTAATTTTGTCTCAGCTTTCACATCATTTTGCAACTAGGCACATGCTAGTAGTCTTTTAACTCCAAATTAAATCAAGACAATTGCCCTAATGGTTGTTGCCGACATTACATTTACTAAATAGTGTCAAACAATAGACAACGACAATATCAAATTGACATGTTCTACATATTATCAGATCATTTGTTCAATGTACAACAGCTCCCAGAGACTTGTAAATTTTTAGTTCAAAATTTCACGTGCATTGCACTTGCGTCTATTAACGGGATGAAATTAGTCGCCGAGTACGAATTTTAAGTAATTTTAGTTAGTGTTCAGAAACTGAACTAGATGACACCTAAGATAAGAGTTTAGTCCAATATGCCTTAGAGGAAAAAGAATTTGTACAGAAGAAAGAAACCAGAATTGCACCAGATAAGAGACAAATGTGGGCCCCACCGTGTATTTAAAAAGAGAAAAAAATGTGCGGATCCCACCCTTGTGTGAGTTGTCTGTTGCAATTCTGATGATTTTTTCCTTTTTTCTGGTTGTGCAGCAAAGTTGTATGTTTTAATACGTTATTGTACATAAATAGTATACAAGATATTTAACTCTATTGATGATGAAATTCATATGTGCTCTAACTGTATAACTGTCGATCTAGCAGGATCCTTGACTTTATTTTTTTGAGCACGAGACCAATTTTGAATAACTTAAGCAATGATTTACCTCGTCTAAAAGCATAAACATTTAGAGGATGGACAAATATACATTTTAAGATTATGAATTCAACACGCATCTTCATGTTTTTCTGAGTCAAATGAATTAAGACATGAAATATGCACGATTTTCATATTGAACAATAATAAGACATGAAATTAATTAAGACATGTTTTAATTAATTAAGACATGAATTAAGACTTGATCTCAAGACTTTTACTTTTTTTTTTAAATTGAAACAAATTATATCTCTTTAATGGACAATTTCCATGAAAAGCAAAGGCAAACGAACACCAAAATATCCAAAATTTCAATATTTTTCAGGTGAGAAATTATATTAATCAAATACAATTAATTGACAATTCTCAGTAAAACAATTTTTAGGTAATTCATTTTCTTGAAATTCATTTTCTTTTCACTCAAATTCCATTTTTGCAATCAAAAGAACCCTTACATTGTACCCACAAAACTAAATGGCCATTTTGGTTGGATTACGTCCTAAAAGAACAAAAAGTAAAAGGCCATTTACGCCATACTTGAAAGGTTTGAACCAAAAAGCAATATACCATTTGTACCAATTCCCCAGAAAAAACAAAGACAAATATGTAAATTTTCAAATTAGGGTTTTCGAAAAATTGGTCCATAGGCAACCGTCCAACTTTTATTTACAGCCAGATAAGTTTGACTCATATTTTCATATAATACAATTTTAAACCACTTTTATTAAATTTACTTATTTATTTATTTTTAATCTTAAATCCCATTGACTTCTTTATTCATTTGATTTCTTTGTATTATAGAAATAAAATACAATAGACGAAATGAAGATCCTGGTGTAAACCCATGGATTCGTTCTTTCGTTTATTTGATTTCTTTATTTGTTTCCTTGAAAATGACTTAAAAGCTACCATACGAGTTGGAAAAGTTCATAGAAAACGAATTTGTATAGAAGTAACATATGAAAGGATCCATAGTTATCTCAATTCATTGATGTGGGAAAAATCTTGTGGGTACCATTGGAAAAAGTTCTGCAATTTCCATCATCATCTCAATGAATTGATATGGTTTACTCGTGTTTTATCCATCTCATCTAAAATTGAAATGGCGTATTTTTTATGGCATTCGACTACCATCATTTAATGAGTCAATTTATTGATTAAAGCGCGGCATTGTTGTCGAACAATCTCTTCTTCAACATCATTCTCTTATGACACGAACCCACAACCATGGAATTTGTAACATTTTCATTAAAAAGTGACATAGCATTTTATGTCATTTTTTAATTAAAATATCACAAACGTTCAAATGGTGTTTGGTGGAGATTAAAATTAAATTTTTTGTAGTATGTTATACAAGTTTTTGAAATGTGTGGTAAAAGTTGTAGGACCCATGAAAAATGTGGTTAATATTGATTGTTTGACTTTGATTTGAGTTAAAATAAGATTTTAATCCGGACCAAACAAGGGCTCAATTTCGAATACATAATACATCTAATTTGCTTATATTAATTTTTTTAGATTTTAATTTATTTTGTATTGTGTTAATTGTGAATTAAGTTTTTCACAATAGAAAAAGTGGCATTATAATAAATAAATAAAAGTAACATTGTATATCACATTTTAATTATTAAAAAAAAAAGTGACGTCATTCGTCAAGGCATTGAATGATAGACTCACTTAAATATATTGTCACATGATTCATTAAATAAATATATTAAAAGTGGTCATTTAAACTGGTGTTCTAATATCACTGGAGCTAGATAGCATTATTAAATTAAAAAGTCTCATTTGACTTTACATATTATTTTTTTACTTCTAACACACTTCTCATAGATTTTTCAAAAGATTTTTAATTTTAACAGTATTTCTGTGAGTTGCCCATTGTATTTTTTTCCTTTGAAAATGTGAATGGAGGCCCAATTTCATGCTACAAAATAACATTGGGATTGCCCGTGGAAAAGTTTAATGACCCATGCAAGAATTTCATTTACCGACAAATAATCAAAACAATTTTCTTAGTCGAACAATGAATTTAATGCTGTCATCATACAAATTTGAAATTAATTCTTCATGACCAATATAGTAGCATTTCAACCTTGACGGCATAAGGCACAAGCAAGATTACTTGGAAGAAGTCGCTACAACAATATTGTCGTGACTACAGTGGGAAATTTGATTTCGCTTAAAAAAAAAAAAAAAAAAAATCGGATTTGGGTCAATTGAAAACAATAAGCCCTTGTTTGGTATTGATTAAAATCAAATTTTAATCTAAATCAAAGTCAAACAATTAATATTAACAACATATTTCATTGGTCCCACAACTTTTCAACCACGCATTCCATCACGTTGATTAATATCTAATTTTAATCTCCGTCAAACAACACCTAAAAGTCATAAAACTTTCTGCAGATTAAAAAAATTCTTTGCGTCTAGAATACGTAGTGTGTACACCTTTTTACTGGTTCCCTATCTTGACTTCCACTCCTGCCGGTATAGAAATTTATGAAAATTTTATTTCAAATTCGAGTATGAAAAATCATGGTTTTAATCAGCTTTCACAATTTATTTATTTTGTCAGAAGGGACAGGGACCATTTTATCTCGATATTCTCCTTTATTCTATTTTGAAATCAATCGATAAAAAAACACATACTATTTCATCGAAAAATACCTAAAATTTAAATGGTCCATTCCATAAAATGAGAGTACCAACTACCAACCAACTAATGTCTTATATTTAAATAATTAATCAGTTGGTCTCCCTCGTTATAAATAATTCATTTTTAAATTAATTTGACCAAAAAAAGTGTGAATTTATTATCTTACCCAGAAAGCAGCAATTTTCAGGTCATTCCTCCCCCAATAAACACTATTTTTTTTTGTATAAGAATAGATGGCAAATGAGAGTTTAGTCACACAGTCTTTCTTGGAGAATAAACTGTGTACTCTTTCCATGTTTTGGAAATTCTTTTGATTTTATTATTTCTCAAATCAACACTGGTTTGCTATCTTCTACATATGACTTCCAACCGCTGACCGGTTATATTCCAATTGTTTACCAGGAAAAAAAAAGGTAAAAAAGGTAATCATCTTACTATTTTTGCGTAAAAGAATTAATAATCAGACTAACGTTGATTTTAAAGGTTAGGGACAAGTTTTGTACAACTAAATAATACTAAGCATACAATTTTTCGATATGAAAAATGTCGTGCGTCAGCATGTGGCAATTTGAACCTACAAAATCACATTTTCTATGTTACAAAATTAAGTAGGATTATATGGAGTTGTTTTCTATCAAATTTTATCTAATGCAGTGTTATACGAACCACTCTAAATTAAAATTTCTTCATATCGTAATGAACTTTTTCGATGAACTTTTTCGATGCACGTTAGTTAGTTGTTTAATGTTGAAAATAAATACATGTAAATTTTATAGGAATTCATTCTTAAACATGAAAGATATTAATAAGTTATTTCGAATGAACTCTTCTATATTCTTTGTATCTTTTCGATTCTCCATATGAACATTTGATATTAAATGTATTGAACGTTTCGTCACAAATGTATTCTTAACTAAATATAATCAACGATTTAATGATTTTCTTTTATATTAGGTTGTAAATGTTTTAGGAGATTAAATGAAGAGTTAATTGATCACTCGCTTCGGTTGCTCGATCAACATCAAGCATTAAAAGTAGTTCAGCAGGAGAGTGAAGCATTCTCTGCTTCAAACCTCAATAAGCAACCAGCTAAAGAAAAAAAAAACTAAGTAAAACATAAGGGAAGGAGGACAACTAGCTTGTCATACACAAAAGGAAAGTTTCGCTATTGCTAATGAAACCATTATTTAACTTGTACTTACAGTTACATTTCAATTGAATTGTACCCACGATCTACATTATAAATAGATAATTTGTATATGGACACCTTCAACAAGAAACGAATAATATTAGTATACTGAAGATGTGTGATCTGATTCATATGGGAACTTCTAAATACCACTTCACTATAGACAAAGCTAGGTAAGTTTGAAAAGAGAGACGAGATTGATAGCATTTACAATTTGTTGAATCTAATTCTCCAAGAAAAAATCATGCCTATTTAATTAATGGCGAAAGTGAGCGTGGAAAATGCTATGAATCTTGTCCGTATAGTAACTATCTCTTTCCAACTCTGAGTAAAGGGTGAGAAAATATGACAAACTTCTACATCTAGATGAAAGAAAAAATAAATTCCCACATGGAGGCACATCGTGTGCATTGAAGGAACATTGTTTTCACAAGGTATTAGATGCATCTTTGTGTAACATTTAATTGAAATCATGACTTGGAAAACTGGGTGTCAAAATCAATATAGAAGACACATTAAGATTGTGAAAATCATTACCCGATCCAAAAATAAGTTCTCATCATAAGAAGCTCTGCATAGTGCAAGCTAGAGTTCTTCCTACAGAAGAACAAAATGATAAAATTAAAGATAAATTGTGAGAGATTAAATAAATCAGCTAACCATTGTTACCGCAAGGTTGGATTCAAACAGAAAGCAAGGCAGCCAAGTCAAGTAAATTTTAGTTGTTAACTGATGCAAGTATCTTAAATATCAAGTAAATTTTAGTTGTTAAATGATGCAAGTATCTTAAATATGTAACATAAAGATTCTCATATATTCAAAATAGGATTGAGTTCATCATTACCACTGCATAGAGGTGTCAATCCGGGTGGTCCGGGCCGAGTTGGTCCGCTAACATGTGAGCTCGATAACAGCCCGCGTGAAAAAAAGTCCGCCCGTTGCGGGTCTAATTACTATTATCAAATATTTATAGTATAAGTACATCCTAACTAAGTTGACACCTACTTTTACTATAATTTATAGTTTAAGTACATCCCAACTAAGTTGGCTCCTACTTAACTATAATTTAGTTGTTCAAAAATTATATTTTTGTTTTCCAATCAATCTTCAGGAATTGTAAGATTTTTAAAAAAAATTTGAATTTTTTTTTTCACGGGTCAGTGGGTTAACCACGGCCCGTGAAGCCTAAACCCGCGAAACCCGCAGGTCACATCTCTTTGGCCTGTGAACTGCTCACTCGGGTCACGGGTCGGCCCGCGGTCCCGAGTCAATTCGGGCCGATTTTTACGGATTTGGTCGGCCCGTTCGTCTTGACACCTCTACCCCTGCATAGACTAAAAATAATGGATTGACGTTAAGGTCAAGAAAGCATCGAACCATAGGCCATATTGTACTTGGGCACTGAAAATTTCCAACATTAATGAATTAATCTAATAAAAATTTTAAAATGGGAACATGTTTATAATTAAGAAATCAGAAACACAAATAAATATTAACATGCCTTTAACATGGGTAGGATTTAGATAAATTCGCAAGGGAAAACTTAAGAAACTGCAATCTTCTAGATTTAATGAAAATCTATTTTTGACAGCATTAACCTTGCAAATGGAAAGAAATGAGAACTTTGCAATGGGAGGTTGCGTGGAAAAATGGAGGAGGAGTGGGTGGTTGCGTGAGATAAGGGAGAAGCAGGAATGTCGGTGTGGAAGCAATATATTAAATTTACAACATGAGCTCTTTGTTATAAAAATTAGTGAATTCTTTTGTTTTAAATCAAATGTTATATAATTTGTTTGAGTTCATAGTTTTAAAATGTCAATAGCTAAAAAAGGTTTTTTTTGTCTAAATAGTGAAGGCAATATTAGGCTTGTTAAAGATTTCCGACATGTAGCACAAGATTTTTGGCTCAATCAACCCAATTGCTAGTTTAGGCCTAATTAATTATACACTAATTTTTCACTTGGACATTTTAAAATGCAACCTATTTTTCCTAAGATTTAAAGAGATTAAGTTCTAAATCAAGGCCACAATTTTTGCACTTCACAAACAAAACCAACTACTTCGCAATCTAACTAAGCTCATACTCCTCAATCATTCAAACTTTACCTCAAAACAACAAAATATCAATTAACTTAAAGTGAGGGAAAGGGAAATGAGGTGGTCAGCATACCCTGAATTCTTGATTAGATTGATACGAATGAGTGGAGACCACAGCCCTTACGTTGTCCTCAAATGTCTTTTTATTCTTCACAACATTATTTCTATAGGAGAGATTAGCTTGTGGGTTCAATGGTATGCAGGTTTCTTGAAGTTAACCTAATGGTAAGTATGGTTTTAGGTTACTTTTCTTCTTCCTCATCTGTATTTGTAAAAGAGATTTGTTAAAGGAAATGAATACTTTGGTGGAGTTTATTAAAGGGATTTGTGAAGTTCCAGATTCTTTACACCTTCAAAGAAATGATTTACTGCATGAACTAATGATTTTGGTGGGGAGAAGACTATCTAGCGACTCAGTACCAAATCATTTCAAAACTCAGTAATGCATAGACTTTGCTAATTTCCAAGTTAAGAACGGAGACAATAGACCAATTTTTTTTTTACTTTTTTTTTTTAAATATCATACACATCAGATGCATTGTAAATTAATTCATTCCATCTATTTGTTATAATCACAAAAACTTCATTATAAATTCTAGTTATCACTCAAATTTTAACCCAAGTCGAAAATCGAAAAATAAACATGCAACTAAAACTCAAGCAATAGTTGATTGAAGCCATATAACACAACAATGCATAGAAGATGGATGAAGATTATCTAACCGATAAATTTTACGAATAGAATATATACGCCATACTCTCAAAAATTAAAATAAAAGGCTACCATCTATTACTTGAGATACCCATTGTCACACACAACAATAAGTGAATGTAAAACAAACATGCCGATAAATTTCAAATTCAACAATCACCAATTAAATTAACTAAAAATCCAAAAATACAGAGTTAAATTGAGTTTAATATAAATGAATGGCTATATAATGACACAAAGAAAGGGGGAAAATATAATCCAAACCTAAGGTATATTCCAACTACACGAGTTTGCCAAATTCTTCTAGGAGCGAAAAATCTATTTTTGACAGCATTAGCCTTGCAAATGGAAATGAAGGAGAATTTTGCAATGGGAGGTTGTGTGGGAAAATGGAGGAAGAGTGGGTGGTTGCTTGAGATAATGGAGAAGTAGGAATGACGGTGTGGAAAATTTTGACGAATTTCAGGAATTTTTTTTTTAAAAAAAGGATTTTTTACAATGATTGGAAATGACGACACGTGTCCCGCCTTTACTTTGGCTCTTTTAATATGTAGTGAAGAATGAAGAATTTGTTGTGCACATGGATGCATGTTGAAGCTATCTAAATATAAATGTCTTTTTAAGAGTTCAACTTTGTTAAACAAAATATTAACTATAATTTCTCTTTATTAGGCTTGAATTGCTCTAGCGCTCCACTAAAACATTAGCGCTCCCTCCCTCCCTCCCTCCCTCCCTCCCTCTCATATTTTCATAAAAAAATAAATATAAATACTGTAAAGGAAACATATGGCTAGGGATGGCAAAATGATTTGTCTGTTCGAGCTTGACCCGCTAAAAAAGTCGAGTCGGGCCGAGCCCCATTTTGAGACGTTGGCTTGAGTTGGACCGGCCCGTGTGGCTCGAATGGCCGGCAAGTGAGCCTTAAGAAAAAAATTGTCTGCCACTTCTTTTTTTTTTCTTTTAATTTTAGCTATAATCTTTTATATGTTAATATTTAGTTATTATTTAAAATACGTGTAATTGCACAAATTTTAAATTATTTAAAAAGAATTTAGATTTATCAAGAATTTAAAAAAAAAAATCGGCTCGGCTCGGGCTAAATAAAGGTCGAATCATTTTTACTCGAGTCAAGCCCGAGCAAAGAGTTTCGGCTCGTGACTCGGCTCGATTCAGCTTGTGACACCCCTACTGGTAGCCATGGAGGTCTTTTCAAGCTACCTCAGCCTGGCCTACATATCCTTTTTGTAAACTTGAGACGCTCTAGTCATCAATTTTTATTTTATTTTTCAACCTAATGATTGAACATTTTAGATACCTTTTTTGGTCCCAACTAGTTAAATTCACGAAAATTGTGGCGTATCACGGCATACAAAACCTTTAAAATTTTAGAGTTTTGATTCACTTC
The DNA here is from genome assembly GCA_019097785.1 of Fraxinus excelsior. Lineage (NCBI taxonomy): Eukaryota > Viridiplantae > Streptophyta > Magnoliopsida > Lamiales > Oleaceae > Fraxinus > Fraxinus excelsior. Next base: position 6,449,073 of record CM032645.1, on the reverse strand, counting down.
AAAAAGATTTGTATCAATAATAAAAATGTATTTCGAAAGTGTCATTCTGGTGTAAAATGTGATGGAGTAAAAAGAATGTAAACTTATATTTCAAAAGTCATCCACGGTATGACTCGAAAAGGTCAAGGATGAATGGTCAAACTGGTGATTAAAAAATTAAATAAATATACAATTTTTAAAATGAAAACCAACTGTATCATAAATAAAGAAAAGTATTTGACAAAATATGTTAGTGAGTTATCTTTTTGGTGGGGGGGGGGGGGGGGGGGGTCCGGTTTTCATCACATTCTACAATAAAAAAACAAAATGGTCACATTTTTAAGAATGGTAATTCTTTATTTAAAATCTACCAATAGAGCATTCGAGAAACGAAATTTAAATAGGTCTATCAAAATAAACTACATTAATAAATGACAAAAACACCCTTCTACTACCTGGTAACAAAGGGAAATTAAAGGAAAGTAATAAAAAATAAAATTAAACTCGAGTACTCCAACCAAATCCTAGTGAGGCTCTGCCGAACCAAACAGCTTCGGCCCGTCACCCCATTGCTCGTTTAAGCTCCTACCTCTCCCACTGAACCAAGAATGCTGCTGCCCTCATTTGTACTCCATCAGGGTCTTAGCCTATCAAATATGAGACACGATGGTTGGCTTTCTATATATATGGACATTTACTTTCCTTAACATGCCTTGGAGTCAAGTTTTGTAACATAATTCTATTGACCCATCTTGAGGCAATCCACACAAACTTTGTTTCAAGTTTGTCTTGCATTAAAGATATAGTTTTTAATGTAACATAAATTACATGTTTGGGACATTAGTTTAGCCATGTAAACGAGTCGAGCCAGCTCACGAGCCAAAACTCGCAACTTGCGGACGGCTCATGCAAAAAATGGCTCAGACTTTTTTGACCTGAGCCGAGCCAAAGCTAGGATGAAAAATTGAGGCTTGGCTTGAGCTTTAGGCTTGGGCCTTACCAAGCTCAAGCTGAGCCGATTTTTTTTAATTCGTGAAATTCTAATTTTTTTCATAATATAAATTTTATGCAATTTATTATAATTATAGATTTTAAAAAAGTTACAATCCTCCTCCTTTTTGGGAAAAAAATGAAATATCACACGAGCCGGCCCGGTGTAGCTCAAACTCGGGTTGTTGCCCAAGGATAAGGATTCTTGTACATTGGGGGCTACACGCACCCGACATCCCTCCAATAGGAGGCTACCATGTGGCCATTACGTCAAGCCTTATGTAGCCCCCAATGTATCCATAACACTACTCTGTTGCTCAAAAATAAGGCTTGACCTGAGCCTTGACTCGGTGAACATGAGCCACGAACCGAGCCGTTTGGACTTTTTCTTGATTGAACCAATGAGTCGAATTAACATCTCTACATTAGTTGAATGTTCTAAATGGTCAAAATATTTAGTACCGTATATAAAATTTTATGTAACAAAACTTGTGAAAATGTAGAGTTGAAATTGTATTCTTCTAGAAGTTGACTTCGTGTAGGTCCTTTGCCTCTACAAAGTCATTTTAAGAGGCATTCCATGATTTGAAAAATTAAATGGTGAAGATTTTGTCCGGCAGGCCAGACAGAGAGGGTTACCTGCTCAGGACCTTTTATATCTACAAAGATGAAAAATCTCCCTTAAGTGATATACGAATGAATTATACTTTTGGAGAATAGGACAATAATATAGTATCTAATCCATTAATATTGGAATTGTGATGATCCTAAAAGGAATTGTGAATTAATTTAGAGACGATAACTTCTTTTTTTCTAATTCAATCAAAAGATATTCACAAGAGAATCCACTGGTGCAATTGGATGAACTTTTTGTATTTAATTCATGGTGTTTGTTATAATTTGTTGACATTTGACATGCGATATCATTAAATACAGTTTGTCATATACATTAAGCTCATATTAATTTAAGATCGAGTATTTGAGGTCAGCTCGTACTAATAACCCCCGTTATTTGATGAGATATAATCATTGGAGATTTTTTACACATTGTACAAATAGTCAATCAACAAATGACATTTGAAAAGTCTTACATCAGCGCCCACCAATTCCACCAATCAAATGCAATAGCTCCATTCCCCTTATTAGTTCATTAATTGTTGAGGACCACACGTAATGTTAACTTATAATGACCTAACAGTACCGAGCTCAGTAGCCAATCCAAACATGTCATAGATGTACTTTCTTAGCTCGGTCTGTAGCTGATAAGATGAGAAAATGAAAAATGTATGCTAATCATTCCAGTAAAATGGAGGATAAGAGTCTTGAAAAAAGGAAGAGGATTCAAAACACTTGTAGTTTACTCTTGTAATTTACAAGTCATTACCAATAAAAATCATTATATACATTCTAAGTTGGCTTGAATCTTGTTCACACAATTTTCGACGTCAACAATTTGGCTCTAAAAGGAGGGCTACCTTGTAAAAGCAACACCAACTCTCCATAAAACCCACAAAAATATCATCATGGATGATCTTTCAGCATCCGAAAATCAATCCTACACTCGTCCTAAACAAATTAACAATCCACAAAATATTGGAAGAGGACAAGGTCAAAACGAAATTGCTGACCCTCGAATGACCATGGTGAGAGAAGCAGTTGAAATTGGACAAATGTAGTCAACAGATTGGAACGAAACCAAACTCATGTTCTTCCACTCGAAATCGAGGTGGAGCCCCCACATAGGGAGAAAATCGGATGACTTTCCACTAGAAGAGCTCTCCATTTTTCCATAAAGGAATACTCTAGAAACCGAACTGAAGAAATCAGGAATTCTTCGACAACGGCAGGGCTGATTGAAACTGAAATGAGAGCCTTAAAAAGCGCATTGCCGATCTGGAAGCAAAAAAAAAGCAAAGGAAGTACGGAGGAATATCTCACTACGCCATTCCCATTTCACTGAAGACATTCTTACTGAACACTTGCCTGATAATTTCCTATCAAGGAAATCACTCAAACCTTGGATTAGCAAGCCGAACTAAGGCAGCAAGGCGAGCTAAGGTTACATGTGCTGCAACACTTGGATAAATTTTCTACCAAGGAAATCACTCAAACCTTACTCATCAGCAAGCCAAGTTAATGTTGCATGTGCTACAACACTTAGATAAATTTCTTATCAATGAAATCATTCAAGTCTTGCTCATCAGCAAGCCGATCTAAGATTGCATGTGCTGCAACACTTAAATAAATTACTCAAGCTTTGTTCATCAGCAAGCTGAGCTAAGGTTGCATGTGTTGCAACACTTAGATAAATTTCCTATTAAGGAAATCACTCAGGCCTTGCTCATCAGCAAGTCGAGCTAAGGTTGCTTGTGCTGCAACGCTTAAATAATTTTCCTATCCCACTTAGATAAATTTCCTATCGAGGAAATCATTCAAGGTTTGCTCATCAGCAAGTCGAGCTAAGGTTGCATATGGTGTAATGCTTAGATAATTCAATATATTACAAGGTACGTGACAGCTCATTTACAAGTCAAAACATGACACATGTTCAAGACATTTATTGCTGTAATAATTGTAAAAATGGAAAAATGAGTCAACCGTGTTCAAAGGTCAGTTCGTCACCAAGGCGAGCACTGACTTAAGGGGTAACTATTGATATCCGACTGCGACCTCATTAAATACGATTTTTTATATGCATTAAGTTCATATTAGTTTAAGGTCGGGTATTTGAGGTCACATTGTACTAATGACCGCCGTTATTTGAGGAGACATGATAATTGAAGATTCCTTACATATTGTACAAATAGTCAATCAAATGCATTAGCTTCATCCCCTTATTAGTTTATTAATTGCTGGGGATCACACGTAAGGTTAAGTCATAATGACCTGATAGTGTCAAGCTCAGTAGCCAATCCAAACGTGCCAAAGATGTACTTTCTCAACTCGATATTGTATCTGGTAAGACAAGAAAATGAAAAATGCATGTTAATCCTTCGATATAAAAGGGAGGATAAGAGTCTTGAAAAAGGGAAAACGATTCAAAAAACTTATAGTTTACTCTTGTAATTTACAAGTTATTACCAGTAAAAAGCATCATTTACCTTCTAAGTTGGCTTGAATTTTGTTCATACGATTTTCGACGTCAAGATAATTTATTATAATGTCCTAGTCAGGGGCGGACACAGGGGGGGTCCTGGGGGGCACGTGCCCCCCTAACTTTTTAGTTTTTTTTTTTTTTTTCTTCTTTCCGTGTTTGGTATCGATTGAAATCTAAATTTTAATCTAAATCAAAGTTTACAATAAATTTTAATAATATATTTCATAGAATCCATAAATGTTTTAACTTTTATCAAAATTTACTACAAATTTGATTTTAATTTCCACCAAATAGGGGCAAAATCATAATAAATTGAATTTCGATAACATGCTAATTTTAAAAATTTATCGACGATTGTATGCTAATCAAATCTACAAATTGCTTATGTAATCTCAAAGCTTATTTCGATAACTATATTATGGGTATATCGAATAGTCCAAATAGATATCGAAAATAGTTAAAAATATGTTAAACGTAAGTTTTAAAGAAAAACGTCTAATTCGCATTTTTTCAAAAAAAATCAATTATTTCATTAAAATTTACTATTTTTGCGATACACTTCAATGTAATTTTCATCATTTATTAGGAAACTTTATATGGAACATGACATAAAAAATTTTCGAAATTTACATCCGAAAAAGTCATATCCCATGTAAATTTTCGGATGCAAAATTATATGGGATAGGATTTTTTTTTTTTACGTAAATTTTCGAGTGTAAAATTTATCTCAACTTCTTTGCAAGTTCGAGTGCGCCCCCCTAACAAAAATCTTCTGCGTCCGCCCCTGGTCCTAGTTTCCATTGAAAGCTGTAACTAAAGTTGTGTAGTTTATTTTCAGTCACATTTTATGGGAACTCATAACTGTTATCAATTTTTGAATCACATTTTTATTAAATTTTATTAAAATCTATTAAAAATCTAATTTTAACCTAAATGAATCAGGAACTTAATATTAGGATATTATTAGATCATGGAGTCTGTTTTAATTTATAATGTCCTCGTTTCCATTGAAAGCTGTGGCTAAAGTCGTGTAGTTTATTGAATAAAATTTTATAGAACTTGAATTATTTTCCCATTTTTAGATTTAATTTTATAGTGTTTAAAATAAATGAATTTTTTGATCAAATCAATGCTCAATATTAGCTTATAATCAATGATATTTTATTTTCGATCAGTTATCATTTTTACCTCACAATTATGACTGATAATCAATTGCTGCAGCAAACTACAATAATTGGAATACGACTTGACGTATACATTTAGTTACTTTTTTATTTATTATGAACTTTTGATGTAGACATTGATAACTTGTTAACTAAATTATTATTATACCCACGAAGGGTCCAGCGGAGGCGGTCGACGCCACTGGAACAAAAAAAATTTTTTTTTTTTTTTTTTACAGTTTTTTTTAACTTATTTTCTATCTCGAATGCAGTCGGATTTGATGAAACTCATGTTTTGTATGTAATCTTTTTCTCTTTAATCTTGTTACATATTCTTTAATTTCATAGAATTGGATGGTTAAATTTCCTTCCCACTTAAATACAGCTTGCCAGAAGGGCTTGGAGATGATTTGACAATTTAAGTCCACGATTCGAAAGGAAAGTATTTTGGCCACGTAGTAGTTCAGGTGGCTAATATTGCTGAAGAATTGGTATGTTATGTAAATATCATTTTGACCACCTGTGATTGCAAAAACTGTTGCATGGTCAGAGTGAACATATTTGTGGGTTTGATGCAGGGTGAGAAGCTTCGTTCCTAGCCTATATAGCATGAACTAGTTGGGAAAATGCAACTAAATCTAAACTATTCAACAACTCTAAAAAAAAAAATTCGGGGGTAGTCAAAACATTTACACTCCCACGGTAATATGAGGGGACCCAGCAGACCCTCCCTATTGTGAGGAAATGTACGCCGAGTGTACAAGTAGACAAATTCCGGTAATATATACCAAGTCAAATCATAAACACAGATGAGACCTTCACTGGAGCAGATTGTTTAGACTTGCATTAAGTTGCATTTGCAACCAATTATTTTCTTCCTTTCATTAAGTTTCATTTAAATCTCTCTCTGAGACTCAGTCTGCCTTCCATGCTGCTCCTGGTCCATCTTCAGCACGGAAAGTTTGTCGAAAAGTATGGCGGCCGCAGGAGGAGCAAGCAACACCCGTTCTTTGCAGTATACCCCAACTTGGGCTCTTGCAACTGTTTGTTTCATATTCATCTTTTTAGGCCTTTTTGTTGAACACTTGATCCATCTCCTAGGTCATGTAAGTATTCATTTGTCTTGTAAAACCCCGAGATTTTTTCCCTGGTTTTTCTCCTCCTTTAGTTCATAGACTCCCATTGAAATTAATATTTGTTTTAATTTGGTGTATAGTGGCTAAAAAAGCATAAGAAGACTGCTCTGTATGAAGCTGTAGAAAAGCTTAAGTCGGGTATGTTATACTATCGAGTACGACTTAAGCCTCGGTTTAGATAGATTTATAAATTTAATCAAATTCAAACATAGTTACTACTCATTATTATCCACGCATTTTTTGAAATCCCAAATTTTGGGTGACACTAATGAAAATTACTGTCTAATTTTTGTGCAGTTTTGATGCTTTTGGGATTTATGTCACTAATATTGACAGTGACTTCAAGATCTATATCGAAAATATGTATTCCGAATAAGGTTGCAGATTCCATGCTGCCATGCCGAAGAGGTACACAAACAAAAACTACCAAGGCTTTAGAGCACATATGGGTCTCCTTTCAGAATGCAGTTTCAGGAGGAGAATATAAGGATGATTTTATATCTCGTCAAGAAAGAAAATTGGCCGCAGACACTGCTTATTCTACCGATCATTGTGGCTCTAAGGTATGAAAGTAGACAAATTTGTCCTATTTTGATATGAATCGATATCTTGTAATTACATTAGTAATGTAATCTCGTGTGTATCATGTTGGACAGGGAATGACTTCTTTCATGTCAGAACAAGGAATAAATGAGCTCAATATTTTCATATTTGTGCTAGCAGCTATGCAGATTGTGTACAGCCTTGTCACAATGGGTTTGGGAAGAGCCAAGGTACAACATGGCACCCAATTTCCTTTTCATTTTTCTTTCGTCGAAGAAACATATATATTCCCTCCATCTTAATCATGCATTTACTCGACTTGCAGTCATACACACGTTTATGATACGTTTAGTAAAGTGGATTATAAGATACGACATATAATATAACAACTAAGGTTTTTTTCGAGGGCAGCATTGCGTTATGTTTACTCTACATTTGACTTGTTAAGCTTTTTTGGACATGTTCACACTTGGACTGGACTTTTTCGTGTAGTAGTCAATGTGTCGGTGGGTAATTCTAAAAATTTATTACAGATGAAGCGTTGGAAAGCTTGGGAGAGAGAGACTCAAAGTGTCGAATATATGGCTGCCAATGGTACAACTCTCTATAAATATCACCCTACCCTACATTCATTTGTCAACTTTCATTTAATACTTTTATGCACGACAAATTTATTTATTTAAATTAATATCTTTACGTGTGGACCATATTCATTTTATAATTAAACACATATTGTGTTAATATTTTCATTTTTTTTTATTTTTTTTTTTGTATTTAACATTTGTTGCCAAATTTGTTCGAACTAAATTTATACTTTTCACTAAAAATTTTATGGGAATTGAAACATATAATTACATTTGTTACTTAAAATCATTAATAAAAATTTATATTTTGTACTAGTCATTGTGATAAAAAAAATTATAATTTCTTTTGATCAAGGAAATACTTATTAAATTATTTATGCATGGAATTACACATGAAGATCCTGAAAGATTTAGAATAGCAAGACAAACAACGTTTGGGAGGCGACATGTAAGCGCTTGTTCGACTACTCCTGCTCACTTGTGGATTGTGAGTACATCTCTTTCTTTTTCTAATTGTTTAACGTGATTTTCACAATTTAATCGCTACAAGAAATTTCACTTATAATGACAAAAAATTATTGTAACGGGTCGTTACTATGTTATTTGGTCGAAAGTAGTTGCCAAGAGACTTTTTCAGGACAAAAGTTTGTCTTTATAAGTGATTTTTTTTTTTTTTTTTTGTAGCGAATTTTTAATTGATGCTAACGAAAAAAAAATAAATATTGTTTTGCAATTATGCAGAAATGTTTTTTCCGGCAATTCTTCAAATCTGTACTCAAAATTGACTACCTCACTTTGCGCCACGGCTTTATTTCGGTTAGTACATGTTCATGGTTTCACTCTGATACAGTAATTTATAAGTTAAATAAATTATTAATGCGGAAAAAAATATTCTTAAAACAAACTTCGGTAGGGATTAAAATTGAAAATATGATCGTTATTGGATCATTTGTCTAATAAAAGTCAACAATAACGACTAGTTTTCAATTTTAATCCATATCGAACGGGCCCTTAAATCATAAATCTAGTACTTAGCAAAAACAATAGTTGTAATCTGAAACTCTTGCAGGCTCATTTATCAACAAACTCCTCCTTCAATTTTCAAAAGTACATACAACGATCGTTGGAAGACGATTTCAAAGCAGTTGTTGGCATAAGGTAATGCAATTTCACTAGTGAATACTGCACTGTGAACTGGATGGAAAATTTCTGATTTCTAATTAATATTTTGATCCGTTCTTGATAAGTAGGGAGATTTTCCAAATAAACCAAGGGAAAGTATTAAGACTTTCCGCTCATGTTTGGTCCGGATAAAAATCTGATTTTAATTCAAGTCAAAGTCAAACAATCAATATTAACCACATCTTTCATGAGTTTCATAACTTTTCAACCACACATTTCAAAATTTCCTATCACAATCTGCTAAAAATCTAGATGGTGTTTGGTGGGGATTAAAATTAGATTTTTAGTAGATTCTGATGGAAGTTTTTGAAATGCGTGGTTAAAAAGTTGTGGGACCAATAAAATATGTAGTTAATATTGATTGTTTGACTTTGACTTAGATTAAAATATGATTTTAATCCGTGCTAAACAAGGCCCTAATTTTAATTCCCGCCAAACACCCTCTAAGTATTTCATCTTAAAATAATTAATGTTGATCAGTTCTTGTTAAGTAGGGAAATTTTCCAAATATATCAAACCAAAGTTTCAAAATTTAGAGTTTCATCTTAAAATATCAATCTTGTTAAAAGTGATAAAACAAACTTTTATATATTAGTTATTTATTATGCCTATATTAAATATGGAACTTATCCCTTATTAAAAATGCAAAGTCAAAACCCTTCTATACGTTGTTTATATATTGCTAGAATTTGTGCCTCCAATAAGCCAATTTTCTGGGATCAGTTAATCACAATGTAACACCACAATCAACCAACAACCACAAACCAATACCTTACAAATCCGAACTCGGTTGCTCCAACTGAAAACAGCCCACTTAGGGCTATGGTGTGAAGATGAAGAACAACTATCTTTAGCCACCAAGGCAAAGGGAGAAGGAAGGAGAAAAGTGGCCACCAAGAAGCACAAAGCAAGAAGTAGAAGTCGGTTTCTCTCCTCCTTCACAAAGGGACGGTTGCTCTCTTTTTCTTCCACCCACTAATTGTAATTAGCAACTAACTTAAATAGGTTAAGAATAGGTTTAGGCTTTTAGGTCAAACAAACAGGACCCAATAACAAAGAGAATAAGTGGGCTAACACCTTAAAGCGATACAAGTCGTTCGGGTCGGGCCATGAGCAGTACTAATACAATTAGGCTACTTCGAATAGTCCAAGTAGGTTACGTGATTCGATTGGTTCGATTGTGGTGTCAACATATCATTTCAATCATCGACCGAGGCCTATGAAATATTATCCAACTAATATACCGATTTAACATCATAGGCTGGATTTATTGGGTATCAAAACCCAACAAATCTCCACATTGATCCCAATAAATTTGCAAGTAGGCAAAACACACAGTTTACACTTGCACGATCAAGGTAACTAATAAAATTGGCACCACAGACCTTACCTCGTGTCTCCACCTGAAACACATATCATACATGTTCAATATACTCACCAGGACTAAGGTCAAGAACACTCAAGTAGAAACAAATAAACACAGCAATCAATCAAGAGCAAATAAAACATGCAACAGAGATATCATATAGGATAACACAGAGATCTTATCACATACGTTCACACAGAACAACAGATTAATAAGTTAATCAACAGACCAACACATACGCAACAAATGCATAAATGACCTCACAAAGATCTCACCACACTTATCCTATCCCATTCCGTGTTGCTCACTCACCTCGAGAACACATATTTCACCTCATCTCCCACCATGCTCACTAGACTAATCACTCCAAACAAATAAACATGTCTAACGGTAAGTCTCTATAGATCCTAAGCTATCGGGATAATCCTCTATCAACACATCACTTCTCCAACCTACGTGGATAATGGGTCTCCACCAACAGAAGTGATAGAAGTGCCTCACTTGCACTCCACCTGATCAGGGTCTCTTCACAGATAAAGAATTCCAACATATGATCACCTCTCCACCGTGATCCAAATGTCACACTCTACATCCCACGGTACAAACCACAATGTACTCCTAGGCCTCTATACTCCACCTTACAGAAAGACACACAACACATTGCAAATACATCACACAAAAAAACTCACAATTCATGCAAACAATTACATACAGTAATAAGATCACTTAAAATATGCCAATGCACATATCAAACATTTTGAAATTGTAACATATAACCACGCAACAAAATTAAGTAATCACACACATGCAAAAAAGAATTACACACGGATGCACATATAGTAACTAGGGTTACACTCAATAAACCTCACTAGGGTCATCACTCGACCCTATAAGCAAATTCGCATCACCTCTCATCTTATCATTCTGCTTATCCTTCTTCTTGGGACAATCCCTAATGAAGTGTCCAGACTTACCACAGCTATAACACCGTCTACTACCAGACTTGTCCCAACTCTTGCTTTTCTTCTTACCACCATCATCACTCGAGTTATTACTCGAATCACCGCAGTCTTGAGCTCTACCCAAATTCATTTGCTTAAATCTCATTCTACTCTTCATCATATGCAACTCACCGCTTTCTTTATCATGTTTTTCAGCTCTCATCTTCATCTCCTTACTTCTAAGAGAGTCAATGACAATTTTGGGGATCAATGTGTCTCTACCATACTCAATAGCATTTTTGACTTCACGATAAGTATCAGGTATAACATTTAGCAAAATAATAGCCTTGTAAGTTTCAGACACCGACTCACCACAGACTCACCACAGTTAACAATATCTTGAACAAGTTTGTTAAACACATCCAATTGTCATCCAAATCTTTTGAAGAATCCATTTTGAAACTGGAAAAACGCTTAAGTAAAGCTTGTTGGTAGTAGATTTGAGCAAATATAAATCTTCCAACTTTTTCTAAAGTTCTTTGGTAGAATCAAGTTTTCCAACTTTTCTCAAAACAGTGTCAGACAGGTGTAAAATAATAGAGGTGTAAGCAAGCTCATTAGCTTATTCTTTTTGTTCTTTTGAAAGGGAAAACTCCCATCAATAGCTTTTGAAACCTTTTGTTGAACCAAAATACCTCTCATTTTCTGTTACCAAATAGAAAAATCATATTTTCCATTAAACATTCCCAAATCAAATTTGTGCGTTGTCATTTTCAAACAAGAAACACAAAGTCACAATTAAGCCACACAAAGTAGAACTAGATTCACAAATATACACCGTTTTAGATTTTCAGGGTTTCGTAAGATTCACGATCTTATATCAAGGGAATTTTCAAATGGGTAAAGTCTAGGTATTCTAGGGAATAGTCAATGCAACCAAAGAGATATCAACAAAACAGTTTCACACACGATATATCACAAAACGATAATATGATGTAGTTAATCAAAAGAGCAAACTTCAATCACGTAACAGCGCAAAGCAATTAATTCCTAATTTCTAGCACAAGCAATGGTTACCCCTTCAGGGAAACCCCAAACCTAATGTCACCCCACACTATGACGCGCTAATACTAAAATTTAAACGGGATAAACCAATTTACCAGAGCGGACCTATCTGAGTCCGTAAATTACGAGGAATATAATTTCAACACTTTAGGGCCACCACTATTCGCCATAAAGTTTGTAGCAACCAATAGAATGCAAAGCTGAATCCTAAACGAATAGGGGCAAAATCGTCCAACTTTTTCTGCGTAACCTGAAACACTAAACCAAAAATATCAGTATGTTCACAAAATCAAGTATAACAAACTGCCTGAAGAAACCGTTGCCAAAAACGCCATCACCCGCCCGCAAACGCCTCGCCGGAGCTCCCCACGCACCGCCGGCACCCCCACGCGCCGGAGACCCAGAAGCTCCTCGACCTGCACGTTCCACCCGTGGTCACCGTTTCCCCAAATTATTTTTGGTTTGGCCGGAAATCGAGTTTGAAGTTCTGATTTTTGCGTAAAAATGGGACATATTTTTTGCTTCAGTTTCTAGTCTGTTTGTGATCGATTTTTGGCCTGAAAAACACCACCTAATGTTCTGATACCATATGTTAGAATTTGTGCCTCCAATAAACTAATTTTCTGGGCTTAGTTAATCACAATGTAACACCACAACCAACCAACAAACACAAACCAACACCTTACAAACCCGAACTCGATTGCTCCAACTGAAAACAACCCACTTAGGGCTATGGTGTGAAGATGAAGAACAACTGTTTTTAGCCACCAAGGCAAAGGGAGAAGGAAGGAGAAAAATGGCCACCAAGAAGCACAAAGCAAGAAGTAAAAGTCGGTTTCTCTCTTCCTTCACAAAGGGACGGTTGCTCTCTTTTTCTTCCACCCACTAATTGTAATTAGCAACTAACTTAAATAGGTTAAGAATAAGTTTAGAGTTTAGGCTTTTAGGTCAAACAAACATGGCACAATAACAAAGGGAATAAGTGGGTTAACACCTTAAAACCATCCAAGTCGTTCGGGTCGGGTCATGAGCAGCACTAATACAATTAGGCTACTTCGAATGGCCCAAGTGGATTACGTGATTCGATTGGTTCGATTGTGGTGTCAACATATCATTTCAATCATCGGCCGAGACCTATAAAATATTATTCAACTAATATACCGATTTAACATCATAACCCGAATTTATTGGGTATCAAAACCCAACATATATATTTTATTCAATGTGAGAATTATGAGTTAACATGCATCAACAAGATGGTGTCTTATTTGCAAACATTATTCTTAGAATCATTGTGCTCGTTTGAGTAGTAACTGTATCGAATTGCTCATTTAAATTTAATGTACCCTAATACCATATTAAAATTTAATGTTCCATTTTAAAAGATCAATTTTATTAGTACAAGTAGTTCAAGCTCATCCAATATTTAATATGATATAAAATAGGCCAAGTAGCATACGGTTTAATGTCAGACCTACCAAATTTAACTACAGGGACTTGAGATGAGTTATGAGAAAATTTGAATTTTGAATAGTAGGCTATATGCTTACAAAATTAACACGATAAACAAAATCTTGTAATGTGAACCGCTGGATTTAAAAATTACACATTTTATTTTTCCATAAAAAATACACTGGCCTAACTGGGAGTTTATATTGACCTCAACCTCGTTTATTGGTCAAGCTATCTCATTATTTGTTTTTATTAAAATCAATTATTTTTACATAATTCACTCATATATGCTTTAGCTTTCTATTTTTCTATCTGAATTGTTCGTGGAAAATAATTTGTTTTTTTTTTTTTTGCACAAACAGCCCTTTGATGTGGCTTCTAGTTGTTATCTTCTTGCTGGTTGATGTGCATGGTAAGTCAAGTCATTTCATGGAATGTCTTGCACATTAGACAGAGATACATCACTACTCGATTTTTTTTACACGTCTCTCATCTATACATATTTAGAGGGTGTTTGGTAGAGATTAAATTGAAAAACTAGTCGTTATTGTTGACTTTTATTAGACGAGTGAGACTCAATAACGACTATATTTTCAATTTTAATTGAATTTTGAGCTCTACCAAACACGCTCCTAATATTATCCACTCAGCATACTGAACATGCATGTCTCTCTCTCTCGTCTATTTTCATTAGGCATTAATTCTTGTCTGTTGTAACAGGGTGGAATGTATATCTTTGGGTGTCATTTGTCCCATTGATTGTAAGTATATAATGTTAAATTGTTCAAAAATATCCAAATTTCTTGTTTTCTTTATTGGTTTCATCTTAATTTCTAATACTTGTTGGAAACTCCTTCATTGTTCTTGCAGATGGTTCTGGCTATTGGAACTAAACTCCAAGTAATTGTTGCTAGAATGGCCATGCAAGTAACAGATAAAAACACTGTAATTAGAGGAACCCCATTGGTGCAACCTAATAACCAGCTCTTCTGGTTTAACCGACCTCAACTCGTCTTAACACTCATTCATTTCACTCTATTCATGGTAATTGTCAAACGTCTTGTCTAAAAGTTTAAATTGTTAAATAGCGAACAAAATTATTTTATTTTCAACACGATTTACCTTTTTTTTACCAAATGCCATGACCTCGTGTGCTATAGTATCATGTTCAACCACTAAATTAAAAGCTTAAATTTTTAAGACGACATATGTTATATATTCAAATTTAGAGTTCAACAGTAAGAAGTATGCATTGATCATACAAAAATTAATATTTATAGACAAGTATCGTGGCCTAACTTTTTATTTGTTTGATGGCAGAATGCATTTGAGTTCGCATTCTTCATTTGGGTTACGGTACACAATTTCTTAACCAATTCATTACCTTCTGTGCAGTCCTTTCTTCATTTTTATGGCATTAAGTTGATACTGTTTTCTTTCTGGTTTGATATATAAATACAGTGGCAATTTGGGATTAAATCTTGCTACCACGAAAACGTAGAGATTATTATTATCAGGGTGGTATTAGCGTAAGTTTTATATGACCTATGCATCTCTGTATGTTATGTTTTTCTATTCAGTTTTATTTCTATTCGTCCATCTTCCCGTAGATGTATTGTGGATCGAACGAAATGGAAAAAGGGATTCAATGAAAAATCATTTTCCTTTATTATTGAATATGTCAAAATTTGCAATTTGAAATTTTTCTCACACTTCCAGGGTTATGGTTCAAGTCCTTTGCAGCTACATAACTCTTCCTCTCTATGCACTTGTAACTCAGGTTTGCAAGTCTTTCCCTCTCTTCTCCCCCACCCCCACCGACCCAAAAAAACTGACACCTATACACTGTCGATTAGGTTTTAGTTAAAGTTGTTTAATATGACATTAACTACACAAAGATACATAATTTATGTATGCAAAACCTATTTATGGAAATTGTGTACGTGTCAAAAATAACACGGGTTTCAGATGTAGCTTTTTAAAGAGAAAAAATATTTTAGATAATTATTTCATTTCAACAATTTCCAATGATTTTTTTCAAAAATAAAACACCATCAAATCCTAGACGTGATTATTAGGCCTGCATCTGGACTCTGTGTGGGGTTTGGATTCCACTACTGTTTTTATTAGTATCAATATTTAAAGAAAAAGGTTGAACCTCAATGTTGAGAGTCTCCCACCACTCTGCCCCTAGAGCATTGTGAAGGAAGTAAATCATGGGATGTGTCTCATCATATCAGGGTACAAGAGTTACCATACTGGTGCTCACAAAAAGTCTAATTTCAAACCTCGTTAGAGGCAGTTAATAACATTATTATACAGACGAGAGGGGGACTTAAGAACCTTACCTCTAGAGTCGAGAGGGCTTAATGAGGATTTATGCTATATATGATTCATTTCAGCTGTTTTCATCAGAAATATATATATATCTGAAATATTCATCATTTTTGGAATTTCAAATCAAATTAATAAAACAATTCAAAGCTCACAATTTAAAGAACGTCCTTAGTATTCTCCAAGATTCCATTTCCTTTTACACAAATGGTTCTAAAACTTGTTCTTCGTATATATTCAGATGGGTTCTAAATATAAGAGTGCAATACTAGAACAACACGCAGTCCATGCAATTAAACAATGGCATGCCGACGTGAAGCTTAAGAGGAAGAAAGAAACCTATTCACAGTCTCAACAAGATGACTCCACCACGTCGTGGAGCAACAGCAGAACTCCTTCCCCGAATGTTTCCTACCATCAAAGAACGCCAACTCTTGCAGAATTTACTTCTCGTAGTGGAGGTCATCATGAGATCACTGAAGAACGTCAAGAGCAGCAAGATCAAAATGAAGTAGATGGGCATGATGAAATTTCCATTTCACCCACTGAGGTGCAAATACAAGTCGAATTTACTCAAAACCGCCTTGACAGTTGATGAGATCATTTACTCTATTCATTTGCGTGTGTTTTTTGGATTATCAATGTAAATAGATCTGGTCTAAAACGACTGAGAAGGAGGTTGAATAATTGTGTAATTCAATTTTTATTTCAATAGTCAGAGCTTTAAATTTAGGGTCTCTTTAATTTATTGAAAGCGCTGTAATTCAACAAGTAAATCATATATAATCACATAATTCAAGTATTAATAATTAACTTTCTGCTGTTTGGAAATTATTCGTTTTTTCAGTTAACGGAGCTGTTTTTGTTGAAATAACTTCGTTTTGTTACAAAGTCTATGACTTGATGATCATAGAATATATGAATGTAAATGATGTTTTTTGAGATTTATATGTATAATGTATTTAAATAATTGAATTGTTGTGGTTTAGGTTTAGATAATAGAATAATTGAGATATTTATCGTATAACATGCTGTGTGTAAACTTTGTCACGGAGGTACCCTAATTTGAAACGTCATTTGAAAGAGGACGACATTTGATAAGTTATCTTATAATGGGCAACATGAACAATATGTAATTGATTAAACCTTCATACATGTTTCAAAGAGGACCCAGTGCTCGAACAACTTGACTTGTTGATCTACTCAGAAAACACTACAACAAAGTTTATTTTTTATGGCATATATTGTATGTCGTAAAAAGTCGTTTACATCGTACAGTTGAACGTCATAAAAAGCTATTTTTGTTGTAGTGAGACTTGATTCAATATTTGTATGTGTATATCGTCCTTTCACTTCTTCTAAATTGTTTGTATATTCATGTTAAATCAAGCAACATGTTGTGGTGTGACCCAAATTCCATGCGATTCGGTGTTTGGTCGAATAAAAAAAGTGTAAAGAGTTTTGGTTTTAAGAGTTCTAATTAATGGAAATCAAATTTCATCAAAATTTGAAAGTTTGACATGGAAAAAAGATTTTGAGATGATGAAAACATCATTCGAAAAATTAAATCCGAGAATGTGGCACCCCGAAAAAAAAAAAAGACAGAACGCCTGGTGTCGAGGCACTGCTGTGGTGGCACCAAAGCACCACTTGCACGGGTTTTGCGGATTTTATGAATTCTTCTACGGCTTGAACTCCAAAAAAAGGCTCATATACATATTCCACATCGTTGTATCTTCATATACACATTCAACAACATTTTGAAAGTTGGAGAACTCAGATTTCAATTGAGAGTATTCAAATCTTGATATTGTAAACACATTTATTAGGTTTCTACATAAATCCTCGTGTTCTTATTTGTTTTAGTTTATTTCATTATTATCATTATCTTGCGATCAATTCATAACAGAAGAGGTACGAGCTTGTCGACATAACGAAAAAACTATCGGATACAAAAGGCTTATAATCATTTATGTCTGCTATTATGCAAGGATGTAGAAAAATTCATTCATGGAATTAGCTATGTCAACGAGCCGAGCAAAAAAAAAAAGCTCAGGCTCGGCTCGAGCTTTTTTTGGCCAGAGTCGAGCAGCGTGAAGCCCGGCCAAAAAAAAAAAAAAAGACTTGGCCCGAGCTTTTGGCCCAAGCCTTAGCGAGCCGAGCCAACTCGATTTTTTTTTTTTTTTTTTTTCGTGCTACTGCCATTGCAAAGGCAGCTAGAAAGGCTACCTGCTCTTTCAATTTTTTTATTAGTTTAATATGGTAGGCTCTCCCGGACCACGGGCCGGCTCGAGCTCGAGCCGCCTCCCCAAAATGGGGCTCGGTATAGCTGGGCTCGGCTCGGGCTTTTTACGGGCCGAGTCCGAGCTGTCGAACTTTTTTTCATCCCTACATGGAATGCATTTCTATTGCATTGCTTTTTGAAAATAAGCATATAGCTAGTATAAAAAAAGAAAACTAATAATTTCCATCAAAATTCAAGAAGAAAGACTTCAATGCCGAAGGAGCTCTTGAAAGAGCCCACCTCATATACTAAAGAAAAGAGTGGATCTACTCGAGCGTTTAAAAATGGGTTAATCAGTGAAGAGACATGTATTAGATGACCGTCACAAGATTGAAAGATGGAAAGTTTTGAAGAAAGAATTGAATACTACTATATATAATGTCATAAAATAAAAATATGTATATCCAATTTTGAATCCATCTCAACAGGTTCCTTGTTCTTCCTTTCGGGGCTAGCGAACCTAAACTCATTGAAAGTAAAATCAAGACCAATCTCTTTTCCAAATGAACAAAAACTCAATACCACATTCATCAAAGAGACATGAACGCGTCGACTAATACATATTCTCGACTAATGTTATTATTTTAAGTGATGAATTCAACAAGTGATGAATCATATACATGTAACGTATGTTTATTAGCTAATGTTACATTAATATCCGTGTTAATTTTCGTATTTGTCAAGCTGAATAATTCGAATTGATTTGACATGATTGAAGTAAAATTATTTCCTTGTTCGGTGATGCACAGAGGGTGTGTGATTTGATCATTGATAGTGGCAATAGTGAAAACATTGTCTCTAGGACCATGGTCGACAAACTGGGGTTACCTACAAAGAAGCATCCAACACCCTACAGGATCGGCTGGATTACAGACATTGGGAGGGCAATGGAAGTTACTGAGCGATGCTGGGTGAAATCAAGTTTTTATTATATTTTGATAAAAGTTGATGAAATATGTAGTTGAAGTGTTGTGAATCCATAAAATATGTGGTTAAAATTAATTGTTGATTTTGATTTAAATTAAAATCTTAGTTTTAATCATAACCTAACAGGGACTATAAATTCAGCAATCCGAACGTTATACATTTCTATTAAGAGCGTGATAGATATAGATTTTTTTTAAAAATAAATTTTGTGAAAAGTAAATTTTTGAAGCATGTGAAAATAAAAGATAAGGAAAATTATGAATTCAAGTATAAAATTATTTTATCGAGAGATAATGTATAATTGAAAATGAATTTAAGATTAAAAAATCTCTATCAAACAGGGCACACTGATCTTAGAATTTAGAAACCCTTTTTGGTCCGGATTAAAATCTGATTTTAATTCAAATCAAATTCAAAAAATCAATATCAATCACATCTTTCATGGGTCCCACAACTTTTCAACCACATATTTCAAAAACTTTTATCACAATCTACTAAAAATCTAATTTTAATCTCCACTAAACATCCTTATATCTCCCAAGAAATTATCTAAGTAGTTAGTCACAAGTTGTTTCTCAGTCACAACTTAATGAATTTTAAGTCATAATCATAATTTTTAGATTGCATATTATTTATTAATTACAAATTAACCAATTTATTGGTCACAATCAATCAAATAATTGGTTATAAACACCCCCACCGACACAACCACCATGACCACCACCAACATCACCATCACCTCACCAAACCTCGCAAAACCACCAACACCACCACCACAGCAACCACAACACAACCACACACACAACAACCGCAAACTGCCACCATAGCACCAATCTCTTCGAAATAGGTTGAGAGAGCTCTAGATTTCTAGGTAATCAAAGTCCTACTCTTGCATGTTGAATTCAAGAAAAGTGTACCAACGGTGATTTTGGGATTTTTAGTGCTTGTGTGGGTATGATTTAGACTTTAGAGAGAGAAGATAGAGGATAGTGAGAGAAAAGAGAGAGGATATTGAATATTGTTAATATTAAAAAATTAAATTGATATCTGATTTTTGTATAAATAAATTTTAGATTTAATTTTTTAAGTTAGATCTTAAAAAATCTGATTGGGTGTAATTTGCACCAAATTTAATTAGAGAAAATTACCTCAAACCCTTCTTTTCAAAATTACATTTCAAAAACAAGGTGATAAAGTTTACATTTCAAAATTCAGGTGGTAATTATATTTTATAATTATAAATATTAAAAATTTAAAACCTTAATTTTATCATTTTCTTCCCAACCTTTTCTCTCGCCTCTCTAACTTTCTCGTCTCTCTCAGCCATACCCACCCAACCCAAGCTCATATCTCCCCCCAATCCCGATCTGCAACCATACCCACCCAACCCCAAACTCAAACCTTAATAATCCCCACAATCTCGGTGCTGCAAACACCGCGTCGTCGCCACCACAATCACAGTGCTGCAACGAAGAAGTCGACGGTAGCTATAATGGAAGGGGACCGGAGCCTCTTTGCGCGGAGTCGCCGGCAGCTGCGCTTTGCGGCGATCTGGAAGTTGTCGTCGGAGACACCAGTAGAAGCCGTCACTGGGAGCGCCGTTGATGAAGCCTTGAGTCCCATCTTGTCTCCTTTACTCCGCTGTTCGATGAGAGGCGTTGCGAGATCTGGTGCACGACCTGGTGTACTGTGATGTTCGATCTGGTGGCGCCGAAGTTTTTGGGGAGGTTTTTGTTGGTTGTTTGACTGTGGCTATTGTGGTGTTGTGTTGATGGTGCTCGTGAAGTGGTGGTTTTTATTTAATTTTTGAAATTAAACAAGCTCATCCGATGGTGATGGTTGTGGGTGCCTTGTGTAGTTATAGTGTTAGTCCTATTGGAGGCTTTCTTGCATAGATGTTGCAATTTTGCAACACCACAGCTGCATTGCTGAAAATGAAATCTATTGTTCCATAAATGTCACATTCTCTGTAGAATTGTCTCTCCGAGTGGATGTAAAGAGTGTCTTGGTATCCTTCGAAACTGCAATGGTAGAATACTGAGAAATCAGATCCAGATCGGAGTGCCACAGCCTGGTGGTTTTTGGGCCCGACTGTGTTCCTAAATGTAATGCCTCGAACAATAAATCCATCTCCAACAACAACTGAATATCATATATGTTGAATAATGTTCAAATTGACAATGCGGAGTGATTTTGAAAGTAATGAAAGTGGTCAAATGTGAGAAAAAAAGGCGAAAATAAAATGAGAACAAAAATGATGAGGTCGAAAAATGGCAGAAACCGCCCACGCTCAAGGTAGGGCGGTCGCCCGGCCTTGTGTTTAATGAACTGGGTGGAAGCCCAGTTTTGTGGATGACTGGGTTGATGTGGTGGTGGTAGAGGTATAGTCGGGGCCGCTGCAGAGTGAGAAGGTTGCAACCGGAGTTGGTGGTGGAGGTGAACCTTTTTTGATTAATAACCAGATCACGATTTGACTACCTCGTAGTTCATTGTGATCGATTGTGACCGATTGTGATCGTTTGTGTTCGATTGTGACTCGTTGTGACCAATTGTGCCTTGAAATTCTGGAAACTTTTTGGAAGTTGGGAATGAATAGATAAGGTGGGTACGTTGATCAGAGCATGCGTTAGAGTGGTCATTGAAGCAGTTTTCCAGAAGGATCGTGAATAGTTGCCAGAGAGAGCATCGGAATAGTCGTTGGAGCGGCTGCCGGATAGATCACTGGAATTGTTGCTGGAGCAGCCGCCAGAGTAGATGGCCGCCTCCGATGGAGAGAATGGGTAAGGAGATGATAGAGAGTTGAGAGAGAGAATGATTTGGATTTGAAATTTAATAAATTTGGATAATTGTATTATATTATAAATATAAATATTTAATTAATTGATTTAACACTTGATTTTTGAAAAGATTTTTAAAATTTGTTATTTTTGAAATGTAATTCTTATATGTAGGATTCATGTATTGTTCCCATTTAATTATGTTTGCGTAACTGAGTTTATTATTTTCTATCAATCAAGGAAATTTTTTAGTTTTACTAATGAAATTATTGACGTGACAAGTGATGAATCATATACATGTAACGTATGTTTATTAGCTAATGTTACATTAATATCCGTGTTAATTTTCGTATTTGTCAAGCTGAATAATTCGAATTGATTTGACGTGATTGAAGTAAAATTATTTCCTTGTTCGGTGATGCACAGAGGGTGTGTGATTTGATCATTGATAGTGGCAATAGTGAAAACATTGTCTCTAGGACCATGGTCGACAAACTGGGGTTACCTACAAAGAAGCATCCAACACCCTACAGGATCGGCTGGATTACAGACATTGGGAGGGCAATGGAAGTTACTGAGCGATGCTGGGTGAAATCAAGTTTTTATTATATTTTGATAAAAGTTGATGAAATATGTAGTTGAAGTGTTGTGAATCCATAAAATATGTGGTTAAAATTAATTGTTGATTTTGATTTAAATTAAAATCTTAGTTTTAATCATAACCTAACAGGGACTATAAATTCAGCAATCCGAACGTTATACATTTCTATTAAGAGCGTGATAGATATAGATTTTTTTTAAAAATAAATTTTGTGAAAAGTAAATTTTTGAAGCATGTGAAAATAAAAGATAAGGAAAATTATGAATTCAAGTATAAAATTATTTTATCGAGAGATAATGTATAATTGAAAATGAATTTAAGATTAAAAAATCTCTATCAAACAGGGCACACTGATCTTAGAATTTAGAAACCCTTTTTGGTCCAGATTAAAATCTGATTTTAATTCAAATCAAATTCAAAAAATCAATATCAATCACATCTTTCATGGGTCCCACAACTTTTCAACCACATATTTCAAAAACTTTTATCACAATCTACTAAAAATCTAATTTTAATCTCCACTAAACATCCTTATATCTCCCAAGAAATTATGCATCTGTTGTGCTAGCTCGAGATTTTCGAGACATGAATTAAAACATCTCCTTCTACCATTTCTATTACTTATTTATTTTTATTTTTAAAATACGATTGAATTTAAATACATAAAAATTATTAAAAAATAAGAGTCAAGGAGGGACCATGTTCCTTATCCTGGCCTGCTTTCCCATAAAGGGACATGGGATGGAGCCAATGTGGGTGTGGAGGGAGCGAGAACAAGAAATTTTGTAATCCAGAAACCTCTAAAAACATTATTCTTTACGAGGTGTGGATATCAGTCCAAAGCATTTTTTTCCGTCTTGATCTCAACTCTATTAATATGAATCAAGATGAACAAATTGTTATCTGAAGGAACTTAATTGTCTCAACAATCCTATTAATTTCTAGAATTATTTTTGGTATGTGTTGGAGTAAGATCTAAGTATGGAACAATGACAAGACCCTTACCTAATTGTGATTTATAGTAAAGGCCCACATACAAAAACACCAACTTGGTTTCAAATCAAAGGTAGACAACCAAAAGAAAACCAAATTTCAAGAAGACAGCAAATGTTTGTTTTTGGACAATGAATTAGTCTTGCGTACACCTTAGGTATACAAAGGTAATAAAGTGTCTAGACCTTCAATACTTCAATGATCAAGATCTTTAGAGTGCACAATGCAACTATGTACATTTTAGTAGGGTTTTCGCCACTATTGCTTCCCTCTTATTGATCATATCATATGATAGTATACAATAATTTCTATTAGTGTTACTATAATTATCAGATATGAGCATAGGGGTGAGCCAAGGAGTTTGTTGCTCTCACGTTTTGTCACAATTGTATTGTAGGGGTTGCAATCAATTGTTCGAGAGTATATAGCTAATCAAACTATGATTATGTTAGAGTCTCTTGAATGGAAGTCGTTCCAAGTTTAGCATGAGTTGCCAACCCTTTAGCAACTTATTCTTATTGATCATCAACCTCGGCTTTAGTTGATCTCTCTACTTTTGATTTCTTAGCGATAGACTGCAAGAGGTGACAAGTCATCTAAATTTGATTATGCATACACAATTTTGTTCAATCTCGAAACCATATCTTTTGGTGTAACATACTTTCTTGCTTTATTCCAAAGGCTAACAACATTAAGGATCCGTTTGACACGTAAAAATGGAAATGAATTTTAATTCCATGTTAGTTGAAAAATAAAAATCCACCAAACTCACGTGAATTCATTTTCCATGAAAACAAAGAAAGTGTAGTTTAAAGTGGTTGTACCTTGGAATTCGATTTAAATTTCCACATTGCAATCAAACGGCAAAAGTGAAATTCGTTTTTCTCGGATGTGACATTTTTCATGGAAAATGTGGCAATCAAACAAGGCCTAAGTTCCTCTAATAAATAATTAATCATTTAATTTACTAATATTAACCAGTACACCTCACTCACATGAGAGTGGAGCCCACTTGTATAAATATTTTTTATTCAAACGGGTCTCACCCTCATGTGAGAGGGGTGTACACCCTTATGTATACCTTGATTTACTGATAGCAAAATCGACATTATATATACAGTTCCCAGAATGTCTGGTCGTAATAGGATTTTTGTATGTTTTTGTTTTGTTTTGTTTCTAGGCAGAGACCAAACGTAATTATTGTATTGCAGGGCATAGAGTTGTCATGCCATGACGGAACCAAATGCCTTCTGCCAACATTTTCTAACCAAACATTATCTCGTTTTTTCTTTTTTCTTTTTGCTTTTTCTTTTTTGAAATTTAGAATTAATCTCTTTTTTTTTTTTTTTTTTTTTTTGGTACTAAACAATCCCATAGCCATACATCTTAACCCCATCCGGCCACATAAAGGATTACGTCACTGTAAACATTTGGGATCAAGTTGAAAAATTAGGTAGTATAAAAAGTATTTCAAAAATTGAAAAGATAGAAAAAGGAAAATTATGAAATTATTGTCAGTACTTGAATTAACATTCTTAGCATTTGTTTGAAAGAGATTTTTCAAATGAAAATGATCTTTTAAAGAATAGTTAAAAACCACCAAACTGCATTGGAATCTTAGCCTTGAAATTGTTGGTTTGAGTTCATGTAATTCATTAATATTTTGATTTTGATAAAGCAAACCGTTAAGAAACGATAAAGTTCCAGTTTCAATTGAGATAAATCAGAAACAATTTGAGATCATTAGTGATATTACATGTACATAAAAAATTAAATAGTGGTTTAAAGGTTTACTAGTGGCGCAATCTCATTGCATTTTGGACAAAATACAAATTTAAACCAACCACTCACGTGAGCACGTGTACACCATTCTGTAAATTTCCCCATGTACAAGTAGCATTTTTGTTGAGACCATCTTAGCCCCTGTTTGGTACACATTAAAATTTTCATTTTCATTTTTCTACTTATTTTCAATCACACATTTTTCATCACATCAATAATTTTTTATTCTTTTTCAACCATATTCTCCATCAATTTACTAGTCCAGAATACATTTTTTCAAAATAATGTGGATCAAACAGTTATGAAATTAAATTTACAATGACAAAAAAGTCATCCTTCCCCATCCTCGGTAATCTTATCATGCTCTGTTTTGGTGGGGATTAAAATCATATTTTTAATAATTCGTTATAAAAGTTAATTAAATATATAGCTAAATTGTAGATTTTATTAAATGTATGGTTAAAGTTAATTGTGAGTTTTAACTTGTATTAAAATTTTGACTTTTATTTCCACCAGAGCTTAAGCTTGTATCTTGCCTATCCTTGAAACACCCGAGACATTCAAATGATTCTTTCAACCTATTAGTAGCGCTTACTTCATAAAATAAATCAAGCCGGCACTGTATTGTTTTTCAATCCACCCTTTACACCTTAGCTCAATTATTTTTACGTCTATCAATCAATAATATTATCTTGTTTCCAGTTAACCAGAGACATTATCCCAATCCCTATATTACACTGGTAGGTTCTTTACTACAAGAAAAAATTAGAAAAAAAAAATATTTTTGCTTGATATAGTAACATGGTTAGGTACTTTCGTTAAACAGTGAAGCGTAATCAGGGTGCCCAAAATTACACAGGTGAGGTGATGCATTGGAATTTGGATACAGTGAGGCACAGAAAATGACAGATGATAAAGGGTACGATGAACGCGGGCTACGAATGAAACATCAAGACTCAGGTCCACACACAGACACACATGTACATGGATTGATTAAAGTTGACACACACAGTCTCAGATATGTATATATTTATGTAAATCTGCTATGAAGAGCATTGATCAGTGAGTAAAGTAGCATCAAAGTGTAAAAACCGTGTTGTGTTTATCAAAGAAACAGTGAATGGTGACAGAAGATAAAGAAGTTGCCGGCATGACTCTCGAGGGTTTCTTTTCTGTTTCAGACTTTGGCTTTGTTACATCTCTTCCTTTCAGTACAAATCTTCTTCACCAGTCTTTATCTACGTGTAAAAAGACAATGTTTTGAAATAGCCTTTAAAAAAGTTATTCACTCTATTATTTTCGACAGGGATTACCATTTGGTGTGACGTTTCATCTTTCCACGATTATTGAGCTTTTGTCTCTGGTACAGAATAAACAAGTTTAATATCGAGTATTTCTATACAATGAAGTATATGACAATAGGGTAAGGTTACATATTAATCCAATAAAATTGTGGTGCATTTTTTTTTTTACTGAATAATGTGGTAGTAACTCTATTGCCACGTAGACTAGTGCAAAGTACAACTTATGTTATGTAACTTGATTCATTAATCTCACATATATGTGTGTCAATCAATGTAAACGAGTAATGCAATGTAGCACTATTGTTTACAAAGATTATTCTACTTCACCCGAATTTTTTACCGAATCGCCACATGGCGGCCCCCTATTGGGGGGTGCCTGGGTCCACAGGCGCCCCCCAATAGGCGGCCACCATGTGGCGATTCGGTAAAAAATTCGGGTAGTATAGCAATGTCCTTGTTTACAATTGGTAATACCAACCTAGGTGGCAATATAATCGCTCTCAAAAAGAGTAGTGCCACCAATTGTGTTACATAACATTTATTATTCATGTAAGACCAAATAAAGATGTGAGGAGTAATGTTATTTGTCGCATAGAGCTTACATCCTACAAATGGTGATCATATAAAATTTAGAATTGATCACAGTGAGGTGTGAGTTGCAATACCAGTTAAATTTGGAGTTGGACATGATGTCATAGTCTCTGTTTGGCCCTAATTTTTTTTAAAAAAAAATATTCTTAAGTTCTTTTTTAATTACACACTTTACGATGTCTACAATTTTTATCAACTTTTTTTCCAAAATCTATTAAAAATATGAATTTAGTCCAGCCAACAGGGGCTTAGTATTATTCAATTTTCTAAGTTTTTGTGCCACGTGATTATTTACGGACCTAAGTTTTGGTCATTTATGTGGGTATAATAATCATATGCAAAACTCAAGGGCTTAAATGAATAATGCTATTCATCGTAATTGTGATCGTGTGAACTCCTGATAAATAATATTACTCAATTGAAATGGTCTCGAGCTAGTTACTTTTTCTTTTGACTTGATTTTTTATATTCAGCATATCTTTTAGTATTATTAATACACCCTTTTTTTCTCTTTATAATCTTTTCTTTCATATTTTTAGCCAAAAGGTAATTTATTAAGGGAACAATACATAAACCATGTTTTTAAGTATCATCATTTCAAAAATAAGAATAAATGTTTAAAATTTCAAAAATCAGGTTTTTATTAAAATTTATTTATAAATTAATTAATTTATTTATTTATTAATAAATATATAAATGTCACAAATATATACAATTTGGTCACAATTTAAAAAATTTAAGGTCACGATTCAAAAATTTTATAGGTCTCATTCATATGTCACAAATTTAAAATTTACAAGTCACAATTTTTCATCGGTTACAAATCACCAAATTTAAAAGTCACACAACTTATTTTATGGTCACAAAACATCAAATTATAGATCACAGATTACTATTATTGCTCACAAATTAATAAATTTGAAGGTCACCCAGTATGTATTGATCACAATTTATTATTTATTGGTCACACACCAACCAATTTATTGGTCACGATCAACAAATTATTTGTGACCATCACCAGCATAACATCACCGTCGTCTCTGCCACCAACACCACCAATACCACATAAACGCATCATCGCCGCCAACACCAACATCATAGAAAACGCACCACTGCAACCAACAACAACACCACCACCATCACAACCTTCCCAGCAACAAAATCGTCAAATCTAACATAATCACCGCTACCCAAACACCACCACTGCCACATCCTCAATCCACAACTAAAAACACAGCCTAAAAATCCCACACCAAATCACTGCGGTGCAGATCCCGACAATGACGTGCAGCCCACCACCATCCTATACCAAATCATGGTGGTGTAGATCTCCCGACCACGACACAAAAATAACCACAATCACCACCGTTGCACGCACACCCACCCATCGCACCGCAACCGCAACCGCAACCACACCCACAACAACACAGCAGCACCGCACAACTCCATTGCACGACAAAAAATAATAGATCTGGACCGCGTAGAGGCGTAATCGCACCGTGCTGCTAAAAAAAAAAAAGCAAATCTGGATCCGTGGGCTCTCATACCGCGTTGTTGCTACGAGAAGATACTGTAGAGCGAGTGTGTAAAGAAATAGGTAAATGATTAATTTGATTTTGTAATATAATTATTAATATTAATTATTTTTTATTATAACCTGATTTTTGAATAAATAAATTTTGGATCAGATTTTTTAAACTGGATCTTAAAATATAGGATTTGGTGTAATTTCCTCATTTATTAACCTATATTTGTGGGTAATCGGGTACTATGAAATTGCTTTTCTAGGCCAAGCCCACTACCTGGGAATATTGAGCCCACGATAGGTCATTAAAAGGCCTAAAAATATTGGAATACCTTTTTCCATACATAAAAATTCGAAAGTTGTTTGGAAACATTTTTAGGAAATTAAAAGTTACTTTTACTTCTAAGTTAAAGTTAAATTTTAAATTCAACCATATATACAAAAAGCACTCAATATTATTCACATATTTTGTAATTGCCATCATTATTTATAATCTTTCCCGAACAAATAAATAACACAATAAATTTAAAAGTAAATAAGTAATAAATATGACACGAGGGTATCTTGCTTCCTTAATCGTTCAAGTTCTCCGCAGTTTATATACTGATGCAACAAAAGTATTGTGACTTGTCCTCGTCATACAACAAGGTGAGACAAGCGTATCTTGCTTCCATTAAAATGCAAGTAATCACGTAGATATTCTTCTACAATAGAACAAAGACGTGAGCCTAAGAGGATGAATAGCATTGTCTACCTTGAACGTGAAAGTTGAGAGATACACATGAAATGTGTAGCTAAGATTGATTGTCCATTACAATTTACGTGCAACATCGATGTGAATAATGTATGCTGAAATTGTGGGAAAGTTTTTTCTTTTCTTAAATGAAATTATGGAGGACTGAAATGGGATAAAAAAGGAAAGTCGCATTCCTCTTAATTTTATTTTCCTCATTTTCCTTCCTTCCAAACACACCTAAGTAAAATTAAAGCTTTTGGAATGCTCATGCGCTAAAAGATAAATAAAGCCGGTCATTTACAGCGAACAAGAAAATGAGAGATTCGACCCCTCGGGGTACAATTCAGCGGTGCAAAGGATATGAGTGGGATAGTCTCAGTTGAGCTAACAAGGCTTGAAATTAGACTCTTTGTGGGCACCAATATGACAACTCTTATATTCTAACCAGTTGAGGCACATCTCGCGATTTACCTCATCTACAATGCTCTAGGGGTGGGATGAGGTTCAACCTTTAAAAATGAGGTATTCCACTCCAATGGCAATTCCGCAATTATCGTATAACTTTAAGGGTAAATACAATTTGCATTCCCTAGACAATGTGCGTATAGAGAGAAATCGAGAATACATGTGGGGTATTTAGGCAGCGCCAAAAGCGCAGGCCATCTGACTGTGTATTCACTTTCCTCTACAATCACCGCACAGAGCATCTTCACGCCCCTTCTCTTGCGTGGGATCCAAATAGTAATTAATTTGCCTTTTTACTCATGCTATGATAAACATTTGTTTTAAGGGGTAATCAAGTGACATTTTAATTTCATATTTAATGTCATTTTAAATGGGACTAACTTAAAAGTTAAGGGACATGTCACAGACGGGACTAACTCATAAGATAAAGGACATGTCAGAGACATATTTATGATTGAACTACAAGTTGGACTAATGCATAAAACAAAAAAATTACGAGGATTGGATTGGGCTACAGCTCAACCCAATCCCCCTAAATCCGTCCACGTCTATTTATATTAATTGATTGTTACATATACTAGTGTTTAACATTGTTAATATTACATAACGTTAAGGTTGTCCGTGGGTCGGTTCGATTCGGTTTGGTTCTGCTCGGTTTCGAGATTTTCGGGTATTTAATAAATGGACTCGTTGGGTCCAAATATAATTATAGAATCATTCGGTTTCGATTCGTTTCCTTTCGGTTTCATACCATAATTAAATTTTTTAACATTTACAGCAATACTACATAAATATAACTAATGACATTTCATTCGTAACTTTTACAAATTAACGTAACTCAATTTAAAAAATATATAAATAACTAGCTGTCGAATAACATTAATTCAATGCATACAAATACCAAAAAGTAGATATTAATATTAAAATGTCGATGATTTATATTAAAAAGGGGAAATTAGCTCAAACCCTACTTATAAACTATACAATTCAAAATTCAGATTTAAAAGTTTTTTATACAAAAATCAGGTGATAATAATTTTTAATTTACAAATCCCTTAATCATTTTCCTTTCTCCCCCTCTCTCTCCATCCTCTTCCCTCTCTTCATTTCTCACCGAAACTAAAGTCGCTGTGGACGACCGTCGCCGAAAGATCACTTCCAACGCACAACTGTCGAAAGTCACAACAGCGCCCTCAAAAGCCACAACAGCATCTCCGCGTACCTCCGGCGATGACGGTACCGCTATTCACGGTGATGCTGCAGCAGTTGACGCGCAACGCTGTGCTCTTCGTGTGGTGCCTCACGTACAAAGTCGCGCAAAGCGATCGAGCTGGAGTTTACTACAACATAGGGAAGGCTGCTGCTGAAGAAGAGGTAGGTACAACAACCTGGTGTGGGACGCGGAGGCAAAGGGATGCCGACGATGGTACTGTTGTCAGTGGTTGCTATGGGGTTTAGGTGTTTGGTTGGGTGTTTTGGGTTTAGTCGGCTGGTGGACTTTCGGCAGTTGCAAAAGAAGGAAATAGAGGTGGTTGCAGGTTTGATTGATGGTGAATTGCTGGGTTTGCTTGGCAACGAGGTGAGTGACGTGCGGTGTGGTGGGTAAGTGGTGGTGGCTGTTGTGGGGTTTAGGTGTTTAGTTGTGTGTTTTGGGTTTGGCCGGCGAGTAGACTTTCGACAGTTACAGAAAAAGGAAATAGAGGTGGTTGCAGGTTTGATTGATGGTGAATTGATGGGTTTGCTTGGCAACGAGGTGAGTGGTAAGTTGTGGGAATAGGTGGAGGGGGCGGGTCACTAGATTTTTTTTATTTTTTTTTTAGTTTCTGTTGACTGTAGAAAGGGAAGACTGTGGCGCGTGGTAGTATCGACGGAGCTGAAGTTTAGGAGAACACGAATGGTTTTGGTGGTGTTTGTGTGTAGGTACCGGCATGTTCTGTGACTGCTGTTCGGCGTCCAACTTTGACGATTGGTGGTTTGTGCGTGAGGACGACAAAGGAACCTGTATGCAAGTGAAACTAAAAAAAAATAAAAACCCAGGCTTTTGGCTCTGATACCAAATTAGAATTAGGATGAATTAGAATTAGAGCCAAGAAGAATCAAGAAGACAGAAGAAGGGAGAAGAATAGGGGACAAGGAAGAGAGGAGAAAACGGGCTTGTGACCTGGTTGTGACCAATTTTGTGTTAATTGTGACCGATTGTGACTTGGTCATATACGGTCACAATTAAGATTCAATTAGTCACAGACAGTTACATTGAACATAAATTTGGTCACAGTTAGTCACATTGAATACAAATTTGATCACAATTAGTCACAGACAGTCATACTGTACAAAATTTTTTCCGATAATTTTTTAGGAGGTGGAGGCAGGGATGGGGGGTGGTGGTGGGTGAATCCATGAGGTGGGTGTGATTTCTAATTTTTGATTTTTTGGAAATTTTTAAGTCACCGAGTGGCCGCCGGAGTGATCGTCGGAATATTCGTCTGAGTAGTCGTCGGAGCGGCCACCGAAATATTAGTCGGAGCAGTCGCCGGAGTGGATGCCCACCTCCGATAAAGAGAAGGATAGGGAAATGATAGAGAGTATAGAGATATAATGATTTGGATTTGAAATTTAAGAAATTGGGATACTTGTATTATATTATAATTAAAAATGTTTAATAAATTGATTGAACACCTGATTTTTTAAAAGATTTTTGAAATGTAATTCTTATATATATGATTTATGTATTGTTCATGTTACCAGCCATCTATATAAATCTCTTCACAGGCCTTTATAGCCAAACGAGGCCCAAGCCTCGTGTGGGAAGATATCACAGTGATGAAAATCTGTGTGAATGATTGACGCGACCCTTGCATAAAGCAACTTCTGTCTTGTCTTGTCAATGTAAGAGTATTTAATTGGGTATGTAGACATAGGGGAGAGGACTGGATGGCTAAGATGCGACGCTCTGACCGGGGAGATGAGGTCACGTGTACATCGATCCTACGATCACCATTCTATTTGTAACACTATAAATGCCCCAGCCATGTAACATTGGGGGAGGATGCAACCTTGAATACAAAATATACTTAGACTAATATCTTTGAACATGCATCAAACAACATACGTCAAATACAAATCAAGTTTCTTGTTGATCGGATTCTAATACGATCACGTTACATCCATCTTACCGGAGCCTGAACGGAGACGTCACGTGCGGTAAGTCCCTTCCACACCCGGATTCTAGAATCTTTCTTACTATTCTTCGGCACACGTATGCTGAACAAGGCTTGCACGTGTATGAGTGGGTCCGGCTTCTGTTGACAACATTTTTTGGGGTCAACAGTTCCCATTAAAAAAATTGAGACTCAATGCTTAAAATTATGAAATAATATGATTTATTTATTTAATTTATTTAGAAAAAAATAAAATAATTTAATTAATTCAATAAAAAAATAAATTTTTTAATTAATTTAATAAAAAAATAAAAAATTTATTTAGTTTCGGTTCTTATTCGGTTTTTGGTCTAAACCCGAGACTCGACCCATACCCATCGGTTCTCGATTCGGGTACCTGTTCGGATATTTAACTTATGAAGAACCGCTCAGTTCGAGACTTTTGGACACTCCCACATACCGTTATTCTTCTAGAAACTCAATTCCCGTGTTTTGACTGGACTTATTTTTAGAAGAGTAATTTATCTAAAGTGTGTGTAGTGGTTTAACTCATTTTTAATTATATTTTTTTCAAAGGAATAATTTTGTACGTAAATTCGTAAATTTTTTCTACTTTCTAATAACTAATTCTTAAAAAAAAAAATCATTTTTCACAAAATTTACACCAAACAAGCCCAGTGTAAAAATTAGAGACGTGTGTGTGATGTGTGACAGATAAGAGAATAGTGACAATCGTTTCATTTCAGGAACGTCAAGATTTCCTTTATGATGATTAAGATACACGCGCGGGACAATGTGAAAATATGGAAGATACAGAGAGTAAAGAGTGGATTGCTGGGTCCGCTCACTCACTGAGTCCTAACACTCCCACGATACTTGCTGCCGAACTCAGTGGGCTCCACCTAAATTGACAACTCTCTCTTTCTTTTTTTTCTTTATTTATTTTAATTACTGACTGTTCATGATATGATCTCTCAGGCAGTGACTCGTACATACCATAAATGAAATACAAATTTACTTATAAGCAAGTTTACCAAAATAAGAAAATATGTGAATTTTTAAAAAAGAGAATGGTTGAAAATGAGTTTAATTTTTAAATATGTATCAAACAGGGCTAAAAATGAAGATATATTTTTATCACTTTTATTTGTTGAACTATTAAAAGTCGCGCATCAAAATATTGTTTGATGAATGAAATAAATAAATAGAAATATCACTTTCAATTACCATCCTGAAATCCACTCTAAGCACGACTCTTCATTTCCTTTATCAATTGGCATTCTCTTCTTTCTCTATTCGTCCATAATAACGATATTTTTCTATTCATTTTGATCTATTTCATTTTATTATTTATTTTGAACTAAAAGTTTTAGATCTTAAACATAATTTTAAGTGGACAGATGGACGAAAGTCAGTCTAAAACATATAAAAGTTGGGTGCTTTAATGTCAAAACAAAATTGAGGGCATTTTCGCAAAAATTTAATAGATCAATGACCTCTAGAACTAATTTATTTTATAGAATTATATACTAATAATTCTTTCTCCTGCTAGTATGAGGACAATATAATAAGTTAATTTTATCGATACAAGAAAGGATAGCGTCATAGGTGTTAAATGAGATAAGGGTAATCGCTCGACTCGCCTAACGTCGAGCTCAGCTTGTAAGCAAGTTAGCTCGCTCAATCGAAGCATGGTTTGGCTCGTCCTTTACGAAAAAATCGTTATTCAATTCGTCTCACTTAACATTCTAAGTTCTATCCTCTCACGTCTTCTTATAAATTGTTTAATTGATACTTTTTTTTATTATTTATTCAATTGATACAAAATTTAAAAACTGGTGATGTACATCCTTTTTTATTTCTAAAAGTATTGGCAAGAAAAATTTGTATTCATATATTAAGCTGAAGGTATTTTTCGTGAAAAGTGAACGTCGAAAAAAATATGAACGTCTGGCCATGTTTGGTAAAAATTAAAATTTTAGTTCAAATTTAAACCAACAATTAATTTTAATTATAGACTTTTCAACATACATTTTATCAATTTTTATTAAAATTTAAAAAAAAAATTTGATTTTAATCCCCAACACTCCCCCACCACTGTCTAGGAGGATGAAGACCTTACATCGACAGGGAATTTATGAAAACAGAGATTTTGTTAATTTCATTTTTGTTCCTGAAAATCAAAAAGCTAAGGCAGAAAAAAAGAGGAAGGAAAAGGGTGGTTAGCTGTTGGTTCTGTACTGTCTTTAACTTGTACTCTCCACTTGACACAGCTCTCCCTCACCCTCACCCTCACCCTCACCCTCACCCTCACGCACACATACAGAGTGCGTACAACAGTCTCAAGTCCAAAAGGCGGAATAGCACATTGGCTTCTTTTGCCTTTTGTTTCAGTTTTTTCTATCCTGTTGTCCGTGTCTGCTCAGAACTGCAAAATGGGGAAGAATCATACTTTGAGTTTCTTGTTATTATTTGATGCTCTCTGTCTTCTTCTCATGGTTTGAAACACCACACTTCAAATATGTATTTCCTGTTGATTTTTGTTGAAGTCCTCTATAAATTCTTACTGTTTCTTACTATAGAAACCATCTTTATTGATTTCTTGCTCACTATTGGAGTCTTTTTTCTTCTTTCAATATACTGAGTTTTTAATGTTTGTTGGTATACAGAAACTCTTCCAAAAACCACTTGATTACTTCCAAAACCAACTTAAATGATTTCTGCCTCTTTCTCTGGGTGGTGGGTTGGCTACGTTTTGTTTCTTGTGGTGGTGTAATGCTATATAGTTTTAAGTATAAAAAAACAAGCACCACCTCTTGGGGAATTAATGGAAATTGATCTGAACCTTGCAGTGGGTGAGGTGGAGAAAAATGCATGTAACAATGGAGGAGAATGTGACAAACTGGGAGGTAGTAGTTGTGTTTATTGCTCTTTGTCCACTTCTACTTCCTCGTGCTCTTCAAATGCTGCATCTGCCTCTTCCTCTCCTTGTTCTGTATCAATCTATATGGAGCTATGGCATGCCTGTGCTGGCCCTCTCACAACCTTGCCCAAGAAAGGGAATTTAGTGGTGTATTTCCCTCAAGGCCATTTGGAACAAGTTGCTTCAAGGGGTATGTCCAATTTCGATCTCCCTCCCCAGATCTTTTGCAGGGTTCTTGATGTACAGCTACTTGTAAGTTACTTGAGATTAAAATCTTGTTTTCATAATTTCATTGTATTCTACATTCCCCCCATAAATATTTTCCTTTATAGTTTTTATTTTTATTTTTTGGTTTTTGATATTTCTTCTTGATTAGTGTGTATAATTTCTTGAAACAGGCTAATAGGGAAAATGATGATGTCTATGCTCAGCTGACAGTACTCCCCCTAACAGACGTATGATTTATGATTATGAATTCTTCAGTTGCGTTTTCTTTTTATTTTTCTGAATTTAATGTTTGATTTCAGAAAGATATACATGTTGAAGTGTAAAGTTGCCTTCTTTTATAAAAAAAAAATGGCTTCTTGACTATTATAAAAAATTGGCATCTTGGTAGGCTTCATCTTCTTTTTTCTTGATTTCAAACTGGCGAATTTTGTCTTTGAGGAGTTCTTCTTGAAGTGATTTAGATTTGTTCTCATAAGTGAAGTTTCAATAATTATTATTATGCAGTTAGCTGGGGCAAAATTAGATGACAAAGAGATTGAAAGGATAGGGGTCTATGAAGATGGGGATGGAGTTACACCAGCAAAATCGACCTCCCACATGTTTTGCAAGACTCTTACTGCTTCTGACACCAGTACCCACGGGGGATTTTCTGTCCCTCGTAGGGCTGCCGAAGATTGTTTCCCGCCTCTGGTTTGACATTCTTCTTGCCTTTCAGCATCTAATTGCACTTGATAGGTCATATCTAGGGGAAGTTTCTTACAAATTTTGTGCTACATTTATTCTTATAGGATTATAAAGAGCAAAGGCCCTCCCAGGAGCTTATAGCTAAAGACCTACATGGCGTTGAATGGAAATTCCATCACATTTATAGAGGTATTAGATTTAATTCTACCATGTTTTTGAGTATAAAATTCTGTCAGTTTGATGCTAAATGTGCAGGCCAGCCAAGGCGGCATTTGCTCACTTCTGGATGGAGTACATTCGTTAGCCAAAAAAATCTTGTATCAGGGGATGCAGTTCTCTTTCTGAGGTACACGCTCATATAAACTCCAAGATTGTAGAGCCATATGCTAAAAGGTTACAGTCGATGAGTTAAGCCTCTATTTTGTCTTTAATTCTGACCTATTGGGGAAAAGTTACATTCAGGAAGAATGTAATTACATAAGAATGCCAAGAAATGAGATATTAAATTAACTGAACTAAACTTCAAAAACGATTTCTAGTGAATATGAATGGGAAGAAGGTATGTGGTCTGCGATAACTAGGTGTTTATTTGATCTTTCATAATTAAAATGTGTTCTTTGAGAATGATACAAGTTGAACACAGAATAAAACTTGTGTTTCTAAGGGAAAATTCTAGAAGTCAAAGAAAAGAAGTTCTTCTGTTTGTTTCTTTCCTCATTTTTTATGGGGTGGGGTGGAGGGAGTAAAATAGCAAATGTATTATATGTTCCTACGAAATTAGATGATAAATCCTTATTAATGTGTAATATGGTTAATGTAGGGGAGAAGGTGGAGAACTAAGGTTGGGAATTAGAAGAGCTGCTCGACCTAGAAATGCACTGCCTGATTCAATTATTAAAAATCAGAATACTTATCCCTGTGTTCTCGCTTCAGTAGCTAATGCTTTGTCAAGCAAGAGCGCATTCCAAGTGTTCTATAGCCCGAGGTAATGCAATCTTGCTCTTAAGATTTTTAAAGGATCTAGATTAGTTTATAAAATAAATAAATAAATCCTTGACTTGCACCACTACAAATTGCAGTCGTTTGCCTCATGCTCTTGTTCTCTCAATTTATATGACATAACCTGATAATTCTAGCTCACAGTTAAACTTGTTACAGCCCAACACGCTGCACAACCGTAAGAAAAGTGTCTGTGCCAATAGCAAGGTTATAATGATATTTAAAATGATTAAGCTAATACATCTACAAGATTTCTGAAACTCCACATCAGTCACGTTAAGGCATTGCAACAATGCATTATAAACTTTCATTCTTGTCAATGCGTGTATCATCAAAAATGATGACAGAAACTGTGATTATTTATTCTTAGTTCCAGACTTCTATAAGTCAATCAATATGTTCTACATATAATCATTTAGGGTAATGTAATTGTTATTTTAGCACCTGATATAGCATGTTTTGAACTATTTACTTGGACTATATGATTCCTTTAAGATCAAGTATTGTTGTAGGCAAAATAGGCCATCCTCAAAAACACAAAAGCGAACTACTGTTACATGTGAATCCGTAACTCTTGATATGGTTTGGGTATTATCTCATCAAGGTTTCTGCTATAATAATGTTTGTGGTTAAATCATTTCCCGCCATCTGCATTAATTACCGCTTCAATGAATGGTAGAAATGAAGCTGCTATCTGTAATTTTGAGTAGTTTTCAACGACTGTTGGATAGTGTCTCATTGAAAATATGGCCACATACGACTCTTTCCTGTTTTAAGTTGCCATAGGAAGGTGGGAAAACTGTTTGCTTGTATGGGGTCTTAATTAAACTGAATCTTTGAAGGTTTTGAATCTATTTTGCCAGATTCTTTACCAGGAAAAAAATATTTTTTCATCAAGAATTATATTTTGTTATTCATCCTTAGATATATATTTTTCCAGAGGGGATGCTTGGGCCATGCGAACAGGTCACTTTGATTTTCAGCTAACATGCATAGATTCAGTCTTGTCTGCCTTTCCTCCTTCAAGTATCGGCATTTTTGCCCCTATATATTCTTAGCTGTGACATTGACAATGAGCAATTTCTCTCTATCCTTAGTTCGCACAATATAGATTTCCAAGTTAAATGTGTTCAATGATAGTCTCACATAACTAAAGTATTTCAAAATGATGACAATAAGCCCCTGTTTGACAACCATTAAAACAAAACTTTTTTTTCTCAAACAAATTTTCAACCACACATTCTCACAATAAAATATTTTGCACGTAAATCCAAAACTTTATCCTACTTTTTAACCACGCATTATTAAAAAAAAAAAACCGCCATTCCAAAATTCATTTTCCCCAAAAATTCATTTTAATGGTTGTTGTGAAGAATATTATAAATTGTATATAATAAACTTGTTTCTATTACAAAGTAAAAGTCCCTATTTATAGGGTTATAAATAACTCTAAAATGAAATATTGTATAATAATTATACAATCAACTATTAAGGAAAATAATCCTACACTATTGGAAAAATATGATAAGAGATTATTATTTCTATATCTTCAACACCCTCCATCAAACTCAATATGGTGTAGCAGCAATCAAATTGAGTTTGAAAGATAAATTGATCCAATCAAATCTCCAAAATTGCTTGTATGTCAACCAAGCCGAACAAATAACTCAAAGTTGATGATAATGAAAAATTATCATCCACCAATTTAACCAAACCATCACCAAGACTTGAAGAAAAAATCAGATGATAATCAATCTCAATACGGATTGGAGAGGAAGAAGGAACACACGTATCTGCAAATAACCAACGCATCCACTATTAAACCAAAGGGATGCAAATTTCATATCCAAATTAATTAGATGCAAATTTCAAATTTCAGCTCTACAAATACCAAATAAACTGGATGCAAATTTCAAATTTCGGATACACCGAACCAACACCAAATCAAATTCTAGATGAACTGGATATACTAAACCAAATTCCAGATAAACTGGATATATACTAAACCAAATCCCAAACAGTGGTTAAGTACAGAAACTAACTCATTTATGAACAATTGATTGACGACTAGTTGACATGGCAGTTTTTATCCTGAATTATGAGGTTTAAGATTGTGCCAAATCATTATTTTTATGCATATAGATTTTGCAAATATAATTTACTATTACATGTACTGAAAGGCAGTTATGGCCTCTCAAAAATCGATTGAGTGATCTAGTTGCTGGTAAAACAACTTATCCAATTTATTCAGGAATTCTCTGATATTTATAATTTATATACATCACACTTCCATGTAAATCTCCCGAACAATAGATCATAAGATTTGATGTGAAGATACAAATACAATTCATTTGGAAAAGAATTAGCTAAAAAGACTTGAACCTTCATATTGAAATAAGTTAAATAAATAAGTTCTCAGATTGAATCTTGTCCTCGCTGGCTTGCTACTTCTAGAGCATACTCATGAAGCTGTTCGTATCCTCACAGGACCCGAATCTTTCTTATCAGCAATGAGGTCAGGTTTTTCCTTCATCGTTGAGTTTTCTCTCCCATTACAGCTCAAGCAATGAATGTGTACTCTAGCAGCTTACCTAACAGATAGTCAGAAAGTATAAAATGGCTAAAATCAAGAATAAAATGGACAAGGGCAAAAAAGAGAATTTATTGAGTAGGATAGAATGAAAACCAAAAAGGAAGATGGTCATACAACGAAAAGAACTGACAAATTAAAAGTATCAAACTACGATCAGCTAGTCCATCTTATCTTGCAGCTTTCTTCTTTTGTATGGATGCATTCCATTTTAGACTCCTGAGTTCTAACCTATTTAGTTAATTTACTCTATTTTTTACGGATTACGACTAGTTACCAGTTTGGTTTTGGTGAGTAGTTTCCTCTTTCTAAAACTGTTACCCCACAATAAAAATTGCACCTTTGCCAGCTCAAGTTGATAGTGCCAAAATGCTGTACGCTTTTAGAAACTATGATTTGCTTTGGGCTAATAAAATCCTATGACACAAGATAATTTTCTGAAAACTTGGTCCCCTACTAGTTAAGTATCATCATGTTAAGATATATTTGACCACGGGAACTGAAGTTTTCACGTAACTTTATGTTCATTACACTTCAATTTAATTTGAGAATATGAAAAACTGATGACCTTTTCCTGTTGGTTCTAATTTATAGTTGCTTCAAACCAAATGGTGGGTGTGGGGCTGTAATTCAGTCTGTTCTAACTTCTAGGTAGTTGATGATGCTTTTCTTTGTGCTTTGCTGTTATGTCAAAAGTTATGTTTCCCGTCTCTGTGGAGTACATTCTGGTAAATTAATTTTTGGTTTTATACATAAATTTAGGGTCTGTCTGGCAGATAAATGGATATTATGCTGTCTTTTTTTGTGTTCTGTAGTCATAATCACTCCTTTTGCATCATATAAGTTAGTATCATAGAAATCCTTTACTTGGTTATATTTAAACGGTTTTGAGAATTTTTTTCTGCAGGGCAAGTCATGCTGATTTTATAGTCCCCTACCAAAAGTACATGAAGAGCACTGCCAATCAGTTACCTG
Source organism: Fraxinus excelsior (assembly GCA_019097785.1). Classification (NCBI taxonomy): domain Eukaryota; kingdom Viridiplantae; phylum Streptophyta; class Magnoliopsida; order Lamiales; family Oleaceae; genus Fraxinus; species Fraxinus excelsior. The sequence goes on along the minus strand of CM032645.1, from coordinate 6,407,699 downwards.
TTGGGACAAGATTCAAAATGAGATTTGATTTAGATGATTCTCCCGAAAGAAGGTTTTATGAAATTCAATCGATCATTTAGTGTGTTTTTCCTCTTTGATGCTTTTCATTTTAGTGAAATGTCTTGTGCTTTTTCAGATTCTGTGGAGTGGTGACTGGAGTTGGCGATGTAGATCCCTATAGATGGCCAAACTCAAAATGGAGATGCTTGATGGTACATTCTAACTCTTCTTCTGGAGCTCTTTGTATATAACAGGTTTGAATTTGTCAATTACTGCTACGAGAAAGTCCTCTAGGGTGGTTGGTTTGCACTTGAAGTTTGGTGTATATCTTTTCTGTTTTTCCTGATTTCATGTTTATTAGATTTATCTAGTCCAAGTTTTAGGTTAACTGTGGGTGGGCTGAAGAACCCAAAACATTTGGCGGGCTCCTATACATAATTCCACGCGGATAAGGAATTTGTTGAGCCGTTAAAATCAAGCATATGGAGTCTCTGTCATAATGGTCTCCAGGAATCTCTATCATTTGGTGTTCTCTTATATCAAAGCTTTACTAATATGATATCCATTACTGCAATTTAATAGGTTAAATGGGACGAAGATATTTTGAGTAATAATCAGGATCGAGTTTCTCCATGGGACATTGATTTCTCAGTTCCATTCCCACGCCTGAGCATCCATTCATCTCCAAGAATAAAGAAACTGCGATCAAGTCTGTCAGTGACCCCACACGACAGCCAAATCGCAGGTCCATAATTTTATTTTTTTTCAGTTGATAATAATTATTTTTTGCTCACATCGTTTATTCTCATGGTAGTTCAGCTCAGGGGCTGATGCGTGACTTTTATTATTGATTTTTATTCAGGGAATTCCCTTTTGGACTTTGAGGAGTCTGTTAGATCCTCTAAGGTCTTGCAAGGTCAAGAAAATGTAGGTTTAGTATCACCTCTCTTTAGACATGATAGGACAAACCGTCAGCTGGATTTTGAGATTCAACCTGCAGCATGTCAAAATCCTGTATCAAATGTCAAGGAAAAGCTTAATTTTAGTGAGTTTGTGAAGAACCGTGCACCTGCCACCTATACGGGCTCTGTGGAAACGAATTGGTTTCCAAAGGTCTTGCAAGGTCAAGAAATTTGCTCATTGAGATCCCTAGCTGGGAAAACTGATTTTAATCTTGGTGCATGGCCAAAACCTGAATTGGGTCGTAATGCTTACGTGTATCAAACGCCCAGACCCAATTTATATCCTTTAGCTTCTGAAGGTGCTAGAAACATATTTTTTCCTCACAATGGGATCTACAGAGCTGACCAAGATCCTCTAATGCTATCCTATGTATCAGACGTTCAAAGAGAAAGCCGTGTGTTAAATTCCACTTCCATCAGAAATGTGGCTACAGTTGATATAGGTAAGGTGCCAAGTCTTTCAAACCCGCTGAGGCCACTAGAGAAGTCATCCACTTCAACTGCTCCAGAAGAACAATTCCTTAATACAAGCGAGGCCATCTTGAAGGGAAAGGCGCCCACCTTTAAACTATTCGGGTCTTCCTTGACTGAGGATATTTCTACACTTAATTCACCGGGTTCAAGTAAAAGGAGCTGCACAAAAGTAAGCTTCGATATTCATGTGGAGAATTCATTTTGTTTTTTCTTAATTCATTATTGCTGATGTTTGCATAAATGAAGGTTCATAAGCAAGGCAACTTGGTGGGGAGAGCCATTGATCTCTCAAGACTACATGGTTATGATGACCTGCTGACTGAACTGGAGAGGTTATTTAGCATGGAAGGCCTCTTGCAGGATCCTGATAAAGGATGGCGTATATTGTACACTGACAGTGAGAATGACATGATGGTCGTTGGAGACGATCCATGGCAGTAAGTCCCTCTCAAGTTTTTCCTTCTCGTCTCTCCGTAGTTTAGAAATTGTGAAAGCCGAATTTATTAGTATTCATGATTGATTTTCAACTTCTAAACAACAGAATTTACTCCTTGACGCCTTCATATCTCATAATTAATGAATTAATTAATTCTCTCTCTCTCTAGTTGCATTATGACACTCTGAACTTACATCAAGAATTTCGTTGAAGTTTTTATCACTGAAGGCACTTAATGTGACCTCATCACTTGTATTGATGAAAAAGGACAATTTCTTTGTGATGTTTGACGATATGTGGATTCAAATCGTAGTTTTGTTAACTATTAAAATTTGAATCGCAGTGAGTTTGTTGAAGTGGTGTCTAAGATCCATATACACACACAAGAGGAAGTGGAGAAGATGACCATTGGAATGATCAGCGATGACACTCAAAGCTGTTTGGAGGAAGTGCCACCAGTAACAGATGTGTCAAAGTCATTTTCAGTTGGCTAGCCTGATTCTTCATCGACTGTGATCAGGATGTAAATCTCAGGTTGTTTAAGTATCATGCTGGCAGTGCTGTTATGTGCTACTTAATAAACTTATGGTTGTGTTAATTAAGTGTCTAGAATTGTAAGCTAAACTATCCTTTGCCTTGTTGGGCATGATACTGTGATGTTGGAAAACAAAATGAATCTTTCTTACATAATAAAAGTCCAATGCCTACAGGTGCTAACAAATACCAGGAATACTACTCAGAATTGATAATTATGAGCCCTTGTTTGGCAAGCTTTTTGAGATTATAAGTTGGTGAGTCCTATGAAATGTGAGGTTAAAAAGTAGAAAAAAGTTGTGGGTTTGATGAAATATTGGTTATAAATGAAGATTGATCAACTTATAATCTCAAAAAAATCTATTGAAAAATTGGTAACCCTTTAAAGTAATAATTTTAAAAAACGCTCACATTTAGTCTTATTCAATGTAATGTTATAGTATATAATATAACTGGACAGAGTTACATTGGATAACAGTGCACACTCCCACGTTGCCTTCACCTTCACAGCACATATTAAACACAGTTATCTCTATTTAAAGTAGACTTGCAGCAAATTAACATTCAGCAAAAATATCAAACAAAGGATAATGGAAAATAGCATATAATTGTACGAGTGGAATGTCACAACAAGAGACATTAGACCAGAAACGATTTATTACTATTATCACTATGACACACAACTCTTGAGCTGCTTATATAAACTGGAGCACCTCAAACGGGAAATACACAAAAGAACTGAAAGTATACTCCCTAGCAGTAGGATACGCCACCGCCTGTCAAGCACCCAGTTCTGGGAACGGGAACTCAACATAATAGCACCATATACCACGTAATATAGAAGGCAGACTAAACAAGCAATAACTATAACAAAGTTTTCATGACATAGTTTATTTAAAAAAAGCACCCTTGAAAATGAACCACCATGAAGCTGCACGGTTCACTTTGCACCCTTCTTGACAGCAGCTTTGGTCACTTTGGCACCAGATGGATCCTTCTTATCAACACCCTTGATGACTCCAACAGCAACAGTCTGACGCATATCCCTAACAGCAAAACGACCAAGAGGAGGGTACTCGGAGAAAGTCTCCACCACCATGGGCTTGGTTGGAATCATCTTCACGATACCAGCATCACCGTTCTTCAAAAACTTAGGCTCCTTCTCAAGCTCCTTACCAGATCGCCTGTCAATCTTTGTCTGGAGCTCAGCAAACTTAACAGCAATGTGTGAGGTGTGGCAGTCAAGCACTGGAGCATATCCATTTCCAATCTGACCAGGATGGTTCATGATGATGACCTGGGAGGTAAAGCTAGCAGCTCCCTTAGCGGGATCATCCTTGGAGTTAGAAGCCACATAACCACGCTTGAGATCCTTGACAGCAACATTCTTGACATTGAATCCAACATTATCACCAGGGAGAGCCTCCTGAAGGGCTTCGTGGTGCATCTCAACAGACTTAACTTCAGTGGTCAAACCAGAGGGACCGAAAGTCACAACCATACCAGGCTTGATGACACCAGTCTCCACACGACCCACCGGGACAGTACCAATACCACCAATCTTGTAGACATCCTGAAGTGGGAGACGAAGAGGCTTATCCGAGGGCCTCTTGGGCTCCTGAATCTGGTCGAGCGCTTCTAGCAGGGTTGGGCCCTTGTACCAGTCGAGGTTGGTGGACCTCTCAATCATGTTGTCACCCTCAAAACCAGAAATGGGGACGAATGGAATCTTGTCAGGGTTGTAACCAACCTTTTTGATGTAGGAGGAAACTTCCTTCACGATTTCATCATATCTAGGCTTGGAGTACTTCGGCGTGGTGGCATCCATCTGTAGAAGACAGAACACAATATGAATGATAAGAAACCTATAGGAACAATATTCTACATTAACAGGTTAGAAGAAAAACTAAAAACATTATAGAACAATAAAAATATTCTCACCTTGTTGCAGCAGCAAATCATCTGCCTGACACCGAGGGTGAATGCAAGCAAAGCATGCTCACGGGTCTGACCATCCTTGGAGATACCAGCTTCAAAACCACCAGTTGTGGAATCAATGATTAGGACGGCACAGTCAGCCTGTGAGGTACCAGTAATCATGTTCTTGATAAAATCACGATGTCCTGGAGCATCAATGACAGTGCAGTAGTACTTGGTGGTCTCGAACTTCCACAAGGCAATATCAATGGTAATACCACGCTCACGCTCAGCCTTGAGCTTGTCAAGCACCCATGCATACTTAAATGACCTCTTGTTCATTTCAGCAGCCTCCTTCTCAAACTTTTCGATCACACGCTTATCAATACCACCAAGCTTGTAAATCAAGTGACCAGTGGTAGTCGACTTTCCAGAGTCGACATGGCCAATGACCACAATGTTAATGTGAACCTTCTCCTTACCCATGATGAATGTCTAAGAACTGCAGATATTAAGAAACAAGCTATCAGGAAACAAACACAGTGGAGAATTACCACAACATTTATATGATGCAGAATTTTGAAATTGTGTTGACATTAACTGGATCAAGATCAATTATACGATCATAAATATGAGATATGTAAACGTAGTCAATCAAAATAATTATCTGATCCAGAAATAGATTCACCAGATAACAGAACTGTAAAAAATAGAGATATTTTTTGTGACTGTAAACATCTCTAGTACATAGTCATTTTAAAGAACCTACTTGTTTCACAAATCAATTTAAATAACCAAAAATCGAAATTTTTTAGCATGACGAGACATAAAATCATTTGATTCAACGGGGTATACATTTATATTCAACCCACAAGAAAGATTACGGCAGGGGAACAAATAAAAACTCCCATACAAATGTAAATCAACAAAGATATAAATCACTGTCGCATAAGAATTAGATCGTAATTATATTCACGAGTAAATATAATAATATGATCTACAGGTAATCCAAGAATTAGATAGTAATTATATACACTTGCGCAAATATATTAATAAAAATAACATAAAATCCATTCCTATATCAAATTGTAAAATCGAAATCGAAGAAACAGTAACAAATCATGGAATAATAAATAATCGACACCTGATATTTGAACATAGATACAGGTAAAGACATACAATCGAAGATGAAAAGGAACAGATCTAACCGCTTAGAAACCGTTGCTAGAGAAACTTTGCTTAAACCCCAGCTGCTAATAGCACGAGAATGAAGAGAGAGTCAACAGCGAGATAAGGTTTATAAATGCGGCACGAGAGGCAGGGTTTGCTGGGAGAGAACTGACTGTGTACTTACTGAATTGCCCTCGGGTTTGTTACTAATACTTGTTGGTCCACCACAGAGTTTGGAGGATAGTTTTATAATTTCTAGTCTCTCCTTTTTCATTTTTCACGCAAACAATTTCTATATCTGCATCATATTTTAATTATTGGATTATGCTACGTGTATCGAATTTTTTACATAATTTTTTACCGAATTGACAAGTGGCGTCCCCAATTATGTTAAAAGTGATGTACAACTAGATTTTTCCTTTACTTACTCCATAAGAAAACTTTTCAATATTCGATTATGTCCTTGACTTCTTTCTTATGTCATTATCATTTTTAATCTTCAATTAATTAACATATTTTATCTCTAATCACGATTTTCATTCACATATTCTACCAACGTCCATTTAAAAGATAGACAAATATTTTGTTTTAAATTTTAAATTAATTATTTATTTCAATTATTAAAAAATAGAGAGATAAATATGTCATTTTGGCACTCAAAACAAGCATTTTGGATGAAAATTGTTTTATATAGACAAGATGTGTAAATTAAAAGAGTGTTAATGATTAAAAAAAATTAAAAAGTTGAGAACATAAACGTAAAAATAAAAAATAAAAAAAAAGTTTTGTAATATATATTGTAGTTAAAATATATTGGTAGACTGTGTGGTTAAAAAAGAATTGTAGTGTAAATATATTTACCCTTTCTTTATTATTCAAGAAAGAAGCTAAGGTTTAATTTTGACAATTTTGCAAGATTGGTCCTTATCATTTTGTACTCATGTGACTTTGTTTAAATTTTGTGAATCGCGTCCTTATATGAACCTTGCCATAGCCTTCACATTTGGCTTTATTTCAAAAAAGTAATTTCTTTCTGCCATAAAAAATTACAATTACAAAGAAAAAAAATGGTAGCCGTCTTTGCCATTGTTAATGGCTCACCCCACCTGCACAAATCTTCCCGTTTCTTCTCCAGTCAGCCATGGCGGTCGAGGTCATGATGAACCACAAAAAATTTATTTCACGAAAATAAAAAAATTGGACTCTCGATGTATTAGTATTTCAAGAAAAGGCGAGAAAAGAAGAAGAAGAAATATTGAAATTTCATTAGGTGTCGTCTTTAGTTTATTTTGTTCCGACAATGCTAGTATGCATAGTGACAGACGAGGCAGGGAACATGGAGGGTGTTAGGTGTAAATTAAAATCAGATTTTAAGTGAATTGTGACAGAAATTTTTGAAATATGTGGTTGAAAAGATGTGAAACTCATGAAAGATGTAGTTGATATTGATTGTTTGACTTTGACTTAAATTAAAATCAAATTAAAATTTGACTCAAACAGTGCCGTGGTGTTTTTCGTGTTATGTTTAAAAAATTACATATTTTATAACAGGAATTAACATATTATGACAATATTTAAGTTACGACATTAAAAAATTACATATGCATTAACAAGATTTAATGATCGATTTTTGCAAGGTAATTTTGGTGCCAGTTTTCGTCTGTGGTAAATTGTTTAAATAGATTATAATATATTAGTTATTAAAGATAATAATATTAAAAAAAGAAATTTTGTTAAAATATATTAGTTTTGCTTGTCTTACTACATAAAATATTACTGTAATGTATTCCATAGAAGTGGAAGAAATATATTCTCAGTTTTGGCATTACTATTTTGGTATTTACTCGATTAATAGTTTTTTATTCTTACACAAATATAGGCCTCGTTTCCTTCCAAAAAAAAAAGAAAAAGAAAAGAAAAAAAGATATCAAAATTCATTTTCGAATTTTTTTTTATTTATAAAGAGCATCTACATATAATAGAGAACAAATTTAAATTTAATGTGTATATTTTTTTTATACACTCTTAACAATTCTCTCCATTTTGACTCTTCATTGTGTTTTTTTTTTTTTCGAAAAAAATATTTTTTTATTTCTCTTCATCCTTTATTCAATATTTTTTTTCACGTCAATGATTAATCAATTCAAATACAATTTGAATAATTTAGTTTAATAAGTGAAATATTAAAATACGCAACTTTTTAAATGCACTCATTATAAAATAAAAATGGACAATAACTATAACTCATAAATTTAGAAAGTCAGACCCACTCTTTATTTAAAACAAAAAAGATAAAATGAAAAGTCTGGTGTAATTTATTTTTAATTATTGAATTATTTAAAAAATATTATTTTGTATTTTAGAGAGTTTTTGGAAGATGATCGAAAGACCTTAAGAAACATATGAAATCCTATATTATTTTCATTTATTATCTATATTTCCTTTACCATCCTTTCCCTTTAATCTTTTCTCCAAATCAACAATTGATTATCGCCTTCAGTTCGATTTAGCCTATCGCCACTACATACATTTAAACGTTGGCTCTTGGAAGGCGGGTTAAGATTTCACCATCCACTAAAATATCTTCGTCACTACATACACTTTCCGTATAGTGACCTCTCTGATCCGAATGCCACATTGAAATATTTTGGGCTTTACCACACAACAAAGAAAGGATGACCTCGCTGCCCAAAGGCAAAATCTGCTTCAATACGTTCTCTATTCGTGCATCCCTCATTGGCCATAAGATTAGCCACCTTGAGGAGGTGATCTTCATATTCGAATGTGATGGGCATAAAAGAATGCAGACATTGTAGATGAGGACTGTTGACATAAAATATCTCCGTCATTTTCAATTTCATCACAGACTATAGAGGTGGCAACGAGCCGAGTCGGCCCCAAGAGCTCGGCTCGTTGCCCTACGAGCTGAGCTCGTGGCTTGTTACAAAAAGCTCGGCTTGTTGCTCGTGGGCGAGCTCGGCTCGGCCCACGAGCTCTTCTCTCACGAGCCACTCGGCTCGGCTCGTGAGATTTGATTTTTTTTTTTGGTAACTATCCTTCTTTATTATAATAATTATATAAAAAAAAAAAGACGAGCCGCTTATCAAAAACTAGCCGAGCCTGCTCGGCTCGCCTACCGAGCCGACTTGCTCGGCTCGTGCTCTGGCTCTTTTTTTGTGAGTCTGAGCAGCTCGTGGGTCGCTATAGTACGAGTCGAGCGGGCAAATCGACGAGCTACTCGGCTCGATTGTTACCTCTAACAGACTATTTCGAAATAGATTATGTCCAACAAGATACTATGTCATAGGTACGAGCTATCTCATCTACAATTAATATGCATGAACGGGATAGCATAATAGTATTTATTACATAATATTTGGGTTGTAATTGAATTTGGATTCGTGACAATGCGGCCACGCTGCTTCGCAACAAGGGATTGATTAAAATATGTATTAGTGAACTTGACACGGATTCCAATTACTTTAAACTCTCAACAAAAATGCGTAATCAAATCAAATCATTTTCTCTCATCCAATTACCGTGAAAAAAGAAAAAAAGAATAATGAATTAGTGAACCTGACTCGGATTCCATGAGAGGAAAAAAAAAGGAAAATATAAAGCAGGATCCAAATGGTAAGACACAAGGGACAACATTGTAATTTAACCAAGTATCCGAGTAACGCCAAAGTTCCAAATTGAATTCACGGCTTACTTAAAAAGGAATCCCCTATTTTTAGCCGTCAGATTTTATCCGACGGTTCACGAGAAACCCTAATCAGTCAGTAACGTGAACTCTATTTATATGCCCTCGATGTGTCCATCTCCATTCCTCATCCTCGCGCTCTCCTTAGAAACCCTAGTATCTCTGCAGCCGGCGGGCGAGAGAACTTTAGTCTAATCTCCAGTCGGTAAGTCTCTAATTCCTGTTTTCCAACATGTTTTATCTGTTTATGAGTATGTATTTCGTTTATATGTATGGTAATGTAAATTTGTTAGCAGATCCGTTAAAACTTTATTATTATTTTTTTAAAATTAATGTTTCGTTGAATTGATTATGTTTTATGTTTGTGTAAGTTTAGGTTCTTTCATACATACATTCTTCTTTTTCTTTTCTGTTTTCTAGATGTAAACACTGTTTTTACTAAAATTTCTTCTATTAATTTAAGTACCCTCGTTAGACTTAATTACGCTCTGTTGAATTCCTCGTTTTTTGGAAATAATATTTCCAACCCACATCTTTAGTTCAAAACTAAAGTATTTCTAATAAGAAATGAATGACAAAAAAATTTACTTACAAGATAAAAATTAACTTTAGGGTGCGTTTGAGCCACATTATTTTAGAAGAATGTATTCTAGAATAGGAGATTTACGAAGAATGTGCGGTTGAAATAGAAAGAAAATTTATTGATGTGATGGAACATATTATTTGTTGAAAAATGTGTTGTTGAAAATGAGTAGAAGAATGAAAATGAAAATTTTAATGTGTATCAAACATGAGCTTAGTGTCAAAACTTGCTTATAAAGTAAAAATGATACTGTTAAAAAATTCACTTTTGAATTATAAAAATGTTAGCAGTATGTAAAAAATTCATGTGTAAAAAAATACTTATAATTTAAAATTTTAATTATGAGTATTTCACCCTTTTAAGAATTAACTTATATGTAAAAAAATAAGGAAAATATCACATTTTAGGAAAAACTTCATAAAATAATTGTAAATTGAAAATTTCATCAAGGGTATATGTGTAATTTTATTCTTTAAAAAGCTTTCAGTACCTCTCAATAATAACTCCCATCTAATCTCCTCATGAATGCCCAATCTGGTACTTTAAATATAAACTCATAACTGGTATCCAAAAACCCCCAAGCAGGCCCTTAGATATGTTGCACGCTCATTATTTTTTGACCTGCTTTCGTGCAATTGTTTACATCCCATTGAACTTCAAATAACCAAGTCAGCATTTGTTATTCATTGATTTCTTTATTGTTTTATGTTTTGGAATATATATGTTTTTGGCTGCCTTTGGAAAAGATAATCATAAAGTGTTCAAAGTATGTTGTTTTACTCTTTTTTTAGGTATTTGCCCCAGTGAATTTTTTAGATCTTTTAGCAAATAGATGTTTTCATGACCGCTGTTTCTATTGCTTTGCAGCATCTTAAAAAATCAAAATGGGTAAGGAGAAGGTTCACATTAGCATTGTGGTCATTGGCCATGTCGACTCTGGGAAATCGACCACCACTGGTCACTTGATCTACAAGCTTGGTGGTATTGACAAGCGTGTCATTGAAAGATTCGAGAAGGAGGCTGCTGAGATGAACAAGAGGTCATTTAAGTATGCCTGGGTACTTGACAAGCTCAAGGCTGAGCGAGAGCGTGGTATTACCATTGATATTGCCTTGTGGAAATTCGAGACTACCAAGTACTACTGCACAGTCATTGATGCTCCAGGACATCGTGACTTTATCAAGAACATGATTACTGGTACCTCACAGGCTGACTGTGCTGTCTTGATCATTGATTCCACCACTGGTGGTTTTGAAGCTGGTATCTCCAAGGATGGTCAGACCCGTGAGCATGCTTTGCTGGCTTTCACCCTTGGTGTCAAGCAGATGATTTGCTGCTGCAACAAGGTGAGCTCATTTCAATGATCTAAAACCAATAATCTTTCTTGTATCCTGTTATTGTAGAATATTTTCTATATCAGTTATTCATGTTATTTGTCCTCTGCAGATGGATGCCACCACACCAAAATACTCCAAGCCTAGATTTGATGAAATTGTGAAGGAAGTTTCTTCCTACATCAAGAAGGTTGGTTACAACCCTGACAAGATTCCATTCGTCCCCATTTCTGGTTTTGAGGGTGACAACATGATTGAGAGGTCCACCAACCTCGACTGGTACAAGGGCCCAACCCTGCTAGAAGCGCTCGACCAGATTCAGGAGCCCAAGAGGCCCTCGGATAAGCCTCTTCGTCTCCCACTTCAGGATGTCTACAAGATTGGTGGTATTGGTACTGTCCCGGTGGGTCGTGTGGAGACTGGTGTCATCAAGCCTGGTATGGTTGTGACTTTCGGTCCCTCTGGTTTGACCACTGAAGTTAAGTCTGTTGAGATGCACCACGAAGCCCTTCAGGAGGCTCTCCCTGGTGATAATGTTGGATTCAATGTCAAGAATGTTGCTGTCAAGGATCTCAAGCGTGGTTATGTGGCTTCCAACTCCAAGGATGATCCTGCCAAGGGAGCTGCTAGCTTTATCTCCCAGGTCATCATCATGAACCACCCTGGTCAGATTGGAAATGGTTATGCTCCTGTGCTTGACTGCCACACCTCTCACATTGCTGTTAAGTTTGCTGAACTCCAAACTAAGATTGATAGGCGATCTGGTAAGGAGCTTGAGAAGGAGCCCAAGTTTTTGAAGAACGGCGATGCTGGTCTTGTTAAGATGATTCCAACCAAACCAATGGTGGTGGAAACTTTCTCTGAGTACCCACCTCTTGGTCGTTTTGCTGTTAGGGATATGCGTCAGACTGTTGCTGTTGGAGTCATCAAGGGTGTGGACAAGAAGGATCCTTCTGGTGCAAAGGTGACCAAAGCTGCTGCAAAGAAGGGTGCCAAGTGAGGCTGGATGGATACTGTGTTTCTCATCATTGCATTATTCATTTTCAAAAAAATATTTTTTTTGGACTCTTCTGCAATTTTGGTTTTCTTTTATCCGCTGATATGCTTTTATCACATTTTACCTGCCTATTTTCTGAGAGAAGGTGGGGGTTAGCTTTGAACATGGTGTGCTCAAATGGGCAGTGGTGAAAGATATATGGATGCCGTTTCTTGCTTAGGATAATATAGGCGTAAGATGAGTTTGTAGCTCTTGTTTTGGTAAGACAATTTGGATTTGAATGTTTTGACTTCCTTTCATTCTACATTCTACATTCTACATATATATTTCATTGCTTATAGGGAGAAGTTTGCAATGAATCTTGCGTGATGCCTGATGGCCTGATGGTGTTAACATTAGTTTTTAGCTCTTGTTGAAAGCTTCTTTTGAAGAATTGGTCACTTATAGGCCCAAAAATTTTAGAAACCTAATAGGTGGCAAGCTCAAGTCCCAGAGCAGCTGACTCACAGACTTGGTCCTGGGCTGGATGTCACACAAGGTTCTAAAAGGCGCGACGCGTGGAGGTCGAGCTATAGGCTAGGTGAGTTTAGGCGAGACATGAGCGTGAAAAAATGTAAAAATGTGTTTTCTTATTTTAACATTATTTTTATTTTTAATCAATTAAAAATGATATTTACTAAACATTTAAAACAGATTTATATGAATTTTATTAAAAAAAAATTTTAAGTTTTCAACAAAAATATAAGTTTTAAATTTAAATATAAAATAGTAAGTAAATGGCATAGGAATTTAAATTTTATTTAACTTTTTATCTAAATAGCATAGACTTTATTTTTGAATAGTGTGCGTTTTTATTTTTGAGCTTTGGTTTAAATTCGATTAATAAACTTTTTTTTTTCAATAACTCGGGTGTCTTAAGAAATTATCTACCGTAAATAAGATTCATTAGTCATTTGACTTTTGGGTTCAAATAATTGTTTTGATTTTAAATTAGGGTAAACTGAAAAAATTAGTATTTAATAATTTTTAACTTCAAAGAATTGTAAAAAAATAAAAAAATAAAAAATAATACGTGCCTTGGCGCGCATAAGAAGCTAACCTGATCTTCAAGCCCTCGGGACTGATTTAACTTTTCTATAGTAATTTTCATTAGTTATATGATAATCATGCTATCACTCCTAAACTAGTGTCCCTCCTTTTTCAAGTCAAATAAATTATTCACTCATTTGTTATGTAGATAGGGATAGAATATTTTAATAACAAAGAAATTGTTCTCTTGTCCACGGTGCAGTGCAGTGCCGGCCCCAAGAATTTTGACAACCTAAACGACTAGTTGTTATGATGCCCTTAAACATTACTTTTTATTGGCATAGCAATATTTAAGCTCCTGTTTGAGCTACATTAAAATTTTTCTTCTCATTCTTCTACTCATTTTTTTCCACATATTCTTCAATAAGATAATATTTTTTATCACATCAATAACTTTTCTTTCTTTTTCAACCACACAATCTCCATCAATTCACTATTTCAAAATACATTCTTTCAAAATAATGTGGTTCAAACACACCCTTATATATTTTGAAAATGAGAATAAGTTATTCATCATGGCACACAACATTGGCATTAACATGGATACAAATGTAGTTTTCTGAAAAAAAAAATATATAGCTAGGATGTCACAGCCACATCTTTTGACATTGTAAAAGGTTACAGTAGTTAATAAAATTTCTCTCTTGTTGATGCATTTGAGAATTGTCTCCCGAGTTTTTTTAAGCTTCCGTTTGATCCACATTTTTTCCACCAATAATGCATTTTTGTGTCACATCACATGGCCCCGCCACAATAATTGTTGTCTTTTAGACCAGAAAAGTTATGCACAATTACATCTTTGCCCTTCTCCCTTCTGAAGAAATTGGAAAAGTTTTTGTGAGAATATGATAAGAGGGGTAGAATAGAGAAACGTAGGCTTGCATTGTCAAATTGTGCAGAGTTTTTTTTGTCAGAGAGGATACAGCTCCAACGTTGATTTTTTGTCTACAATTGAAGAGAAATGTGCCCCAAACAGGGGCTAAGTGTTGGAAGCAAGTGTGGATTCGATACAATTTTGTTGATAATTGGAGAATAAAATTTTATCTTTGAGAAAGGCAAAAATAAAAAATAAAAATCAAGAGAAAACCTCCCTATTTATCAACTCTTTCACCATCCAAACTTATGTCCTCGTTTGACACCCTTTAATTTCTCTTTCTCATTCTCATTTTTATTCTTCATTTCAACCACACATTCTCCAAATAAAATAATATTACACATAAATCAAAAACTTTTCATCACTTTTTCACCACACATTCTCAAATCAATCACTATTCCAAAATTTATATTCACCTAAAAATGGGTTTCAAACAGGGGCTATATATCATATTCTGTAAGTTCAATCAGTAACAATAGAAGCAAATCAATAAATAAGATTCCCAATCACTCACTGAATACAACCAGCTACAAAACTTTAGAATTTCATCCCCTAAATCTAATACTTTGCAAAAAAAAACCCCAAGAAAAATTTGTTATAAGTACCTAAATTAAACTGCAAATAACCCCAATTAAATTATAGATAACCATGTAACAAAATTAAGGAGAATATCTAATGATTCAGAACATGAGGAGATGTACAAAACCAAGGCCCAACCTATCTAATTTGGGAAAAATCTTTTAAATCCACAAAGAATTGCTGATCTGAGTCATTCTCTACTGAATGAACAACAAAGGAAAATACAATCTTTAGAAAAATACATGAGACGAGAGAGAGGGAATTAAGAGGCACGAACCAATTACTTGTAATTTCTTCTGCTTCTTCTGTGAACACAATGACTTTGGTTGCAATTCTACGTATTACTGTTTATTTCCAGGAATTCAGAACCCCAAATCACGATGATAGCTGTCCCTTCCTTCATGGGCTCCTCTAGTGACGGCAGTAGTTTGACAAATTGATGGTTTAAATTCTGTAAATCAATCTGTCCCTATGGTTGTGTCTGAGTCACGTTATATTAAAAGAATTATTCTGCAATAATAATTTGACGGAGAATGTGTGGTTGAAAAAAAAAAAAAAAAATTATTGATGTGATGAAAAATATTATTTTATTGAAGAATTTGTGTTGAAAATAAGTAGAAGAATGAAAATGAAAACATGGGCTATGTCTTCCATTCTTCCTCTAGCCATAAGTAAAACGAGACGTTTTGAGGAATGGAGTTGAGCGGGTTTTGATGCGGGCTTTGGGCCTTTTTTATGAGGCCGCTAAAATTCACGAGTCCCTAGGCAACTGCATAGTTAGCCTCGGCCAAGGTCGAGTCTGCCACAATGGACATGATAAGACTGTCCACTTATTGATGTGGTAGGAAAATCTTACTTACGATTATCTCCAAATGTGAGAAAGTAAAGTTCTCTCAAGTGGATAAGATAAAACTTCAAACTGTGGGCAATAGAACATTTCTATTAATAATAAATCATCTAACTTTATTTTTTTCAATAATTTTTCTTTTTAAAAGATATGTTTCCCAATGAAAAATTTAGTTTGTGCTATCAATAACTTTATTTGCTTTTCTTCATTTTTATCTTTTTGACTTTATAATCACCGTTCAATTAGCTTACGAGGGAAGAAACCTAAGATTTCCCAATAAAGTATTGTGTGTTATGATTGCATTATCCTTTTGATTTGAATTATCTATTTTTTAACAATTTGTATAGTTAGATATTTGAATATATTTTTATTTTTCTAGAGGAAAATAATAGGAATAATAGAATTATATACGATGTGATAAATTAAAAGCATCTCACTCATACCTAAGCCTTTAGTCTATTGTTTTACACGCAACGCATTCCTTCTTATTATAAACGTGTTTTATTGTCACCGTTCCTCCATTCATTGCAATTCCAACGGTCATACCTGTCAAAACGCGCTGACTCACGCACAAGATGTCTGAGTCACCGGCTCCGCCAACCTCATCCAATGCCACCAAAATCCCCCAAGAAATCATTAGCGAAGAAGAAATGGCGCTCATCGATGCTGCCTTCGCCGCCGCACAGTTACCCCGTAATCCGAGTTGCATTCGCTTACCCAAACGCACTCTTTTGGGTGGTACGGCACCTGATATTGAGGAATCGGGTCGCGTTGACTGGTCGGACTGGGACAGTAGCCCCCTGAAGAAGAGAAACAGAGGTCTCGACTCGTTTCTGCATCGGTTCCGCCGGGAAAGAGGCCTCTCTGTTACTGATATTATTGCCACGGTAAAATCTAGTGTTTCCCTTTCTATTTTTTCTTGTAAAAATGAAATATATAAATAAAAAAAAAATGGTGTTTTTTTTTTTTCCTCCTGTATTTAAGGTTTTTTGAGTTTATTTATGTTTGATTTAGGAATGGTGTGAAAAGCAAATGGAGTTTTTTCTAAACTTCAGCAAACCCGAAATCACTAAAGCTATGAAAGAAGGTAGGGCTCGCCATATCGAACTTGAAGAAGAGGTACTATATGATAAACTTCTATCCTTCATCCCGCGTATATATCCTGAGTTTATATAAATAATTTTTTTTTTCTTGAAATAAGTCACTTCAAAAGACGCAACCTTAATTTTACTTAAAATTAGAAGAAAGTAACACGTTCAAAAGTGTTTGGAGACAAATGTTAAGCTGAGCCAAACATGCTTAACTCCGTTTCCATAATGTTGTGTTTTCTGTGACAGAAATTATCATCTTGCCTTTGACATGGCCGGACGCAGAACTTTAAAGTTAGGGGTTATAGGATAGAACTTACAAAGAAGGATAAATTTTACAATCGAAAATTTACGTAAAAAAAAGAAAATCATACCTCATGTGATTTTGCATTCGAAAATTTACATGGGATATGATTTATTTGGATGTAAAATTTTGAAATTTTTTAATGTCATATTCCATATAAAATTTCCTAATAAAATGATAAAAATTATATTGAGAAATTTGTATCACAAAAATAATAAATTTTAATGGAATAATTGAATTTTTTTTTTTTAAAAATCGAATTAGACGTCTTTCTTTAAAATTCATGTTTAATATTTTTAACTATTTTCGATATCTGTTTGAACGATTCGATATGCCCATATGTAGTTCTCAAAATAAGTTTTGAGATAACATAAAAACTTGTAGATTCGATTAACGTACGATCGTTGGAATTTTTTTAAAAATTAGCACGTTATCAAAATTCAAGTTTATTGTGATTTTACCCATGTTTGGTGAAGATTAAAATTATTTTTTTTTTTTTTGTAAATTTTGATAAAAGTTAAACAATTATGAATTACATGAAATGTGTTATTAAAATTAATTATTAACTTTGATTTAAATTAAAATTTAGATTTCAATCGATACCAAACATGATTTTATTAAAAAAAAAACCCTAAGGGGGAGGGGGCACGTGACCTCAGGACCCTCTGTGTCCGCCCCTGCCTTTGATATTTGCCAAAGCAGAACTACATTTAGTAGTCTTTTGTCGTTGATAATATTGTCTGATTTCTCTTGTGAACGTGGACAGGTTATTAAAAGTGAAAAAGTGCCTGTTAAATCAAATGAAGATATATGGGCACTGAAATTTTTGAATTTTATAGTCGGTGCAAATCAACTGATCTTTGAGGGATTGACACGCGAGTTACCAGTGTAAGTTTGATGATTTCGTTATGCAGCCCAATGGCTGTGTTCATGATCATATTTTTGCATCAATTGTGGCTAAAAATTCTGCCCTTGACTAATTCTTTTCGAGCATTCACAAAATTTAAGATCTCGCTGCTACATTTTGCCTCGTGAATAAGGTTTTATTGGATGACAATTACTCCTCAAAACTTTGAGTAATATTTCAAAGCGGAATGTGCGTCAAGAGATAAGAGGGTCTATAGGAGTGGCATTTTAAGTTTTTGTCTGATAAAATCGTTTACTTCGAGGAAAGAAAGAAACTTACTACTTCGGAAGTAAGTTTAATTAATTGTGTGACGTGCAGCGTCTTTTGTAACAGTGCAAGAATTATCATTCATTTGGATCAAACCTCGTTATTTAGAAACCTTGTGGGTGTGCGCGTGTGCGTGCGCGGGCATCACGATCTCATGAACTTGCAACTTCTTGTACCTCCAGAGTAGGCTTTGTGGAAGGCATATGGATAATAGGAAAAATCGATGAAATTCGATTACCTCTGACAGATTCTGAAAGATATGCTACATTGGTTGAAACGAAAACTCGTGTACAACCAAGACTTCCGACGGAACCTCAACGAAGGAATGGAAGGTATAATCTGTAAATTGCTGAAGTGAATAAACTTTTTTGTGTGCTTTTAACTCATAAGGTCGAACTTTATTTTTGGCAGGCTTCAGATGATGTGCTACAAGTATCTGTGGGACAGTTTAGTTGATGATAAATTCCCCGTAGAAAAATTTTTTGGTTTCTTTTCAGTGAATCCTCATTACATTTTATCCCCAGAAATTAGAAAAATCATGGCAAAATCTGGTTTCGCTCCAGAGGTAAGGATTCCATTGGAAATAACATACGTTAAAGAAGATTCTTACTCTTTTAGCACATATGATAATGGTTGCATACTATGGTAACGGTGGGTGACCTTGTTGGAAATTGTTTGTTAATTAGTGAATTGGGTCATCTTTGAGCTCAGATTTTAGTAGGACCCATGCTTTGATTTTAACGTAACCAAGCATATTCACGTTCTACTCTGTGTTTATCAAAAACCATTTAGAATTAAATGAAATATTTGATATCAAAATAACCTACTTGAAACTATAAATTATTGAAGAATTTGATTTATTGAAAATTGTTGAACACTTATCCCCACATATGAAAGTTAAGAAACTTTGGCGTAGTTTATATAGTGGATTCGGCAATTAGGTTTGGGCTCGAGTCTGGTTCGTGTTCGGGTGGGGGTGGTACACTTTATTATCTTTTTGGACAAAATTTATTTAAACTTTTGCATTAAATTGTAATCAATCAAATTTTTGGGCACTTTTTGAAGAAATTAATTTTATTTCCGAGTAATTTTTTCGGTCTAAGTCATATGTAACGGACTTAACAGACACAATGTTTCATTATGAATAGTGTTGTCTGTTCGGGTTTGGAAGGCTAACTAATAGTGACAACTGTTTTGAAGAAGTTTGAAGGATGTTCGAATGGCAATGAATGAATCCATAAATAGTTTGCCCTGCTATAGAAAAATTGCACCATTTTTATTGTAAACTTGATCTACTTTGAATCTCGTTCTCTCTCATTCTGATACTATTCTCGAAGTGAAAAACACTTCATTGAGTTCGTTGAAACTCATGCACATTGATGTGCTACTTTCGTAGGAAAAGAAATTCGTTCTATCTTGAAAAACAATTGCTGAATGCCTTTATCACTTTTGAAGGCAGTAAATTCGTTTTAAGAAAACATTGTGAAGTTGGTGGTTTCGAATTAACATTCTGATCTTGATGATCATCTTGTTACGCTGTTCAAGTTACATCACGATAATTCTGTCAGTGATTGTTCGAAGTAGGAATTTATCTTCCAGAAACAATAGACCTTTCTGTGTATGCGCCTCACGACCTCTACACAATAGAATAACCTCTTTATCAATAAAAACAAATAAACAAGATTGCTTATTGAGAGAAATTCGCATCCCTCATATGAAACAAGAGAGAGCACAGGATCAAATTTGAAGCATTAGTTAGTCCAAATCTTCTGACGCAGAGCTGGATTTCAGTCTGTGTTAGAAATAAGAGTTTATCGATGTTTATGCTTCTTTGTGCTTGCTTTGATCTAATCTTATTTTTGGTTGCTGTTTCAGACTCTAAACGATGTGGTGGGGTATTTTCGAAATAGTTGTCGCCAGCTTCCTCGAGCTAACAGCCTACTAATTTTGAGGTGGGTTCGAAAGGAATTCTGAAGTTCTTTTACCTTCCTTCAGACTAGACTAGGGTGACTTTCTTGGGCGAGTTTCAACTTCCTGTCCCAAGACTTTCCTTCAGAACTCCTAAAAGCCTCCTTTAGTCGGTTACATTTTTCTATTTTACAGAAATCAAATCTTTTTTTTTTTTTTTTGAAAAATTCAATGTTCAAATTGAATCAACCTCAACCAACGATACAAATGTACAAGGAACGATTTTTAACTTCGATTATTCGGCGCAGATATGAATTTCAAGAAGATCAATCCTTGCTTGGTGAGTACGAGTTTGCTTATGATTCTGAATGGCTTACGGGTCAAATTAAGTCTTCTGTTGAGTTCTGGCTAAGCAAAAGAGAAGCCCGTTATACTCCCACGGAGGAGCGTTGGAAATGCAATATTTGTAACTATACTACAATATGTCGAGTGAAATTGGAGTACTCAACTGATCACTGATGCTTCTGTTTTCCCCTGAAATTGCTCTATAAGGAGTCATTCCAAACCTTCTCAATACACTATGTTTCACCAAGGTAACAAAAGTCTGATCCGAGCTTCTCTATTATTAGGATTTAGAATCCACTGTAATGGAAAATTCCCCACTGCTGTCTCCCGTAGGAGTCTTGGCCATCCAAGTATCATTCTCTCAGGATTGTAAAAAGTGACGTCGTATCAACGGTCCTTTTTATAGGTTAAGGGCACTGGCCAACTTGCAATGATGAAATTCTATGTATTGTTTTGTTTCTATCAAGCTTTTTATGCTGACTACGATCAAACTTGTATCTTTGATATTTACATTAGTTGTGAAGTTATTATTGATTATTTCGGATTATATGTACTTGCTTGTTGTGTAGGGTTACCCAGCAAATTGTTTACAAATTGAAAATAGTCTAAATTGTGTGACAGTGCCTTATATTGGAATCAAAATGAGGGACTTATTGTGCAATAAAATAAAATATAAATGACCCAACTGCAATAAATTGAAGTTGAATGACTCCAATAGGATTTCACTGAAAGTTAATTGATCAGAAATGTAATTACCCTTTTAACTTTCACTGAAGTCGCGACATTATCTCTGACAAACACGCCCTATATAATGCAAGAAAGCAAAACCCAAGCGCCCATTGCCCCAAAAAGAAAAAAGAAAGAAGAAGAAGGAAGGAAAAAAAATCAAATTAAAGAATACGCAGAAGTAGCGTCGGCAGATGACGCAAAATGGCGGAGGCGGCAGGAAGAAGAGGGAGAAGCCAAATATATTGATAACAGGAACGCCTGGAACTGGTAAGACCACGACGGCGACAGCTCTGGCGGAGGCTATTCAATTACGCCATATAAATATCGGTGATTTGGTCAAGGAGAAGAACCTCCACGACGGCTGGGATGAACAGTTCGACTGTTATCTCATCAATGAAGATCTCGTAAGTTCTAGACCTTGCGTGGTTTTTTTTCTTTTTAATCAAACAAAAGTAATTTTCTGTTCGATTCTTCCGTGTCGTAATTGACAAAACTTTAGACAAATGAA
Source organism: Fraxinus excelsior (assembly GCA_019097785.1). Classification (NCBI taxonomy): domain Eukaryota; kingdom Viridiplantae; phylum Streptophyta; class Magnoliopsida; order Lamiales; family Oleaceae; genus Fraxinus; species Fraxinus excelsior. Next base: position 6,386,144 of record CM032645.1, on the reverse strand, counting down.
AGAAAAAATGGTCTAAACAATCCCATTTTTGTAATGAACTGATTCGCATCTTGAAATTGGTTGATTTCTCTGGCCCGGAATATTGTTAATTCGACTTGAGCTATAGAGAAGTATACCGTATACAGAGAAGAGCATACGCAGCATGGATTTTGGTTGTTATAATTGAAAACAGAATCAATTTTTTTTGAATTTACCATTGTTTAGGTCCTGATAAAGACCAGCGAAAATAGAGAATTATAATGAACAAGCAGGCTTGAGGAACCTGCCCTCTTGCAACTGGGATTGATTTGATCTGATCTGATTAGTTGGCTTACGTGCATCTTGTTCATGCAGTGAAATTACTGGTGTTGTCCATCTAGTTAGTTGGGATCTTCCAACAATTGTAACAATGTTTGAACAAAATGTTAAATAAGGATTCACTTAGCTGACTTCAAATTTATTGGAAATCAGGCTTAGAGCACGTGTGAGTGGTTTATCTTAAAGATAAGCACTAAATGTGTAGCTTACTTTAAATGTAAACTCGCCTACATACAAAATAAGCCCCCGCTTGAGCCCCCATTCTTTAAACTCATTTTTAACTGCACATTCTCTCTACAAAATAATTTTGCACGTAAGTCCAAAATCTTTATTTACTTTTTAGCCGTACATTCTCAAAAAAATCACATTTTACAAAATTTAATGTCAAAAATGGGGGCTCAAACTGGGGCTACGTCAACACAAGTGACATTTTGGTGCTTATCTTAAATAAAGCCACCTGAAAGATGCTCTTATTTTGTTATTGTCCATGTATGAGTTTGTTTGCAATGGATTTTTCTTTTTCCTTTTCTCGATATTCGTTTGAGCTTATGAAGTGGTGTTGATTGGTGGCTCAACCTGGTAGAATGAAAGCATGAATATGGCTAACTATTTTATTACTATTGTCTATTGATGTCAAAACAAGAACAATTCTTTGTTGGACACAGGATGCAGGATCTCTGTTTACCATGTTAATTTCTTGCATGTTAGGATGTAACAGAATGTGAGATTTTTTGAGCCAGAGGAAATGATATGTGATCTCAAGTCCATTTCTTAGTTTGGATGTTGCTCACTGTATGAATTGAACAGGTATGTGATGAGCTTGAGGATTTGATGGAAGAAGGTGGAAACATTGTGGATTACCATGGAGGTGACTTCTTTCCTGAGCGTTGGTTCGACCGTGTGGTCGTGCTTCAAACCGAAAACTCCGTGTTGTATGACAGACTGACAAAGAGGTTATATACTTCACAATTGTTGCAATTGGTTGTTTTGCACTCTTGATCTTGTCTGAGGTTATTCTTTTGAGTTTTAGCCACTGTTGTCATCAAATCTCTTTCCTCAACTTTTTTACCTATGCGCCAGGGGTTATGCAGGGCAGAAACTTACAAACAATATCGAATGTGAAATCTTTCAAGTGTTGCTGGAGGAGGCCAAAGGGAGTTATCCAGAAGAAATTGTGGTGGCATTGAGAAGTGATTGTATCGAAGACATAAACATGAATGTGGCCACTTTGACCGATTGGGTTAGAAGTTGGAGCTGCCAATCTTGATCACAACTTCACTGATAATGTGAAACTCGATGGCCGTTATCCCTAATGTCGAAATTTCGTGTCTTTTTATACTATCTCACTCTGTAGAAGTTTTATTCGAATGTAAGAGACTGTTTTTATTTTTGTCAAACGTAACTTGTACCAATGCAGATGGGGGATGCTTTTTTGGTGCGTTGTCATCAGTTTTATTCTGTGCGGACTATGCGATGAAAGATTTTTTTTTTTTTTTTACTGAGTCGTTTATCGTTAATGTGAGTTTGAACACTGTTTGAATGTTAACGATGTGTGGGTAGGTAAATGTTGAGAAGTCGTGAACTTGTAAATGATTTACCCTTAAAGCCATGGATAAATGAGACAACTCGTAGAGGCATCTTCACTAGTTAGACAAATCGTGTGGGGTCTCTGTGTATCCAACTTGGACCGTTTAAATTTAAATTAAGTAATTACGTTGCTCGTAAGAGTATGTTTGCTTTCGCTTCATTCTACAAAAGAAACTGCCTTTTTGTTAAAATTTCGTCCTACTTATTGTCAAAAGAAGCACTCTTCTTGCTGCCAAAGGAACTGACATTTTGTAGAATTTCAACTAAGCCAAACATGCTCGTTTTGGCCAACATTATAGAAGTTAGATTCATTTACCTGATGAAAATTGCTCTATATGTAACATTTACACAGAATCACCTTGTCTTGAATAATGGTTTCTTATGCCAAAAAGTACACTAATAATATAAAAGTAGCCAGTGTACGTAAAGATTTTAACTTCTCAGCTTGTAAAATGCATTGACTTCCAAATTACTGTAGTGAAATCCATTGTACAATAACAAACTGTACATCATTCTCAATGAACTTAAGAGTCAATTAAGTAAATTCAACTTACCATTGTGTTCCATTCATCCTCCAAATGTCCCAATAAAACTTCAGTAAAGGTTCTTCATATCACAAAAATTATCGCAATCCTCCTATTTACGAGGATTGAGACTGACCACTGCTCCATTATCAATATTTAGACCGACTATGAAGGAACATAGAAAAATTTTGGGGATAAATAAATGCATTATTGGCTATTGAGGCTTAGAATTGTTCTATTTCTTCTTTCAGGAGTTCATAATGGATCTCACACTATACAAAAGTTATCTTCTATAATCTTAGTAATACTGCTCCATTCTTGTCCACAAAATTTCACATTTCTTGTGCTATGCATCAGAATGAATCTATGGTTCTTGCACATCTGTGGTTAAATAAGAAACATTCTCTTCCTCTGTTGTTGCATCACTGAGAATTACTTCCTCTGAATTATTTTCAACGCCTTCAATGGGAGTTTGATCCACTTTTGGGGGAAGAGGACCTTGAGGACTTCCAAAAACAGTAGTAAACATTTGCCGATGGCATTCGTCGCAAAAGAGAAAATATGTGAAATGGCCTTCGTATGGGAGCTTATGCAGCATGGTATCTGGTAGAACTCGGTGCACAAATTCACTCATTGATGGAGGGACCACCAGATCTTCGGCTCCCTATTTGACAGAAATGGAAAGCATTAGCAAATAAGGTTGTCAGCACAACTGAAGTTTTTATTTTCACAAGAATTTTCATAATTAACCTTTTCGACCAACTCAAGATGAGAAGATCGTAGAGTATGTAGATAGAAATGTTGACAGTTTAATCAGAAGGAAGTTTTTTCCCCTCCTTTTCCTTGTGATTCAAGAAACTGATTTGCTGCATCCTTTTGAATAAAAATCCATAGGCTTGGTCTACATTTTTAGATCAAGCCCATAAGTAAATCTGATTTTAAGCAGTCTTGAATATCACTATTTTCAAAATTCAGCACTAATATCACATGAAAAATTATTGTTAAATTCACAATGCATCAATTAGCAATATTCTGCATCTGCATGAAAGCTTATATGTTTATTTTATAAATCCCAAGAGAAGATGTGTCATAATTCCAGGAACAGGGGATCCAAAATGCAGGAAATAAAACATGACATCTCGCTGAGAAACTAAACTCAAATATAAAGGGACCGGATAGTTAACTGACCTGCCATACGTGTATTGGACCAAGAAATCCGCTGGATCTTTCTTCTTCCCGACTGTAAATTGATTTGAGCCAAAGAAGAATGCTTTTACCCTGATGTTTATTCGGTACTTTAAGGTCTGCGATGCTGAAATCCCAGTTAGAAACCTGCAAGACAGCTTCCTCCACGAATGGTTTTACATTGGCCTGTCGAACTGATTCTTCAACATTTCTCTGCCAGAACTCTTCAAACATTTGGCCTTCTACCAGAGCTCTATCCTAGACCATTTATCATAATTTTCGATCAGAAATTTTTTAGATTAAACTGAAAAGTGGAAATACTTACAAGAAATTTATCTGTAGCTATTGGCATTTATAGACCAAAATGTGAACTGATGGTAACGATAGCCTATCTGTTATATCAATACTCTAAACCAACAATATCGGCATTTATAACCAAAATGTAATCTGATCTTGGTAATGATATCCCATCAGTTATATCAGCACATAACCACTGTTTTATAATTTCAAAAGACATGATATAGCAAGCTGACTGATAACAAGTGTTTGTTGTGGTACACAATACTAGACCTGACTGCTGGATAGCATAACAAACAAGATTTTAACTTCTTTTTCTTCCTTAATAGTATTCGTGCTATACAATCTTCCCTACTCAACACGCAAAGATTGTACTGCAATATTTTGTTTTCAATCAAGACGACTCACCCTGGAGCCAAGTGACAATGAAAGCCATTTATCTATCTGGCCATGTTTTCCAGAAAGGAAGCTTTTTCGATAGAAGTAAGGGAGTAATCTAGGGAACTTCCGAGCTAATTGATAACTCAATTTCTTCTTTATTGTCCATTTTCCCCATATTTTCCGCCTTTCTTCTTTGGTCATTCTCGATTCATATGGATTGACCATTGGAGCAACCATGATAGCACCTACAAATTCAATAAAAATTTATTCAGAAACAGATGCTCTATGAATTATGGGAAAAAATTGAGCCTTTCCATGGTCTGTCACCAATAACTTAGAACCATCACAACCATTCCAATCTGAGCAAAGGTTGCAGTAATATAAGATGCATGACATCACTGCATTGTGCTCTGACCTAGCTAAGGTTTCTCTAAAGAGGACATATACTCTTTTAAGTACATATCTGTGATGTTTTCCAGACAATGATTAGTTTCTAATAGCTACAAACACCAGCAATTCAAAGTGTATTATTGGATGTTCACCGTTGGTTTAACACTTCACATTCAAGATGCTCCAAAGACAGCAAAATCTTCGATAGAAAGAAAAATATCCTTTAGACAAATGCAGTACAGAAAAAACTAAGAATATGGAAACATAAAGAATCAATTGAAAATGCAGTTTAGAAACTGTACCTGCAAGCCTATCAGGAATGTATCGAAGGGCAGCCCATGCATGCATGCTTCCATCAGAGTATCCAACCACCCAGAACTTGTCAGTAATATTCAAAGCATAGGATAAGTGTAATATATCCAGAGCCGATGTCTCAAGGTTCCTGTCAGGATGAGGCTCACTTTCCCCAAATCCAGGTAGGTCATATGTCACCATCCGAACACCAAAGTTTTGCAGAAGGGAATCCTTGAGGCCAGGAATTCCTAGTTTCAGAAGTAGAATCCCCAGAAAAAAATGAAGAAATATTCAGAGAAATTTAACAAAAACAGCTTTCACCCATTATTTTCTTGATTAAGTTTTTCAGAAAAAAGTCTTAATATCAAGATACCTGCAAGTCGGGATGAAAGAAAAGGATGAGGAACAATCATGGAAAATCTAGCTTGCTCAGCTGGAACTCCTTGCTCCTGGTAAGCTAAGTGTCTACCATCTGGAAGCAATATAAGGCTAGCGCTAGAAGGATGGATCTTAATTTTCTTAACCAGAGAAGTTGTAGTAGCATGATCAGTATTCACAATTAATACTGCAGATAAAACACTCAGTCAGTAAGAGAAATGTATGCAAACAAAATTCAAAAGCATAATATATATGCAAATTATTGTATGGAGCAAAGAGAGAATATATATATAAATGTATGCCTGACAATCACATTATAAATTATGTGGAAACACTATTTGTGGCCAAACATGTGAATTAATAAAGAAAAATGTAGCATCGCTCCTAATTTCACCATGCATCACTGCCTGGATCAGAGATGAACTTCATAAGAACCCTTAGCCCAGCAACCAAGCTTCTGAATTTAGCAAGAAGTGACAATATAAAATAGCCACTCAAAATTCAACATCTACGGCCATCAATCAACATTCATCACATCATTTCCCAAGCTTCTGAACAGCTGGCCCATACTCTGAATTTATGAATATTTCGGAAATGGCAGTAAATCCCGGCATAAAAAGAAGGAAAAGAAAAATGAAACAGGACTCGTGTAACCTATAAACTGTACTCCTCCGCATAGTAGCTTGAAAATGCAAAACAGTTTTATGGTATTTAGAACAATTAATCATAAACTATCAACAAAATTTTTGCCGTTCGTTCTTTATTTGGGTTTCCGCACTATCCCGCTAGCTGTACTTAGTTCTAGTTTCACATAAGTTCTGCAGTTATACATTATTTTGCTACACAAGTGGAAAATATGTTCGTGCATAATCCTTTTCTAGCATCAGCATAATCCTTTCCTTTAAAAGAGTTGACACATAGTATGATACAATGATGAATCACCACAAATATATCAAACCAGAATTCGATGAAATATCATTCAATTATTTGAAATTGCTAAGAAAACTTGCATGATGTTTGGCAGCACCAAATCGGAGTTCTAGATAAAAATCTTATGAAGTCCAAGTTTATAGCTCTCAATTGCAAACCATCAAACGCGGACTTGATCTTAACAATGGAGAATTCACATGCAAAACATCAGAATTTATCAATAATATGGAAATTTATCAAAAAAATTACCTGCAAGAGCAAGAACCCAAACACAGATGATCACGCTCCATGAATGTAACGGATCGCGATCTTCTGGCAAATACTCGTTCAAAAACCCCAATTTCCCGCAAATTCTCTCGCACGGTCCTTTCAACTTCCTCACAATCACAGAATCTTCTCTCAAAATACTCTGCTTCACTACATCCCTAACTCCCTTCCCAAACTCCACACTCATCTCCGCCGCCCCCTTCGCAAACTCCACCGCCTGATACCTCCAATCCCCACTCCCAACACCCTCCACCGCCGATGCCGCTTTAGCTCCGCCGTCCACAGCAGTGGAACTGTAACTGTGCCGAATTCTCCCCGTGTCCTCATCAAACAGACTCGTATATTCCGTGGACTCGTTGACCTCAGACATCGGCAAAATTTTCCACAGAATTCAACTGAAAATTCCGCAATGGCGTAATTTTCAAGCTCTTTCAATATAAAAAGGCATCCCCGTATACATACAATATACAAGTATTTGTTTGTTTCTATAATTCTATACGTATGAAACTGACAGGAAGGCTTTGAATGTTGACATTATTGATTCTGGATACATATAATGTATACTTATACATGTGCTGCCATGGATGATTACGGGTCCAAATTGCAATTCAGGAAAAAGTAGGGGTGGTAGGTAGGAAAAAGATTAGATGATAAAAAAAGTGAAGGGCGGAGATTTTGCCGCATCAGTGAGTGTGTCGTAAGTGCGGTGAAGGTAGTGACAGCGGTGGTTGCGTCGTGGTGGGGGCCAGACGTGCACGGGGAGTAACGGCTGTTACCTGCTTCTTCCAGTTTTTTGCACCATTACTGCGGCAAGATTTATATATATATATTGGGCTCCTATAATCTTATCTATGGTTTGGTTTTCACTTTCTGATTTTTGAAAATAGTTAAATATGATTTCTAATTTACGATTTCATAAAATTTATGATGAAATTGCAATTTGCAATAGGATTCTGAATTTAAACAGAATAGATTAATACAATATAATTCTATATTTGTATTGGTAGTTGATGTTAAATTTTTTTTTCAAGTTTGTGAGCTGTGATGGTGAAATTCTCAAGAGTGTAATTCCATAATTTTAATCAAAATTCTACTTATCTAGTAAATGATGACCTGCCCTAACTTGTTATTGAAAATATTTGAAATCTTCTCGACTTATATAATTGTGGCATGATCAGCTTATATGATTGATTATTGTAGGATCAATTACACATGTGCATGTAGTAAATATATTGAAAACTTTAATTGTGAGATGATTGAGATATTTTGTAATTATCTTTTAGGTTAATCATTTGGCATTATATATAGACTCGTACATCATGACTCCTAAATATGAGTCTGGAGCTCTAAAGAGAAAAATGGAACGAAATGAAATTGTATTAACTCAAAATCAAGCAGGGGATATTAACAAGTACTTTAAAAACAGCAATGTGAATGCTTTGAATGATGATGAAGTAGTGATTCAACCTGCATGTGTTAATAGAGTAGATGATAAGACTGAAGAAGTGATTGAACATGCTTGTGTTAATGAAGTAGATGAAACGGAAAATGAAGAAGAGGTGATCAAACATGCATATGTTAATGAAGTAGATGATAAGGAAGAAGAAGTGATGAAATCTGTATATATTAATGAAGTAGTTGATAAGAAGAAGAAGGTTGCTTTTCTTTGAATTTGGATGATCCTGAAAATTGGAAAATTGTTGATCAAAGAACGAGGAATTATTTAGTTGAAATGAGTCCAAAAAGAGTTTAGGGCATCTTGTTTCTTAAAGATTGTGCAAATAGACATTACGACTCTTCACAATATAAGTGATTACTACCAATGGGAAAATAAGTGATAGAAGATGGCTTTTATATTCAGTATCTATGGACATGATTTTCTGCTTTTGCTTCAAGTTGTTTAAAGCACCAATAAATGTGACCAAAGTTGGCCACAGGGTAATGATGGATTCAAAGATTGACATACTTTGCCGATTCTATTAAAAGTCATGAAGGAAATGATGAACAGTTCCATGACTAGTTGGATTGAATTGAAAAATAGGGTTGAACAAACATTACAATTGATAAAAGCGTTCATGTAATTGATGCAAAAAGTAAACATTGGAGTAGACTCGCTAAAAATATCTTGTCGTTTCCAGGAGATTATGAGAAGATACATGTTGAGAAAATGGCATGTTTTTACAATTAGTGAGTTTGATCCAGTAATGCAAGAGCACATTCAGCGGGCTAAAGCACACGAGATCTAGTATACATATCTTGGCAAAACAATACAAAATGAGTTGATACAGTTGTTGGCTAATGAGATAAGAAGTTCAATTGTGAAGAAAGCTAAATATGCAATAATTTTCACAATTATACTTGATTGTACTCCAAATGCAAGTTACAGGAGCAAATGTCTTTAGTAGTGCGATGTGTAGATGATTCAGTAAACTTACCGACAGTCGAATAATATTTGCTTGAGCTTTTGAAGGTAAATGACACGACAAGACTTGGACTTGCAATCGAACTTCAAAAGGTTTTGATCAAGCTTGATCTTGATCTTGATCTTGAAATTGACGATATTAGAGGGAAAGAATATGACAACAGATCTAATATGAGCAGGAAGCACAAAGGTGTGCAAAGAAGAGTACTTGAAATGAATCTCCGAGCTTTCTATACTTCATGTGGCGCTGATAATGTGAATCTAGCATTATCTGATATCGTGAATTGTTGTTCTAAAGTTGTATCTTTCTTTGGAGTGATGCAACGCATCTACACATTGTTCTCATTTTCTACCAAACACGTTGAGAAAGTCATGTTGGGAGTGTGAAGCTTATAATGGAATATGTTGTATAAATAAGAGATATTTTACTTGATTTGACATAAAGTAACGAAGAGCTTAAAGCAAAGAGTGAAGCTGAGTCATTAGCAACATATGAACTTTAGAATTTTGAGTTCTTGCTTGACATGATAATCTGGTACAAGTTGTTGCATGCAATCAATATTGTGAGTAAATTTCTTCAAATCAAAAACATGGATATTGATCATGCAATCGATCTTTTGCAAGGACTTGTTTCATTTCTTGAAGATTATAGAGAAATTAGATTTGTTCATAGATTTGTTATTGTCATGAATGAAGCGACAAAAAGGTAAGCGAAAATGGAAATTGAAGTTGTATTTCGAGAAAAAAAATGCATAATTCGAAGAGAAAAAAAAAACAATTTAATGAAAGTTGAAGTGATGAGGTAAAGCAATCAGCTGAAAATCTTTTAAAGTTGAATACTTTGTTTTTATAATTGATCAAACTCTATATTTTCTAAGAACTCAATTTGAACAATTCAAACAATATGATGACAAATTTGAATTTTTGTTTAATTTGGAGATGTTAAGGGGTACAACTTATTCAAGTTTATTGAAGTCTTGTATGAATCTTGAGAAATATCTGGAACATAATGGGCGTTCTGACATTAGTAGAGATGATTTATATTCGGAGTTACAAGTCTTGGGGTGCTATATATCAAACGAAGCAATGAGAACAATTGAAGTACTACAATATTTGAAGACATTGAATGTTTGTTTCCCAAATACTTATATTGCTTATAAGATTTTGTTAATCATACCGGTTACAGTTACATCTACAAAAATGAGTTTCTGCAAATTGAAGTTGATTAAAACTTATCTCCAATAAATTATATCACAAGAAAAATTGAATGGATTGACTATGTTATTAATAAAGATACAAATGGTTGAACAACTAAATTAGTCATATATGATTAATGTTCCTGCTTTTAAAACAGTAAGGCGAATATTATTTAACTGATTTTTTGAAACATTGTTGATTTTGTTATTTTATAATATAAATTTTTTGTTATTTATATTTGTTTGTTGTTTTACTTTTAAGTTTCAAGTTAGCAATATATTATTCTATAATACATCGATGAATTTTGCATTTACGTTGATTTTGAAGGGTCTAATTTATGGAGTTCGTATTGAATCCTAAAAATCAGAGGGCCGGCCCTACATTTGGTTACACAATTCTTCAAGAAAGTAATATAATTTATAACTTGAAGATTTTCAAAAGAATGTGATAAAATGAGAATGATAATAAATTACATTATGACTCCCGATTGTTTTTCCATGGACACGATATTAGGATTACTAAAATATGTTTCTTTATAATGTTACAATAGACGGAAACTTTCGTTACATGTTGTAATATAGATCCATTTCTACATTCACCACATTTGATAAAAAGAAATTGATAACTTTTTCATAATCTTACTATGTTTGATATTTAAGCAACTAACTACTTTACGATAATGAAATTGTCAATACTTAATTGTCAAAAAGTTGTTCAAAAGTCTTTTTGACAATTAAGTTTTAGATCAGGACACATGCCACCAAGATTGGTGCGTGAAAATCATAAGCTAAACAATCTCTCAATTAATCTCGTTGTTCGTAAAATAAGTGTTGACAAAATCTAGACCATTGATTTTAAAGTGTCTCTCAATGAAGATATTCACAAAATTTATTCTAAAGTAACAATTTTGTTCGAGGGTTGTATTGATAATACCCCACGAATATGTATATAAGTTAATCATTATTTTTATATATAATTAAAAAAATAAAAAGAACTTTTGAGTAAAATGATTCACATTTCATAAATTGGAATTGTATTTTAGTAACTAACCAATCAAACTTCATAGTTTATTCATCAAGAATAATTAACCTTAAACTCATGTCTGACCCACAGTAATATCGTTGTAGTCCTCTCACTAGCGGAAGTTAAGAAAAATGAAAAGTGCCCTAAGAAATATTGCTTATGTCGGCCTTTTTTGTCAACATAATTAGATTGAGAATATTTACTAAAAAAAAAAAATTAGATTCCATTTTGATTGTGTTTGTAAGAGATCATTTAAAATGAATTTTTTTTAAGAAAATAGGAACAAGTTATGGGTAAACGTGCAAAATTATTTTATTTGAAAATTGTATAGTTGAAAATAAATTTTATAAAAATTGTGGCAAACAAAAGCTTAAAGAAAATTGTTGGAAAATCTAACATAATTGGGGCCACACGTAACGTATTAAAATGTGTGTGCTATTATTCAAAGTTTATTAGTTAATTAAAGTGATCTACCAAAGATGAATTTTGACTAATGGGTATTAAATTTCATGGAATGAAAGTGTAGAGACCGGATATTTGTTTCAAATTGATGAGGGGCTGATTTGAAGCAAATGAAAGATAATGGTCATTCATTATCTTATTCCTATTAGAGGGGTCATGGTCCCCAATTGTTAGTGGTCTTCAAGCTTCTCTACATCCCCATCAATGGAGAGCAAATTTGATAAGAAGATTACCAATCAATTGGAAGATCATAACCAATTCCGGCAAAGAATCAGACACCTATGGATCTATGGTTCAAGGTACGCTTCTGTTTTCATTTTGATGTTCTCGTTAATTTCAACATGGACGATTCAAGGTTGATTATTGATTGTTTTAGATCAATAATCCTTAACATATTTTCTATCAAGTGGTATCAGAGCCGATCCATTGTTGAATTAGTGAGAAATTGAATTTTAAGAATTCTGAATTTTATGGATTATATGATTTTCCTATTATTTTATGCAATTTGGATTTATTGGTATATGAATCTAGCATGAAATTGTGTGGATCTTGATAATATTATGATTTTCTTCTTTATCAAGAAAATTCGGATTTGAAATAAAGATTTGATTTTTTGGATCCGTTAGATTTTTGGATCTGTTGAAATAAAAGATTTCAGTTTTTTTTTTAAAAAAAAAAAAAAAAAAAGTTGGTGCAGCCGCCGCCGCCGGCACAGGTGAATTAATATGATATACTCCACTTTATGCCCCACAGCTATAGGCTATAGAATAGTGGTGCGAATAATTGAGTAATGTGGTGGTCCAACTCCCAACTGCAATGCAAATTACAGACTGTAAAACCACATTGATATATATATTATATATATACCAAAATGGGACCCAGGGGATAGGGGCTTCAAGGGATGTTGAGAATAACTTGAATAACTAATGCAAAAGAAAATGAAGAAGATAAATTTTTTTTTTTTTTTTAATAATAAAATGATTAAAGAATTTGACAATTGCAGGAGAGAAACTTAACTCTGGGCTAAATTAACTCTGATTTACAAGAAAGAAAATATTGAATTTTATAGAATGAAAAAGTAAAAAGAATCTTGATCTTTTCTTTGATTGAAACAGTAGATGTCGACTACTTTCCCAAAAGTAGGAACAATGTTTTGTCTTCATCTTCAGCCGAAAGATTTGGAAAATGACTAAAGTTTCTTTAATAAAGTTACTTTAGAAAAAGGATTTTTTTTTTTTTTTTTTTTTTTTTTTTCTTTAATATTAAAGTTATTTATTCCTTGAGTGCAAGACAGCACTTTGAAAAGGATATTGAATTGGTGGATCCGGTGGTAATTCCTTAACTTGGTCAAGGTAACTGGTCCAATTTAGGTCATTTGATTCTTTGAGTTTTGAGAATTTGTATATTCAATGGCTGCGTCTAAATCAATTCCATAGCAGTCATCCTCATTTTGAAACGGGTCATCAAAATCTGCTTCTGAACTTTCTTCAGAAGAGGTATCTTGAACAGATGCCTTTGACGCATTTTCTGCAAGAGAAGAGATCTTTTCTGCTAAAATGGCCATTTCGGCAGGTTCTGTACATTGTGCGAGAAGGGCAATGAGCCTGCTTTTCTCGGCCAGAAAATCAGCTTGCACCTCATCATTTTTCTTGGAAATTTGAGGGAATTCGTTTTTCTTTTGAAGTTGGATCCAAGAATTAATGGCTTTTGGACAGCAATTGTTTCATGAATTTTTGACCACCATTTGATCTTAAAACGTCGAACAATTCTTTTGACATTAAAATCAATAGAAATTTACTCAATAATAAAAACATATTAAATAAAAAAAAAAAAAAGTCCAACAAAAAAATCCATGAGACTCTAAAATTGTAGGTAAATTGAAAAAGAATGTTTTTTTGAGGCGTTTAAAAAAGAGTTTTAGGCCTAATCTTTGAAGGTGTTTGAATCTTTGAAGAGGAAGACTGGGAAAGATATTTTCTTCAATTATAATAAAAAAAAAAAAAAAAAAAAAAAAAAAAATTTTGGAAAAGTATTTTATCATGCTTGGTAAAAGAATGAACCAAGAATGATCAACTGGTCTAAGACAGAAGATCCTAAACCAAGCATCTTGATAGTCAAGGAAAATTGAAATGAGAAGAAAAATCTTTACCTTTTGAGAGGTTCATTTTCTTTTCTATTCAAGGAAGGTTTATGCACCCAGTCTTCGAGTGACAACACTTAACATTGAGATTTTGAGAAATCAATATATTGAGGCTTTTGTTTATTGAAGGTGTGAGTAATAACAGCAGATCCGGTTTTCAAGAGGATCTTTTCATAAAACTCACGAGACTTTTGAATTGTATATGGACGGAAGAAAAAGTGGAGGAAGAATATCAGATATACATTGAGATAAATCTAAATATTTCATGACTTTTTAAAAACTTTTAAAAAAAAAAAAAAAAAAAATATTTTTTGTAAAATATTGAAACGATCTAGGATTGATCTCTGGAATTTTTTCCCTTTCGTGTGAAAAGCTTTTTGTTAAATTTGATGGTTTTTCAGGAGTATGGGTTTTTTTTTTTGGTTTTCTTCAAAAACTTGAGAATTTATTTGACAATGATGTTTTTGAAGAGATTGAAGGGGTATTGGATGTTTTTGGATAGAGTATTTTTTATTCTGTCTTGAAGAAACGAGAAGAATGAAGAGAAGCCAGTTCTTCCAGAACTGATTATTACCATCATTGTGGTATAAAACTATTCACGCTCTTTTTCTTTCTTTTAGTGTCCTTACTTTTCTCTTTGAGTGAAGAAACTCTCTTGTGAGGAAGTCTGCAAGAACATTTTTTTTTTTTTTTTTTTTTTTTAAATTTTGAAATCAAAAACAGGGGAACAAACAAAGAGATGATCTAGCAAAGATTTGTTTGGAAACAAGATTTTGACGTCTTTTTGTAAAACATCTTTCGAGACTTGCAAATCAGTTTTTAAAAACAAAAGCTTTTATTGATCAAGTCGTTCTTGACATTAGAAATCAAATAACTATTGAAAGAATTTCCTTTTTGACAGTAGAATAGTTAATTTGAGGTCCAGTCCAAATACAAGAATAGTATCTGACTAACTGTTCAGTTTGAGACTTTTGAGGAACTTGCTTTAGGATTCCACCGAATCCTATGTCTGACGCATCAGTCTCGACAATGAGATTAGTTGTGGGATCAATAATTGAAAGGCATGGGATACTTTTGACATGCTTTTTTGATTATTTGAAATTCCTTGAATTGCACTCGTACACTCATCCCCCAAGGTTCTTGGATATTTTGTGTAGCCTTTGAAAAAGAGGTGCACAAATAAGTCTACTACTTTTAATAAAGTCGGAGACATAGTTAACGCATCCAAGAAATCTTTGAAGTGCGTTTTCAATTAATTTGAGCAGGAAATTGATCAGTAAAGTTTAAACTTCTTTGAATAGGAATAACAATCGTATTTTGGGAAAAATTATGTCAAGAAATTAATTTTTGTTTGACAAAGAACAATCTTTTTAGCCGAGATGGCCAAAAGTCATTTATTCTTTAATAATTTGAAAAGAAAATGCCAAATGTTTGAAATGCTGTTCTAAACTATTAGAATAGATTAAAAAACAATATCAATATAGGGGACAATAAAGAAAATTTGATATGGATTGAAAATGTCATTTCAGGATTTTTTGAAATTCAGAAGGAGCATTTTTAGACCAAAAGGCATAACATTCCATTCGTATTGTCCGAAAGGACCATTAAATGCTAGTCTTATAACGTCGTCTTCTTTTAATTTGAATTTGCCGAAGCCAGACTTTAAATCAAATTTTGAAAAAAATGAGGATTGAGATAATCTATGAGCCGATCTTTCTTTTTGAGGAAGGGGGATAACGAATCCATTGAGAGCAGAAGAGAGTGTTGTAATTGATAACGCGTCTAGGAGTTCCTCGTTCAATTTCAGCTTGATTGAGTACATAAAACGCAGAACAACTCCAGGGAGATTTGCTAGGTCTGATGAGATTTTTAAGCAAATATTGATTTATTTGTTACAAAATTCAAGTATTTCCTTATTCATTTGAATAGGTCTTGATTTCGTAGGGAATGTTGATTTCAAGGAAGTCGGGAGTGTAAGGAAGAGAAAAATATGCTTCTTGTCGTTCCCAAAAAGCATATAGTAGAACATATTTCTTCTTCGAATTTGGAGAGAAAACTGGAAATTTTTGCTTTATTCAAGGTTTCTTGTAACTGACTTTCAATTCTTTGAAATTTAATTTCATCTTTGAGAAATAAAATATGTTGCTTTTTGAAACTTATATTATTAATAAGTTGAGAAACTGAAGCTTCTTTCAGAGAAAGAACTTCTCTAGAAGAAGGTGGATCAGTAAATTTAAAGAACAATTCTTGTCCAAAGACTTGAGTTTTCAGTCCTTTAGCCGAAGCCTGAAAAGGATAAATTTGGACAATGAAGGGAGTTCCTAAAATGACTTGCTGATCAAGATTTTTAACAAGATAAAATATATTTTTGAAACAAATATTTGCATTACACACATGAGCTTTCGAAAGTTTATATTGAATATTTAATTTTTTTCCACTAGCACCAAAAAGACGCTCAGTAGTTTTTTTCAAAATCTTTTGTAGGATGTACACCTATCCCTAATGCTATTTGATTCAGCACGGAACAATAAGAACTTAGGTGTTAATTTGAATGTCTTATCGACAACTATAGTCATATTGCAGTACCATTTCTGAAGTTGAATACGGTTAATAACATTAACCTTTTCTTGTTCAGAAAGAGTTTGATTGATAGGGGTAGAAGGATGGTCGTATTGTTTGAGATACTCAAGTTCACTGTCACTATCAGAATGACTAGAAGAACTATTTTCGGAGGCACGTAGATTTGAAGTTTTGAGAAAATTAACTTCAAATTTGATATCTTGAAATTGTTTTTGAAGGAAAGAAATATCAGACTTCATAGAATTAATTTCTGATTTAAGATCAGAATTAGTGGATTTTGAAGATGATGTCTCTTGTCGAAATCGAGAATAGACATTTTTCATATCAAAAATTTGAGCTTGAGGTTTATTTGAAGGAAGAAGCTGAGAAAATTTATTTTTCAGCTGAGGATCTTGAATCTGATCAACAATATTTTGAATAAGTCCTTCTTCTTTAGTAAGAACGTTTATAGTTTTGCAACCACAAACTTGTTTACTTTGAGAAGAGTGATTTGAAGAGGATGAGTCTGATTCAAAATCAGAATCCTCTTGATTTTGATGAATTTCTTCAATTTCAAAATCAGAAGAATGATCTGATTCAGAATTAAGGAGATTCAAGAGTTGAAGTTTAACATCTTCATCAATTTGAAGATTATTAATCTTTCCTTGGAGTGGACATTTATTGGAATAATGTCCCTTTTGATGACATTTGTAACAAGTGGCTTTGGTGGAATTTTGAAATCTTGGATTCTTTTTCTGAAACTTCTTTTGAAATCTTGGTTTCTGAAAAGATGAATCCTTTTCCTTTCTCCGAAATCTCTTTCTATAAAAAGGTAAAGGTTTTTTAGATTTATTTTTGGAAGGAGGAACAATTTTTTCAAAACCATATTGTTCACAGAAAGATCCAAGTTCTTTCTTAGAGCCAAATTGTTCGTTTTTGAGTTTGGATTTTAATTTGATATCATTACAAAGAGAAAGACCCTCTTTGTTGATATAACAAATCAATTCTCCAAAAGTAAGGGTTTTGAAAGGAATAGAATTATTATTTTGAGTTCGGATTGAACTTCTAACCTTTTCTGCAAAAAGTTTTGGAAGTCCAGAAATGAATTTTTCTTTCCAAAATTCATTATTACAATCTTCACGAACCATAACTCTAGATAGATAAATATCTTTATACCATCTAAAATCATGTAATTTTGGACATGAAAGATTCATTAGAATCTCGAAAGACCTATCTTGAATGAGTTGAGGGGTTCCAATGAAGTGCTTGATGATAGAATAAACGAGAGTAGTAAAACAGTCAGTGATTGGATTACCATTTTCCATTTTGAAGGATTGAAGAATCTCTTGACGGTTTTCTTCAGAAAGATAGTAATTCCACCATCCTTTAAGTTGACCGGTAAAACCTATAATTAAATTATTACAGGCAGATTTTGCATCAATACCTTTTGCAATATAGGCTGATAAACAGACAGCCATTTTTTCAAGGGTTTAAAGGAGTTGGAATTCAGTCATCCTATCAATATTCCATTCGATAAAATAGTTTCCGGAATATGTTTCAGAAAACTGTTGAAAAGATCTTTCTTCTAAAAGAAGATCAGGATGAGACGGTCTGGGATAAAAAGTAGGTAGATTTTGAGATTTGAAGTGTTTTAAAACATTAACTTGAAGATGTTCTTCTTCAATAAATTGATTTTCTAAATTTTCAAAAGAGTCGACAGTGTTAACATTATCTTTAGTAAATGAACTTAATTTTGAAAATTGTCTGGTAAGTTCTTCAAGAATTTTATTTTCAGAATTCAAATCTTTTCCAAGTTTTGGAGAAAGAGATGACTCTATCGGTTTGAAAAGAAGAGGAACAGGTTTCTTTTCTTCAGATTTTGATTTTGAAAATTCTCTATAATTTGAAGAATTATCTTTGGAAGACTGTCCAACTTCTGAATTGCTTTCAATTCTGGATAGTTGAGAACAGACTGAGTTTAAAACAATATTTGTAAAATTATTCTGAGATTGAAGATTCTTAACATCACTGACTTTAGCAGGACTGTTAATACTTCTTTCTTCAGAAACTTGTTTGAAAGGAGAAGCTGTAACTTCAGCTTTTCCATGAGGAAAAATAATTTCTTGAAGAGGTGGATGCTCTGATTGAACAATTTGTTTTGAAGCAAGAGTCCATGTTTTCTTAGTATTTGTTTGAACAGATTTTTTCTTTGGAAATTTCTTAAAAACTTTGAAATTAACCCAATCAAAGAAACTTAAATCTTCTGGAAAGTCAAAAAATTCTTTCCAGTAATCTTCAAGTTCTTCTTTTGAAAACGTTTGACGAAGATTTCTCCTAAATGCTTTAACAGCAGGAGTTTGGTCAATTTTGAATTCTCTTCTCCTATCAATAGAAGATGAGATAACGTTAAGTTGACTTGAAAGTCTCTGAGAAGAATCAAATGAAGGTGGTAACATGTCAGAGACAGTGGGAGATTGTGGGTCAGAAGAAAATTCTGATAATTCAGATTCTTCTTTTTCTCCAGAATATTGAGTCTTCGGAACTTGAGGAGCAAAATTCACATTCCTTAGTTTAGAAGTGGAATTTCGTCTTCTATGAAGAGGAATATCAAGAGACTTAGAAGTCTCATAAGTTTCAAAATTTTGAAATCTAGATCTAGATGAAGCAGATCTGATTAGTTTTGATTTTTCAAAACTAACTCTAATACTGCCGTCAGGAAAGTAGAGTATATTTTGAGGAGTATTCCTAATCGGAGTAGGAATCGGGTTTTGAGCATTTTCAAAATCCCAATGTAAGAATTTTTCTTGAAGATTCCAAGGTACACGTTTTGGAATCATAACATTAGAATGTAAAGGATTAACTTCAACCACAAGACTTTCATCTCTAGGAGAAGAACGAAGAGCACGAATATTGAGTTGAGTATTGAGTAGCTTATAATATACTCTGTATATTAAAGCAAAGGCTTTTGAACGATTATCAACTTCAAAATTCTTGGTTTGAATTTTTAAGTTGAGAGCTTGAAGAATAGCATCATCTTGGAGACTAATTGAAAAGTTAGGATAACAGTTTGAAAATACTGGACCACTTTCCAGATTTGATTCAAGCATTGAAAGTAAAGAATGTTCAAACTTTAAGAGTCGTTTGTCTCTTAAAGTGATGCAAACAGGTATGTCAAGACCAAGTCGAAACAAAGGTTTGACAGCAATTTGAACTAAACCAATATGCATGTATTGAAATTTCTTTCTATGCATGAGGATGCTTTCTTTTGAAAGTAAATCAAATGAAGTCATCT
Organism: Fraxinus excelsior; assembly: GCA_019097785.1. NCBI lineage: Eukaryota > Viridiplantae > Streptophyta > Magnoliopsida > Lamiales > Oleaceae > Fraxinus > Fraxinus excelsior. The sequence continues at coordinate 6,366,519 of CM032645.1, read as the reverse complement.
GTTCTTTAATAGGAACAGTTTCTTCCATAGTTTTGATAACATAATTTTGAGTGAAGTCAAACTTTCCTATTTCATAGATAGATTTTTTATCTACCTTTGGAATAGTCCAATTTTGAAGAGTTTGCTCAATTTGGGCGATTTGAAGTTCTTTTGAATTTATGCAATCTAAAGTATTTGAAGAAGTAGATGTATTTTTATCAATTTCTTCATTATTTTCTTGAAAATATTTAGACATATTATTCACTTCTTTTGAAGTACTACCCTTACTAAACCAATTTGACATAAAAGACATTATAAAATTAAAATAGACTAAGAATACTATGTTGTAAAATAATGAGATAATTATTGATGATTATTTAGTATTATCATGATACATGAATAAGTCTTATCTAGTTCAGAAAGTGTATTTCATTCCAACTATAACTCTCCTTTTAGACTCTATAAATATAGGGTTTTGGTTCTTATAATAATACACAGAAAAGTCTATTGGCTTTTATTCTCTCTTCTCTTTCTCTCTTTTATAACAATATATATATATAAACTGAACGAAAAACATGTGCAGGGCAAAGAAACAAATTGTGACCATTTCTCCATATCAATCACATGTTGGGTAATTTTCACCACAACCCCTCAAACTATGGAAAAAAATGAATCTTAGCAATGAATGAATCAAAATCGTTTCCTTTTCTTCCACACTCGTAGGAGTTAGAACTCACTGAAAAAACATTAACGAGGCAAAATAACATTTGCAGGTTTGTGCAGTTCTGACATGCGCTTCATCTAGCTTTTTGATACCATATCGACATGAGTGCTATTTTCGTTGTACAGAAAAGATAATGTAGCAGTAATTACCATCACATGCATGTTTTGCACTATTCACATGTTTAAAAAAACATTACTAAAAGTAGAATAACATTTACAGGGTTGTATAATTCTCATATGCCCTTTGACTATCATTTTGATACCATATCGACACAAGTGCCATTATGGCTCACCGTTTGCATATAAATATGAGAGACACGTGTGAGCATCCAGGGAGGGGCAAGTACTACAATTTAGGTATTTATGGAGAGGTATTTCGAGAATTTAAAGAGTCGATGGCCCGAGAGTATTTGATAAACCGTTGGGTCGAGTTTGAGGAGAAAATCCAATGTTCATATTGTGGGACCCGGGTCTAGAGTATGACCGCATCTCAACTTGCAGGGCGAGGGAATAGAGTAGTTCATGTGCTTGAATGGGCACTTGCATGGGGCATGTTTGCTGGATCCTTTTGTTAAGAGATAAAATCTCACATCGAATAAATATGAAAATATAGACTAATTTATAAGAGTTTAAACTACTTATCTTAATAAAGTTGACATTTTAAGATGAAACCACAAATCTTAGCATGGTATCAAAACCCATTAAACTCCAATAAGCAATTCAATCCGATTAAAATTTCAAAAAAAAATTGAACACATAGATTTCAAAATTTGTTTGCTCAAATGAGCCACTATCTTACGGGGCATGTTAAAGGATAAAATCTCACATCGAATAAAGATAAAACATAGACCAATTTATAAGAGTTTGAGCTACTCCTTTTAATAATGTTGATCTTTTAAGATTAAACTCCAAATTTTAACACCTTTATCGTCTGATGAAGATGCATGGGTGATGATTTGACGGTCACTAATGAATCTATATGACTTCAATTGGCAAAACATTCCTTTCTTCAATGTGTGTAATTCTCATGGAGTTGCATAACATCTCGTGTATAGGTATTTCATCCTAGTAGCCACTTTATGGTCTATGTGAGACTGTGACACTCGACCCCGGAAATAAACAATATATTGTCTCAATTTATTTAAATTCTTATTTGAAAACTGATTATCATTGTTGTAAATTTGTAATCGAGCATATAGAAACACAATCTTTATTAATTTAGTAGGAAAGAGAAGAGACACATCGCAAAAATTAAGAAATATCTACTTTTCATTTAATCGATAAAAAGTATTGTCATGCTATCACCACGCACCTTTTGGCAACAATTATATTAGAGATAAACCAAATACTCGCAAAAAGATGTGAAGATCATTGTAAATAATTTTGTCATTATCAATTGTACTTGGATGATACCTTAAACTCCACTAAAGTTGTTTTAAGAAAAATAGGACTCTTGCAATACCTATTTAATCAACAATTTCCAATAACACGAAACCTTCCGACTTCCTATGCATACTCCTACTTATTCAAGCGTCAATTCTCCATAGCATGAAGCCTTTCAACTTCATGTTTTTACTGTCAATATCAGGTGGTGACATATACAATGAATATTCATAGCACAAATTCGAAGGAAACTTGTGCAATTTGCTTGGAGATTGTCAATTTACTAGAGATGTTTTCAGTTGAATATTGCTTCCACAGGTTTTGCTTTTCTTGTGTGAAGAAACATGTCGAGGTACAATTGCGCCAAGGGATTGTGCCCAAGTGTCCTTTTCAAGGTTGCCGGTCTGATCTGAAAATAGATAGCTGCACAAAGTTATTAACACCAGAGTTAATTGAGATCATGACTCAACGCATAAAGGAAGCTCATATTCCTGTTACGGAGAGAGTTTATTGCCCAAATTCCCGCTGCTCCACAATCATGTCGAAACACGAGGCTTTGGAATTTTCAGAAATGAAATGTAAGAATGCTAAAGAATCTGGAGCTCGGAAATGCATAAAGTGTTACGAGTCTTTTTGTGTCAACTGCAAGGTGCCTTGGCATGAGAACATGTCGTGTTATGATTACAAAAGTTCCCATATTTATTCCTGTTCGGAGGATGCCGCGTTGGATTCACTTGCTAAAAAAGAACGGTGGCGCCAGTGTAAGAAATGCAGCAACATGATTGAACTAGCTGTTGGTTGCTTCCACATAACTTGCAGGTATCTTTGAAGAGTAATGCCATTTATCTCTAATGGAGTTCTTCTGCTAACCTATCTTATACGATGAACTAATCTTCAGAAATCGGTGTGCTACATGTACATAATAATTTACATACATATGATGTGGTGAAATATGATCGGATCGAAATTTCTTCAACCAAATAAAATAAAATAAAAAACTTCTCGTCATTATATTAGGTACAAGTAGCATTATTCTTCAGAAATTCTTATATGAGGGCGGTAACTCTTGCTTGTATGTCCTTGCAGATGTGGATACGAGTTTTGCTATACTTGCGGTATGGAGTGGAAGGGGAAAACACCAACCTGCACTTGTCCAATATGGGAACACCGCTACATTATCCACAACTAGCTAGCATTATGGCTCGATCACAGAAAGCTCGACCACCTACTTGGCTCGCGTAAATTGTCACTGAAAACGTCACCCTCAATTATTTCCCCTCGTATTCTCTTCCTTGTGAATCATTTTTGTAAGTTTGTTTATCGATTTTGAAGGGTCTCTGTAAAGACATGGAATATTTATAACCCAATGGCTCTATTCATCTTTGTTTCACTTACTGAATTCAATGTTTTCTTCATTGTGTTGGTAAAAAAAATATTTTAACTTATTTGCCACTAGTTTATATCTTTCTCTTACACGCCATTAATATGTAAACAATGATGTACAAATAGCTTTAGATTGAATAAGCTTTTGTGACACTAACCGCTTTGGTGACCGCAAAAAGTTGGTGATTGTTGACAACATCACCGACTACATTGCTATTAGTAACATTAAAAAATATATATATTTTAAATTATTTTACATTAACTTAAAAAAATACACTAACTCGGCTCGTCTCTCAAGGGCCAAGCTCACCTTGAGCTTGTGTCGACAACATCACTAACAACATTGTCGTCGATGATATTATAAGAAAAGTAAAAATATTATTAAGTTATATGTATAAATAAATAAAATTTTGTAGGTGACACCGACAACTTTCTGTCAATTGGTCGAAGCACTGTTGTTTGTTGCTGATGACATTGTCGTAAGTAAATATATAGAAAAAAATGAAAATATATCTAACATATCCTTATTAACTTAAAAAAAAAAAAAAAACATATATGGTACGAATAATTTTCGTTAGTGATCATATTAGGAAAAAATAAAATATATTTAACTTATCAAAAGTAAAAAAAAAAAAAAAAATAGTAAGAATAACATTTTATGAGAGACATTTTCCAAGTTGGGTAATGAATAAACATTTTATTATTTAAGTAAGTTGAATTCCTACGAGTTTAATGGAACTTTGACACGGATGATGAATCGGATTCATCAACAGCATTGTTCAGCCTCGGAGACCAGAAGCTTCGTAGAAATGGCACAATTACTGGATCAATGGAGAGTTGTTCAATTCCTGATATTTTGGTAGCAATGTAAACTACGTAAGATTGTCTTATTTATCCAATATTCACATGGCATTCAAAGATGGTGACTTCGAAGTCAACGGAGACACCAAAATACTGGGAAAATCTCACTGGACTCAACAGAAACCAAAAGAATGAAAAACGAAACAGCACCTTCGTTCGCACGGCTATAGGCATTACACAAACTATAAGTCCAATTTGGTATTAAAGCTGTTGACCACGGTAATTGGACCGACACGTAGCTAACAGAAAGCAACTCCACGTATTTTCCTCTATGTACACTTGTAACACACCGTTAATCACTCGTGACCTTTCCCGATTATGGTGAGAGCTACCTAAACACTCCAACAATCAAATCAGTGAAGCGATAAACGAAAATTGAGACCGCCGATGGTGGGACCGCCAGAATATGGATATCATGATACAAGAATTTTATGTTTTTCCTACAAAATTTATTTGTAGGGAAATGTTCTTATTTGTGGAAAAAAACCCTTTGAAGACGAAAAAGTTTTGTAGGCATATTTGTGAGGGAAATATCAAGAAAATAGATAAAAGAAGACAATTTTTTGAAATTTATGGGCTAAAGCTTTTCCCTACGAACCCTTTAGAGACGAATAAAATACATCTTGTGAGTTTTCCTTGACAAAATCATTCATCTACTAAAGTTATTTATGTCCATAAATCGGAAAAGCTTCTCTACAAATTATGTTGTGAGCAAAATCATATTTTGCCCTACAAATAATTTTTCGTGTGTAAAGAATATTTGTAGGCTAAGATATACGCATCTTTCCCAACAATTAAAAATTTGTAACAACATGGCACACATTATTTTGTACGCTAAACTTTATTTTTCTCTACAAACACTTTATTTGTAGGGAAAGATCCAACAATTCTATTGAAAAACTATGTTCAATAGAATCAAACAATCAGATAAAAGCATACTACATGCATACTCTCTTTACACCTTCCTATACACTCTTTCACGTGGCAACATCTACACTCTTGATTTTCAACTCATCCATCACATCACTGCACCGCACAAATTTCCTCCATACAGGAGAAAAATGTCATCCAAGTGGTAAAGAAGGATGTACATATCAAAATTCCACTCGATCAAATCTATACCACTCAGGCCAAGTCAACTTTCCCTTTCCCATCCTCTAGGTGGAAGGTTCTTTGGTGCAATAACTAGTGACATTACCAATCAATCGTTAGATTTCAAGCCAACATTTCACTAAAATACTAAGTAAAGCATTCTTCATTAGTCCATGTTCAGTAAGTCAATGCAAATTAGCGACAAATAATGACACCCCCATCCTACCAATGGACACGAACACACTCAAAATAAAAACTACTTTTGCTCTTCTACAAGCCATTTTCCTGTGCATCAGTAAAATGCTTAGACTCAGTAACATAAATACAGCTCCAAGCTCAGGAATGAAGTAAAATATGTAAAGTGAACTAGCATTTCCAAGACAAGAAACTTCTAAATACAATAGTGAATTAGAGATTCCTGAATTCGGAAACCAGCAACCAAAATTGAATCAACCCAAGTTAAAACTAAATCAAATCTGTTCGCCCTATTTAAAAATCTATTTTTTTTTTTTTCTGAAAGCATATTTCAATGTGGGTAGTCAATTTCTGAAATTTGAGACACGATCCTACCTATGTGAAGGAAAACACCTGTGGGTTGGGATCTAGCCTAAGGAGACTCTTAGCATATCCCAAATTAGCCGAGTACAATTGGGAAGTGCGCATGTAGAATGAAATCAAAATCATTTGTTTAAACCAAAAAAATAAATAGGATTGATGTGCAAGTCTTGAAGACTGATTGAAGAACACAAAATATGTTGTAGATGAAGCCGAAATTTGTTGATGAAAAGTCGATGCCGTGTCAATTGAAGAATATGAGTTAGGTTTGGGCGTGACTAAGATGAAGCGGCAAAGCAAGGGTGAATTAATTTTGGTGAAAACATTTTGGAGGCAAAGAGAAGATTTATGTGGGTTATGGAGGGTTTTTTGATTTTTGATTTTTGGTTTTTGTTAAAAAAAAAAAAAAAAAATTTGTTTTTTCTCTTATTCTTTTTAATTATCTTTTAACTTCAAATATATATTTTGTAGGGAAAAGTTAAATATAATAATTGAATTTTTTTCTCATTAATAGCTAACCTACAAATGTCTAATATTTTTGTCGGCAAAAGATATATTTTGCTAGTCAAATCTTTTATCCTGAAAAATACAAAGTTTTGTGGGCACAAATCCTTTTAATATAAAAAATTTGAAATAAATCTTAGCCCTACAAAACAACCTTTTTGTGAGGGAAAGTGAACATCTATGAATCTCAATTCGTATCCCACTCCCACAATTTTGTAGAGAAAATATATATTTCTCGTAGTGGATCACTTATAATGTGGGGGAGGAAATGGCGTAAGCTATAAGTTGGAGTTGCATTACCTTCACGAAGGCACAAAACATGGATATTTATAGAGGAGGAGGTGAAAGAAGAATTGTTAGATGGAAGGCACGTAGCCTCATTTGCTAGTCGAGACATCCCTTCCTAGATGTCAATCAGTCATCCCATAGGTGGGCAAGCATTTAATGTTTCCTAACAAAAAAAAAAAAATTCGACTTCACATTTTGACACGTCTTATCCATCATTCAAGAGATTTTATTTTGGACAGATCTTCGTACAAAAGATCTCACGCATTGCGCAAAAGCTGCGACTCCTATCAGCAGGTCTATCTATCGTGTCACTTCACCATTGTTTGTACCGATCCGAATCGCTTCGACTACTTGGACACCAAATGTAGGTGTGTGGTATTTGCCTCGGCGCATCGAGGCAATGGCTATAAGGTGTGGTGACGTGGAATGCGGGTCTTGGTTTGACTTGGAGACTTGTTACTAAAGGCGTAACAAAAGCAATGGTTGCTTTTATTTTTTATAAAGAGTTAAAGATAGTATAAATTGTAATTCGGTCAGCATTCGCCGTCACATATATATGATACGCAAACGTGTAATATCTCAATGTCAAAATCTTCACAACCTCCCGAAACAGCACATTCGTTCGCTCACGGCAATGGGCATTACAACCATCAGAATTGCAAGGTTCTTGGTATATTTTTGAGAGCCATGTTGTACAATATGTTGCTTCCCCCAGTCTGCATATAGTACAAATACACGAAGGGAAGAAAAGTGAGAAGTTGATCCTTTTATAAATACTAGTTAGATGCACGTGCAAGGCACGTGCCGTAATATAGTTGGCTATGTAATAGCGTTGATCGATTTTTGATTATTTTTGGAGACATCATTATTTAAATCTTATTTAGCAACACTTCTTCAATAGAAAACCTTAAAGTTACAACGAAAAATAAACAAATAAACAAAAAGGAAGTTAGAAACAAAAGGAGAAATTATTCATCATAAACAACCAATATAAATAATTCAAATTTAAAAACACACATACACTAACAAACTACCAATATATTGTTGTTTCTTTTTTTTTTTCCTCAATTTTCTTGAAGTACAAACTTTTAGAGGCCTTGCATATCATTGCATTAGGTTAATAGTCAATACCAAACTTCATATAACCTGAATCCTTATATACACATAAGTGGGTTTATCTAGTAGACATAACAATGAAATGAAATGAATTGCCAAAAAAGATTCATATAGCCAACTCAAATATACAAAATGCGAGTTTTAATTTTTTATTACTTGGTAGGGAGCATAACCTCCATTTTGAGAATTTGAAAGTTCAAACCAATAAAACTTGATTGCTTGCTCAATTTCAAAGCCAACCAAAGTACACCTTACATATTAATTGCATGGTAGTCGTCATTTCAAGTTGAACGGCAACTCATCGTAGCCAACATTTATCTCATGGGATTTGGGGCAACGCCCCAAATGGTGATCGTTTATGATGTTTTAGTCACCTTTCAATGGCTCCCTTAATTATGTACAAAGTTCTAGATCAAAAAGACAATCCCAGGGAGGTGTAAGATATTAGTGCTTTCCTCCAATTAAAGAAACTTGAAGAGCCATTCATCCAAACAATAATACACATACACAAGCACAAAATTAGTATACCTTATATACCATGTCAAATATTGTGGCAAATCCCACGAGGTGACCACAATATGTATATATATACTAAATTTAAGGATTTTTAAGAGGATATCTCCTATATTTAGAAAAACAGATCCCAATAGAACCAATATCTCGACACCCTTATAACGGATCCAGTTAAACGGAGTGAAAACGGTATACATTATCTTGGAGTACGAAACCTCCATATAGCATGTTAGTACAACATTCTTACACCTTTATTTGGCTATATGCAAATAAGTTTGATTGTTGATTGAATTTAAATTATTTACATGTTACTATATAGTGCAGAATTTAGGACAATTCAAGGGTCTCTATCAGTATTAAAACCACAACACAACAAAAACCTTCATCATAGAGGCAAAAAGAATGACAAACGATCACCTAACTTCATAAATTTCGTCGAATATCTTTTCAACATGTTCTAATGATACCGTACATTAAATCAATTTAAAAAAAAAATCAACTTTATAGAAGATGTTTGTCTACAAGCACTGCATGACGTAGAATGATTCTTCTGAAAATCATTGAGTTCCTTCAATTGTCATTTTGACGCCATAAATTTATCATTTTTAACCGTAAAAACTGAAGAAAAATGAAATTGAGAGTTGGTGTGAGTATGAGGGTTGAAGGTGTGTAGAAAAGAAAAATTAACGATTATAATTTTACGTTTAATAATTTATGATAATTTTTATATTTAAACTTAATCGACAATATATTTATTATTATCACATTTTAAGTTTTTTTAAAGAAATTTAAATCGATCCAAATGGATATTCATATCGTGAAATATCGAATCAAACGTTGTAGGAAAAATAAAGTTCAAAAAAAGGACATTGGAATTGAAAAGAAACAAAAACAATCATGACTTTGTGCTTCACAATTAATGTAAAATTATTTTTGATATTTAAAATTTATCGACCATATATTTATCATGGCCACATTTCAACATTTCCAACAAATTTGAAATCGCTTAAAATGCATATTTGTAACTTAAAATATTGGAAAAAAAAAAAGCTTAGGAAGCATAGTCGAGCCGAGCCAGAAAGCCATCCGGCTAGGCTCGCGGATACTAAGTCAAAAGGCGAAAAAAAAAAAACCCGGCTTAGCCGAGACAAGCCAAGCCAAAAAAACTGACGCGACTTATGAACGGTAATGGGAGAACTCACTCTTTTATTTATGGTAGAGAGAGTGTGTGTGTGTGTGTGTGTGTGTTTATATATAGTGAAGCACTTAATATTTGTCAAGTATAAATAAACCACCTCATTCGAAGAATTAACACGATCCATTTTAAAATGTTAACCTTATTAAGAAATAGTCAAAATCGTTAAACGTTGGTCTATATTTCAGACTGTTGTGAGATTTATTTCTTAACACATGTATCCACATGCAACAAGTTTTTTTTTTTTAAAAAAAAAACAAGACCCTTACCATTTGATGCTACAAGGAGGAAGCAGAAGAAAATGGCGGAAAGAATCAGTTTGAAACGTAGAAATTTAGTCATTGCTGTTAACTAGTGTTTGATGATGAGAAATGCAGTATACGAGGAGGAATTCATTATTCCAAAAAAAAAATTATTCATTTCATTCTATAAAGATAGACTCTCTTCCATTTTCACACGAATTAGAAAATATAATTAATATAGATGAAAACATAAATTTAATGACATTTTTTTTATGTACCCTATATTAAACAATGATTTAAATCCGAGTAATTCATATTTGTTGATAATAAAACACATTAAATAGGAACATATTTGAAAACTAAGAAATTACTTGACAAGATAGATGTACTTTTAGGTTATTGTGGTTGTTAAATGGATTTTTTTTTTATTAATGCATTTAATTAGGTTAAGATTCACTAGAGAAAGTGAATTTACTTGCTTAAATAGAATTTATTTTTCTCTAGAAATGTTTTCAATTAATCTTGTGAAAAGCAAGTCAATTAATTTCATTACTTTGTAGGTAATATCAATTGGGGATAACTATAGTGAAATTGTTGGTTCTAACACTTTTTCTCATAATTATAATTGTTAAAAGTTGGAATTGTCCATCACACCATAATTTTTAATTGTTTTACTAGTTCAGAATCATCAGGATAACTAAAATCACTCAATTCAACTTTGTCTTTGTCAAGTAGAAGCTAGGTTTATTAAAATCAATGGTTGAACGGAAAATTTTTCCTCCGGCTTCTTAAGTTTATTTTACTACTTTTTGGTGATACCATGCGCTTGCAATTTTATTCCATCAATGGTCAACCTAGCAAAGAAAAAGTAACACGATCATTTTATTATTGTTCACTATTTTCATATTTACTCGATGCAAGTCTTTCAAGTAGCTCTTGCTTTAGATAGATTAGTTTTTTGAATATTGACGTTCTGTTTTAAAATGTCGATTTCAGTAAAAATAGTAATATAAACTCCTATTATTCACTCGACGTGGCTATCTAGTAATTTCCCTTAACAAAACTTTATTAATTAACTAAAAGTTACGCTAAAGTAAAATTGAAAAAAAAAAAAAAGTGAGGAATCGAACAAGCTAAGTTCGAGAATATTGGGTAAGACTTCATTGAAAAGTATTATATTATCGTTCAAAGAAATAATTAGAATTGATGATAGTGAAACCGTTAGGTATTTAGGTGAGCTGAAAGTTGTTTTACATTTCAACAAAAGCAATCAAGATTGGACGTTTGGACAAAGACATTTCTCCTTGTGATATCATAAGATAATATGGGGGAACAAGATCCATCAATTTCATCTACTTTTTCATTATGTGATCAAATATGTGACTAAAAAATAGTTAAAAGTTACGGGTCTCATGAAATGTGTGATTACTTTCACTTACATTTTATCAACTTTTTAACTAAACCAATCAGGGGCTTAATCGTCTTTTCCACATTGTACACTCGTTCTTTATATTTCTGATTTTCTCCTCGGTGGTAATTCCATTAGCCAAGAAACTTTGAAAATTTTAAATCGAAGTTTTGAATCCGATACTAATAAAAAATCGACCATCTTTGATATTGTAATAATATAGAAATAAATATGATCATGTCCAAAGGGGTTGTTCCCATAAGTATCCTAAGTTGTTTTCATCTTGGCAGTTAATGATGGTATCCAAGGATTGTTGTGATGAAGGTATTGGTGAAGATTGTGACATTTCCATCCAAATGAGAGTCATGAGATCCGTTTGTTGGCGATGCATGATCACAAGTTCTGCCTGTGTCTTGGCTAATTGTTCTTGGAGCTCATTGACTTGATGTTGGAGTAGACAAATTGTTCCGGCACATCCATATACGGGATCCCTAAGCCTTGCTTTCGCTTCGTAAACTATGCTACTCACAGCATCGGCTCTTTGGGACTCCGGCAATTCCTGAAATTTTAGTGCTCGATCATTTATCGAATATTCTAAACTTGTCGAGTAACGATTTTATGAGATGGTTATAGACACCATTTTGTCAGATATCTTTCTTCTTCAGTTCTATGTGATTCAATTTTATCCGTAAAATTTAAAATAAATATTTTTGTAGGGTCAACTTTGAAAATAATTAATTACTAACTTTACTTATAAGTAAGAAATAATGTTTGAAACAAAAATTTGGTCAAACGTACAGGTTACTTTATGACGTTTCTATCGACCAACCCGTGTAAACTCTTTTATTTTTCAATTCTCGATCGAAACTTCTTTCTTCTTCTTCTTCTTCTTCATTTTTTTTTTTTTTGGGTGGGGGGTAGGGGGGGGGGGGGTACATAATTCTCAATTGTGTTTCTGGTTTATCTCCTATGCATTTACTTCAATTAAAAATGTCTGCAAATCTACACCGAGTAGACTAAAAATGAGTTTGCCAACCAAAAATGAAGCAAATGAAAGCATAGCAAAAGTATAAGATGTATATCATATGAGCATACCTGCAAAAACTTGATTATGTTGCTCGCGCCAAACACGCGATGAGCAGTAGTGAATTTTAATGGATCATTCGGAGGAAAATAAGGCGCCAGAATGCATTTTTCAACACATCTTCGACGTAGTATCTTGCAAGCGGCACAAGGGCTCAACACTACATATTGTCGAGGAGGAGAAGGCGAAGACGAAAGAGACAGTGATGTCAATGTTGTGTCACTCGACTCCATTGTTAAGACTGGAAAAATATATATGTGAACAAAGACTGAGTATGTATGGAGATAAAAGAGGATTTTCTTACTAACACTCTGCACAAAGATTAGGATATATATAGGCAAAGGAGATGGGTATGGATCGGATTGCATGTTACTGTTTAACTCCAACAATTTCGGGGATCGAAAGAGACATAAGGATGAAAAGGCAGACGAGTTTAATGAGCGTGGAAGATATGTTTCAAACGTAAAAAACGAAAAATCTACGTTCAACCAAAAAAGTATAATACTTGCTCATAAGTCATTTTACGGCAAATTTCCGTCGTAGACTCGTAGTATGAAGACTTTCAAGCACACGTTTTTGCATTTTCTCTCACGTGGACCCGGTTCAAGAAAAAAAAAATGGAAAATTTCATTAGTCTAGTAATTTATTTGACGTGTCTATATCATTATAGATTATTATACACATTTTTCGACAAGAAAGCAACCTATAAAGAAATTAAATTAGAAATTTGATGTCATGGTCGGCTAATTCGTTATGAAAACAACCTTAAGCTCTGGTTTGATCCTCATTTTTTTCTAAAATGCATTTTTGTTCCTCTTCTTTTCAACCACACATTATTCAAAAAAAAAAAAAATATATTACACGTAAATTCAAAAAATTTCCTTATCTTTTTAATCATAAATTTTATATCAATCTATTATTTCAAAATACATTCTTAAAAAAAAAAAAAAAAAAACCTCAAACAGGCCCTAAAATGGCGAATTAGGATACGCAAACTCAAAATACCACTAAAGTACAAAGAAAGCTACGCAATGTATTACGTGAAGAAGTTTCAAAACTTTGAAATACATAAATTTGGTATATGTCACACTAAACAAGATAATATACAAATTTCACAAGTCTCTAATAATCCTCGTAAGTCCATTCGCGAGGATATCACTAGGAGACAACTATTTCTAATTGATTATCTACTACTTATCGAGTTGGAAAAGAATAACTTTCAATTTACTGTAAGACAAATTACAAAGCACATGCTCAAACTTTTCCAATTTCTAGTTCTTTCAGCAAAAGAGGAACTTAATTGGATCAAAACTGACAGATTTTGGTTCGGTTCAATCCGATTCTTTTATGATTCAAAAACAATTTTTTAAGTACTTATACTTTTGTGTAAATTTCTTGTTACACTTCCATACTTTCAATTGACCAAATTTATTGCATTAACAGAGGAAGGATAAGGCTCAATTAAATGGTCATAAGTCAATCTTATCATGTTCATATTTATTCATTGTGCACTCTTTCATACGGTGATACCAGTCAAAAGCAGCAATTTTATGCATATACAGAGTAAGATTTTGAATTTCTTCACCTAACATGTACTAGTTAAGCCTTTCGTTCTTATCTGAGGACCCATTTGATAATTTTTTTGAAAAGTCGAAAGTTATTTTCGAGACTAATAAGTTGCTTTAAAGTATAATGGAATAATTTTTTAAAAATTACTTTGTCGGATCAGAAAGAGTTTTAAAGGAAGCTAGTCTACAAGAACTAAAAGTAAAAACAGACGCTTGTCAAAAAAAGCCTTAAGAGTAATTCTGATTGTACAGAATTATTGGCCACAGAAATTGGCCAGAAACTCACATGGGGTGGGCCCAGTGTGAGTAAAATATTGGATTGTAAAAGGATTGTTGCAAAAAGAACCAGCTTGTGTACGGTAGGGGAACATTCTTAACCTTCACTTTTCATAATCAATGAACCTAAACCTAACCGGTTGTAAACCTTAATCAATTCACATCAATATTTAAGGTTGTACATGGATCGATTTGGTTCAGTTATGAAGAGGTTTAAAGGAACCGTTAGGTCCAAATATAATTATGAAATCGTTCAGGTTCAGTTCGGTTCGATTTCGTACCCTAATTAAATTTTTTAACATTTATAGCAACACTACATAAATATAACTAATGACATGTTCATTCATAACTTTTACAAATTAACATAGCCCAATTTAGAAACATATAAATAACAAGCTGTCTAATAATATTAATTCAATATATACAAATATCAAAAAGTAGATATTAATATTAAAACATTGGACTTGATTGGTTTGTTTAATGAATTTGCTAATTTGTTTAGAAAAAATTAAAATAATTTAATTAATTCAATATAAAAAATTATTTCGATTCGTTTCTTATTCGATTCTTGAGCTATAACCGATAATCAACTCAAACTCATCGATTCTTAATTTAGATACACGTTCTGGTATTTAACTTATGAAGAACTGCTCGATTCGATTCGATTCGGGTTCTATTCGGTCCTGTTTTTTATTTATTTATTTATTTAGTTAGTTAGTTAAAGATAAAAACAAATAAGTTACTTACTTTAAATAATAATTCTTACTTTTGTGTCAAGATCAACTTTTTATGTACAATTATAAAGGACCATAGTCAAATAGAAGTTTACAAAAGTAATTTGAATTGCCTCGAAGCTTACCCAAATGTACAAAGGTGTGACACTACTTAATTGTCATGTGAAGCAATTGGTAGTAAAAGGAGATGCCGACATCTGTATGATGAAACAATTGGTCTAGTTCAGATTTGTGTAAATTTGACCCCAGAATAAAATAAGAACTTGCAATTTTTTTTTTTAACTCATTTCATTAAGTTAATAATAATAATCATATGTTGTTAATCATTTCATTTTAAAATATTAAAATGTTAGATACGGTCACATGTATTAATTTATTTCTTATCCTCGATGCGACTCCTCAGATGCATGCTGAGTTCATCTTTTCACGTCAAAAACCTAACATATGCACAATTATTAATTAATTAATGAATGATAGAAAACTATTTTGATTGACTTTGATTCCATATTCAATTTTGAAATTTCCATCTAAAAAATCATCAATCTTGTTAAGAGAAATAACTTAGAGGGTGTTTGGTGGGGATTAAAATTAGATTTTTAGTAGATTGTGATAAAAGTTTTTGAAATGTGTGGTTGAAAAGCTGTAGGACCCATAAAATATGTGGTTAATATTGATTGTTTGACATCTGATTTTAATGTGTACCAAACAGACCTTAATCTCTTATATGTTAATTTTTGTTCAACCAAAGTGAAATTTTACTGCTTATAAACGTCAATCTTGAAATCAGAATATTCATTTGAGTTTTGGACATACTTAATTGCTTTTGACTTTTTTGGATTAATTTTTGAAATTTAAATGAACGAGGACTTCACAAAGAATTTCACACCAGGGAAGGGCCACGCGGTTTAAGCCAGACATTGGGATTTCTCCAGCTGTAATTCTAGAAACCAAGTCCCATATTTTCTTTTGTTGTTTCATCTAATTTATGACTTAGTATACCTCGGTGGAATATGTGGGGACCCTCCGAAATAAGTGGATTTAGAGAGAACGGGGTTTGAAGAACGAAAATGAAGTAAAAACTTGACAAATGGAAATTGCATTTTCAACATCTTCGTTGAATATAAATCATGTCGGCAGTTGATAAGCTGTCCTGAAAATTTATAATTGCTTCGTGTCATTATGACACAAAAGGAATTGTTCGAAGAACAAAATTTAATAAAAAAAGTATTGATTTACGAACACGAACCAATATTTTGAAAGCCCCAACGTTTTGACTATATTTCTCTATTTTGTTTTGTTCTTCAATACAAACAATCCGTGTTCGTATCAGAGTTGGGCATAAACAAGTTGTTTGAGATTTGCAATTATATATTGCCATCTTTAGAGAGCAATCAAGAAATTTCCTTATAATATATTAAATAGGAATGAAGATGGAAAGGGGGATAGTTAGCCTGTGAACAACTGAAGATGCATAATTGCTGTTGCTTTTAATATATTACATACAGGTATTCTTAGTGGGCTCAACAACTGCTCATAAGCCTAAAAGATAGGGAGTAACAGGTAGGAGAATGGCAGGTTTTTGAACGAACAATCCTTATATTAATCATGCTACGTGAACAGACTCAAAAACAGAAGGGACACGTGTTCATACATAATTGGACAATTTGAAAAATAAAAAATAAAAACATCGACACATGCACTGTCAAGTCAATCTATTTGTACTGTATCTGTTTTTTAGTTGGCTTTATTCAGAATTTATTCTCCAGCTAAGGCCTCATCAAATCCATTTACCAAGCCAAACAATCAAAGAGTGGGCCAAAGAGCTGAAATGCAGATAACATTTGTAAACCAACCCCCAAAGAAGGAACAGAGAAAAACGAATACCCAATGGCACAAGGACCCGATTCATGAAAAGAACCGCTTAATATTCCAAGAGCCAAGGAATGGACAAAATAGGCCAAAAGAAAAGATAGCTTCAGCACCTCATCCTAAACGACATGGAAGTTTATAACAATAAAGTTCAATGCCAACTTAAAATATAAATTACAGCAAACATAGATATGTTCAAAGCAGGAAGAAACACTGAACATTGGAGCGTTACAACTTAAAAGTTAGCACAAACTCAAGTGCAAGGAAAATTCCTGAGCAAGGAAAGTTATCTTCATATTTCTCTTTTCTATTATCTTCATAATTTGGTTGCACCAGCGTAGGAAACTCATAGACTATATGACTCTAAACTCGAAGCACTATCATTTCAATTATGAGACAGTTCAAAAATTCCAGCCATGAGAAACTGCAACCAAGCCAAGGACAGCAATTCAGCAAAATACTTGCTTTCAGTTTTTCTACTATCAAATGTAGCCTTACTATTCGTGCAAAACCTGAAAGTGTACGGGATCGTTGACAAGTAATACGTGATGAGTTAAGAGTTATCGTCCCACATGGAATAACTTTCAATCAAGAGTATTAGTTCTTATTCAGATTCAAAGTAAGCAAACAAAATAGAATTTTGGTTGTTAACTATTCTAAATTATTCTAAGAAAGCTTGTAAAATTCGATTTAGTCCCCAAACTGTGGATTAGCTTCACTTTAGCCAATTTTCAACCTATTTTCTTCAATTCCATGGTTTTTCAAAGAGTGAACCCGAAAACCGTAATTTTTTCTAGCTTCAGGAAGATGACGAATAACCAAAAGCTCAAGACACATACAGAGATCAAATCAAATAAAATAATCGATTAATGACTTTCGGGGAGGTGTGTAATAGGGAACTCCCATAAAAAGAACCAAGGGCCAAAGTATAAAATAAGATAGAATTAACAAGCTCGCAAACTGAATCCATATGCAGACAGCAGAGAGAAGTAAGAACTAAATGTAAACATGATTGAAAATAATTAATAAATCAACAAATTAAATGTGTTGACGAGACCTGCAAATCTTGAGAATGATTCGAAGTGAATAGTTTGATGGTAAATGAGATATATGAAAACTCCCTTTAACTTTCCATATTTTATCTTACGTTAGAAAATGAGATATATGATTGTCGAAAATATATATGAAATTCGTACATTAAAATACACAAATAAAAATTCTCAAAAAACTTGGCATGTGAATTGTAGAAATGTAATTGAACTTTAGATTTAGACTAATGGAGTGCAAAAAATATTGATATAGAGCATAAACTAGCAAATGACTCCACAATAAATCATATTGAAAATTCTTCCTTGTTGAATCAAATTTAAAGATTTACAAGTAATATATGTATATATAGCTTGAATGATACCCCATTTCATAAAACAAGAATAAAAAAAGGGAGTCTAGTCCAATTATATATTCTTGCTAGACAAATGCAACTAGCAATTTAATGGAGGAAGATCCGAAGGTTTTTGATATGATTCGGTATCTAATTTGTGAAAAACTCTACTGCCGAAAATTAGAAATCCAAGAGTGTAACCAACAACAGCTACAACAAAGGTTGCAACACCGGACATCATGACTGCCAACATCACAAGATAAGCCAAGCTAATCCGAATACCGTACAATCCCACTTGAATCACCCCAGCAATCCAATTGTTGCTCTCTGAACTGATAAATCTTGTGTGTGATAAACATTCTACGATCAGAGACATCATAAATACTATTACCAAATCTAGTAGATATAGAATCGAGTTCTCTGTGCCGCCAAAGAAAAACGTTGTGTGCATCCCCATTTTCATTTTCATTTTCATATTCATATTCCCCTTTTTTGCAAGATCTCGACAATTTGGTTTGAGTTTCTGATTGGAAAAAACAACGTTAAAAGGAAGTAGGGTAGGTGACTTGTTGGGGCCTTGACATTTCTTAATGGTAGTACGTTTCATTTTACTTTTGTACTACACTGTGTATATAGTGGTAGTTCTAACAATCCACTGACTCAATATCTTACATTATTATTGAGTTTTAGGACATGTTTGACCCCATTTTTTTGGTAAATTGTGTTTTGAAATAGTAAATTAATAGAAAATGTATGATTAAGAAAAAAAAATTGAGTTACGTGTAATTGAAAAATATGTGATTAAAATTTATATTGAGAAATGTATAGATTCAAAAATTCGGATAGGTCCAACGCTTCAACTAGAAAACCCATTATTCAGCTTGTAGATCGATCTGGACTGCTATATTAGATCGATCTACAAATGACTCAAAAAACTGAAAAACTTGCCGAATTTTTATAATAACCCGTTGAACCAAACCAATTAACCAAGATGATCATCGTTAATTCAAAAATCATTCGTCTTCTTGAATTTTGGAGTAAAGAATTAAGAAAATTGTAAGATTTATTATATAATATTCTTAAATAAAAATAAAACTGTATCCATAATCTTGTCTAATATTGTTGGTAACATACAACGTGGCGTGTTGTTATTGGACAGTTTAAAAAACAATCGATCATTTCAAATTTTCAATTAATACTTCATTGTCCCAACCAGCTTTGTTAATAACGTTGTACAAATATCATTATTCAAACTTATATCGCGAGTAAAATAGTTTTAAAGTACAAGTTGCACTGTTAGTGTACTGCATAACTCCCGCTTGCACGCTTAGTACAATTACGAAAAGATGTAGAGTTCCAATTTTTTGAGTTTCACTGGAAATTTGGAATGATATTGTTGAACTAATCACCACACAAATTTTATTTTTTATTTTGTATTTTGAAAATTCTCCTAACAAATCTTTTTTGACTAAGGAACCAAATAATGTCTTTCCTTGATAATAATTTTAGTAGTTAAAATGAAAATATCTTATTATTAAGACATAGTTAAAAATTACTTTTGAGGTTTTTTCATCTAATAAAGTATTCTTTTATTATGTTCGTCAATGATTTACCGAATGATGTTTAAATCGTATTTTCTCATTTCGTCTCGTTTTTAGATTTTTGTTTCCCAACAATTCTCACCTCAATGTCAAGAAGTTTAAGGCAGGTTCTCTTTATAATTTTCAAATCATTTTCTATTTTCGATTTTTCAAAATAGTAAAAACGCTTTTTTTGAAAATAAGTTAAAAATTTACAAAAAAAACTCAAAACGACACGTTTTAGATATTTTCAATTATAATCAAGCCAAAATTTTCAAAACGCGTTTTGAGTGTTTTCAAAATATCAAAAAGAACACATTTTTAATAATCTCAAAATGGATACTCAAAGCATAAAATTTAAAATGAATTCAAAACTCAAAATTGAAACACAAAGAGAACATCCCCTTATTGAGTGTCAACAATTAGCGTTACCTACAATTTTTTGCTTGAGTAAACTTTACCATGATAATCAAGAAAAAAATTTCAATTCCATCTAATATATTAGGGGCTAAACATGCATTTCATTTCTCAAAACAAAATGTTTGGTTTAGTTAAAAGATAGATCTTCTACACGCGCTGATTTGTGTAGAACATTTTTTGAATGATTAAAAGATTCATAAAACAAAAGGAACAAAAATCTAGTACGGAAAATAGAGAAACTTCAATTAATTAGTTTTCCATTTGATGGAAAACTAAGACATACAAATCCCACAAAGACCCTAGGTTTTGGGCAACCAACCAATCCCCTCTTTGCGAAAAGAAAACATTGACGAGAATAGCCCTACTAGATGACGTATTTCTTAGTCCATTTGTGATAAATTTGGTACAATGAACTGATAAAAGCCTGACACGAGTGAAAAAGAAAAAGATATTGAAATTTATTTTGTTGTACTATATAATATTATCGAGCCTTGCAAACTAAGCACACTATGAAGCTCTTACAAATTCAGCCAACTAGGTTGTGCCTTTTCCATTCGTGTCTCACCATAGGGTTCATCGTTGTCGAGCCTTTTATTATTAAGGAATGCAGCGCATGCAACAACATAAAAGATTACGAGAAGGATTAATAGGACAATATTGATCACGGCTACTTTTCTCCAACTCGTCTTCACACTGGCAACTGCTCCAGCTTTACAGGAGTTGCAGTTGTAACATAGCTGATCTTGATCATTATTCCATCGGTAACAGTCCGGATCAACCCCCACCTGCCCTTCTGGTGGGTACCAAAATGTCTCGTTTATGTAAACATAGTCGCAGATAGTAGGGGGCTTGCAACATCCAGACTACATAAAAAAAGTCAATCAAGAAATCATCAGTGTCTCAATGAAGAATTCCAGTTGTATATATGTCCAAGGGAAAAAATATTTAGTTCTTGTTTGTTAAGCTAAAAAAATTGATTAAAATTTAAGTCAAAATAAGCAATTAATTTTTAATCACACATTTCATGGGATTTACAACTTTTCAATTACATATTTCAATAACTTGTATCAAAATCTAATTTTCATTTGAAACAAACAAGGGCTCAAGGAAAGACAACCTACACATTATATTATTATGATATGAAAAAATAATTCATAAATCATCCATAAGCATAATGCAAATTCAAGTGCCTGTGACCACTGCCACTTCTTTTAAGGTGTCTCATATGGTTTAAAGTGGACAATTTTTGCAATGCTATTTGTACAAACAAGGATGACAAAATTGTTGACAAAATGTTACATGGAGGCCCCCTATTGAAGGGGGGGGGGGGGGTGTGCATGTGGTGGCGGGCCTGCTCATGCGCCCCTCCAATAGGGGGCCGCCATGTGACATTTTGTCAACCTATTTGTCATCATATTTTATACAAGTAGAATAATTCTAAAAATAAAACTCTTTTGCCAAAAAATGTTTGAGATCATGATTGACCTACACTCACATGCACGTGTCACTCGCATGAATAAAAAATGCCAAAATATACTCCCCCTTCCCCTTATTATGGATGAGCTGTTCCTAACAGCATAGCATGATAGTTTTAGTAAAAGTTAAATATGTGTACAATTGTTTTTAACGAGTGATAACTCGATTTGACTATTGATCTTTGCTCGACGCTAACATTATGTTGAATTATTTCATAATTATTTTGAAATGAAGAAAGTATTAGTCAAATTCTGGAGAACAGATAAAAATATTCCTCTTGCCCTTCTGTTTCTAAGAAAGGACAGGAGAAGTAGAATATAAAAAGAAAGAGAACCCCTAAAGTCTAAAAATCTGAATCTTAGCAAATAAAAAGAAAGTTGAGTGGGAATAAAGGTAATCAACTTTAGCAAAGAAGATTCCCAAAGAGCTCTCTTTCCTTTGCTTCAGAAGAACTAAGCCAAAGGACAAAATCTGAAAGGTTTGTATATATATTCTGGGAAAAGAAGTATCAAGAGGGATTTCCACAAACAATGCCGCGTACATATCAAGAGGGATTCCAAACACAAAAAAGTTTAAAGTATGTTAAAAGACTAAGGTTAAAATGATAAAAGAAAATTCTTAACGCTTAAGCTTTTGATGGGACGTTCGATATGACCATGTCAAATATTCCGAGTTCAATCCTCGTCGCAACACACTTATTAAATTTGTGCAATATTATGTTTTTGATGAATTAAAAAAAACTAACATGCAAGTGAGATGCATGTTAAAACAGTAAACTTAAATAAATAATTGAATATCTTCTTTAACATTTCAAACTTGTAATGACCTAATTCAACAAAACACTGCAAGAAAAGAGATCAGGTTTCCATTTATTCAGTAGCTACTGCCGCCGGTGAAATGAAGGAGGTTCAAAATTCGGATATTTGTTTAAAAAGTTTAATAAAATACAACAAGAAGAAAGGATGTTGTAATGTATCATCTTTGGATAAGAACTGGAATAGTTCACATGTTTGATCAAGCTTTACAAGTTAACTTGGAATTAACTTTGCTTATAATAAATGTGTAAAATAATTATTATTTTTCTTTTTTGTTGGTAATAAGTCTGTTTGTTTAATTACCTCTGTTAATGTCAAACAAATACTTTTTTTAAGGAAATAATTATATAGCCAAACATAATTCAAAAAAATTACTTAAAAGGTAAAGCTTCTTTTAAGCTTAATCAAACTAAAATGGGCATGTACATGAATGTGATGTCATGTTCCATACACACTAAAAGAGATATTATGCCTCTATTTGATTTAGTTAAAAATTACATTTTTAGTAGATTTTGATAAAAGATAATAAAATATGTGGGTGAAAATAAGTTTAAGGAAAAACGAGTTTTCGAAAATGGGGGCCAAACAGGAGCTATATATTTAGCCCCTTGTTTGATGACAATTATTGTGTAAAAACAATGTTTTAAATAATAATTTTTTTAGAGTATGTGTGGTTAAAAATGAGAAATTTTTTGGATTTACGTGCAAAATATTTTATTGTGTAAATATGTAGTCGAAAATGAGTATAAGAATTAAATAGTTTTGTTTCAAAGAAAGACAAACTGTGGGTGAGCATGGAAGGCCGACAATTCTATTGGCAAATAGAGGATTTTCAAGTTTATGGCCAAAGTCCTTGTTACTTCTCTTATGTTTTAATTGCTATCTGTTCGGCTACTACAAATGTTCGTAATCTACAAATCATTCCATCTGGATATTAGAATTTCTTAGAATATGTTCTTGAATGAATTCGAGATGTGAATACAACAATATCTACATGCACGCAACATAATCATTCAAGAATATAATGAACTAATAAAATTCAAATTGTTCTTACCTCAATTGGAGAGAGCTTTCTAAGGTAAAACTGGTCAGCACTCTCAGGAGCACCCCTAACATTAATCCTCCCCATTTTGTTACACGCATGGGAGTCCCTAATGCAAGAACTGATCTTAGTCCAGTAACTCTGCTTACTCACCCGCTCCTCCAGCCACCCTGAATAGTCCTCCAGGTAATACTCCTGATATGCCCGGCCCCTGACCGGCCTTCCCGACCCCCTATCGGTGACAGCATAGGCGAAAATGAGGAAGCCTACGAGGGCCGCAATCGTAAAAAACATGGCCCACAAATATACGTACATGAGGACGGTGTTGCGGTAGCATGCGCCGGCCAAGCCGGCCAAAGAGATGAGCATTAAAGAGGCGCCACTGATTATGAGCGGCCACTGCAGGAATTTCATGCAGTCTGTGGTGTTTGCACGGCTGCTCAGCCATATGCCGCCACCCAAGATGGGGATGGAGAGAAGCAAAGTCATGAAGTTGAGGAAACCTATCACATGGTTGCTGCTTCTCATCTTTCTTTTTTAAGAAAAATTCTTAGTAATGCTTCGATTTTTGAAGTTCGCAAGTTTGTAATGGAACGAAGAGTAGTGCGTTCTTGAGATGTAAAATGTGAATGCGTGAAGCTTATTGAGAATAAAAAGACAAGGGGAGAGGAGGCAAGGGCGGACGCAGACTTTTTATGTTGGGGGCACAATCTAACTTTCAAAAAGTGTACGCAAAAATAATAAATGTTAATGAAATAATTGATTTTTTTAAAAAAAAATGCGAGTTAGACGTTTTTCTTTAAATTTCACGTTTAACGCATTTTTAACTATTTTCGGTATCTATTTAGACTATTTGATATGCCCATAATGTAATTCTTGAACTAAGTTTCAAGATGATATAAGCAGTTTGTAAATTCAATTAGCGTACGATCGTCGTAGAATTTTTAAAATTAACATATTATTGAAATTCAAATTTATTGTGATTTTGACCCTATTTGGTGGAGATTAAAATTGAATTTTTAATAAATTTTGATAAAAGTTTAACATTTATTGATTCATGAAATATGTTATTAAAATTATTTGTTAACTTTGATTTAGACTAAAATTTAGATTTCAATTGATACCAAACATGATTTATATAAAAAAAGAAAGAAAAAAAATATATAAAATAAAATAAAAAACTGAAAAGTTGGGGGGGGGGGGGAGTGCCCCCCCAGGACCCCCCTTGGGTCCGCCAGTGAGAGGAGGGATGGACCAGTCCGCTTGCTTGGCTTGAGTTATGGACAAGTGTGTATATGTAAATTGAC
Source organism: Fraxinus excelsior (assembly GCA_019097785.1). Taxonomy (NCBI): domain Eukaryota; kingdom Viridiplantae; phylum Streptophyta; class Magnoliopsida; order Lamiales; family Oleaceae; genus Fraxinus; species Fraxinus excelsior. Next base: position 6,341,725 of record CM032645.1, on the reverse strand, counting down.
AAAAGCAACCTTCTATCGACTTTGCCGTGCAAAAGTAAACAATAAAATCGAAAAAAAAAAGGAAAAGATGAACAATAAAATCAACATAGAAATTTTAACAATCTTTCCAATAAAAAGTTAAATTTTAAAACGAGTCAAATGAAAACCATCCACCGAGGACAATAGTGTAACAAAATTAAAAGATCGATGTTTATAATTGCAAATCAAAGTTTAAAGTTTCAACATGCGACATAGGTCATGAATTAGAGGCCATTGTTGCATTTCTCCCTATACTAATTTAGCCTCCGTTTGCATTTTATTTTATTTTGCTAGACTTCTACTTTTTAAGCAATGAATGATTGATAAGTAGGTAGTACTTGTATGTCATACGAAATGTGTGCAAAATTAAAGTTCGACTTTGAAAAAATTGGATTTCAGAATAAAATGAAGCTCAAACTGAGGTTTAAACTCTTTAAAAAATAATTGCATGCTCTTATTCATTCTTTCATATGGGACTATGATCTTTTTAGTCATCTTGAAAAATGTGATGTATTGAAGTTTCAAAATTTTTGGAGATATTAGGGTTGGATATGGATCGGTTCGGTTCGGAAGAGAACCTAACCGACCCAAAATTTTTGAGTATTTAATAAATAGAATCGTCGGGTCCAAATATAATTATGGAATCATTTGATTCTGTTCGGTTCCGTACCATAATTAAAAAATTTCAACATTTACAACAACACTACATAAATACAACTAATGATGTATTCATTCGTAATTTTTACAAATTAACGTGGCCCAATTTAAAAACGTATAAATAACAAGCTGTCTAATAAGATTAATTCAATGCATACAAATATCAAAAGTAGATACTAATATTAAAATATCGGCGATCCATATCAATAATTTATTTGTTTCAAGCAGCATGCATAAAGAAAATGAAATATAAATTAAAAGTTATAAAAATAAAATATTTTTAAGTATTGGTAATACTTACCAACTATTTGATTTAATCAGTAGCTACTGCCGCCGGTGAAATAAAGAGCTTCAAAATTGATTTGGGAATGGAGATGTAGGTTTTAAAATTATCAAATGATTTGAATTTATACTGGAGTGTGCGCTATTTACCAAATGAAATTGAAATGAAAAGGGGAAGGATAAGGATAAGGTCCAAATGTTGGGCTAACAAAAAATTAACATGATTGGTTTGTTTAATTAATTTGCTAATTTGTTTAGAAAAAATTAAAATAACTTAATTAATTCAGTATAAAAAAATTTTAAAAATTATTTAGATTCGATTTTTCGATTTTTGGTCTAGAGCCGAGAACTGACTCAAACTCATCGATTCTCGATTCAGATATCGGTTCGGGTATTTAACTTATGAAGAACTGTTTGGTTCAGTTTGGTTCGAAAATTTTATCCAACCCTAAGAGACATGATCAAATGAAATGAAGAGAACATATCTCAACTCATTATCTTGTTGACAATAAACCGGCCATCCACCCAACATAATTGGGAATGATTTACAACCCTTGCTCCGTTCTATCCCAAGTGCTACTAAAATAAATATGAAACTTTGAATACTTAACAAAATGTTGACTTGTTAATGAAGAATGGTAAACTCTTTCATTAATTTGAGACCTAAATGCTACAAAGATTAAAAATTTGAAGATATAAATGCTACTTCTTAATGATCAAAGTACAACATAAATGAAAAGTATGGAGATATGGGCGCGTGTCTTGTTCTCATTGGAAAGAAATCTACTAAATAATCCCTCTGTTTCCCACCTGACACAGTTTGACGCTCAGTGAGACCAAATTGGCTCAAAATCTTATAGTTGTAGAATATCAAGAGAGCAAGCACGTGAGAAAAGGCAAGCGTCTGATCAGATCAATCAAGAGAGCTAGCTTCGATCTCATGTAGCTCATCTAAGCAAGGACAGAGCTGTTGAGTGAGGATTGGCCAAGGGTCCCTTGGGCATAGGGGAATAGATTGTAGTTGGGTACAAATATTCTTTCCATTTTCATCTAATTTCTCAATAAAGAACCGTAAAATGATGAATATATCATCCTATTTAAATAAAATAAAGAATTAAAGAAAATATATTTTTAAATTTCTTAATAATTTATTTAGGACTCGTTTGCACTTTTTTTTAAATTCGGACTATGGTTGCAATTAGCTCTTTAGCTTTTTAATTTAAATAGTATGGTATATTCGTCATTTCACATATTTTTATTGAAAAATTGGATGAAAATGGATTGAAATGATGGTTTGTGCAACCAAAGATGTAATTAAGGGTAAAAGGTATGAACATATTTCACAATAATAGTGAAATGAATGGACATTATGTGATAATTAGCCACTGTTTGAGCCACATTAAAATTTTTAATCTTATTATTCTACTCATTTTCAACTATACATTATTTAATAAAATAATATTTTTTATCATATCAATAACTTTTCCTTTATTTTCAATCACACATTCTCCATCAATCTACTACTCCATAATACATTTTCCCAAAATAATGTGGCTCAAATATACTCTTACCCTTTTAACACTTGATATGAGACTTATTTGCACTTTTTTTAAAAAAAATATTGGGACTATGATTGTAATTAGATTTTTTTTTCTTTTAGTTAAATAGAAAGGTGTATGCGTCATTTCACAATTTTTAATTGAGAAAATTAATAAAAATGATATTTTGCATAGTGAAAGATGAAAATAAGGGTGAAATGTCAAAAAATGAAAGGTAACGATATTTTTCATGAAAGATAAGAACATTATGTGCTAGTTATCTTTTAAACATATCTAGGGGTGGAGCTCGGGACACAATTTCAAAAGACATTATAAAGAAACATCACTTTGACACTAGAACTTCGTCCACGATGGCGTACCATCCAAAACAACCAATCAAGAGGGTGACAAGATAGCTTACGGCACAGGACTCAATCCTAAGCGTCATCATGATTTGTCGCAACCGATCTCACCAAACAATCGAATCCTTGCAAGCAGGCAATGACACAAGTTTTTTGAATCCACCAGTCTACATAAAAGGACGAAGGTGGATGAAATGGATGATCGATTCTGAGCTGATATTTCTTTGTATAATTGTAATATTTCAGCATTAAAATAATTTCATTTAATTAAAATTTATAAAAATTGATCGGAGAACGTTATTTTTTGACACAACACAACTATAAATAAATAATCGAATGATGAGACGCTTATATTTTCATAAGTTTAAAAAGTAGAAAAAATAAAAATTGATAGTGATATAAAATTGATTGAAGTTGAAGTGGCAGTAACGTAACACTAACTCACCCTCCAAGCCCATGTGACCAAATACGAGAATCTTGCAGAAAATGGTCCCACCGTCGGGTTAATCCCAGATAAGTTTCATTTTTTATTTTGGTTTAGTCGGGTCGGGTTGATTTTATCAACGAATCTCAATTGTTTGATTGAATTTTAGTTTCAAATTACATAACTAAGTCCCTCAAAGTTAGGAATACATTTATGTAATAGTTAAATTCTAACAAAAGTTTTATATAGTCCCTAACTACCAACCTGACTCTCTTCCTGTGTAAAATAAAAAACATCGAACTCGGCACGTTTCTTCTAACTACACGTGTTTTTTTGGTTTTAACACTCGAATACTTTCGAGTTGGGACTCGAGCATTTTGTCATCCCTAATTCATTTCAACAGGGAGATTTTGTTTTTTCAGAATTATTCAAAGTGTACAGGGAAACGATATACGGAGCTTTACATTTTTTTTTTCTTCTTTTGCCATTTTCCAATGAAATTGTTCCACATCCTCCCTCTAATGGCGTTGACTGCCATTTCCCTCTTTCCCTTTCACCAAGCAACTCTCAAATTTTTAATTTGGGAAATGATACTTGCACACGTATGAGCACACGGGTTTACACCCCTCTAACGGTGTAGCCTCACCCTGTTCTACACGGTCCAATAAGGCGACAATTCTTCCTCTATCCCATATTTGTCTCTGCTATTCAGCCATAGACCCTTCCACCCACCCAGTAGAAAAAATATTACCAGAGTAGCAGTTGGCCTCGAAACTCGAGCTCTTAAACCACAATGGCTTCTCCTTCTTCCTCTAATTCAAAATTCCCGTAGCACAGTGATAATCTCAGCCTTTTTTTATCAAAATTTTCTTGGTAAGAACAACCATACACATTGTCTCTGCCTCTCTTTCTACATTCCTATCTCCTCGAAAATGCCAGAGTAAAAAGGGAAGAAGAAGAAATTCCCCATTTTTCTGACCAGATCTTGCTGCATTTGTGTGTTTTTAGTGGGTTCTAAGTTTTATTATTTTCTTGTGGGTTTAAAGTTCTGGAAACAATATGTAATGATGGTAACTTTGTAAACTTCTTTTTGGAATGTAGCATTATAATATGGTTCTTCTCACTTTTTCTTTCTTTTTCTGTGTATAAAACTGCAGTATTAGGTCTGCTGTGGACTAGATAGCTCCTGAACTGCATCAGCACTTTTCAGGTCTTCTTTTAAAAGCAAAATCGAATCTTAAAAAATCTGAGTATTCCTTTTTAATTACCTTTCGCTGCATCGCTTTCTTTTTCTCTTCGTTCCTAAAATGCTGTTTCTTCCTGCTCTCACGTGAGTTATATATGTAAAAAAAAAAAAAAAAAAAAACTCAATTTTCTTGATGCTTGAGCTTTCATTGAACAGGTTTTTGTAGTGTCTACTTGTTTATCTTTTATTTATCTATATTTTCATCAGGTAAATCTTGATCTAAATTGGAAATTTCTCTGCAACAATTTCTTTGTATTCTTCTTCTAAATTTCTAGTCTCAAAATGCCTCCATACCATGGATGCCGGCCAAAATGGTGGGATTGCTATCTTAAGTGCTCCTAAATGGTGGACCAATTTTCTAATTGGTCCCACTTGATTCTCCCTTGATATCATACTAGTTCATTGGGTGGCTAAAAATTGCCAAAATAATCCTGTTCGTGTCAATGTCCGTTTCTCGTGACAGCAATAATACTGGAAATGAAGCATGCCTGAAATCATTCATTATTCAATTCTGCAAAAATTGAATAATTCTTAATGCACTCTCCTTGATTAGACATTAGGACAAGGCATTATACTGATAATATGCTATTTAGTTGTATTGTGGTTTTTTAATGTTTTGATTGAGTTATGTGACAATGAATGCTTCATGTGCATTTATTGACATTAAATTCTTCACATTTCTCTGAATCTTTAATCTGTCCATTAGCTTGTCTATTTGCAGGATTTGTGGGGTAGGGAGCATTTAAGTTGAAAAAATCTTTACAAAAGTTCACTGTGTGGACAGGAAGGAAGTTAAGATATGCAGACTCCTAAAGCAAGGTAATTTTTATTGGTTCCTAATGAATGTTACTCTCCTTTTAATAGTTCATTAGGTAAAGTTGTTTTCTGGATTTGTAAACCTCGTGTCCTCATTTTCTTGAAAATGAAATGAATATTGGGGTGAATGAATTTGGTACTGTTTTTTACTACACTGGAAATTATTTTTTCTCAAGAAAGCTGGTAGTAGTTTTCTTTATCTGTTATGTGCTCTTGACACAAATGAGTGTATTTGTGGGTGTTCATTTTTCTTTCTACTTTTTCTGTTACAATTTGGGTATGATCCGAATTCCTTGTTAAAGTATTGAAGAATTCTAATTGAAGTGCACATCAAAGAGAATTCAAGTTTGGAATGCTATTGGAGTCTTGTGTCAAGTTGAAGTTCTATTTTGGAAGCCTATTTGTAATTTGTTTTGGACTTAATTTTTTTGGTATCCTACTTTATCAACAACTCTATTATGAGGATTTTGACATTCCCTATAAATACTACTCTTCTGTACAATTTTATTTCGTGAGAAAATAGATTACTAGAATTATATGATCCATTGTAATTTTTTCTCTTCTCCATTATTCTTGAGTCAATAAAATCTTCTAATTCATTTGTTATATTCTTTTGTTCTTGATCGAACACTTTATTTTTTTGCCATGTAACTTCAATATCTCAATCCGATGATTGGTGTCACAACAAGTGTTATCAATCCTAACATTTTCTGTGAAGCATTCTTTCACAGAAAAAAATTCAGTTGAATTCGGATTTTTTTGGCTTTTCAAATATTTTATCGTTGGACTTGCCTGATGATTCTTTGGAGTAATGGGAGCAGCTAATTTGTTGAAAATATAGGCTTCATACTTGTTCAAAAACATGTACGTTTCACGTGGAAATTGTGTAGGACGATGCGTGGACGGATTTAGGGGTAGCCAGGTCACCCCCCCCCCCCCCCCAAATGCCCTTTTTTTTTAGTGGAATTTTTTTTAATGTAAAAAAAAAAAAAATAAAAAAAATAAAAATAAAAAAAATAAAAAATTCTTTTGTAAAATTTTTTTTTTTTTTTACATATTAGCCCGGGCCTGTGATCCATTCCTGGGACGATGACAGAAAATGATTAAGAGTTAACTTTTTAAAATTATTTAAACTAACTTTCTTTTTGTTTGATGACCTCAAAATACCCACATCTCCGTCCCCTTTCCTTCTTTCGCTTGTCTTCTTCGTCTTCCTAGTACCGTCACCATAACCCCTCCTCCCAGAGGGCAGGTAGGATGGAGATGCAGGGGTGCCTTAGCAGGGATAAGATGGGGTTTGGATAGGGGGTGGGAGGAAGTACATGAATTGGGAAAGGATAATGTGCTTTTTAGTAAAGGCAAATTAGATGTTTAAGATAAAAAGGTCTATTAACCAGTATTTTTGTTGTAGGTAATCTTTCACTTTGACTAGTGAAAAATGTCTTTCTACAGAAATTCACCTTGTTTTATGCACTTCTACTGTTCTGATGTAATATTTACTACTGACAGTGCATCGAAGAATCTTGTTTCCTTTTACTCCAATTATATTTTTGAACTATGGTCCTAATTTTGTCACTCATTAGGGCAACGCTACACCGTAACGTCAAGCATTTATTGAAATAATTGTGTGCTTGTGTTTCTTTTCCTTTCCTTTCCTTTCCTTTCCTTCTGGATTGATTTTAAGTTATTGATGATACAGAAGTTATAATTCCTGCTCCTGTGATTGAAACAGAAAGTGCTTTTAACAATTTGCATGAATCTGGATTTTTTTTTGTCTAAATAGTCAGATTTATGAGCATTAACCACATATATTGCAGATAATCACAATGTTTTCAAATTTCAAACCTTTCTTAACTTTCCTAAAATGCTTAGTAGAAACATTCTTTATTTTACCAATTGTTGTATTACTCCATTTATAATATTACCATTTTTTCTTATGATATCCATAGAATTCTACTTATATCCTTCCATAACTTGTGATTATATTTCATTAATCTTGACTTATCATAATGAATTTCTTCACTCAAGTTGAAAGCCATATAATATCCTGTTACTGCTTTGGCACAATACCAAATTTTTGTAAAGACTTTTCTGTCATTTACATGGTTTTGTCCAGTTATATTAGCAGTGACATTGACATGTGATTATCGTTGATTATTTTCTTCTGCTATTTCCAAATCTGGAATATCTCCTGGCTAAATGTTCTGTACTATTTTTGGAGCAGAAAAACTTTTACTGGAGTACCGCAAAAGACCTCTCCTCGATCTATTTCCTCTGAAGTGCCTCGTAAGACCTCTCCTCGAGCTGGTTCCTTGGAAGTGTCCCAAAAAATTTCTCCTCAAGTTGTGCGCCAACTGAAGACAGCTGCACGAGATCCAGATGAAGCTGCCTCTTCAAATCTGTCGAGTAGGGTGCCAAAAGAGAGAAGTCCTAAAGTTGCGGATCACAGGCTATCCAAAAGCCCAGTGTCCGAGGTACCAAAAATAAATGCTAAATACCTACTTTTACATCTCAAAAGGGAACAAAAAAAAAGGATGAAATCTGTAATTCTGCTGCATAGAACCTTGGCGTACCCTGATCACTTCTCATTCTTAATGTTAGGTAAAAGTTCATGAGAGAAAATTCCACCTCAAGGTTTTTATTAATAATAGATATTGGTGTGGTATATGAATTTCATTTTATTGGAGCTCTGTATTGTTGCAAATTAGATTAAGATAATTGGGCTCTCCTCTCGGCCATTGTTTGTTTTTATGATTCTTAGGTTGCATGCATATAATGATTGTCAGAAAACCATTGTGTTGTATCATTAACTATGCCATATTTTTTGCACTAACATGAGTTCTGTAACAGGTTTGGAATAATTGCTAGAAACCAAAGTGAAGAATGACTAAGGCATAATGATGTATCAGAGGCTGAATACTAATCTTGTTTTTGTTTGTAATCGCTTTGACTCTGTATTGTTCCCTTTTTCTGTGATTATGTTCACAGAGCATGTCATTGACATTTTTATTAGTTTTCGAAGTTGTTTCGTTCAACCTTTGGACATTATGTCTTGGATTTTTCTCAGGTCTTGTTGACTGTTGAGTTAGGATCATCAGTACAAGTTCTTTTGAAGTGCAAATTTTCGATTTTATTTCTATGATAACACGTATCAAAAATAATTTCTATTAATTACTTCACAAATTCTTTAAGAGTCTTTTTGTATCATTTTGCAGAAGAAACGTCCAAGCATAGTTGCTGAACTAGAACATCAGATATCTCAGCTTGAGAATGATCTAAAAACTGTCAAAGATCAACTATGCTCTTCGGAAGCATCAAAGAAACAAGCGCTGAAAGATGCAGAGGAATCAAACCAGCAGCTCTTGGCCCTATCATCAGAGCTCGAAGAGTCCCAAAAGCAACTTTTGGAGCAGTCAAACTCTGAGAAAGGCGACATAATTGAGATTTGTAAGAATTCTGAAGAACAAGATCAGACATTACAATCTGAACTTGATGCTATCAAAAAGGATCACTCAGTTGATTCAACTGCATTAACCTCTGCCCTAAATGAGATCAAGCAACTTAAAGTGCACCTTGAAATGGTAGCAGAATCTGAAGCTACCCAGACTAGGAACTCAGAATTAGCACAAAGTGAGCTCCATAAGCTAAAAGAGAACCTCAGTGAAACTCTTTCAATTGTGGAAGATATGAAGAAACAGCTAAGAGACTGCAAAGAATCAGAAGCTCTTGCCCAAGTACTTGTAGGAGAAACATTAATGCAACTGGAAACAGCAAAAAAGACAGTGGAGAGCCTCAGATCGGATGGATTTAAGGCCATTGAAGCATATGATGCTATAGCTTCTGAGTTGGGCCAGTCAAGAGCTCGCATTACCTTTCTGGAAGAGCTTGTCAGCAAACTCAAGTCTGGTATCAGTGATTCTCAAAACGAAAGTAATTGTAAAACTGATCTCAAAAGTAAAGAGAATGAAAAAACTGAAGAATCCATTGAAGCAGAAGTTATTTCTGTGAAACTTGAAGTTGAACGATTAAGACATGCTTTAGAAGCTGCTGAAATAGAATACAGTGAAGAGCAATCTCAAAGTGCAGAACAGATGAGAAGTGTTTATGAATTGATGGAACAGATAAAGTCCATATCAAGCCAGAGAGAGGCTGAGCTTGAGTCTAAGCTACGCCGATCCGAAGATGAAATTGAGGAGATGAAAGCAAAACTGATGGACAAGGAAACTGAATTACAAGGTATCTGTGACGAAAATGAGCAGCTTACAACTAGGCTTGAAAGTTCGATGTCAGACCAGCGAGAATATGAACTGGAAAAGGAGCTTCAGAAATCAAAGAACGACATGGCGAATTTGAGAGCCAATTTGATGGATAAAGAAACTGAGTTGCAATATGTATCAGAGGAGAATGAAACACTGAAGTTGAAGGTCAAGGAAATCAACTTGGGTAACCTAAGTGATGAAGTTGTGTCTGAAGTAGAGGCAGCAAGGTGTGCAGAGCAGGAGGCTCTTATGAAGGTTGGGTACATGACAGAGGAAGTTGAGAAGAGTAACAGGAGGACTGCTAGAATGACTGAGCAGCTGGAAGCGGCTCAGGCAACTAATGCAGAAATGGAAACCGAGTTAAGGAGGCTAAAGGTTCAGTCTGATCAGTGGAGGAAGGCAGCAGAGGCTGCTGCTGCCATGCTTTCGGTCGGAAATAATGGGAAACTCATGGAGAGGACTGGATCAATGGACAGCAACAATAGCCCTAGGACAGGAAAGATAGGTTCGCCATATGCAGAGGATGTTGACGAAGATCTGCTGAAGAAGAAAAACACCAATGTGCTTAGAAGGCTCGGGGTCTTGTGGAAGAGGCCACAGAAATAGAAGCAGAGATCACAAATGACGTATGATCTTTAGTTACTACAACTACTTGGAGTCCCTTATCACTAAGATGCTTCAAAACTATTTGAAGCGCTTAGTTGTTAAATAGAACCTTTGCTGTTTACTCATCTCTTTCCTATCCTTCTCTAGAATGTCCGCATATTTTGCTCGTCGCAAATAAGAATCTTGGTTTCTTCATTTGCAAACCCGATATTGCTATTTGATGTATGATAGTAATTTCTATGACATTATAATTTTATTTGCTTTATTCTTGCCGAATTTCAGTTCACTCCATGTGCCTGACGGCCCTGATCTTAAAATTCACAGATATTGTGACATAGGATAAAAGTTGTTTAGCTGGCAATGTAAAAGGATCATTTTAATACCATGCCCATCTTCATCCCATGTATGAATGGAACAGTATTATGAAAAAGAAGTTAAAATAATCGAGATTTTATGAGTTTTAAGGAAATTTGGTGTGTTTAGGACTTGCACAGGAGAATAATTAAACGAAAAGGTGTGATAATATGAAAATAAGTTGTGGTTTGACCTAAATTCTAGTGGGTATTGGAGTCTAAATTGGAGTAGTTTTGAAGAGATCAAAATTATGGACTAGAAAAAAAAAGTCGTCGCATTTTTGCTAGCATGGTGTTAGCTGTCCGCTCGAGTGAGCCCGATGGAAAACAACCCGAGAGTTCATCGCCCGTCTATCGCTGCCCAGTTGCTCGAGCGACACGTTTTTTCGGCGCAAGTCTGTTTCATTCTTTGACACGTTTTTGGACTCATTTTCCATCTACAACTTAAACCTAGGGTTTATATATATAGGTCACGGTTTGTAATATTATTATTGATTCTAACATCAAGATAATTGAGAGAAACCATTGTTGAGAGCTTAGATTTCAATTATTGATTATAGTGGATTCTCCTCCTCTAAATTTCTTGTGTTCATATTTTCTTTGCCTTTATTTCATTATCATCATTATCTTATGATCCAGATTTCATAACAAGTGGTATCAAAGAGAAATGTTGATTGTTCCACATGACGACAATGAAGTATAATATTCCATTGTTGGATAGAAACACGATATTTATATTATGGCAAGTAAAGATGCGAGCGGTGTGGCGTAGATGGATTTGGAAGAAGCTTTGCTTGGTTTTGATAGGATTCCAACTGCCTAGACGTAGGATTAAAAGTGGCGTAGGGATCGGAAAGCCCAATCTCAAATTCATCTACATCTCTCGAATCAATTTCTTCATGATGTTCTTAACTAGAAGAGTGTCTCTGCATTGTGGTTGAAATTGGAGCAACTTTGCATGACAAAGAGCTTGAACAACAAGCTACATTTGAAACAACGCTTGTATTCTCACTGAATATCTGAAGGTACGTCATTGGATGATCACTTAACTATGCTCAAAGAAATCGTGGCTGATTTGAAAACATTGAAGGTTAAGTATATCGAGGAGGATTGGATTTGATGTTGTTGTGTTCGCTGCCACCATTATATGTGACTTTTAGGGATACTATTCTTTATAGTCGTGATACTCTCACCGTGGAAAAAGTCTATAATGCTTTATAAATCTAAGGAGAAGATGAGGAATCTTGTCAGAGGATCTCGAAATCATGCTGAAGGCTTGATTATGTGTGGGAGAAATCAAGATACGAATTTTGGCAGAAATATGAGGGGCAAATCGAAGTTTAGACATGCTGAGAAAATATGTCATTACTGTAAGAAGAATGAGTGTATTAGAGTTTATTGCTTTGCCTTGAAAAATATAAATAAAGTTACTAGTGCTACATAGAAAGGAAAGCAACATGTTAATACAGTGGAGACTGATGTTGTGGAAGATGAGCAAAGTGGTTGAGAGTTCTTGTGATTTCTGACAGAGATACTAGATCTAGTGATGAATGGGTTTTTGACCCAGCTAATACTTTTCATATGTGTCCTAACAGGGACTGGTTTTCTACATATGAAGGAGTTTCGAGAGGTGATGTGATTGTGGAAAACAAGGCGCCTTGTAAAATTGTTGGAGTTGGTACAATCAAAATGTTCTATGGGGATGTCAAAACACTTACAGATGTAAGACATATTTCAGAATTGAAGCGGAATCACGTATCTTTGAGTGCACTTGACTCAAAGGGCTACAGCTACATTGGTGAATGTGGAGTTTTGAATGTGAGCAAGGGTGCTCTTGTTGTCATGAAGGGTATAAAAACTTTACACATCTGTATATTTTGCTAAATTCCACAATGATTGGGGATGCGGCAGTTTCTACTTCTTTTTTGACAGATGATGAAGTTACAAAACTTCGACATATGAAGCTCGGGCATATAAGTGAGAATGGAATGGCGGAGCTAGTAAAAGGCGGCTTCTTGATGGGCAAAAGACCAACAAAATAGAGTTTTGTGAGCATTATGTCTTTAGAAAATAGAATAGAGTTAGATTTACTAAAGGAAAACACAACACGAAGGGAACACTTGAATATATTCATTCAGATATTTGAGGACCAGCTAGAGTACCATCTAAAGGTGGTTATTATTACTTGTTGACATTAATTGATGATTTCTCCAGGAAAGTATGGGTATTCTTCTTAAAGTAGAAGAGTGATGTGTTTGATACCTTCAAGGAGTGGATAACATTGGTAGAGAAGCCGACCGAAAAGCAAGTGAAATATCTACGTACTGATAATGGTTTGGAGTTTTGCTCAGGTGAATTCAATAATTTCTGCAGGGCTGAAGGCATTTTGAGACAGTTGATAGTATCTGAAACTCCTCAACAGAATGGTGTGACGGAACGGATGAATAGAACCTTGATGGAAAAGATTTGTTGTATGCTTTCAGATTCTAGGTTGCCTAAGTCCTTCTGGGCTGAAGTTGCTACTACAATTTGTTTTCTGATTAATTGCTCACCCTCAGTTGTCATTGATAAAAAGACACCGGAGAAGGTATGGTCTGGTAAACCTTCTTGCTATTCTGATTTGAAAATTTTTGGGTGTCCGACTTATGCTCATGAGATTAATAGGAAGTTGGAGCCTAAGTCTAAAAAGTGCATCTTTCTTAGTATAAATCAAGTGTGAATGGGTATAAGTTATGGTGTCCAGAGACTAGAAATGTGGTTGTTAGTAGGAATGTGGTATTTGATTAACTTGATATGGTTCGTAGTTCATCTCTTGGGGATCTGATAAAACTGATGAACAAAATTGTTTAACTCAGGTGGAATTGGAAATTGGTTTAGAAAAATAAACAAAGGTTGCAAAATAGTCTACTACAGATCAATCAAGTTCGGGGTTAACAAACAATAATATTTTGCCTCCACCACCAGCACCATAGTATTCTGTAGCTAAGAACAAACCTCGCAAATAGATTAGACCTCTACAGAAGTATGGGGAAGCAGATTTGGTTGCTTATGCATTGAGTATGACTAAAGACATTAATTCCACCGAGGAGCCTGCAACATATTCATAGGCGATCAGTTGCAGCCCGATTCTAGCAGATGGACGATTGCTATGCAAGAGGAAATGGAGTCATTGAACAAAAATAACACTTGGAATTTGGTGAAATTACCTAAAAGTAAAAAGGTGGTTCATTGTAAATGGGTGTTCAAAAGAAAAGAAGGTACATCAAGGATTGAAGATGCTAGATATAAAGCTAGATTAGTGGGAAAAGCACTACTGTCAAATTTCGGGTGTTGATTTTATAGATATGTTCTCACCAATTGTGAAGCATAGTTCTATTCGGGATTTACTTGGAGTGGTGGATAAGAATGATTTAGAGTTTGAACAAATGGATGTCAAGACAACATCCTTACATGGAGAACTTGAGGAGAGCATCTACATGCAACAACCAGAGAGATTTATAGCTTCAAAGAAGGAAAACTATATGTGCTTATTGAATAAATCTTTGTATAAATTGAAGCAGTTACCGAGATAGTGATATAAAATGTTTGATTCATTCATGACTACTCACGGTTTTAAGATATAATTATGATAGTTGTGTGGACTTCAGAAAGGAAGTGGTGGATCAACTACATATTTGTTATTATATGTTGATGATATGCTCATAGCAATCAATGATGAAGCAAAGGTCAGAAAAATAAAATTACAACTCAGTAAGGAGTTTGACATGAAGGACTTGGGTGTAGCAAAGAAGATTCTTGGAATTGAGATCTTAAGGGTTAGAAAGACTAGCAAATTGTATTTGAGTTAGAAGGGGTACATTGAGAAGGTGATTGAAAGATTCAATATAGTGAAAGTTAATACTGTCAGTACTCCCTGGTTGCCCACTTCAAATCATCATCTAACTTGTGTGCACAATCAGATGAAAGCATTGATGATATGTCTCGGATTCCTTACTCCAGTGCAGTTGGTTCGCTCATGTATACCATGGTTTGTACAAAACATGATTTGACACAAGCAGTTAGTGCAGTTAGCAGATACATGGCTAATCCTGGCAAGAAACATTGGAAAGCAGTGCAATGGGTCTTCAAATACTTGAAGGGCTCTGTCCGCTCGAGCGAGCCCGGTGGAAAACAACCCAAGAATTCGTCCCTCGCCTATCGTTGTCCAGTCGCTCAAGCGACAGGTTTTTTCGGCCCAAGCCCGTTTCGTTCTTTGACGTGTTTTTGGACTCCTTTTTCATCTATAACTTAAACCTAGGATATATATATATGTCACGGTTTGTAATATTATTATTAATTCTAACATCAAGATGATTGAGAGAAAACATTCTTGAGAACCTAAATTTCAATTGAGATTATTGAATTCTTGATATTGTGAACACAAATCTATTGATTATAGTGGATTCTCCTTCTCTAAATTTCTTGTATTCTTATTTCTTTACCTTTATTTCATTATCGTCATTATCTTGTGATCCGAATTTCATAACATAAGTTTTTTTTTCTAGTGAAGAAACTCATCTAGGCAAAAAGATTTGAAATTAAGAGTTTTCTTGGGGCATAGACAGTTGGGGTTTTTTAAGACAACAATTGGGCCTCTTCTAGAGAAGAAAAAACTATTGGGTCATCCATCAAGTTGTCAAATCTCATGGGTCTAGACCAGTTTTGATATCACTTGGATTTTGGGCTAAATTGAATCAAATGTGGTTGCTTTCATTAGGCTGTATAAATAGCTGGTAAAAATTGGTTGTAGACAGAGACGGAGCTGGGGGGTCCAACATTGTCCGCGGTACACTAACTTCGCCCCAAAATTTTGAAATTTTTTATTTTTTTCCCATTAATAAATATTGAGTAAATAACTTACATTTTAAAATTCAACCATACAAAAATTTTAGATCTAAACAAAAGATACAATAGTTACTCAAATAAATCAATAGCCCAAATCCAATCCAAAACCTAAGTTCCCAATTCCCAAGCCCAACTAATTAAAACTCAATTCCTAACTTGGTTTATGCATAATACATGTTTACTTGTTCTTGAATATTTGAATTTAAGAATTAAGTAGAGTAGTTGCTGTTAGTCTGAGTAATTGCGTTAGTTATTGAATATTTAAATTTAAGAATTAAGTGATAGAATAGTCAGTAGTGATTGAATCGAACATTGAATTTCAATACTATTTTGGTACTCAAAATTGTCGTTTTCAATTCTCTTAGTTAAAAAAAAAAATTTGGGGGCGGACCTTGGGAGGGGAGCCCCCCCCCCCCCCCCGTATTTTCACCTCCCCCAAGATTAAAAACATGCCTACGGCCCTGGTTGTAGATGGATTATGGTCTCTCATATACCCTCCACCATATCCTCGGCTAATCCACCAAGAGATTCATGGAATTTATGTGGATTGCAACTTTAAAAAAAATGCTTAATTATGAATTATAATAAGAGTATACTGAGATGGTTGTTAATAATACTCCCCCTTAGTGAGGTGTGTTAGAGATGTTTGATTTTCCTTCTTATCTTTTCTTTTTTAGTCCCTCATTTTCTATTTTTTTTTTCATTATTTTAATGGTTTTAAATAGGAAGGGGGATTTTTTTATTTTTTATTAAAAAAAAAAAAGGAGAAATAGGAGGGGAATGTCAATTTTACCCTGTCAAATGGTCAAATTTAGGTCAAGGACAAGTTTTAGATGAAAAACTGAAAATCATCCAAAGATACTAACTGCCTATTTAACCAAAAGTTAGGACGTGAGCAGTCAAAACTGAAAGTGTAGGCACCTAGTTGCACTTTTTGAAAATATATATTAGGTATCCAAATGCAATTTCCCTAACCCTAAACCGAGCCATGCTGAGTCATGATGGTGGAGCCCTGACAAATGTGGCTCTCCCGTGCCAAAGAGTCGTGCTACTTGTACAAAATATGTTGACAAAATTGATTTACAAAATTAAGTGTCAACAAGATCTAGGTGAATGATTTCAAAAACATTTTTTGAAATCAATGACCTAGATTTTGCCATACAAATTTTGTTAACTTATTTTGTACAAGTAGATTAACCCTTGTGCCAAAGTATATCATGTGATGGGCAATGTCAGGAGCGATAAGGTCTGGAAGTATTGCTCGTGGGCTTGATCTGTCCTGAATAGCATGCAGGCGCGGACGAAAAACATGATGTGGAAATTACACGTTTCCCTACTTTTGGAGATTCAAGTTCTAAAATCAGATTTCATATTTTAATGTTCAAAAATCAGATGTTTTAGATATAGATACAAATATTTTTTCTTTAATTAAATAATAATAATATTATTAAATATTATATATACAAATTTCACCCCTAAACCCTAAAAATCATTTACACTCTCATCTCCCTATTTCTCTCTCTTCCCGCCTCTTCTCTGTCTATCATCTCCCTCTTCCTATCATGGTCGGCGGTGGTGGTTCTTGTGTCCCCTCTCCTCTCCCCTCACCGCCCCTCCAACAATCGCTGCTGGGAAACCAGTAGCGAAGCTGCTGCTTCGCTCAGCAGCGAAATCGCCGCAGCTTCGCTGCTGGTTTCCCAGCTGGTTTCGATTTCGCTGCTGGCTGCTGGTTTCCCAGCAACGATTTGCTTCGCTACTGGTTTCAATTTCGCTGCTGGAAGCTTCCCAGCAGCGATTTGCTTCCTAGCAGCGAACCCGATTTGCTTCCCAGCAGCAAATTCGCTGCTGGGCGATTTCGCTGCTGGGCTGGGACAGAGGTGGCGATGGCGGTGGGGGATTTGGTGGTTGTGATTCTCTGGTGTGATTGGTGGCGGTTTTGTATATTTTTTGGGTAGATTTGGCGGTGGTGTGGCGTGGTGGTGCTATGGGTATGGTGTGTTGTGTGGCGTGGCGTGGTGGTGCTATGGGTATGGTGTGTTGTGTGCGGTGGTGATGTTTGCGTAGGTGGTGGAGGTCGTGACGCTGGTGGTCGTGGTGTAAACGGAGATGGAGGTGGTGCGATATTGTTGGTGCTGGAGATTGTGACCTATGAGTTGTGACGTGGGCTGAGAACTTGTGACGTGCGTTGTGACCAACGCTGTGACCTGAGTCATGTTCTGTGACCTGTGTTGTGACTTATACTGTGACTTGAGCCATGTGCTGTGACCTGAGCCATGTGCGATATATTCTGTCAACTATGCTGTGACCATTTGAAAATAACCCGTGACCTGACTTGTAACCTGGGCTGTAACCATACAACAAGTAACCTGTAACCTTAAAATTCGATAACCTGTGATAAAAAATATAATTTGTGACCAACCATTTTGTTATCTGTGACCTAAAAAATATATAATCTGTCACCGTGAAAAAATATGTGATCAACTAATTTGGAAGTCTGTGACCGTGTGACCTATAAATTTTGATCTGTGACCAACTAATTTTGAAATATGTGACCAACGAATTACTTGTGACCTCCAAATTTTTTGAACTGTGACCGTAAAATAGTCATCGGAATCGAAAATGTCACCGGAA